>CM034708.1:11767039-11778569 GCA_020142125.1 Phrynosoma platyrhinos | reverse complement strand
GCACTATTTCTGGCAGTCTGCAACCCCCCTTAGTCTCAGAGGTGCTACGGGATCTGTCTACATACTGATCCTACAGACTAACATGGCTATATCTTTGAATTCTACCACATATACCACATTACAGTCTGGAAAATGAGACTCAGACAAACCCATTCAATATTAAACTGAAGTTATACTCCTCATACGCATGCTTATTTGTAGTTGGTGGATTAAAAGTCGCAGCTGGTGGGTCCCATGTTTACTCTGGGTTTTAGGCCAAAATATCTAAAGTGATGAATCTATTTTGGAGATAGGTTTCGGTACATTGGATAGTTCCTTTGAAGTGAGGACCAAAATCTGTAGATGCATTCCACTATCCTGGAGTTTGCCTATGGGAACTCCTTTGCGGGTTTCACTTTTCTTGAGAGGGATTCTCCTTTTGGGTCATGGTTAGTGTCCTAAAATAGTTGGTGCTGATGCTCAGATATCAGCATGTGTGCTGCGGCTAGTCAATGGCGCACTTCATATTCTCGGAGAAATGGAGATGTAGACTACATATTCCCAAACTGAATCCTGACAAATCTTAGCTAAAACAAAGCCACACATCTGTCATGTGAAAAACTTTGCTCTTAAAAAAAAAGTGTTGCATTGACAATTCTTGCTATGGCAGTTGGAGCAGCACTCATAACCTCTAATGATGTAGAGATGGTTGCATTATAAAATTCACAGCTGGGTAGCTACATGGCTCAAGGCAAACCCCCCTCCCTTCCTTTTTTAAAGCCAGTGTTTTAGTAACGGGTGGGTAGATGTTTATTAAAACATTCTGTCTATTAAAAATATATGATGCATCATTGGTCATTCCATGTGATGTGATGCCAGGCTGTTTATGAGACTCTCCACCTGGGATGATGTGTGGAAAAATCTGGCAAACATGTTTGACAAGCCCGCAGCTTCATAATTTAGTAGGCCATCAAACAATAACTACATTTCAACTCCCAGAAATTAAATCACCATACCCTCTCAGCCAATAGGGCTGTCCATAAACTTTGGGGGTCTACAGAGTGACAGCACAGCAGGATTCGTTCTTCATTGTCACTCAAAACTCACAATGAGGTTGACACTCCAAAAGGTAGTAATTGCTTCATCTTCGCCTTGCATCTGAAGTTGTACAGAAAATTAATAATGCTGCTGTGCTTTTCAAGAGACAGTGAGGGAGAAGGGAGGAAAGTGATAAATTATTCCACTGTTGCTTCTGCACTCATTGGGGTAGGGCTTACAGCTTCAGTGGCATGAGAGGCCAGAGCAGCTGGTAGTTGGGACCTTGCAGTGGGGATCCTGGAGGAAGGTTGGCCAGTGAGGAATTACCAAAAGCTGAGAGAAAAGGAAAGAGATGGAGATGGAGGAAGAGAGAGAGAGAGAGAGAGAGAGAGAGAGAGAGAGAGAAGACAGACGGACAGACAGACAGACAGACAGACAGACAGACAGACATGTAACACCAGCAGTAAAGACAAAAGGATACCCGTGTATGTTTAAAATTGCTTATGCAGAAATAATTATTGTCCACATGGCATCATGGCACTTTCATTAATTATGTCCTATATCAATAGAGAACTCTATAGAAGTTATTGAACATAAGGCTTCTTTGATGGTTCATGGAGTATGCTAGAAGGTGTACATAGTTCCAGGAAATAGGATCCTGGTGCCTTCTCCCACACCAACCAAAACATGGGCAGATTTGGCATCTCCTCTCACTGATCCACACAGGATGACTGTACCTTTCCATTATTTCAGTGTGATTTGGAAACATGTTCAGAAAGACCTGCTGCCATGTTTCCTTCTCCTTGGTAGAGAAGACACCACAATTACACTGTTGCACTTCTCTTCTAATGTCAGTATAGCTCGCATGGCATAGTGGTTTGAGTATTGGACTAGGACTCTGCAGACTAGGATTTGATTCCTGCTTGGCCATGAAATCCAGTGGGGTGACCTTGGGCAAGTCACATGCTCTCAGCCTCAGAGGTAGGCAATGGCAAACCTCCTTGGAACAAATCACAACATCTGATCATCCTGACATGTAACCTGTACCCAGGACAAGAGGCTGCCATTAGAACAGATTGCAGAGAAACAGAATGGTTCCCAGTCAGCAAAGGGGTCAGGCAAGACTGCATTCTGTCACCCTATTTAGTCAACCTGTGCGCAGAAAATATTGTATGCAAAGCAGGCTTAAACTCAGAGGCAGGAGGAGTGAAAATTAGAGGAAGGAACATTAACAACCGAATATTTGCAGAAGACACAATATCTCTAGCTGAAACCAACAAAGACCCGGTGCAATTACTGAAAAGGGTTAAAAAGGAAAGCGCCAAGGTAGGCTTAATCTTGAACATTCAGAAAATAAAAATGATGACCATGGAAGATTTACAAGAATTCATCCTAAATAATGAGAAAACTGAAGCAGTGAAAGAGTTCCTATACCTTGGATCAAATATTGACCAGAAATGAGGCTGCAGTCAAGAATCAGATTAGGCATGCAGAGGGCAGCTATGAAAGAACTAGATAAGATCCTAAAGTGCAAAGATATACAACTGCACATTAAAATTAGAATCGTCCAAGCCATTCTATTCACCTTGTACACATGTGAGAGCTTGACAACGAAGAAAGAAATTAAGAGGAAAATCAACTCATTTGAGATGTGACATTGGAGAAGAGTGCTGAGTGCTGACTGTGAAGAGCCAAGAAAACAAACAAATAGGTTCTGGAACAGATCAAGCCCAAACTCTTCCTGGAAGCCAGGATGTCTAAATTGAGACTGTCATACTTTGGCCACATCATGAAAAGGCATGAATCACTGAAAAAGACAATGATGCTAGGGAAGGTGGAGGGCAGTAGAAGGAGAGGAAGACTACATGCCAGATAGTTAGATTCAATCAGAGAAATCACAAGCCTGAGCCTGTAGGACCTGAGCAGAGCAGTGGAGGTCAGGGATCTTGGAGATGGCTCATCCACAGGGTTGCCATGAGTCAAAGTCAACTTGAGGGCAGTTAACCAACAATGAAGAGGGTATGGGGAGCAGGAGATGCAAGGGAGTATATTTTTCCATGTCCAACATGCTCCATTGGCCAATAGCTGGACTTGCTCCTCATATGTATATTCCTTTTATACTTTTCCTCTCCCCCACCTCCCAAAAAATGAACCAATAAGTTGCTCTTCAGTGTTGGGAGCTCTCTGCCTCCCAGCCTCCTCCATTTGTACTAGAGTTGTTGCAGAACACATGTCTACAATGTTCTGGCCTTTGCTGGTCCCACTGCTGCAGCAGCCTTCTTCTTCACAATTCCTCTCAGGCTTTAAAAGGTTGAATAAAACCCATTTCCCAAGTAATTACCCTGTTAAATACTGTTTGTTTGTTTTGCACTAGATAATGCTTGAACATAAGAGGAGGGCTGTCATTACCGCCTAATGGCTAGCAAAATAAATCTGAACCTTCCAGTGGAACATCAGTGTGCAGCAGCATTGCTAAACGTGGGTGGCGTTATTTCTATGATTGTAGCACAAACAAATGGCCTCGGCATGCCACTCCTCCACAATAACTCCAAAATGATTTAAAAGGGATGAATGTTTCTGAGTAGAGAGGGCACCGCTCCATGACTAAGAGTTGATGGCACAGTTTACTGTTGGCGTGGCTCTACCTTCCAAGCGCTATATATTTACTTAGTCTTTGTGCAAAATCATTTTTTATAAAACTACCATCGGCACCGTGGAGTTAATACAATGGCAATCGAGCAAGCTGTTCTGCCTCATGTCCCATAACTGTGCCTCATCCTTGGAGTGTTGAAACACAGATTATTAGCAAATCCAGCTGCCCTTTGATATTTCAGCTCTGTTCGAAAGAAAAGCCCACTCTACCTCCCCCTTGCACTGGCTAGTTCCTTGGGAGATGCATCAAGCTAAGAAGTCAATATGATCGAGAAGCCCATAATATTGTGAAGTTAAAAGATATTCATGCAGAAATGATAAGACAAGTTGTTGGCAGTGGTGCTTTGAGTTATACATCCAAGTCACAGCTGTTAACAAGGCTATAAAGGAATAATGCTCCTATGCTCCCCAAGTGACATGGAGCCCCGGGAATAATCATTTCTACAGGGTCACTTTCACTAGGATGAGAGAATATGTTAAAAGTCGAAGCTGTTTCTCTTCAGGTGTCTGAAAGGAAATCCTACATTGTACGTAGTATAAATCTACACTTGTGTAGTTAAGTGGTGGTTGTACTAAACCACCCTTCTACTGACTACCAACTTCACTATCTGGAGTCACGGCTACCCAAGAATAAGCAGCTTCATGTGTAACAGTTAAACTTATGGGACTCCTTTTATACAACAGTGAATTGAATGTGGATGTTATGTCATGGCTGAAAAAGTACAACCATATGCATAAGGGAACCTACGTGCATAAATATCAATGGGTTGCCAGCCCTAAGGTGAATAAGCAGAGTGGAGCACACATCGCCCAGTGCTTGACTGTAAAGGAATAACAGTCTGTTCAAAGTAAACTCTGTACCCTTGGAAAGTGACCTCCTCATTGTTCTACCCACAGGATGCTGACAAGCAATGTTATTGTATAAAATGGTTGGGGATCATGAAACTTGAAGGCGACATGTAGCCTTAAGGTGTTGCAGATGGGCCCTTGGGCCCTCCTTGACTAATCCCTCCAAAACGCAGCACTCTTAAGATATTTTGGACTAACTAATATTCTTCAGTCAAAACCAAAAAATACTCCCCAAGAACAGAGGCTACATTAGAATGCAATTATCAGCCCATCCAGAAACAGAAACAGAAACAACCCATCCTGCCCCACACTCCAAAGGTGACCAGGAGTGATGCAGTGATACTTCCAGACACCCAAGATGATGATGATGGTGATGATTTATAAAACACTGTAAATTTACACAGCGCTGTACATAGTAAAATGTACATAGTGAAATAGTAAGATGGTGGCCATGGCAGTGTGGAGTGTCCCACCAGGCTCCCAGAGGGCAAAAAAGTCATGGTACAGACCTCCCAACTCCAGAGTATGCTTGCCTGTTTTCTAAACACAGAAACATGTGCAGTGGTCCCTCTGTGTCAGCGGGGGGTTCAGTTCCGGGACTCCCAAAGAAACCAAAAAAACCTAGAAGATCATACCTCATATTAGTCAATGGTGGTGAGATGAACATGCATGCTTCAGTATGTGCATTCATGTCACCGTTACTGAATGATATGGGACATGGTGATCCATGGGTAGTCAAAATCGTGGCTCAGAAGCCCATCGATAGGGTGGACCCACTGTAATATCTATGTAAGTGAATGTTTCTGTCTCTTCATTACCACCAGATGTATTTTCACCAAATTTGGAGGGGATATTTGGGATGGTCCAACTTAAAATACAGGTTATCTGGTATACACACAAGTCACTTTGAAGGCTACTGAAGTGCACTCATATTCTATTTTCAGACATAGAGAGTCAAGTGGCCCATAATTTAAAAAATTAAATGAACTGAATTCAAAACCATTTCTTTTAAGTTTTACTATAATTATGCAAATAACATTTCTGTCTATTTGCTTCTTTGTTACTGTATTATATGCAAATGGATAAATGGATTCTCATCAGATTTGGAGGATATATTCGTAAAGGTCCGACATAACATAGCAACTCCATGACAAATGTGAAATTCACTTTGGAGGAAGCCAGGAAGCAGCCCAATTACTTTTTCATTCACACAGGGCAATTGATACTGATATGCAACGTGAGGTATGTCTGAGTACCCAAACAGATAGACACTCATTTTCCAAAGCAGGTGAAACTAAACAATCATTAATGATGATTAATAATTCTCATGAACAATGTTGGATATCACAGTTAGTAAACAAATAAATAATGGATGCAGCAAATAATTGGTGCCAATCGCAGCTTTCCTCCTGGAGCAAACAGCAGGCAATTTTTATCAACAGTGTGGTGCAATGGAAAAGAGGGTTTAAAACACCTCTGCTATCTTACATTGGCCATGGGCTATCTTCCATGGGCCTTCCTAAGCCCCTATTTCAAAAGCAAAATATGTATCAGTTAAATATAATGCGCTGGCTGCACCCATTCTTTGAGAAGTCAGATCTGGCTACAGAGACACATGCCTTGGTCATATCCCATTTGGATTACTGTCATGTGTTCTACACGTGACTGTTGGAAACTTCAATGGGTTCAAAATGCTGTGGAGAGGCTGTTGACTAAATGACAAGTCTCTCTCATACACACACACCCTACTTGAAACAACTGGCTGCCAGTTTGTTTCCAGTCACAATTTAAAGTGCTGGTTTGGATCTTTAAAACCCTATATGGCTTAGGTTCAGACTATCTGAAAAACTGTATCTCTGTATCCAAGCCAGCACAAACTTTAAGATCTTCAGGGAAGGGCTTTCTCTTGGTCTCACCACCTTCACAGGCACATTTGGGTTGCACTGGAACTGCAGAAATAATCCAGGTTAGCACCACTTTAACTGCCATGGCTCAATGCAATGGAATTCTGGGAATGCAATGGAATTGTATTCAATAATTATATTCAATAATGGAATGGAAATGCTCAAAGCAATTGAATTGTAGTTTTGTGAGGCATTTAGCCTTTTCTATCAAAGGCTCTGGTGCCACAAAAAATTATAATTCCCAGAATTCCATAGCATTGAGTCACGGCAGTTAAAGTGGCGTCAACTTAGATTATTTCTGCAGTCTTCTCCATGGCTGCTCCCAGACTATGGAACACCCTTCCATGGGAAGTCCTGTTGGTCCGCTCCCTCCTCTCTTTCAGCTGGTAAGTTATTCGGGCATGCCTTTGAGTTTCAAATTATACAGCAGTAGTACATGTGAAATGATATGCTGTATTTTTTATTTATTTACAAGACAATTACTGAATTATTGAGGACATACACTGGTATGTCATAGGAGGAATTCAGTTGTCTTGCCTTTCCTGAGTTTTAATTTAAGGGTAGGAATGACAGCACCAATGTGGTTTCCTAAATAACCCCCAAATTAAAATAAACTCATAGTCTTCTCCTGAATAACAAAGAGTCTTATGACACCAGCAAAACTAACACATTTATTGCAGTATAAAATTTCCTTGGCTATATCTGATAGGGTGAAATCTAACCCATAAATGCTTCAGGCACAATAAATTTGTTAGCCTTCAAGGTGCCACACCAAGACTTCTGTTGCAAAAATAGACCGCCACACCAAGCCCTTTATTCTTTTCCTGGTGAAAGATAATACTTCTGTTCATGGTAATCCTGCAATGACAGAGTGACATCTGCTGGAAGCTGTAAAGAAAATGACCCCCAGGCCACAGATAAAGGGAAGGTGAGGTAAAGGTATTCATTATTTATTTACTAATGATACTTACATACAGCTTAATATAATCAAATCTCTAAGCAGTTCACACACAAAGCACCATCAGTGAAATACACAACACCATACAAAAACAATATATCCTGTTTAGTTTGCATAACTCAAATTATTAAATCACTTTAGGAGGAAAATTACATTATTCTGTGTCCATAATTCCATGATTGTGTGGCAGAACACCTGCTTTGGAAAGGGAAGGTCTAAAGCTCAATCCCTGGCATCTTCAAAACATCTCAAGAAGCAGATGAAAGATCTCAGCAAAAGCTTTAGAGAATATCTTTTGACAAAGTAGATAGCCCTGGGCAAGGCAGAAAATGAGATGAAATATGTTCCACCATCCAAGAAGGCTAGTTTAAGATAGTATTTCTTGACAGTAGCACTCTGATAGCAGAATTCCGTCCTAAGAAAGGTAAAATGGGTCCCTTTCTTATTTTGCTTCAGATAGCTGGCAGAAACGGCTTTGTTCCTCCGAATTGTTAATGTTGTGCCGTTGTTTTTCACTTTTCAGTTTTAATGCTGTTCTTATAATAGGATTTCTATTACTCCTGTGATTCTTGGTGTTATGTCACAGAAGGATAGAGCTGGAGAACCTCCAGTGACCATCGAGTCCAACCCACCACTCAAAGCAGAAACTACAGCAGGTAGCTGTCTAACCTTTATTGGTGATATCTGGAGAAGGAGACTTCTCCACCATGCGAGACAATTGGTTCCATTGGTGACCTAATGTTAAATTGAAACCTACCCTCTTTCAACCTAAAACCATTAAACCAGGTCCTACCCTCTGAAGTAGCAGAGAACAAACGTGCTCCCTCCTCTCTGTGATATGGACATCACTAGGAAGGTGTGGGGGCTCTGACCCACACCAGGTGAGACCCCAGAAGAGGGGTGACATCTGGTCAGGTCCTCCTCTTGCTGTGCCCAATGGCTTCTCCACTGCAGCAGATGTTTCTTCACAAGGAGACCTCTGCCGCTGCAGCGAATGAGTGGGTTGAGCATGCCTCTTCCAGCTTTGCCATGACACTAGCAAAGAACAGGGACAAACATACTATTTGGCCACCACTGCCCCCTCAACAGCCCCCACCCTGCACTGGGTGACACCACTGCTTTGTGACAGCCCTTTAAATATGTGAAGAGTGCAACCATTTCATCCCCTCAGTCTTCTCTACAGCAGGCTGAACACATGCTCAACTCCCTCAACCTTTCCTCATGTTTTGTTCTTCATACCAAGGATGATCAGATGTCCTCCTTTTCCAGGTCATATCCTACATTTCAACCTTCTGTCCAGGAGGAGTTGTCCTCCATTTTGAGCACAGATTTATATTTATATTTGCATTTTTAGGTTTCATTTTGTAGTGCCCTACATTCTTCTTGAATGTCCTATATTTTGTGGTGCCTTGTCCTCCTTTGTGGTTATGACATCTGGTCCCCATGTCCATACTTCTTATCATCTTTGTTGCTCTTCTCTGAACTCACTACAACCTTAAAATGTAGGGCTCAGAAGTGAACCCAGTATTCCAGAAGAGGTCTGACTAGTGCAGAATACAGTGAGATTATGTCTTCCCTTGTCTTCAAAACTATATTTCTATTCATCCAGGCTAAAATATTATTTACCTTCTTTGCTGCAGCATTGATATAAAATTGTAATATCTTTTCACATCATCCTGGCTACCTAGTATACAGGAATCATTTCTAAATGTAATAAATTAGTCTGACTTCACATGAGACAACTTCCTATATTCTTACCTATGCAATCCAGTCCATATTTACACCAAAGTAAAATCCCTCTGATTGCAACAGGGCTTGCTCAAAGGCATGTGTGCAAAGGATAGTTGTCATTATGTGAATAGATTCTGTACATATTAAACACGCACAGCACAAAAGTGGGAAGAAGCATGTAGTTCCCCACATAGCTTGTGATCCAACACCAGCAGGAAGCTACTGTTGCAAATGGTGATGTAGGTAAGTGGTTAGTCATTCTCAGCAAGGGAAATATAATAGGATCCTTTCATAACATTCTCATGGAAAAAAGAGGTCTTCAGTGCATCTGATTAATTCTTGGAAATATCTGAATGCCACTGCTATTTGGCAGAACCGTGCCATCAAGCGATGTGGTATCGCAGAATATAAAAATTGGTGGGTTATATAACACAGCTGGCTGCATAAATTCATTGTAATTTATAAGGCCACAACATCTGGCCCTTGGCAGCCCCGTTTCTATCTTTTTATTTCATCATCCAGATTTCTCTCAACTGTGGCAGGGGGGATCAGGGGGAGATTTTTGCATTTTGAGTCGGGTCGGATTAAAAATGTTCACATTGGTTCACAAAAATAAAAATAAAAGAAGAGAGGTCATCAAAAAGAAGCTAAGATTGATTATACAAGGTTACTGTGGAGCAACAGAGTTGACAAAGATGCTGCATTCAACGAAATCTGCTAGATCAAAACATAAGATCCCTGGTGGATTTGTTTTGTTGTTCTTTGCTGTCAAACCTTTTACTTATGGCAACCCTAGGAACAAAAGACATCCAAGAGCCCTAGTATTCAACTGCCCTACTCAGGTTTTGCAAGCTCAGGGTTGTGGCTTCCTTGATTGACTCAATCCACCTCTAATGTGGTCTTCCTCATTTCCTACTGCTTTCCACTTTATATTATCACATTTTTCAGTGAGTCACTATATGTCTCACCATATGTCCAAAGTATGACAGCCTCAGTTTAGGCATCTTTGTTTCCAATGTTTGTTTCCAGGCTTGATTTGCTCTACGACCCACTCATTTGTGTGTTTTTTTAGTCCATTATATCCATGGAACTCTTCTCAGAACTGCATTTCAAATGAGTTTATTTCCTTCCTGTCATCTTTCTTCACCATCTAGGTTTCACACCCATAGGATACATTTAACTCAGCAATCTGTTTCCTACTATCAAACTGCAACCTCTGGAAAGTCTATGGGGAGGTCTTGATGGGATGGCATAGCCCTTTCTGCAGCTTTAGCAAGAACAACAGCGCTTGGAAATGGCCCTTTCTGTTTTACTATGAGGCCCAGAATCTCCTAGCCAGCATGGTCAGTGGGAGTTGGGAGTTCAAAAAAGGGACGTTTCCAAATTCTGGATAATGCTATGAAGCAGCCACTATATCCTCTTAGTAACTTACCTGTTTGGTATACCTACTGGTCCCAGTTCCAAATGCTACCCAGAAGGAGCTGGCCTCCCTTTAGTCACTCATGTACCTACCCTTACCCAATAACTGTCAATGCCCAGAAGAACAAGATAACCAAACTGGAGAGATCTAGGCCCATCTTTACCTCCTTAAACACTCCTAGGATATATCCACACTCCACAATTCTAGCAATTTCTGCTGTGGCTCCAATCTTTGACATTCTGGAGTTTGTAGTTTCATGGGTTTGTTCGATTTCTCTGCCAGAACACTCTAATTCAAGAGAGTATTCTAGACATTATTTGAAGTACCTCACCAAACTCCAAATCCAGAATGCCAGAGGATGGAGCCATGAGTTGAGAGCTAAAGTGGTATCAAACAGTTAGAATTATACAGTGTGAACACATCCAATCCTATCAGATTTTGAAAGCCAAGCAGCATCAGGACTGGTTAGTACTTGGATGAAAAACTACCAAGGAATACCAGGGATCTACAGGTAAGGTTAAAAATTAATTCTTGAAACTCTGGAGAGCCACAGTCAGAGCTGGGCTAAGAGGGCCCAACAGTCTAACTTAGTATAAAGTAGTATTTGAATGATTGGAGGCTGCCACCAAATCCACCAAATTCCCCATCTGCACTTTTGTTTAAGCAATGCAACAGTAGAAATGGACTGTTTCTGGGTTTCTTACCACTTTATCCAGAGGAAGTAAGTAAAGAGAGAAAGATGGTACCTTGCCACTCTTTTTATCTGTGCTCATCTCTCACCTTCTCCCTTGGTAGCTTCTCACAGCCCTATGGCCCTTGGGACTATGACACTTGGTCCAGAAGACCAAGACCACTGTTTCACCATCCAAAGAGCAAGCAGAGCTTATAGAAGCAAGAACCTGCCACCTCCACTGCCACTCTCTCTTTGGACAGTACAGCAGCTAATATTGGACCTGCAGTGCTACTTAGGGGAGAGACTAGGTGAGTGCATACAGTAAC
>CM034708.1:11734475-11766939 GCA_020142125.1 Phrynosoma platyrhinos | reverse complement strand
AGCCAGGGCAGTTAAAGCGGTCTCAAACTGGATTATTTCTGCATTGTGGGTATTGCGAGAGCTCTCCTCCCCTTTGGAAATAATACCGTTTGACACCACTTAGAATATGGAGAAGCAGAAGGATCCCCAATTGGGGAAGGGGTCAGTTGGGCAAGGCTTCTTATTATCACCCTATTATCACCCTTGTAGCACCTTTGAGACTAACTGAAAGAAAGAAGCTGGCAGCATGAGCTTTCGTAGACTTGAGTCCACTTCCTCAGATGCATCACCCTATTTGTTCAACAGAAAATTTCATATGAAGAGCATCTTTAGACATGGAAAGATGAGGAGTAAAGATGAAAGGGAGGGACATCAACAATCTAAGGCAGTGATGCCCAAACTTTAGTCCTCCAGCTGTTTTGGGCTTCAGCTCTCAAGGAGCACCCCCCCCCCCGCGAACTCGGCCTACAGTCAAGAATCCTGGGAGCTGAAGTCCAAAACAGCCTGAGGACCAGAGCTTGGGAACCACTGGGATACGCAGATGACCCCATACTACTAGCAGAAAACATCGCAGACTTGGAACAATGACTGAGGAAAGTTAAAAAAGAAAGTGCAAAGGCAGGCTTACTGCAGAACACAAAGGAAACAAAAATAAATGACCACAGAGGAGCTACATACATTCATCCTAGATAACAAGGAAATTGAAATAGTTAAAGATTTCCCATACCTTGAATCAGACATTGATCGAAACTGTAGTCAAGAAATCAGAAGACTAGGAATAGAGCGGGCAGCTATGAAAGAACTAGACAGGGGGGGGAGGTTGCAGACTGTCGGAAATAGTGCAAATTGAGTCCACTTTTTGGGTTAGGTTTAGTACTAGGGAATCATGGGAATTGTTTTTTTTTTCCTGGGACATTGAGCCTTCTCTGTCAGAGAGCTCTGGTGCCACAATAAACTACAGTCCCCATGATTCCCTAACCCTAAAAGTGGATTCAATATGCACTATTTCTGGCAGTCTGCAAACCCCCAAGATCTTAAAGAGCAAAGATATCTAACTGAGCACTAAAGTTAGAATCATCCAAGCCATTGTATTCTGTATTACCATGGATGGATGGATTTGAGAGCTGGACATTTGAGACGTAGTGCTCATCTTGGCTTCCAGGGAAGTTTCCGGCTTGATGTGCTCTAGGACCCGCTTGTTTGTCCTTTTGGCTGTCCGTGGGATCCTCAGCACTCTTCTCCAGCACCACATTATCTCAAATGCATTGATTTTCTCCCATCTTCTTTCTTAACTATCCGGCTCTCACATCCATACTTGGTAACAGGGAAAACAGTGGCTTGTATGATTCTCACTTTTGTGTTTAGTTGTTTATCTTTGCATTGTAGAATCTTTTCTAGTTCTTTCATAGCCACACTCTGGAAGCAAAGATGACTAAATTGGGGCTGTCTGCTTTAACCACATCATGAGTAGAGATGACTCACTGGAAAAGACAATCATGCTTGGTAAGGGTGGAGGGCAGTACAAAGAGAAGAAGACCAGATGAGTATGAAGCTGCTGTAGACTAAATCAGGGAGATCACAAGCATGGATTTGCAGGAACTAAGTAGTGCAATGGAGGACAGGAGGGCTTGGAGGTGTGTCATTCAAAGGGTCGCCATGAGTTGAGGGCAGTTAACATTAACAACAACAACAAGAAACACTGTTTGGCAGAGAAGGCTAAAGACCCTGTAAAAATAACATTCCTAGGATTCTATAGAACTGAGATTTGTTGTTTTGTTAACTGCCCTCGAGTCAACTTCCAATTCATGGCGACCCTATGGATGAGACATCTCGAAGACTCCCTGTCCTCCACTGCTCTGCTCAAGATCATGGTCTCTTTCAGTCCATCCATCTGGCATGTGATCTCACTCTTTTTTTCTGCTTTCTTCCACCTTCCCTAGTATTGTTGCTTTTTCCAGTGATTCACGCCTTCTCGTGAGGTCGCCAAAGTACGACAGCCTCAGTTAAGTTGTCCTGGCTTCCAGGGGGAGCTCAGACTTAATGTGTACTAGAATCCATTTGGCTGTCTTCTGAACCTAGTATCCTCATAACTCTTCTTCAGCACCACATCTCAAATGAGTTTATTTTCTTTCTGTCAGATGGAGCTACAGCACTTAAAATAGTGTCAAGCTGCATTATTTCTATGGTGTAGCTGTATCCCTTGTCAGCCTATACACTCATCCCTCCATATTTGTGGCTTTGACTTTTGCAGATCTGATTATTCACGGATTTTATTAATATGTTCTCTCTAGGAATATCTAGGTCCTCCAGCACTACTCTATGGCCAACATTAACCAAAGGTTGCATTGAAGGACCTAGAGATTCCTAGAGAGAACATCCCACTAGGCTTTTGTAGCTCCTCCAGTGCAATTCTGTGGTCAGTATCTGGCAGATGTTGAACACAAGAGTTGCACTGGAAGACCTGGAGATTCTTAAGAGGTGTCATCTCAGATAAAAACATAGTGTTTTTGTTATTTGCAGTTTTTCCGCATTTGCTGGGATCCTGTGCCCTTAGCCCTAGGAATTTGGAGGGACAAGTGTACTGTACCTTTGAAGGAATTGGATAAAAGCCATTTTGGAGCAAGATAGAGTCTAAAGAGCAGTTTCCAGCATTCATCACCATTGTATCTGCTGTAGGCTAATGGAGGTTGCAGTCCAATAACGTCATGAGGGCTGCACTTTATCCTTCCTTGTTCTGTGTATTTCCCACTTTATAAATGTAGCTGTAAGTTTAAAAGTCAAGCAAATGAAACATGAATATACAGCAGCCCCTCCGTTTTCACGGACTTGGTGTCCGTATCCCTTGCCCATTTGCAACCTGCAAATGGAGGGGGACAAAATGGGGTGCGTGTCTGTAGGCATGCACCGCCATTCAAGCCAATGGAGCTTGAATATTTGTGATTTTTCATTTTCACGGGGGGGGGGGGAGGCAGAACGGATCACCCACAAAAACAGAGAGGCAACTGTACACCTTTGTCTTGCATTGCCCCTTGGAGATCAACAGCTCTGTCATGTGTAAGTTGACCTGTGGGATTCAAATGAGCTGCAGCTTTGTTGTGCTAGTAATCAAGACAGTAATAATTCTTAGCAATTCTATATTTTATTTAAAAATGTTCAGAATAGTTTATGTGGGTGGATACAGGATTGCTGCCTTGTGGCCAATTCATCCAGTCAAGTGCAGACATTAGTAAAAAAAAATTCTAGCTTTTCTGATAACTGGTTGTTGGGGGAATTGTGTTACTTTGAATAATTTCCTATAACAAAAAATGTTCCTGATAACCTAATATTCTGTATTGCATGATCTTTAATTTTTTATTTAAGATACAATGTACCTTTACTCTGTCCAAAAGAGCAGCTCAAAGGATCTAGTGTTTAAAACTGCAAAGTTGAAGGTTTATTTTATTTTGCTTTCAGAACTGCTAATAATTAGCTTTTAAATATTTCATCTTAACCTTTTTCACTGATCCACTTGCAAGATCTCTGTGTATTGTGAGGTCTCTATGTATTATGAAGTTGGTGAAGGGTAGAACCAGATGTCCTAAAGAATGATATTAAGCCATTTGGTGTCTCTTTTTGGTTTATTTGCAGATAAATGACAACAGAAGCCAGATGCCTTGAATATTATTCCATATTTTTTACTGTTGCCTTGGTTAATGACTATTGAAATGCATCAGAAACTTCTGAAGAGTGCTCATTACATTGAGCTGGGAAGCTATCAATACTGGCCTGTTCTGGTGCCTCGAGGAATTCGCCTGTACACTTACGAACAGATCCCAGTATTTCTTAAGGACAATCCATACATCACAGATGGCTACAGAGCCTACTTGCCTTCCAGGCTGTGCATAAAAAGGTTTGGAATTGATCCAAGTAGTTCAGAGTTAAATTTACACTGAAGCCATGCTTCATTTTACAGTCCTTTTATCTCTTTACATTTATATTCCATAATTGTATCTATAATATTTAATATAATTATTTCTCTATATTACAGTTGATATAACTATCGTAGTATAGTAACATAACCGGGTACAGTTAAATTCAGTATAATTCTCTTGTGGAATAGTACTTCATTTTGTCTGTTCTGAATATAACTTTCAAAGGGTATAGTTAGAGAAGACTTTTCACTTCAGTTAAAGAGAAAATGGAACCAACTTAGCTCTCATATGCAGATTTACAGGTGCAGCATTTCCATCTTTTCACTGAGGCAAAGTGGGGGCAGGGGTTGTAGTGTGATGTACCTTAATTGGCATTTTGTCTATGATTCTTGAATTGGGCTCTCTTTGTATTCATTTATTTTATTAATCCTTATATCATGTGTATCCCACCCTTTAACCAAAAATGGCTTTTAGAGTATTGTACAAAATAAATGGTATGCCTTGGTTCTGGATGATGGTTCATTTCCTGCCTGATGCATCTCATTTATTCTCCAAAAATGCAAGTGTTAACTGAAAACACAAGACTTAACTGCTGGCCATAGCCCAATAAGTCAAAAAGCAAACAGTTTTTTCTCTCTCTTCTGCCTCTACACAGACGGCAGGAAGCCAAACAAAACCACACAACACTCCCATGTAAAGTAATTCCCAAGTAGAAGTTTCCTCCCTTGCTACACAGGAATTCCTGTTCTGAGGAACAAGTAGTTTCTGAATGGCTTTGTATGTTCAGTGTCCTCACTGGGCATGGGCAAATACTGTAAGCCAGCAATAGCATGAAGCAAAGGTGGACAGTTTCTTCAAGACTGAATCTCCTTCCCCTGCCACCACCCTAGTCTTGTCAGAGGTTGCATCAGCCACCCCTGAAATTACCATGGCAGCAAAAGGAAACTTATTTTGCTGTAAAAGAAGCAGTACATATGCCACACCTCCAAAAAAGGAAACCTTACAGTAGTGCTATTTTCACCAGAAGCAATATCCACACTTTGTTTACCTGACTTCTGGCACACTGAAAAATACTTTTAGCTTCCTGCAGATGTGTGAAACATGTAGGGCTGACTTTAGAAGCAAAATGGTTTGCCATTTGTCACCACAATGGCTATTTTATAGCTTAAGGCTGCATGTAGCCAATATTTTGCCTACCATGGTAGAAAAAGACTATTGCACATGAACACACAGGCTGGAGGGCAAGATGCATAAGCTTTCTCCAGAGCAAGAATGCAGTCTGGAATATATCATTGGGAAGCCAGTTAGAAAATTTGTTTGACTATGAGCAACTCAGTTATGGTGCTTTCCTCCTTTATTTTGCAGCCTGTTCATCTTATCCAATGAGACAGTCAATATCTGGAGTCACTTACTTGGCTTCTTCCTCTTTTTCACTTTGGGCATATATGACATGACTTCTGTATTGCCTTCGGCAAGTGCCTCCCGAGAAGATTTTGTGATTTGTTCTATTTGTCTTTTCTGCTTTCAAGTGAGTTCCTTCCTAAATTCCAACCTAACTGGGGGAGAACATGTGTGTGTGGACAGTCTGTGTTCTGTGCCAAAGATGGGCTTGTGATATCCTAACTATAACTGATTTACAGGGCCTTGACATCCGTTGTTGGATTCATCTGTACTCCAGCCCTAGTGGAGGAATTGATTTCCAGGCTCCTTTGCTTGTGTTTCTAAGGGCCTTTACAAACTGCCAGCAATAATGCAGCTTGAGGCCACTTTAACTGTCCAGGCTCAGTGCTAAGGAATCATGGGAATTGTATTTTTTTTTCTGGGATATTGAGCCTTCTCTGTCAAGGAGCTCTGGTGCTACAATAAACTACAGTTCCCATGATTCCTTAGCATTGAGCCAGGACAGTTAAAGTGGCCTCAAGCTGCATTATTTCTGGCAATCTGTAAAGGCCCTAAATTTTCTTTATTAAAAATACTTTAAAACAGTTTATAAAATACTGTGATACAGTAGAGCAGCAGAGTAATATTCTACAGCAGTGATACCCAACCTCTGGTCCTCCAGATGTTTTGGACTTCATTTCCCAGGAGCCTCAGCCATCTTGGCAGTAATCTGGGATTCTGGGACCTGAAGTCCAAAACAGCTGGAAGGCCAGAATTTGGGAATCACTGTTCTACAGCTTCTTCTCTGCTGTAGAATCACAGTGACATTACCCATCAATTTTCTTTGGGAGAGGGTCTTCCTTTGTTTGTTTGTTTGCCACATAGTGAAAACATTTTTAATACAGGAAAGGGTGTAGCTTGCCAGCCTTTTGACTTTTATGTAATTAGCCCACTTTTACATCTTATCTGTGAGCCTCTTTGTTTCCATACTACTAGCTGTTGTTCGTAACCTGTCCTGAGTGATGCAGATACACTGGAATGATGAAGTACACGTTTTCCAAATTAAAACACTCCTGTTTATTTGTGAAACAGTATGGAGTAATTTTGAATAATGTGTGGGATAAAGATTCATAGACTAAGTAGAGCCAGATAATTTTACCCTGTGTTTGTGGTTTAACTGGAGATACAAACTCCACCTTGGCAGGCCTAAATTGGGCAAACTAGGGCCCCATATTTCTGTGTGCCACTGTCTTTCAGTGAGAGTGAGCCAAATCTTCCTCTCTTCAGAGAACTTGCTGCATCAGTGAAGAAAGTGCATGCCTGTTTCCCCTCTCTAAGGTAGAGAGAAAGGTCTTGAGCCCCAGATGTTCTCTCTTGCTCTGACATGGAAGGGTGTGGCTGGTCATTTCTGTGGGAGAAAGGCAATAGATGTGGAGCATCTCATACATGGGAGTAAAGTGTCGAGTACAGTGTGCATACGTGGGAGTAAGATCTACTGGATACAGTGTGATTTTCTTCTGATCAGTCATGAATAGGATTCCACAAGGAGAGGCCCTAATCACCAAAAACATTGACTTGCCTATAAAGGCAAGGTTTGCCCTGGCCTTTTTTATTTTCCTTGCCAGATGAACATTTAATTCAAATCACATTTTCTTTACACTTGTCAGTCAAAAACATGTGGGAACTGAGGTTATCTGTTTTTAGATATACATAAATCAAAGAAAATAGGAAAGAAGAAAAGAAGGCCTTTTGCAAACACACACTCACAGCCAGACATATTAGAAGATAGTCCTTCAAAAAGTGAATTGCCAGATGAAATGATTGGTTATCAATATGGAAAACTGTTTCAAATTGTGAAACTGAGGCAGCTCAGCCAATGGAGGGTGACACAGCAAGGTAAAAGAAGAATCAGATGTATAAGGCTAGAAGTATGATCTGAGTTATCTGAACCTGAAGTATATTTATCAGACCTCCATACTTTCAAAATTTCTTAAAATTAGGGCTGACCTATGGCTAATGAAATCTTCACTGATTGAGCTTATGAAGTGTAACTTATTAACCATTCGCATTTTATTAATTTGTACTAAATTTACCCAAATGCAAGTTTAATCATTTTGCATTTAGTAAAAACATTGTTTTGAAAGGAATTATGCTTCCATTGTTAGTTGACACAAGCATGTTTATAGCAAATATCGAGGAATGGACATGTCTGTGTGAGAAGAGAGGTATCTCACTTTAAGGTAGGGCTTACTACCTCCAATCTTTCTATGTCTAAATAAACCCTTGCTGCCTCTTTTTAGTCAATGACTTTGATTAAATGATTTATTTAAATAGTGAAATGGTACAGTCTTACTAAACATATTGCAGTCAGATAACAGTATCTTTCCTTAATTCTAGTATCAAAAAGTGCAAAATGATTAGTAATATCCTATGGCCAGTGCACTGCTGGAATTTCCCTAGACTAAGCCAGTTTAATACAGTTTGTGAAAGTGTACAATGTTGCTTAACTCCCATGAAATTAGACTCTGAGGAAATTAATATGGATTCGTTTGAATGTTTCTATAGGTCTGTATGCTTTGCTCAGTAGGGTATCACCTCTTCTGTTGTCATCGCTCAGAGAAGACGAGTCGACGATGGATGGCACTGGATTATGCAGGAATTTCTATTGGTATCCTGGGCTGTTATGTTTCTGGAGTCTTTTACGCATTTTATTGCAATAATGTAAGTTGGCATTCATGTTAACTAATGTAGCCTTGCTTTTTCTGTTTTGGCTACTCCAGCTTGTATTATAGTTGCACAACCTGTCTGGCACAAATAATTATTTAAGGTGATATGTAGGAAACCCTTATAACTTCAGGCAAAAGTGGTTTCCTATGAAGAAAGGGAAAGAAAAGAGGCACAGGAGTTTTGATTCAGGATGAATATAGATCTGTGCTCTACAAAATGAATGCATCTAGCTGTTTCATTCCAAATTTCAGTTCCTTCAAAACAAATTCATTTAAAATATCTGTAATTTTCTTCCTCTTAAAAAAATGGTACAGGAGTCAGGCTGGCTTTCCAGCTGAAATGCAGAATTGTGTCCAGACCAATAGTACCATATTTCATACTAGCATCTACATTAAGTCCAAGCAAGACTTAATGCTGGATCCAAGCTAACAGCATTCTGTTTGCTTGGATCCAAAACAGGCTAGTTGCATCAAAACCTTTGCTCTGCTTTGCCAGTTTACAAGAAGCAGCTGAGGATAATAAAGCTGAGCCAGAATAGTCAATGAATTTTCTTAAACTTGGATCTTTCACAATATTACTCTTATTTCAGTCAGTTGGGATGGATGTATGCTAGTTTAAAAGAAAAAGGTAGGCCTGCTTGTGCCACCTCCATGTTTGATGTTCATTTATTCATCACAAAGGCCTGTAAAAAGAGTCTAAGCAAATATAGCTAGTCATGCTAAAGTGGGGACTTGCAGGGAAATTTCTGAGTACATGCAGCTAAATGTGCCTCAGTTTCAGAGCTGTATGTGGCTTCTGGGCTGCACTTTTCCCATTCCCCCTTTACATTCTCACTAACACATTCTGAGTAACTTACCAACAAATAAGTAAAGGCAGGAGAGCTTGCATTTCTGCTTCACTCTGTGAATAAAAATGAATGCAGGAGAGTGGAAGATGAGATCTAGTTGTAGAATGTTTAAGGGCATGATTGAGGACTGAATCCTTTTGATAATCCCACCTCTTGAATCATTGAATTGCTGGATGATGAGTCAACCCTTATATAAATTCCATTTGTTCAGTGCGCGTGTTTGGGTTGGGTCTATTAATAGGATTCAGGTTCAAAAGATTTTTTTTAAAAAAACAAATAAAGAAAGCATGAATTATATATTGCACAAGTGATCTTAGCCCTGGGACTTGGGACCTTGTTGAGAGCCCACTATCATCTACATCAGTATTGTTCCCTGGTGACTTTTATGTCAACTGATCTATCTGTTACTCTCCAGAACTATCTTAGGAATCATATCTGTGCAAAGCCCTTAGATGCTCATGAGTGTTCTCTGTATTTTAAGGACAGGTAGCAATACTGTAATAGCAACTGTAATACGTTTATGTAACACAGCTATGGCAAATACCCCTCCAGATGTTGCTGGGCTGCAGTTCCCCAAAGCCAGCATAGCTTCCATACAACTTTATAGCTAGTTTTGGGGAACTGATGAAGGATGATGGGAGTTGGTCTCTAATTCTGCAGAATCTAGAGCAGGGGTAGGCAACCTGCTGCCGCCGCCCGCCATAATATTGATTATTGTTGTTATTATTTGTTCTTGGGGTTTTCTTGGCAAAATCTCCACAGGGGTTTTGCCATGGCTTTTCTGGGGCTGGGAGAGTGTGCATGCATATTTTTTATTTTTTAATTATTTTTATTTATTTATTTATTTATTTATTTTTGGTGCTTCGCCCCCCCCAATTGTCTGAGGGACAGCCCCGGCTCAAAAAGGTTGCCTACCCCTGATCTAGAGAGCCTCATAATTCCCAACCCAATATGAAAATTAAGATTTCTTTTATTGAATACAAATGAAATCTGAGAACCAGTGTGGTGTAGTGGTTTGAGCATTGGACTATGACTCTGGAGACTATGGTTCAAACCCCACTCAGCCATGGAAATCCACTGGGTAATCTTGGGTAAGTCACACACTGTTAGCCTCCAAGGAGGCAAATGCACCCCCTGTAAAAATTTTGCAAGAAACCCTGTTATTGGATCATGCTAGTCACCAGAAGCCAGAAGCTACTTGAATGCACACAACAACAACAAATGCTATAATAGGTGGACCTTTGGCCTGATCCAGCTATTCTAATGTTTTTTCCTCAGTTGTCTCAGTGAATAAATCAATAAATTAGTTGTCTCAGTGAATAAATCAATAAATTAAAAAGCAGTTCATTTATGTGAATTGTTTATTTGAATGTATCTAATCATTTATGGCAATTGCTAGTACTAACATAAACAATCTAATCCTGTTGAAGTGATCTTAGGTTCCATTAAACCCTGCTGTCAGGTTTTGTGGCATTTTCTTAATGTTAAGGCATATTAACACAATTCAGGGTGTCTTCAAAATGAAGAATTTATTCCTTATAATAAATAGAAATTTCTTTTTAGACTGATCTCACATTCCTAACCTAGTTCATAATGAAGAATGAAAATAGGTTCATTGGTTGTTGAGGCGAGTAATCATATTTAGGTTAAGCTCTCAATCAGGGATTTCATATACAGTTGGCCCTCCATTTTCGCAGGGGATCCATTCCAGACACACACCCCCCAAAAAAAACACAAACAGAAATTCACCAATAAGCCCTATAGGTTTGAATGGTGGTGCGTGCCCACGGGCATGCACCCCATTTAGTTTCCCTCTGTTTGTCCCTCGTATGTAAGCGAGGGACGTTGATTTGAAGTCCGCAAAAACAGGGGTGACTGTACTGTATGTTAGGATCACCATAAGTCGGAAACAGCTTGAAAGCACACAATACACACACACAAGTAACATCAAATCAGACAGCATATAACTGAACTGTCAAAAGCAGAATACAAGTTTTTTAACTTGATTCTGTTGCTTAGATCTTAAAATGATCTTTATGCCTAGCCACGAAGACTCCTTGGGCATACATTAGAATTCATGACAGATTCCCTTCTCCTGTGATACATACCACATCTTGACCCAATTTTTTTATTCCTTTTCCAGTACTGGCGTCAAGTGTACTTGATCACTGTCCTTGCCATGATCTTGGCAGTATTCTTTGCTCAGATCCATCCAAGTTACCTCACTCAGCAGTGGCAAAGGCTACGCTCAGTCATCTTCTGCTGTGTGTCAGGCTATGGAATCATTCCTACCATCCATTGGATTTGGCTCAATGGAGGTGTCACTGCATCTATTGTACAGGTAAGCTGAGAAGTACTGGGCTTGCATTCCAAGACTGCCTGTATTTGTTCCAAAAGAAGTTGCATTTACTTTTTTTGAGATGTATTTGCAGATAACGTTCCTTAGGACTCTATCCTTTCACTTTACTTTAGTTGGAAAGTTTTCTCCAAATTAACACAGCTTCAAATGTGAAGGGGAAAAAAATCCATAGATAGCGAAAATGAAATTGCTTTCTCTTTTCTTAGGTTATGTCAAAAAGATTTATTTCTGGAGAATAAAAAATAACCTTGAGCACTAGTGTTAATCTTGAGCATGAAAGTAATATTGTTATCTAGAATGTACCATTTTGTAGGGGACAGGGTAACATGGGCATAACTTTAATACTTTTTTCGATATAACATAACAGCTGATAGCATTGTTATGGGGAAAGTGAGTAATGTTTCTTCCATAATTGATCTGAGGAGAGTCAGCTTGAAGCATTTTGGCCATTTTTCTATTTTTAAGTTTTTAAAAAACAAACAACTTTACTACTGAAGTAGTAATGTATTATTCATAAAATGACAAGTAACAGCTAACTAACCCTCCCTTTTTTTTTAAAAAAAAACAAATACATGTTAGCTTTTGAAAATAACATTTCATGCTCTGCTGGTATTAGCTTGATAACTCTACAAGGAAAGGGGAAACTTTGGAGTCAATTTGGCAACACCCTACTGCAGTAGCTTCCTTTTTTAAGAATACTGTGATGCTTTTTTACTGTGGATATAAATTTATCTGGAGAAGGGTTAGTAAATGTTAATAGTGAATAAATTATTTTCCATTTTATTTATGCTTCTTTCAAACAAACGTGTTAAAAAAAGGACTCAAAAAATCTAGATTTTGTTGTAGTTTCAGGGACCTAATTAACACCTATTATACTCTGTTGGGGAAAAACCCCTCTTTTTCCTGTTAAGGCTTCAAAAAAAAAAAAAAGATCTGGTGACCACCACAACTAACTCTGCTTTTTTTCTTTCAGGAATTTGCCCCCCGTGTGATTGTGATGTACTTGATAGCTGCAATAGCATTTCTCTTCTACATTTCCAAAGTCCCAGAAAGATATTTTCCAGGTAGAGATATTCCTTCGATAATTTGCTTAAAGCACACCACATGGCAGCTCTTAAACTTTAACAATATTGTCAGGAAAATAGGAACCAGCATCTTTGTGGCTGAAGTTGTGGTGCATATGTGTAGCTTCTGAAAATAGATCTGCTTTTGTCGCCTAGAGGAACCTTGGAATCTTGGTTGGTATCACTATAACAAAGTCCTGCCTTTGTGTAGGCGCCAGGAATTCTGAATGGTGTAGGCCAAAGTTAATTCCATGTTGCATGAACCTATACATGCTAAAAGACACATGATGTGCATCAGAATATTTCCACACAAACTGAATCTTACTGAAAGTTTCATGTAGTTCATCTTCCTACACTGGACAGCCAAATGCCTCTGAGAACTGACAAACAAGAGGGTGTTGCCCAGGGATAATTCCCTAGGAAGTCTGTTCCCTAGTTTTCCAGAAGTGTATCAGGCACCTTTCGCACATGGGGAAGGGAAGGAGTCTCAGTTCCAAATCACTCAGATAGAAATAAGTATAAATGGGTGCTTAGATGCATACAAAGCAGTATCCAACTGAATAAAATGTGTATGATCTCCCCCTCCCCTTTCCCCCCACTAACTTAATGTTTCTTTTTCTTTCCCAAAGGGCAGTTAAACTACCTCGGCTCTAGTCATCAAGTCTGGCACATCCTTGCAGTGGTGATGTTATACTGGTGGCATCAATCTACTGTGTACATAATGCAGTATAGACATAGCAAGCCTTGTCCCGACCATACTACGCACTAGTGCACAAAGGTAGGACAGTATTCATACCAGGGGAGATGAAGATGGGCTGGATTGTTTTAGGACTACTGCTATCATACAACAGCTGAATCCCTCAATCACATTCCTTTAATTCTGGCCCTACATTGTGGAATTGTATGTGATGGGGTCTGATTGTCATTACTGAGAAAATTATTGTTGACCTTCTATTGTAAAAGGGGCAAGCAGAATCAATTTAAGGAGTACTGTGCACATATTCAGCCTGTACTAGCAACTTTAAAAACAAAAGAAACCTAACTTTTGTTCCTGGTATCTACTCCTGCCTCCATCACAAGGTATTTGGATTGCAGTACCTTGTGAACCATTGTGAAGGATTTAAAGTCTCTTTTTGATTCTCCCCTGCTGCTGGAAAGCTAGTGGTGGTCTCCCCATGCTTCAGTGCACACAGATAATGCATTTGAAATTGCATTTTCTATAACTATTTCCATCCAGGATTTTTTTTTCATTAAGCATTTTTTTTCCATCTGAAATGTGTGCAATGTTGGCAACAACTTTATTTCCACTAGGGATTTTTCATGCCACAAGATAGATGCCACACTCTCATATAATGTATCATAATGCTACTATCTGTACTTTGCATCTTCCTAGACAAGAGAGAAAGCCCACCTTTTCTATCTTTCAATCACTTCTTTACAGTCCTCTTGACTTAGATGGATTCTTTTGCAAAAGTGCATCATAAGAGCATGCCTTGTCTTTTCAAATGGATTTTCTTTATTTTTCAGAGTTTTGTCCATGCACCGAAATTGTGACAAATGTGTTGATCACAAAGTGCAGCCAAATGTGGCTGCTCCTAGGAATCTTCTCTCCAGTATGGATGGTATGCTAATAGACATTCCCGGGCCAATTGAACAGGTCTCCAGCAGCCAAATAACTTTCTGTTCAAATGCAGACAGTGAAGTAATTGCAGCAGTCACCCTGTATCGGGGTAATAGAGCTGGAACTTATAAATATGTACATGGTGCACTTTTATTCAAGCTACTGATACACAGAGTTTGGCCTGAGGATGGTCATATTCTAATAAGCTGAGGAAATGTTCTCTAAAATGCATGCATATGAAGTTCCTCTGATGAATTTTGATTCTGGAACCTCACCTTGGAATGTGACAAATCCATGTTGTCTGCTGTATCCTTTTAATGTGTTCTGTGTCCCTATACTAATGTTTGCTGTTGTAAAACTGAATTTGATGGATTTTTACTTGATACTCTCTCTACTTCTCAAGAGTATCTGCTGTGGTTTTCTTCAGTGGTAACTCAACAAGTTAATCATATCTTGGAAAGAGAAGTTGGACTCCACCAGTAATTTGAAAGTTGTTCTAACAAGTCTTTCATCAAAAAGCCAGAAGTTGGTAGCTGAAATATACACTCCCAAGTTGTAAATTAAATTTACACCGAATCCCACTATTAAAGAAATCAGGAACATTTCATCTCCTAATATCCTACACAAGCCACATGCTGCTATTATATTTTGCAGGATGGCATTTACCTGCTGCCAAATGTAGGGTAGCCTTTTGTGCCTGGGCAGTCATTCCCCGCCTTACTCTTTCTGAAGTGAGGAGAAAACATGGTAGTAGACTACTGCCTATGGAAAGAGAAGTTCATTTATTTTGCAACAGTTTGGGGTCTGGCTAATGAAGTGGCCACCTCCGTTTTGAGATTCCAGCTGCCACTTCTCAACAAATTGATCATAAGAGATTTATAGAAGCAAGTGGAGGAAGGGGTATGTAAACTAGTATCTTTCCCTCAGCTTGTTAACAAACACCAGTATGGAACTCTGGAATGAGGAAAGCAGGGGAAATTAGTATGCAAGAGAAGTTTAACATGAGAAGGGGCAAGTCCTAAATAGCAAGTGATAAAATCTGTGAAATTAGGGGTGGTCATATTTTTTCATGTTGAGATGCATTTCCTCAGGGATAATCTCTTGGAGGTCATGTGCTGGTAGCAAGGGAGGCCAGTACCAAAATATGGGACCTCAAATCCTTTCTTCTCCCATCTAGCAGATTGCTGAGGGAGGGACAAATTGCTTATGCAGTTTTTGAAGTTAGGTTCAGGGCTGTATCAGATCAGGTTGCCTCCCACTTTCCCACATGTCTTAAATAATGAGTATTCCTCTTCCTGCCTATTTGTGTCCATGGAAGAGTAGGGTTTCAAGAAACAAGATGACTAGAGAACTTTAATATGGCCAAAGTTCAGGATGTGGGGACAGGCTTACCTTTCAACATGTTTTTAATTTATGAAGTATTAGTGGCTTGCATTTTCTTCTGTTGAGCAGCTATTTAATCCTGCCTCATTTTGTATTTCTAAACAGGTGAATAGGTCCTAGGATATTGGAGTGGCAGGTTGTTGGCTGGTTGGGAAAAAACGTAACCACAGGTTAGTATAGTACACCACTAGGACTTGCTTGTGGAACCAACAACGTCCTTGCCATGTAGCAGTTAAGGCTTTTTGAATAGCCTCCATTGGCACCAGTTGATTTTTTTTAACTGCATCATAGGGATGATTTGTGGGGCACTGGACCTTTAAAAAAAAAAAAGTATATCCTCTTCCCCCCATACTACAACCACCACTACTCCATGCACTGAGGGGAATTTTGACAAAGCCTTATTACTCTGCCAGAGGTTGGGGAATAGCCCTTAGACAAGGACAAGAAGGAAAATGTAAATAGGAGAATGGTTTTAGAAGTGAGTGCACCCACTCTGACAATTTTCACCCAAGGGAAAAACATCCCCACCTTCAGAAGATGTAGTTACAGGAGCAAGCCTGGGGATTTTATAGACCCCTCATTCCTTTGTATTGTACTGTAATATAAAACTGTATTTCGCTTAATTATTTACACAGCCAAGTCTCCATTCACAATGAAAGCTCTGCACATAGTGTTAATTCGGTCTTCAATCCAGCTCCCAGAAAATTATTGATGTCAAAGTTTACATGTGTCCTAAAAAAATCTGGGCTGATTCATTATGAAGATTGTTAATTGTTGATCTAGAAGCTTTTGTTTGGCTAAAAGTTTGTAAATTACTATGTGTGACAAGATCAGAACCAGTCTCCCATGCGCTAGTATAATTGGAAGTAAATCCTCCTCTTAGCAACAGAATTTAATATCCTTGGCTTGCTCCAGGCATGAACTAGGTATTTTCTCTCTCAAGCCCAACCCTGCCTTTGAGAACACTGCTGTTTGCCTTTTAACTACTGATCCCTTATTCAAGTGCAATTGACACGGAGTCATAGTTGATTTAATAGCTTCCTTTTAAAGTGTGGTCACTTCTCTTTTAGTCCCTCTTCCTTTGCATGTTAATGTCAGTATTACAAGCAATGCCTCCCTTCTGTGTACTGTAAATGTGCTTTATTGAGCAAACTAAGTACAACCAAGTGTGCAAGAACAAAATAACCAAAACTATCCATGTCAATTCTAAACATAATAGGTTCTTGTACAACTTCAAGAGTTGCAAATATTAGTGAGAATGAAGGACTAGCTGCACTTTTCCCCAGATCATCTTGTATTGGATAAGGGGCCTTTCTATTTAGAAAGGAGTTTCATATTAATGTTCACTGAACTTAAAATCATAATCCACTTATTGGTGCTAAAAGCAAAACTGATATAGGGGTAGTAAAAAATTTGTTTACAGCTTTTAGCATTATAGAACAAGTTCCTTTTAAACAACTCTTCCCATGTCCATTTTTACCTTGAAATTAACTTCAGTGTAAGGATTTATTTGTTTTTTAATGGTAAGTAGTAAGTATGTAATGTAGAGCTATTGTGTTAAGATAAACTCCAGTGAAGGCTATACATCAAAACCTTTTGCAAATGCCCACTTAAGCATGTAAACCAGCTTATTTCAGCTATTTATTTTAAGGTACTACAAATGATTGGGTAGATTTCTCTAACACAAGAGTTCTTCAGAGGCCTAAAGTAACTGAATGCAAAAACAAATATATTAGGTTTCATGCTTCCTATATTTATAAGCCTTCCATGGCAATGTAAACTTTTATCAGCCAAGCAAACATGTACCATGTTGTGGGAGTTCCAGTTTAAACTTACCTAGCAAAGCCTTGTGTAAGAATGGGTTTAGAAGAACACTGCTGCTCTTGCTTCCTTTACCCATCTTCAGTTACATGTATAAGGAAAAGTCACAATGAAATATCTGGTATATACAATCAAGTGCAATTTAATCAAGTTACACAGTATGTATTATTTAAATATTGCCTCTGTGAATAAACTGTTTATGGCAAATATGGCTTATTGTATTTCTGCAGAAACAAGCAAATTGTGGGGCAGTCAAAGCATTAGAAAAAGAGGGGCTATTTATCCTTGTAAAGGTATATATAGAAGGCAATACCTTGTTTACAATAAAACTTACATGGTCCAGGCGAGTATCTTAAGCAGCTGACCAAGACAAGGTGAACGGTTGGGTAGTTTAGATGACTCAAGGGCCATTTTCTCTTCCTGCTAAATCAGGGGTGTCCAGTTGTAGGAGACCAGATGCATGCACACACACACAGCTAGGGCTATGGGGGCATTTTTGCTAGGTTTTGGCCTCCCTGAGACATTTTTAGGCCCAAGAGAGGCCTTTTTCTCAAACAGGAAAAGACTGGAAGGCTCTTAAAAAAGGTCTCTCCTTAGTCATAAACATGTCAAAAATGCTCCCCACAGTCTGGTAGATGGGGACAAATTAATCCTGGTAGGAGAGAGGTTCCTAAGTTCAGGAATTGTGTTGAATGGGGCAGGATTGTCTCCTTTCCATCCAATTCCAAGGAAGCTGTTTCTGTACTAAGCTGATGTCTACTGATGGTAATGGACTGGATGAGGGCAAACAAATAGAAACCTAATCCAAACAAGACCAAGATGCTGGAATAGGAATTCGGCCTGTATTGGCTATGGGTTACACTCCCCCTGAAATTTCAGGTCTGCAGCTTGAGCATGCTCCTGAACATAGATCTGAGCCTGGAAACTCACATTTCATCAGCGCTCAGGAACGCATCCACACAACTAAAACTGATATGCCAGCTGTATCCACTCCTTGAGACATCAGATCTGACTAGCGACACATGCCTGGATTACTGTAATGCATTCTAGATGGGGCTGCCTTTAGAAACTGTTCATAAACTTCAGCTGGTCCAAAAGGCTGCAGCCAGGTTGCTGACTGGAGCAGGCTACAAAGGAGCACATAACTTGCCTGCTGAAACAACTCTATTGGTCGCTAATTTCTGAGTGGAACTCAAAGAGTTTGCTGTTTAAAGCCCTTCCTGACATCTGCAGGGAAAGGCTTTCTCTTGGCCCCACCACTATGTCAGGGACACCTGGTGTGGATACTAAAGTGAGCCTTCTCAGGGGCTGCTCCCAAGTTATGGAACACCCTCCCCCTGCGAGTCCAGTTTGCCCCCCCCCCCGGCTGTCTTTCTAGCAGAAGGTAAAGGTCTTTTTATTTAAAGAGACATTTAGTGGCAGCTGATTGTAATGGGGAGCAGGTGTATTGGTTTAATACCATCTTTGAAATGTCATTTGAGTGCTGTTGTAACTTGTCTTTTTAAACGTTTGTATTAAGTTTTTATGTGTGTGGTTTTTTTAAAGGTGTACACCACCTTGGATCTGTACTGGAAGGAAGGCAGGATATAAAATAATAACTCCTTCTGAAGGATCAGTTACATAGTTTGGGAAGTGCCCTTGGATCCCTTTTTATCATTCAGTAGCCTAGAGTGCCTATTACCAGTTCTGATTAGGATGCTAACTCTGATGTTCCAAAGATATAGCCGTGTTAGTCTGTAGAATCAGTATGTAGAAAGATCCTGTAGCACCCTTGAGACTAACTGAAAGAAAAAAGTTGGCAGCATGAGCTTTTAGCGAATGCATCTAAGGAAATAGTCTACAGAAGCTCATGCTGCCAACTTCTTCAGTTAGTCTCAAAGGTGCTACAAGATCTCTCTAAATACTAATGTTCCTGGACAGGATATCCTTGCCTACAAGACAATGGACAGGTGACCTTACAATTAGTAATCCACTAGGGAAAAAAATTGTGCCTGATTTGGCCAATGTAAAATGCCACAACTAGGGTGCTGAGCAGAACACTAAGCAATCTGCATATTAAACCTGTGCTGAAAGGACTGCATTGGCTGTCTAGCAGCTACTTAAGCCACATAACATCTCCTCCACAAATTTAACTGGCATCCCATATCTCAAAATGTTGAGCTCTAGTTCTGCAAAGGCATTAAACTTGTAACCCTTGTGTGGAGCAGGGGTAGGCAACCTTTCCCCTTTAAGGGCCGAGGGACTTCAGCTCCCAGAAGCCTCAGCCATGTTGGCCAATATCCCATGTTGGCCAATAGCTCCTGGAATTCTGGGAGCTGAAGTCCCTTGGCCCTTAAAGGGGAAAGGTTGCCTACCCCTGGTGTGGAGTGAGAGACTCCCACAGTTCTATAAGTACATGGCGTGACTTAATAGTAACATACAACTGAGAAGCAGTGATGTGGATAAGACACAGACCAAGCACTTGGAAGAAGTGACAGGAAGAACCTGTGTGTTCTAACCATATGCCATACTATTAAAGTATGAATCTAACATGGTAAGGCACATACATCTACAGCAATGTTGTCAGCAGTTTTCCTCATGAACTTTTAAAGCATATTGATACAAAAGTACAAAGTAGCGTCTTACAATTTTTATAAAATGTTGACTTTGGGTTTTGTTTTTTTAAACATCTTTAGGATAATTCTTTGGGCGAGTTTCACTGAAGGGGACTTTCATACAAAAAAACCTAACATCACAATAAACGTGTTAATCTTTGAAAAGGTGCTACAAGACTTTGTTATTGCTTTATGGGATTCACAAAACCATTGGCATCAAATGCAAAAACAGAAATTTACATTAGCTATAAATAACACAGTAAAATGTCATAAGACGCAATATATTGTTTGAATGCTTCTGTTAAAACCACACAATCAGGAGATGGATGTACACAATCATGGTATCCTGTATATTTATTAACAACTGAGAGTTGTTTTTTCAGGTACAATTTCACACAAAAAATTGAAGTTCTGTATTAGTGGTACACACATACAAGCGCTTTAGAAATTTCAAGTCTAACAAGAAATGGAAGTGTAATTTGAAAAAGTGCACTTAAAGCTGTTTACCAGCAATTAAAATATAGCATTATACCAGTTTATTCTTGAGTGATGTCCTAGTCACAGAAACCAAACTTTGCTATAGATACTATTACTATACTTCTTTCCAGAGAAGCACTCCAGAAAAATAACTGGGCTGCCATTGTTTTTGCATTTCCCTGTTACTCTTCTAGCAGCTTTTGGCTACAATTGGTTTCCCCTCTCCAATGCCATGTAAATGATTGTGACTGCAATGTTATGTTTTAGATCACAAACTCCAAGAGATGTGATATGTGCATGTGGATGTTTTATATATGTCTCTCAATATAAAAATACACCCTATCATATATAAAAAAAACTTCAGATAAACTCTAATTGTTATTCTCACAGTAGTAGCTGTATTCATTTATTCTCACAGTAGGCTCTTGTTTTTCTTGGGAGAACAATGATAACTGTTGCTCAGGCCTCTCCCACAACTTAGGCAACGATTATGACCACCTAAATTATTGGGAGCCTCCCACTAAGTTTAAGGGGTGCAGGAGATATAGATATATTTAGATCCCCCAAACTGATATTTGGATTTGTAAGTGGTAGTGATGGATTCACCAGGCTAAACCATTGTACTTTGTACCATCATCCTGAGGTGATTTTACCAGGAAAAAGACAGCTGGTATTTACCATGCTGAAAGTTTAACCACAGCATGTTATCTATAGCCTCTGAAATTAAGTATCAGGCCAACCTGGCAGTACAGTAAAAAGCACCTTAGGAAGACTACTATGTCAGAAATAACAAGTGACTCTTATTTCATTGACAGATGATTTTGGAAAATGTAGGGCTAAAATACAGATCCCAACTCAAGTAGACTCAGTCAATGGGAACTCATCATTTCTGTAAATTCAACAGATTAAATAGTTCTATTGTTGGCAGGACTACAAATTGGATTTAGCCCTTACTCAAATGTCTGTTATGTACTACTGAAAAAAATTCTGAAGGGAAAAACCCCCTCACTTGGGAAGTCATTGGCATGTATCAGTATCTTTCAGTCTTCCTATTTTTACAGAAGATCATGATAGATTTGACTTCATATGAATACATGTATACACACAATATAAGCAACAATATTTCCCCCAAAGTTATTGGTAACCTGTTATGAAGTCCAAAACTGAAAGGAAATTCAAATTATTATATTTTCCATAGTTCTTGGCAAAATTAAAGTAGGTAGAAATCAGTTTTGTGGGGTCTACCAGTATACTCCAAACAATTAAAAAAAAAACCAACAACATACCATTATTATTTACAGTAACCTATTAAAATAAAGTCTTATGCAAAAAAAGGAGTCAGCCTCCAGTCAAAAATATAGCTAGGAGGGTATTAAAACCCTATTGGAAAGCAAAGAACATTGGCAATAACTTGAATGGCCACTTATGTTTATTTTGGCCTTAAAAATATGCTACAGAACATATGTATAGACCCCCAAACCTGCAGAGCTCAATACTTCTTTGCCCTCAGATATTCACACATACCACCTAACTATAAGCAACTGAGCAATGCAGGTATCCTCCATGAGACTTCCCATTGAAAAATGTGGCTCAGCGTCAGAGATGACAATTGAAAAGGCCTTGTTAATCTTCTAGCACAACTAATTTTCAAGAGAAACATCTGGGAGATTCACAAGCAAGTGTTCTACTTCTTGCCCTCCTCACCATTAATTATTGCAGAATGAAATTGCATCCCTTTTGCTCAAATGCTTTTCAAGTGTCCATATAAATGTGATGAATAAAACTACCAATAACTGGATATCACATACAAATATAAGGAAATGTTTCCAGGAGGAAAAAACCTGAAAATAATTTAGGTTACTGCACAGAAATTATGCTATGATCTGAACATAATGTATATCTCATAGAACACTTGAGGATCTTCTGAACTGGTGGGGGGTTTTTTTGGTTTTGTTTTGGGGGTTTTTTTGGAGGGTGGAACAAAACTATCCATCTGTCATGCAATGGGAAAAAAAGATTTTCAGATCTTGGAATATAAACCATACAGTTCAAGCCAGAAAAAATTCATTATGAATCAATTTAATATGCTCAATTTAATATGCTAAGTGTAAATTAAAGTACCATTTGTTTCAATGGGATTTCAAGACTACTGAAGGTGAGGGGATTAAAGCAGCTATGCCCATTTTTTTTGCAACCTGAAAGCACCTACATTTTTTTCAGAAACGAAGAGGATATTACTTTGGATATTACAACAGCTGTGATCACCTCTGTTGATGCTGGAATGTCAATTCATTATGGCTACTTCAGTCATGACACATTTCCTTCTCAGTCCTTTCATATACAAAATAATCACAAGGGACAAACAAATGCTATCTTTTCTTTATTGTTCATATCTTGGGAAGATGCAGCTTCACCTTCTGGACAGGAAATTTTGTCATGGTTGAAGCAGTCTTAGGATAGAGAGCTATCTGGTTGCAGTTTTAAGATCACCAACACTTTTTAGAAACTTCTGTACTGAGTTTGAAGACGTTTTGCATAAGAAGAAGGGAACAGGCATTCTGAGGTACATGCAGAGCTAATTGTTTTTGCTGAATGTGCTTTACAGAAATATTTAATATAAAACGGATGCCTTATTTGCTTTGAAGTTGTGCTTGTCATGACAGTGACTGTTTTCCTTCCAGCTAAAAACACACAACTAGACAGAGATCACATCAAAGCTTTAAAAGGCTGAGCCCCTCAGAAAGATCCCATAAAAGCAACCATTTTTCTAAAAATTATTTTAGACATCTTTTAAGGGGCCTTGATCTTTCACTGGTTTCAAATTTATCCTGTTATTAACATATGGCAAACTACCAAAAAGTTTCTCTTCTGATATTTTGCTTTCATACAGTGGCCGAGGAAAAGAAACTGCCCTCTGGTTAGTTTTGAAAGGAATTCACTGACTCAGGTATCTTTCCTCCCATCTTATCACAGGTTCATATTCAAGTTATCTAATCAATACCCACATACATTTAGAGACCAATCTGTGTACCTTGTATATTAATGTACCAAAGTGCTTCTACTCAGGTCCACACGAATGATGAATGACTGTGCAAGTCCCAGGATCCTGAGATGTCAAGTATGCAAGAACTTAAGAGAGATGTTTGGAATTTGCAAAGATAACACGGTGTATACTGTCTAATCCAATGCCATCAAATGGACTTTCATCTCCTTTCCAGCTACTGCACCCCTTCATGATACCAAAAACCTGCCCCAAGGGGTTTCCTATCCCTCTGAAGCAGGTTTTTAGGATTTATGGAGACTCTAGGAAGAAGGAAGAGTGCTGACTCTAGCAGAAGCAGCAGGATCCTCTAAAATACACAGTTGGACTGAGGCTGCTAAATAAAATTAGTTCACACCTTATCACAAACTACTTGGCATTTTGTTGTTGCTGCTGTTACGTCCATCACACACGAGCAGACACACACTGTTCCTTTTCATGCAGCATTTTCCAGATCCTTAGCCACATGCTATTGTAAAATTTAGAAACAATTGATTACCAGGGTGATCTCTCATTTCACAAGATTAAGTTGACCCAGGTTCAATGAATATTTGGAAGATATTCTACCAAAGCTGCCCCCAAATTCAGGCTGCTATCTGGAATGGCCATAGCTGCTCCAGAATGGGCCACAAACAGCCAAAGTCATTAAAAATACCTTCTCCCAAGCTGAAAATTCAGAGATTATGTATTCACCTATCTTCTGTATTTTTCAAAACAGCATCTCAAGAGCGCCAAATGGCTCAGAGGTAAGTTTATAACAGGACATGGTGATCCTAGTTGTAAGGCATTGGTGGTTTCTATGCAGTTTATTCAACTCAGCATTACTTTTTGTAAAAGCCTCTGTTTTTATACCTCTTCACTGAAACTGCCTGAATTCAAGTTAAAAGTTTGTTTTTTAGAGTTCAGGATATTTTTCATGAACTCTCAGAAGTATAACATTATGAGAGAATGCTTTCAAAAATATTAAGTGAGAGCAATTTTGGAGTGGGGGTGTTATAAAACACTTTTAAAGTATACAGTTTATCTGTAGTACAAAAGCTCAGTTAAATGAACCAGACAGTGGGTAAAAATCACACTTAATATCTTTACAGGTCTGAACTTGCTATAAGTTTTCTGGCTTCTGTTTGCTCCATCTTCTCAAGACTCTATATGTAAATAAACGAGGCTCTCTTCTGAAATGGACTGTGTAAATCCAGCCATCTACGGTAATTTCCTCTCAACATTCCCAAGCTGTTCTAATACTGTACTCTACCGAGTTCTTGAAATCTTAAAGAGTTACAGCTATCCCTGTTTTAGGTTAATGGCACTTACTGGAAAAAAGCAGAGTTTTAGCATTCATACAGTACATAGAAAGGTCTGGGTTTCTTCATACATGTTTTGGAATCAATCTCAAGCCAGCAAACTCTGATGCTCCAAGATGTTTAAGAGGGAATAAAGCTTCTGTATAAGCAAAGTGAAGCAGCTCCAAATTAACCTGGCTTCTTACTTAGGCATTTTCTCAAGTTTGTATTGATCGATCCTGTCCCATCAGACCACATGTAAAAGTGTAACTGAACCACAGGAAGGACATCATGGTTGTGGATGAATAGGCAGTAGCCATAATAACTAGCTTCTTTTTTTAAAAAATCTGTTCTTACTGAACACTTTCACTCTTCACCATAGCAATATTGTATGCTTAACATGCCATTTTTTAAATTTTGAGACTGTAGTCACTACCGAAAATGAATTATATTGTACTTTTTTAAAAAAAAATCCTCTCAGTTCAACCAGATGGAAATTGTGGTGTATATAATCCAAATTAAGCAATTCAGAGATACCTCTGGAAGCATCTACTGTTTAGAGGGGAATGGAGCAGCTCCAAATGGATCTAATTCTACTACTTGTTGCTGGCTTTGTTGTGATGCCATACTAGGCACAAGTTCTGTAAAAGGAACTGCCCCAAAATCATCTGTTAGTTTTAGCCCATCACCAGACTGAATACTACCAAGCAGTGAACCCTGTCTAGGTCTGCCAGGAACTACTGCATTGTGGTCCCCACGGTTATCACCCAATCCTTGATGCTGAGGGTGACGCATCAACTCTGTGGGGTGGAAAGGCTTGGCTCCAAAAGGATCCAGAAGGGCATCATCTGTTTGCAGAGAGCTGACTCTGTCTTTGTTATCTGGCAGGGCAATACTTATGTTTTCCTTGGAATCGGAGATGGTCAAGAACTCGTTGCTGCTCTGGGAATCCCGACGACCAGCCTTTTTGTGCCTGCGAACTCTTTCAGGTGTACGATAACTGGGCTTCAAAGTCTTCTTAGTGCTAGTTGGAGTACCATGATGACGCTTTCCATTGGTCTTAGATCCTTCCTGTTTCATGCGTCTCTGGCGAGAAGAGAGTTTTTGCAGATTCCGTTGCTGCTGCTTCACTTTTTGCTGCTGCTGACTCCCTGCAATCTCCTCAAATGGGATAAGCCCGAAGAGATCCTCTTTGCTCTCACTATTCTTTGGAACAGAGAGAGGGTGAAATGGGATACATCCAAAAACATCGACAGTTTTGGGAGATATAGGAGAAGGTTGATTTTCGGAACCTGAAATCAAATCATCTTGCTGAGATATTTTTCTGCTGAATGGGGCTTTGGTGAAGACATCGAACTCATCCTGATCTTGCTCTGATCCTGGAAAAGCAGCCTGGGGAGAGAAATCTTTGCCATCCTTTTGTCTGGGCTCTTGAATCTGAAGAGGAAAGAATGGAACTGCTCCAAAGACATCAAACTCTTGCTTGGGGCTCACCTTGGTCACTGTACCTGGCAACTCAGACAACAAACACTGTAAATTAGGTTCCTTGGTCTCAACACTTCCACCTCCTTCTCTGTATCTACTACCAGGCACCTCCTCTATAGGCCTAACATGACCAGAATCAGAATCCGAACTTTGTTTCTCATCATCTTCTGCATCCTCCTCAGAATCCATGAGAAGAGGGTGCTGGACAAAATTTTCTGGTTCAGTGTCATTGTCATCAATGAAATCTCCATGCTCACCCTGCAAAACCTCTTCATCCTCTTGTTCCTCCTCTTCCTCACTACTCTTAGGAGAAGGAGGGTCTGATTCAAAGTCACTTTCAGATTCATCACTTCCTTTTTTTGTATGTCTTTCTGTCAACTTCTTCCCAGGTTCATGGTGTTCAGCAACTTGGTTTGACCTCTCATTTTTGGTTGGACTCCCTATCTTGTTTTCTAGATTGCTGGCTGCATTATTAATGTCATTTCTTGGAGAACCTAAAAAGATTTAAAAAATACAATAATTTCAGTTACATCTTACCATTTCATTAAAAAGAGGTAAAATTTCTCTTTGTTAAGCAGTGGGGTGGAACGTATCCTCTTGACTGACTATACAGATGCTCAAAAGTAAACCAAAGGCAGATCAGATTAGTCCTCCCTGTAGTGATTACTGCAACTGCTGTACTGTGGGATCTACATATGAAGGAGCCTACAATTTCAAAATTCCTAGAATATTTGGCTAGTAAAAAAACATTGTGCATAGATTTAATCTCTGACTGACTGAAACTGACTAAAAGTCCATTGTCTACAACAACAAGCAGTCAAATGCCTCTAGAAAGCCTGCACGTCAGGCATGGAAACAACCATCCTGCATTTTCCCCAAATGTAGGAAAAGTGACAAGAGTATGTATGTTCCACTTAAATATTCATTCTAAGTATCTTCCTCACAATCCTCTAGAAATCTGTGACTGGGATCCTATTAATTAGTCCCAACTAATTAAACTCAGAGCTTGGAAAGTTACTTTTTAAAAGTCATTTGTTCTGGAACTCTTATAAAGCCCAACTAAGTAATTTGCTGCTGACAATGTTACCAAAACAATGAAAAAGGGACAAGAACCACAACACTGTGCTTTTTCATTGTTTTAAAATAACACAAACCTTGGAACATAAGAGAATAGCACAAAACTTGAAAAATTCCACCCAAAATGCATTTAAAATGGTCCTAATGTTACAGGACAATCTTCAAGTATCTGAAAGTCAGTAATGGAGAAGATAGAGATGCTTTGTTTTTCTGCAGAATTTGTCAGTATCCTGAACAACTTCAAGTCATTGATTACTCCATCAATTGTGTAAATTTAATCCTACTCTGTTTTTGATCAGTATGGATGCATAAATGGAACTGTCAAAGCCATCTTAAAAGTCCAGCTCCACAATCCAGCCAAGGGAAACCCAACATGGCCATGTTTAACTCCTTAGCTAGTGGTTTTGTAGAGATTACTGGAAAAATCTTGTTTGATACTGGCTGCTCATTTTACCCCAGGGACTATAAGAATTGGTGTCTAGGTTTGCTTCTTTCTTCAGCCACCCAGATAGCTTTCTTTCTTGTCATGCTTTTTTTTTTTTTAAAAATGTATACCCATGTGGGAAGGACAGTCTTACTACTGAACTTTGTGAACCAAATGTGGGCACTTTTTTCAGCTAAAGAGAGAGAAATGATGAATAAAAATACAAGAATATTATCAATTATTGCTGCATTACACTGTTTTGTTCCACTGCCCCACAAATACAGTCATACTTCAAAACATCTGTACTCATATTTTAAGATAAAACAGCTGCAGTTTCAGTCTGCTTCAGGTTCACTTCTGGTGTCAGGTTCTTCTTAGTGTAGTGCATTTGATTTTACTGTCAAATTAAAATGTGGATTTGCTCTCTTGATGTGATGTAGATTTCCCAAAGGAATAACCATAATGCATAATTTTAGGAAGCTATGTTGTTTAAATCCTGCCATTTCCAGTATTTGCTAGGATGTTGTAATTATTTACATGGATTATTTTGTGAGATTAAAAACTTAATCTGGCAACATAAGTAACATTTTTGTTCAAACACCAATTTTCAAATCAGTGAGAGTATTCTTTCATCCCCATATGTTGAAATTGTAAACACGCACTTCTATTTTAATACATATAAGAGACCACTGATGATATAAAGTTTTTCCTCACTATAGAAAATCTATTTGGTTGTAACTGGTTAAGATGATTTTAGCTGAGGAGTCATGCAGGTGTTTCTATCTTCCATACACCTTAAAAGTCATTTATTTGCTTTTGAGGTCTTTTATATAACTACAAAAGGACAACAGCTATTTTTAACTTTGTATGAGAACCATATTAACCTTTTCCTAGGTGCAGCAGTTCAGTACTACTAGACAAGATGCTATTTTAAAAATGTATTCCCCCAAAGCATTAATGCTATTTCTAAACCCAACAGCTTCTCCACCAAATAAATTCATATTTCATTTTAAATGGTTGCATTGGACAAATGCCCAAGAGAAAGAAATCCCAAGTTCACTTGTAAATTAATGCCATAATAATGTTGTAAAAAGGCGCTTTAAAATTTTTTTTTTTGATTGAAGTAATCTCTAGTCTAAACCACTGAACATTTCAAATCTGAATTTATGAAGAGCTAAAAAACTTTGTGGTATAACATCTGCTTGCAATGTACTGTGCAGATTACATCACTTCTAATCATGTTTGCCTCTTGTACAAGGCTATTGTTCTGCCCTAAAATCCAATGCAGGTAGAACATCTTTAATCATAAGATCTCAATCTTCAAGAAAAAATTCTGTTCTGCTGTTCTTTTGTAGACATCCGATTATAAGAGGATGAATGGCTTGCAACAACTGAAGTAATTACATGCCTTCTGCTAGTTCATCATTTCAGGGGCTGGGAGAAAGCAGAGGCATACCATTTTAAAGCTTCTTCTGAATTGGTAACATACTGCCATCATCATTTCACAGCAATTTGCCACATGTCAGCTCCATGGATTGCTGAGACACATCAACTAAATCTGCACTAGTCTTTGGCAACAGGCAGAGTAGCAGATGTCACACTGTGATAGATTTGAGGGCTGTTTACTGCCCTTATTTTGAGATAGTCAAAACCTAGAAATTCTCTTCTTTTTTTCACATACCTTTACCTTAAACTTGTGACATCCATATAATAGCAGTACCTCTGGAATTCTGAGCTCACATTGATAATGAACATCATCAAGTAGGAACAGTAAGAGAAAGTCATTTGTCATTCCAGCAATAATGGGAACCAAAATAAAACAGACAGAGATGGCACATACATGAGAGGGAAAAACTTTTCCTATGCAATATAGTAGCACACCTCATAAAGGATTAGACATTTAAAATTCCTTTCCATGTGGTTCATTTATGCAAGATATTCAAATAAAAACCTGTTGACTACCATAACTTAATTAGCATTACTTCGCTGATATTTCAGAAGTTGGTTTGTTTTAATTTGCAAACGTGACAAATATGAACATCAGTATCAACTAACAAGCCATACACTTTAAATGTAGGTTTACAGAATGACAATTTGTGGCATGTAATGAAACTTGGAATAGGTGTATTTATAGCATTTTTTATTTTACAGCATAGCCCAGATTTCCATGTGATAAAAAGTAATTCTACCATATTCATAAATGCCTCCTAGCATTTGTGAAACTTGTGCAGCTTCTTCTGTTCACCCAGTTCTAGGATACCCAAATTAATCACTGCACACTTTGTGCTCTCATTTAACATGACATCTTGATCAATTATTTGCCACTCGATATCCCCATTCCACCCCATGTGTATTCATATCAAGTCAAAATAGAACCCTCTACCCATTGTCTAACTCCAGAGTTGCAAGAACGCAGTACTCTAGATCTATAAACCAGAATCCCAGACCATATCTAAACATTTGGAAAAACTAGATTCCCATACAAATGATTCTAATTCTCACAGGCACTTCTTCAATATCTAGCACAAGGCATAAGAAGCACCATAAACACTGAAATTCTTCCTCTGAGATCCTTCTTCTGAATTCTTGTCAAATTGCAGACAACTCTACCATAGCTAAGGGACTCATTACTTTACATATTACTTATAACATTGTAGCAGCACTGTAGTAAATCCTAGATAAAAATGTATAATCTATGTATAGACATCCATTTGCAAACAAATGTTACCGACATGAATCAAGAAGTGGTCAGGGGCTTTATGCTCTGCTCCATACAGATCGCTTGGCAGCCTGGTATGAAGATTTTGTACAATACTTTTTGGAAAAAATCTCGTGGATCCACTCTGGCTTGGATGCCATAGCTAATATATGTCCAATAGATGTAACCTTGGCTCCTGCTTGTACTATATTATTGTGCATGTTTTAATTTGTGCAGTTTGAGGATGTGAACAGGATTCTTAGAGATGAGAGAGCCACAACATGTATACTGGATCAATTCCCTTCCTGGCTTTTAAAAGCTGCTAGAGGGGAACTGACTTGAGTGGGTAAGTGGAGCAGTGTATATCTCACTGCAGTAAGGCAGGTTTACATCCTGTCTAAAAGAGGTTGTGATGAGATTATTGAAAAAGAGCTTCCTGAACCCTACCAAATTGGAGAATTATTAACCAGTCTCCAATATCCCTTTCTTGGGCAAGCTTCTAAAACATGTGGTGGCCTCTCAGTTCCTGGTGTTCCTAGATGAGCCTGATTATCTGGACCCTTTTCAATCTGGCCTCAGTCCTGGCTCTGGGATGCAGAGAGTTTGTGTCACCTTGGTAGATGACCTGTGATGGGAACTAGACCAGAAGTGTGTCTTTGTTAGTTCTGCTGGACTGCTCAGTTTTGACACCATCAACAATGGCATCCTTCTGGGCCATATCTCTGACACAGAACTTGAGGGCACTGTTTTACAGATGTTCTGGTCCTTCTTGGAGAGGTGGAGTCAGAAGGGGATGCTGAGGGATCTTTGTTCAATATCCTAGCAGGTATCTACATGAAACCACTGGAAGGAGGCATCAAGTTTTGGTGTTCTTGTCATGGGTATTGATAATACTCAGCTCTATTTCTCTTTCCCATCTAACTCCAAGTAAGCTGTTTCAGGACTGAACTAGCATATATCAATAATAAAGTGGACTATGGTGAACAAACTGAAACTTAATCCAGACAAGACAGAGGTGTTCCCAAAGTCATGGGGCAAATTAGGAAGTAAGGATTCAGACTGTGCTGATGGGATTTAATTCACCTTAATATCGCAGGTTTGCAACTTACCCTCCTATTGAAATAGCTTCCCAGGCTACAGTCCATTTCCAAGAACAATTCACAGAATCAGTTATGAGCTTGGTCCAGAGTATATGAGACTGTATCTCCCAATACAACCCAAACTATATTTTAAGTTCTTTAAGGAATGTCCTTTTTCTTGGTCTTTTATGAAGACAAAAGATGAAACTTTCTCAGTGTTTGCTCCCAGGCTGTGGAACTCCCTTCCAGAGGAAATTTGAATGGTCACATCTCTGTTCTCTTTTTGCTGGCAACCTTTTGGTCGCTAAATTATGTGGCTGAAGGTGGTATGCTGTGCTTTTTAAATAGAATTTTTTTAAACTTTCTTAAAATAAAGATTTTAGCTGGACTTTAATTTTGTAAGCCGCTTTGAATCCCTCATCAGGTGAAAGGCACGGTATAAATTAAAATGCATAAAATATGGTGTACCTTTACTTTTCTTTATACATTGAACTCAAGATTTCATATTGGCATAATATTCAGGATAGTGTATGAAATTGATGGACCTAGGCCATTTAGCATTTCATGCAATTCAAATGTTACAAGTAATGGCTAGAATACTATCAATTAGTCCTAGTTTAAGTAGGCTCACTGAATAAATTGTTGAATGGGGAGTCAACACACAGGTAAATCCAAGAGAGTCAATAGGACTATTATAGTCAGAATGATAGGATTTAGGCCAATGTTCTAACTTGGGAAGATCCCAGAAGATTTTTGTGTTAAATAGTCTGTCAGAAAATGAATGGTGCAAAACCAAATAAGAACAGCTTTACTTTTGCACCACTCTTTTTAAATCACCCATTATAAATGCTGGGAAGTCAGTTATTAAGAGGATAAACAAAGACTGAAGGATAATGTGAAAGTTACTGAAGGACATTCAGCCAGGTTCTCCCTGCTCCAAAATAAGTTGTCAGGCTTCTCTTCCCCTCAGCCATCACCTTGCAGTAAACATTCCATAAGACTCCAGCAGCAAAATAAATGGAAAGCAAACCCCCTCTAAAGAAACTTACAAAGAAAACCCCATGACAGATTCACCGCCTTACAGTTGCCCTAAGTGAGAAATGACTTAAAAGTTACACAACAATAACTAGACATTTTATCAGTTCTGCTGAGATACCTGCTCCATTTGGCTCCTCTCACACACCATTTCCATTCCAGCTGTTCACTGCAACAGCACTG
>CM034708.1:11715605-11734375 GCA_020142125.1 Phrynosoma platyrhinos | reverse complement strand
TAGCACTAACCCTAACCCTTAAAGTGGATTCAATTTGCACTATTTCTCAGTTTGCCTGTTTTGGGGGCTTTGCAGACTGGCAGAAATAGTGCAAATTGAGTCCACTTTAACTGTCCTGGCTCAGTGCTAGTTAAAGTTAAAGTCAGTGCAGTTAAAGTGGACTCAATTTGCACTATTTCTGTCAGTCTGCAAAGGCCCTTTGTTCCCTTTCTCAGTACCTTTTTCATTTTGTACTACAGGTTGTGCCTCCTTTATCCGGAATTCCAAAATCCAAAATACTCCAAAAACCAAAGCTTCTTTCATGGGTGGCTGAGGTAGTGACAAATTTGCTTTTTGATGGTTCAACCTTTTTCATGGACAAAATTATTTAAATTATTGTATAAAATTACCTTCAGGTTATGTGTATAGGGTGTATATGAAACAAATGAATTTCATGTTTAGACTTGGGTCCAATTTCCAAGATACCCCCCAGTATATATGTATATGCAAATACAGGCACCGTATTCTAAAATCCACAAAAAAAAAATTCCAAAATACATAACACTTCTGGTCCCAAGCATTTCATATAAGGGATATTCAACCTGTATGTCTTTTACATTATAAACCTACTGGTGCCTTGTTTTTACTGGTCACATAAGAGGGATATTGGGAACCTTTTCAAGTAAAAAGGGCAAAAGATGCACTAAATAACAAATCAAATATCTGAAAAAGGTTGCACAATCTGTATCATAGCACTGAAGTTCATTTCCTCAGATGTTCTTGGACAATATAAGTTGGAAAATGCATATCACTCAAAAAGGCACAAGCAGATTATGTATATTTTAGTGATTTTAAAAAGAAAGGAAGGGTTTCATAGGTCATGAAAAAGGAGAACTACATTAGAAGAACTATTTTACAAAACGTAAAATTTTGTATTGAGTTAATCCTGCCATGATTATTGTGCTGGAGAACCATAAAATGTATCTTGGGCATGATCCATTTGTGATGTATGGTATTATATTTATGTATGGTTTCAACTGGAAGGTATGATATTTTGTCATGATGCTTCTTCACTTGGATGTTTTGTTTTACAGGAGTATAAAGAAGGGTTTACATCAGGTGTGTTAACTGATATGTATTTAAATGATAGGGGTGCTAATGGATAGGTATGCTGATATGTAATGAATACACACCTTGTCATCTGATGCTTTGCGGAGAACTGTTGATATGTTTGTTGACATGTATATGCTTTTGAGATATATTGTACATAGCTACAAATTCATGATGATATGAATGCATTTAATAATACAGGGGGAATGCAATTGGTTAAATATAAACAGATAAACATATGTTGTTAGTTGCTGATTAATTATTATATAGTTAGTGAAATTGTGATTATTTTATATAATTAAATTATGTTAATTATAGTCTAATGTGGCTTTAGAGAAAAAGTTAGAGAAATAATTGGCCTTTGCTGGTAAAAGGAACATGTGGGGTTATTTTTTCCCTTGGCAGCTATTAAGCTGCTGTTATTGACCTTCTGTGATGCTTAGAACAACTAAACAAGAACATCCTGAGAAACAAAGAAAAGCAACCAAAGATGAACCAACTGTTCTGACAATGGGAAAATGTTTGAGCCTGTCAATTTTGTAAGGTGGAACTAATGCTTTTGGTATAATTGTTTGATGTGTTCTTAGGCTTCAGTTCTGTCCAAGAAACCTTACTAGCTGCATCTCTCTGACTCTAGAAACAAAGCTTACAAAACATCCACAGAAGCCTGATTTACTGAGTTGGAGGGAATAGTTCTGTCAGTAAACTGCAACTGATGCACACTCTGCCCCATGGAAATGGTCCAAAAGGCCTCTGGGAAAATGCATGCCCTACATGCCCTACCTCCCAAGAGGGGAAATCACAGCAACAAGGAACACCAGAATGGGCCAGTGTATTGGTCAATAAATGAGCAACTACATGGAACTTGCTTTCAAATGCCAGTTGTCCTTAGAGTACAGAGTGTACTACTCTTTGGAGCCAGGCAGAAGAACTAAGTCTGTTGCAGCACCTCTGTCAATGGAAGTCCACCTGCAGAAGTCAATCAGCCCTGCTCTAAATGAATATAAATACTCATTCAAACACACCACTTTGTTTTGACATTGAACTAGCAATTTTTCTTCATTCTCATTCCCTTATATATCTTAAGGTTAGCCTTTCCTGAAAGCAGGATGTCAATTTTCTAAAAAAAATAAAAAATAAAAAATGTGAGCCATTTTTAGATCCAATCTTTTGTCTAAAAAGCAGACTAAATATATATACCTCTTTCTACAGAAGACCTGAACTGCTACACATACTTGTCCATTCCATTCCTGTATGATTAGGCTACATCTGGTTGTTAAGAGCTCCCAAAGCATCTTCAGAGCTTAATAGCGGTTTACATAGATTAATAAAGATGTACAAAATATTAGGTACTAAAATCAAAATGATCAAAACTGCCCAAATGGATAAAGCTAATGCATGCCACAAATTAGTGATGTACAGGATGATAAAATAAGGCCATATAGGGCAGCTTAACAGTACAGCAGAGTAAAATCCACTACTGAAAATGAATAGCTTAAAACATTGAGACTTCAGTATGATCAGGACTACATGGTCATTAGGCTTTTCACAGCTTATAAGAGAATAAGAAAGAAAACTTCAAGTAGTAATATAGTAGCCACCTTAGAAAACCAGTTAAAAAGCTAATGCCAATACAAAAAAGGAACAGTCTATTACAGAAGTCTAAAGGACAAAATGACATGGGAAATAATGTTCAGCCAGTTAACTAATAGTGCTACCTAATATAACACATGTAATATGATTTTAGCAATGCACAGTGAAAATAAATGCATGCTAAGTAGTATGATTGGTATAGCTAAAGACATCTGTGTTAAAAATGGAACACATTAATAAAAATGTGTTATGTGGATTATTTCAAATACAGTGGGCTTTTAGTATCTGCTGGGCTTTGGATGTTCAAGTCCCATTAAAAACATGGATAGTAAAATGGTGTCCCCTACACAAAATGGCAAAATTATGGTTTGCTTTTCAGCATTTATTTTTGATTATTTTCAAGCCGTGGATCCTTGAATCCATGGATCTAATCAAACAAGGAAGATAAGATTATAGCAAGTTTCAACCTTCGAAAGAACTAACTTGTAGGTTCCTTCCCATCCCCTCTAAAAACATGTAAATTAAGCAATTAGCACAATTATTCTCAGTTTGTGCAACTAACACATTTTATTCTGAGATTATCTAACTATCACCTCCTCAGTTTAAATACTAATACAACATGATTAACTTCCCATAAGCTTACCAGAGGAGGCAAATTTTTAAAAGACAGTTAATAGATAGTAACATTAAAAAAGATTTTAGAATGGGTTAGATATGCAGTGGGAATTATTATCATTTTGAAGAGCTAATATGGTTCTCAGGAACATCTGACTTCAGAAAAGAATGTATGCTATTTAACCAGACCCCCTTTTCTATCAAGATAGATGTATATGAAAAGAACTGATGTTACATAATGTAACTTGCCTGAGTGAGAAATGAAAGGTACAGAACCAAAGGGATCTTCTGGAGGATGGTTCTGTGGAGCAGAATGTGTCTCCACATTCTTATCTGAGGATGTTCTCCTCTCCACGAGCCTATCTGCAAAAATAAAAATGAAACAAAACAAAAAAGTAACATAAAAATGGCAACTTTTCAAGCCAATTAAAAATATACTCAAGTCTCTTCTAATTAGCTGTTCTTTAAAAAGGTGAGTTTTCCCAGAACTCTATCTACAAGCCCCAGTAAAATAAATGGAAGTTGTAGAAGCATATAAATAAACAAAACTTTTCAGCATCAGCTTCTCCTGATTTTTATTTAATAAGACACAGCAACTGAATTAGGCCAGACAGCAAGATCCAAGACCACTTCCAGAAACTGCTCAAGTTTCAATGAGCCAGGGGGTTGCATAATATGAAGTAGGCACACGGAACAAGCCTTTATAAAGAGGATGTAAAACTGAAGGGTACCCAAATAATCAGTTTGCCTTTCAAGCTTGCATGATCGGTTCTAACTGAACAAAAGAAATCCGAGTTAGAACTCCCAATAACTACATAACAACTCTGAGGAAAAGCTTGCAGACATTCAAAATATGCTCAGAGTTCTGTGAAATTTTCAGACTAATTAAACTTTTTTGGTGAACCAACTGGCTTTTCCCACTTTACTACATCACTTCTCTTGGCTGCTGTTCAAATTCAGATTCAAAGCAAATAAAAGAATCTGTACATACAAAGGGAAGCTTTGCGGAAAAAAAAAACTTTCTTTTCAGAAAACTAAATAATGAATAGCTTTTTAGTGTTTTAACATTCACTTCTGTTCTGATTAAGATTATACCATCTTCCAGTAGCAGATAGTTGATGCCACAACAGCAATTTTCTGCTCCCTCCTGCTCACTGCAACTCTTAGCAGCCCCTCCTGAGATTCCTGTTTCCACATGTGCATGGCACCTCCATTGAACGTGTTCCAGTTCTTCCTGCCAAATTACAGTCCATAGGAGCAGTTCTTTGGATGGGCACAAGAGAGGAAACTTCTTCTTGTTGAACATGTCTGGATCAACCACTGGGTAGTATCTAAGGTGTTCCTTATGTCAGAATTCCTTTTGTTCATGGAAGAGACTGAAATCCAGCAGCAGCTCCTGTAGTGGAGCAGGAGGAACAATTTTCACCAATTCCTCCCTCTCTTTTCAGTACACACACCATTCCCATACTGTTAGGGTCCCCGAATCCTCCAGAGTAACTTTTCATCAGCAAAGGAAAGAAAGAATCTACAAAAATCACCCCCCTGCCCCTCCTCCACCAGCAATATCCCATGAGGGAAACATTATTGGAGAGCAATCAAGATTGAATTTTACATCCAGTGTGTTTTCTTTTTGTAGTTGCCACATTGTTCAGTAAAAGCTAGTTTGCATAAGAATCTATAGAAAATATTTGGTATTTGAGATACAAATGCTGAATGTTCAATGGAAACTGCATCCAGCCATAAATGAAGACAGCAGAATGTAAGTATTTTAATTGTAAAGCATATACACTGTAAGGGACATACAATTTAAGTTTTAAGTGCTAACCTTTTTTAAACACAGTGCATGTTTCTTATAAGGTTTTTAAATGAGTAAACAGCCCTGTTCTATTTTAAAAAAGCAGGACCATGCTTAAGGTTCCTTAGCTTTATCTTCCTTCTTTTAAAAGGGAGGAGAAAAAAAAGTAACATACTCAATCATTTAACATATTCAATGTATTAGTATGCAATACAGTAGGTTTTCTCTTATACATTCAAAGGAAAGTGCTTTTGAAAAGTATAATGCCTGTAGCTGTCATTGTAACAGTAAACAGTATGATAAATCATCAATATACTTACTATGCTGCATTAATTTAATACAGTTAAATACAAAAGTAGTTTTACCTTTGTTTACAACCAAGATTTTACTAAAGGTTCACATTTTATAATCCGAATACCGTATTTTCCAGCATATAAGACAACTGGGCGTATAAGACGACCCCCCACTTTTCCAGTTAAAATATAGAGTTTGGGAAGAGTATGACTTCCAAAACTGTTGTTGTTGCTGTGCACCTTCAAGTCATTTCCAACTGATGATGACACTAAGGCAAACCTATCATGAACCTCCTTATACCCGGCGTATAAGACGACCCCCCCACTTTAACCCCAGATTTTGCAGGTTAAAAAGTAGTCTTATACACCAGAAAATAAGGTACTATAAAATTCTCAAGAGAAAATACTGGTGTTTTATCTTAGTAGGTCTGAGTCAAATATCACTACTAAAAAAAGTTAAGGAAGACAGACTAAACAGTGAAAGTTTTCATAAGGAAGAAATGTTAATGTGGTTAGAATGATAGATGATTTCTTCAGACTCAAGTTGTCCACAGTACAAGGTGAAAGGTACTGTATTTCTTCTAGTAGTATATCAGTCAACATATCCATCAAAGTACAATAAAGCATGCAGATATTCTTCTTTTTTCTTAGATCATTAAACTTAAGGGACAAAAGAAAAGTAGGCAAGAAGGAACTAGGACTAGGATTTTCCCAACTGAGGAACATGGTTCATGACTCTGTTATCTGAATTTACCCCATTCAATAAATGCTAGTTTGAGTGTTCTTCCAGACTTATTTTAAATGTAATTCTACATATAGATTTTCAGATTAATACAACTACTAGCAGCGCAGCACATGAATGTTCCACGATGACTAAAATGCCGTTTTTAGGGATAACTTCATGTCAACACAAACTATGTCTCACACTATCAAACACTTCTGTAGAAACAAGATTTTGTTGATATCTGTATCTACCAGTCATACAGTCCTCTTTCACGTTTGCTCCATATGACTCCCTGACATAGTAAGCGTTATACATATCACAAACGTTGGAATTTTTCAACATGCTTTTCATCTGGCAACTCCATGGTACAGAACAAGCAGAGATGCAAGATACAGAAGCTTCTTATTCTCATTAGAAAAAAAAATTCTTAGCACAAAATTAAGCACTTGGGCTTTTGTAAAACATTCTGTGATAAGATGGTGAGCAAACTCAGGACTGGGGACACTATATCAGAAATTTACAGGCTAGGGGAACTTCACAGAAAATATTTTTAAATTACATAGTAAACACATTCAAGAAAAGCTATAAAACCAGTACATAAGTGCTGCAAGTGCAAAGTCCTGCCTTATCATCCCACACTTAGATTTTTAGTAAGTGATCAGAATTTAGCTTCTCCTTAGATCAATAAACATTAACGATATAAAAGCAGTTAACCAACAAGTCTAGATACACAAGTTTCTGACATGAACCCTATGGGAAATTCTTTATAGTACACTACCAAAGGTATCTTCTGGAATCTTTTTATCAACTTACTAAAAAAAAAGCATAAAAAAGCCATTGCATGAATTTCTGAATGCATCTTCTCAGAAAGTGAAGGCCATAATTTGTTCATCTAAATCAGGGGTGCAAACCAAGTTGCCCTCCAGAAGCTGTTGGATAGCAACTGCCAAGAACCCTAGCTAGCATAGCCAGTGGTGAGCAATGTATTGAGTTCCAGTTCAACACCATCTGGAGGACCCAAAAGTTATCTAGCCAGATCAAGGACAGCTAGGCACTCTTGTAAGACTGAGATCTACCAACCATCTTCTTTGAGATACTTTACTTTAGTAACATTCAGCAAAGCATATACAGAATATCACATATGGAACATTATCAGATGGTGAAATACAGCATAGTAAAAGTTTTTAGCAATAAGATTACATAGTTTTTCAAACTCACGTAACATTTAAATATCAGCAACATATTCAGCTCATAGCTCATTTCAGTTCAAATCTGAAGGACCCTTAATCAAGCCAGTAAGATACCTACCACAACTAGTGATTTTATACTCAGAACTGTGACCCACAGAATGTTTATCCTGAGGGATACAAGCTTCATTTCCCTAGAAAAATACCTTCTCAAAAATGTTGGGTCCAGTCCCTTATGTGTAAAACATGTAGTGAAACTCCAAGAAGGAGAAATTATGAGCAATTATTTTTGCCATGTGGTTCACAAAGATTTCAGATCATAAATTATGGATTACTATATCTGAGCTGGCCCACTGAGTCTTTCAAAAAACAGCATTACTTTTGAATTAAGACATCAGAAATGCATCATATCTTTCAAATTGTAAGTGTCCTTCATTAGTATGAGCTTTGCTTTTTGTGAAATTTGGCATCTACATCCAGTGTTCCACATCTAGTCCTTTCACCCAGAACTCATTTTTATGAAAACTATGTATTTAAAAAATACAATAGCAAGTAATTTGAAGTAAACACACTAGTATTTTGACTTGAAGAGAGTTTATTCAACTATGTTGTGTCAGAACAATAAAGCAGCCTTTAACATTAAGCCACTGAAAGACATTACAGAACATTAACATAATGTACTAGGTTATTCCCCCTCTTTCAGGCATTTTCAAAAGGCATTCCAGACCCACAGAACCTCCTGTTCTGGTGTGCAAGAGAATAAAACTGTGAAGTGAAGCAATGAAAACAGCTGGGTGGTGTTTTCTATTGTTAAACATCCTGTTATTTTTCTTCTTTTTGCACTAGATGCTCATGAAAACTAAGTACTCAAGAGATAACCTTGGTTTTACAAATACTAAACAACTAAATTTCCATTGCACACATTTCTGTGACATACAGACAAGGTATACAGCTGGCCTACTTCTGCCCTCAAATGCTCAGAAAGAGTTCTTTCTACAACAGATTGTGTGGCCCTTGAACAGAACAGTCTTTGGCACTGCCAGTTGCACCTAAAGAGCTTTTATTTACTGTGAAGCAAAATAAGCCTTCAAGTGTCCCTTACTTGATCTCAGAAGGTCAAACTCCCTGTCCAACAGCTCCTCCTCTGTTAGCTTGGAGAAATTGTCTTCTCCAAACGGATTCCAACCAGACATGTCAGGTGGGTTACTCATGTTCTGTTTTGGATAACTGGAAACAGACTCTGCATCAGAGGACCTGTAAAAATCGAGAAACTTAACGTGATATTAACATAATTAAAATATATTAAACAAATAACTGTCCATGACACAGAAAGATCAATGTAATTATTTGTGGTAATAAGGAAGCATTAGAAGTAGACTTTTGTTGAAATGCAGCAAGTACTGACAATAACTGCATCGATGTTAAAGCTACTGCTGCTGTCAGTAGTCTACACATTTTTGCATCTCCTCTAATCTCACTGTCTGTTATCCCACTCCCAACCCTTTTATTTCATATACATTGTGTAGTGTATATCTATGCAATGTAGAATGCTCATTCTTCAATAAATGTGTTAACTTTTAAAGTATTGCTGGGATGCAGTGGCTCAAGTGGTTAAGATGCTGACTCTGTTGATTGCAAGGTTGGCAGTTCAAGGCCCGGGTGCTGCATGATGGGGTGACCTAGTCCCAGCTTCTGCCAACCTAGCAGCTCGAAAGCATGCAAATGCAAGTAGATAAATAGGTACCACTTCAGTGGGAAGATAAACAGAGTAGTCTCTGACAATGCTGGCTCTTTGGCTTAGTAACGGAGATCAGCACCGCTCCCTATGATCAGGTGCGACTTGACAGCCTTATCAATAGGGAATACCTTTACCTTTTACCTTTTTGGTTTTGCTACAATTAATTGGAATTTCCCATAAAAATAAGAGTGACATTAAGATTCAAATAGGTGAACCACAATCATGAAACATGTCTTTGCAGTTGTTACTAACATCAATTGAAGATGCTTGCCTATTTGTAGAATAATGGGTGTCCAGAGCTGCACCAACATGAGCTGGGAAGGACTTAGAATGAGAGATTAAGGCTGGCGAGAACTCCTGTGGAGAGGCAAGAAATTCAGGAGAATGTTTAGGTGGTGGCAACTGCTTCGCAAGGACCTGTTGCTGTAGAAGAGCTTGTTGGTACTGCTGCATCTTGAAGGAGAAAAGGGAGAAAACTGTCAACCTTGCAAAATTGTATCTCATATAGCCATTCAATAATTCATTTAACTTTTGAAAATTGATCCTCTTAATTACTTCATCAAAATGGAAACTCATATAGTCTCCTAAGAATAAAATTTTGGATACTGAACCTCTTAATATAGCATAACTCAGTCAAAGCAGCAGTATAGACATAGGTATACCACTACTAAGCAACAAAATAAATTGTTACTCAATAATGGGAGGGAGGGCTGGTGAGTAATAAATAATGAAGAATGAAGAAGTGTGTCATATTTTAATAAAAGTAGAGGTCATCCAGTTTACACATTGTACTAAGCATGAAATTATTTAGAAACCAATTTCAGTAACTATAAAAGCTACACAGTGAAAAATTATTACACTAATGTAGCATGAATTCCAGAGTAAAATTAAGAGTAACAGCTTCGACAATTTAAGAACATGAAAAGAGCCATGCTAGGTCAGATCAAAGGCCCATGTATATATCATATTTATCTATAACTAAATAAAGCAGCAGCTTATCACTGGTAGTCATATATTATTTGCTAGATGCTTATTTCATAAGCAAAAACAGAAACCATAAAAATGAAATGTTAACACAATGAAGTATATCATGTCTCATTCCTTCAAGATGAACTTACAGTAACAGTGAAAATATGTATCCATTCAGACCCCCTTTTATTTACATAACACTATTCGGCCTCATCCCTGTGCAATTCTTTGCTGTAGCTAGCATCAATAGTTCCACAAAAATGCAGTAAGTCAAATCAACCTAGCAAAATTTATAACCAACACATTCAAGCTGTTTCACACAGGGGTGAAGTAGACTGGTGGCTTGGAGCAGCCTCTTGCCACTCCACCCTGATCAGCCGGGTACCGCAGCAACTGCACAGCCTGCTCTTAAAGCGAGCCTGCACCACAGTCCCAAACGGGCCACGAGCAAGGAGAGCTTTTTCCATGCTCCTTTTTCCTGTGGCCCCGGAGTGGCTTCCAGCCAATCCAGGGGCATGTGTCATCTGCACACCCCACCCTCGAAGCAGCAAGAAGCCATTCTGTTTGGCCTGTGTGTTTCAGACCATAGTCAATTTTTAAATGACCAATGATTACCTTTTATCAGTCTAGTCATCTTTATCAGTTAAACATACTTAGGTTAAAAAAAATGAGATCAAACTTACCATGGCAGGATATGGGTATGAGGAAGGCTGCTGCTGGTACACAGAGCGCATAAAAAGCTGCTGTTGAATCATGTGTTGCTGCATTGTTTGTTGATACTGTATTTAAAAAGTGAAAGATTTTCATAAATCATGAGTATCACCTAATCAACTGAAATTACAACAAAAAGTGCCCATCTAATAAGACTCAAAATATTTTAAGGTAATTGCTTAACATTATGTAAGTGGAACCTTAAATAAAGTAGATGATGGAGACATTGAAATAGTTCAAGCTTTTCCATACTTAGACTCAATCATTAATCAGACCAGAGACTGCAGTCAAGAAATCAGAGGATTTCCTTTTCCTTTAGCTGCTTGGGCAGCTATGAAGGAACTAGACAAGATCTTGAAGAGTAAAAAATATATCACTGAACACTAATTTTAGAATGCCATGGTATTCCTTGTCTCTAGGTATGGTTGTGCAAGCTGGACAATGAAAAAAGTTGATAGGAAGAAAATTAACTCATTTGAGGGATGGTGCTGAAGAAGACTTGTGAGAACACCATGGACCACTAAAAGACAAATGGATGGATCCGAGAAAAAATCAAGCCTGAACTCTCCCTAGAAGCAAATATTACTAAACTGATGTTGTCATACTTTAGCCATATCATGAGAATAAAGAACTCACTAAAAAAGATTACAATGTTTCCTAAAATGGACTGCATACCAGACAGATTCAATCAGAAAAGCCACAGCCATGAGTCTGCAAGTCCTGAGCAGGACGGTTGAATATAGGGTAACTTGGAGGTCTTTCATTCACAGGGTCACCACAGGTCAAAGATGACTTAAAGGCAGTTAGCAAAAAATTAAAAAAAAAACCAAAAGCATCCAGTTGCATTACAAAACAGTAGTTTCTGATCAAGTTCTTCCTACCTAGTTCACTACATCATTCAAATAAATATGTCAATTCTGATAAGTATGTTACACATAAAGATGAAAGAAAGTTCCACACTGACAGTTTCCAGCACTATTAAAATGTATTATACAAATACTAAGTCTTTCCCTCTTTAAGGAAACTTTCATGGTGAGAAAAAGACAAAATAAGTAGCTGAACATACAAAAGTAACATATACAGGATTGTGTCAACTAGACCCCTCATAAAAGTCTTTACCTGAGGCAAGGCAGAAGCTTTGTTTGGAAGTACCAAGGCATACTTTTTTTTAAAAAAAATGCTTTTTCAATAGAATAAGCAAAACCTGACAACTGGATGTTAGGAATGCAGGTTTATAAGATTTATAACATGAACCCCACTGGATGACCTTGTGCAAGTCACATGCTCTCAGCCTTCGAGGAAGGGAATAGCAAACCTCCTCTGAACAAATCTTGCCATGAAAAACTAATGATAGGGTCTCCGTAAGTTAGAAATGACTTGAAGGCATACAATAACAATAACAACAAGTAGTAATAGAAGACGTACATTTTTTTTTAAAAAAATGCTCACACTATAACCAAAATGCACTGATACCTGCTGCACATATGCATCCTGAGGGAATTGCTGTTGCTGATGGTGATGTAAGTGCAACTGCTGTAATCTCCAGTCTCCTTGCTGTAGTTGTTGTAGTACTCTGTTCTGCTGTGGAGTCGGATTAGTTCCCTGGGACAACATGCTCTCTTGACTACTTCCAGGTTTTGAGGCTCCTATAATATTTGAAAGCATATTTTCTGCTTAATGCATTTCTAGAGTCCAAATATAGAAGTGTTTCTGTACATCACACAGCTAACTCAAAGATATAGCTAGCAGATAAATGGTGAATATTTAGTTTCTATCACATTTCTTATAATGCCCATTTCAGGCCCATCTGACATAATGCTCCACCACCATTCGACATCCACCTAACCACAATGCATCGGAACATTCTTCCTTATATACACAAACTGTGGCTAGGATTCTGACCCAACCGCCAGCCAGTGTTTCATTTTCCTGTCACGTATCAACAGTGACTGTGCAGTTTTGAACTGTTACCACAGAACTTCCCGCGGAAGTTTCATCAGTTTCCTGAGTCAGCTTTTCACCTTTGTGCACACTCACCTTTGCACATACTGAGTTCAGGGCATCTTTCACCTTTGTTCCACATTGCATGCATCTGAGGCAAATTCTCACTGACAATCCCCTCCAAAATGTCATAGATGCCATGCAGGGTGATGTTTTTCAGCCTCACTGACAATATCTCCCTACATATGCTTGTCCCAAGGACTGAAATCTGTTACAGGGTGCTCCTTTGTTTCCCACCCATGAGGGCAATACACTGCAGGAGGTCACAGGAAAGGGCATTCTCTCATGTGGCACTCTGGAATAGCTCCCCCTTGGAGGCTTCATTCCAGCATTAGGTTAAAATATGGCTTTTTATCAAACTGTTTGATCCTGCTTTCTTTAAAAAAAAGTTAACGTACACGTTAACCATTTTCACTTTTTCACTATTTTAACCATTTTCACTTTTTATAACTTCATAAATTATTTAGTCAGCTTTCAGTGTGTTCAAATTATCTTTTATTTAAAAAGTAAATCAGAACTTTAAGTGCTGGACTAGGACCCTGGGAGGGTTCAAATCCCCACTCAGCCATCAATATTATCTGCAATTTAACACAGTTCCTTAAAATGCTTATCAATCCACATTTCATTTTTGTGAATGAATAGCTGCATGGAATAGGGAAAACTGACAATAGATGACGCATTACATTTTCCACAGTTGTTACACCATAACTCTGTGGGGGTAACACTTTCCATACTGTGTTGAAACAAGGCAATAAAGTATATGAAAATCTTTTTACTTTGAGTCATATGCATCTAAAACTGCCAAATCCTTCATTTAAAGATGGTATCTAATTTTTAAAAGCAGTAGAATATTTGCTTTTCTTTCAGTACTTGGGAAGGGCAGCTTTTTTCCCCAATTCACTGTATTAATATGAGAAGTTACCTTTTTGCCCATTATTAAGATCACCAGGTACTGGCACTTTGACTGGTGTCGCTGAGCTCTGGATTGCTAATACACTAGAAGTGGCAGCGCTTGTATTGGCCTTTGGTCTTTGTCGTGGTGCTATTGAGGTTTCTGTTGGTCCAGTGGAATCTGTTATTCTAGAATGAAATAAATGTGAATCACATCTGCATTTCAGAAAGTAGTAGTAAAGGACATCCTTGTTTACCACTTAATTGGCTGCCACACATTCCTAGGAATTAATTCAGCCAAAAAAGTAGGTTGTCAGAAGATGGATGGGGTGTTCAGTCTCCCTGAGGCAGCCAACTGCACTGTTGTTCTTGGAGGGAACTGAGCGCTCAGCTCCTTCTCAGAAGCCCACTGCATTTCTATACCAGACATGGAGAGGAATTCTACTCCTCCAGGGTAGAAACAAAGCAGACAATTGATAAATGAGGTACTTCACAGAGGACTTCATCCAGCCTTCAGTTTTCCTGCATTTCATGCAGATATGCTGTAATCTCTTTCCTTATTGTTTAACATTTTCCCAATTAACAATACAACTTTAATAATATGCCATATATTATCAAATCAAATCACATATAAATAATTTATGCATATAAGTTTATTCATCTGCTTTTTATTCATAAGGCTTCCGGCAAAGAAAGGAGAAAGTGCTCTATCCTCATTTACTCTCAACAGTAAAAAATGAAAAATCAGGTCTTATTACAAGTAATTTTGTGGCTCTTTAAAAATAATGTAACAGTTGGTAACATCAGTATTTATTTAATATAAAGAGAAATTTTTACTTATTACTTCAAAACATTTCTTGAAGCTATCACTTTGGATGATTGGGATGGGTTGCCTTTTCAAAGTGATTTTTTTTTTAAATTATCAAAAGCATTAAAATCCTAACATGTTACACTAGTAACACATCATTATCAACCAATACCAGGTCAATTTTTTATAAAATGTTAAGCAACTCCAATGCATTATTTTCTTTGAAACAAAACATTCCAGGCCTGGATAAAAATAAAATTTTTGCAGGTCAGTAACTTTGTGTGACCAATTTCAATTAAGCAGAATAATTTTCTTTAAACAACCCCACCTTATAATTCTTGTTTAGAAGTTGTTTGTTCAATTATACTTCATATATTATCTCATAATGCACAAGAACCACAAGAGGGGGGTTATGCAACATTCCTTGCAAAACAAACAGAACGATTAAATATCCTTAATGTGCCATTCAAAACATATTTATCATAAAGGGTAAATTTATTGAGTATACACAAATCTACACTTATGTGAGAATAATATTGTCATGTTTTCTTGAAAGCAAGCAAGTGCAGAAGGAATAAATAAATAGCAGGTTGTTTTAACTGCACATGCTGGATTTTATAAAGCTACTGAATAATTCTTTCAAGCATAGAGCAGTTCAAACTTTGGCTAACAATATCTACTGAAGATGTACACACCAACTCAGAGTTCTGGAGTTTCCGGTTTACTTTCAAAACTGGGAAGTAGGTTTATCTAGCTGTCATTCGGTTCTGTTATTCCAAAATGGGGCATTTTCCCTTACTTTTCCCCTAACTGAACATGTTGTCCCTCTTCTCCAAAAGTATATGCATAAGAATTCTATAACATGCTATATTCATCTGCCCATTTTTATGTTTATACTTTTGATTTAAAACAAAGGATTTTGATATCATCACATCTTTAAAGTGAACACAAGGCAATTAAAGAGTTGGCATTTTAAGCCAGAAAGTCAAGTTCTAATGCTTGGCATTCCAAAGAAACTAAAAGTGCATAAAATTTCAGAAACATTACTTCACTCACCTAGCTTTTATTTGGCTTTTCTTAGCAGCTGCTTCACTAGCTGTCAAGGGCTCAGGAAGTGTTGAAGGAAGAGGAGAATTCTTGGGAAAACAAGTTATTATGTATTACTAAGTATATTATTTGGAAGTAAAATAAAACATTAATAATAAAGGCTAAGCAAACTAATAGTAAACTCAATTCAAAACATTAGTCACAATATGGTCCAAACAACACCATCCACACACAAGAAGAAAGCATCTGTAGCCTGAGAATTTGAAGATTTGCAGAAGCACAAACTGTGGGGTTCTTATATAAAAACACCTATTGGGGAAGAGGGGCATAAAACATCTAAAAATACTCTTCATGTTCAGTGGCTATAGAACACTGAATGCCAAAGAAAACTATCAGAAATCTAGGGAAGACAGGATACAACTGAGTATCCCAGAAGATGGTATGGCTGGCTGGCACATTGAACAGGAGCACACCATACTGAAACATTGTTGCAGCTGAACATCATATTAGCTATAGGTTTCTTGTACTGGTAGGGGTTAAGACTGAATGACCCTTGGCATCCCAACTCTACAATGCTAAGAAGAAATGAGACACATTTTTTCATAAGACAGAATTCCAAAGGTTGGCTGTTGCTGTATGTCTTTAAATCATGTCTGACTTAAAGGGATCCTAAGGCAAACCTATCACATGGATTTCTGGGCAAGATTTGTTTGTGGGGGGGGAGCAGTTGCCACTGCCCTTCTTTGAGGCTGAGAGAGTATGACTCGCACAAGGTTATCCAGTGGGTTTCTATAGCTGAGAGGGGAATCTAAACCCTGGTCTCCAGAACTGTAGTCTAATACTCAAACCACTACACTACACTGACTATTCTCCAAAGGCTAAAGGCTTATCCCTTAAGGTAGATTATTCAAACTACTGATTCTATTTCAAAGGTGATGATCTAAGGGCAGAAGCTTTACACCTAGTACAATTTCTTAAGTATGAGAGAAACTGCTTTTTAACATCTTCATACTTTAATTGATATGCAAAGGAAGACACAGAATTGGACCCAGATATAACAGAAAATTCACTAGGACCAAAGTATAACTAATGGTTGGTTCCTTGGTCAAAAGGTGCCCAGGCTGTCACATGAGCAACCAATTTTACTGGAAAAACTGGGTGAGGTTAAAGCCTTGCACCCAACACTGCAGCAATGCTGTTCCACTGTTTCACCAGTGTGCAGGAAGCTTCCTCCACATCCAAGCAGAGCACAGTTTCTTTTACATGTTTGTACATACTATTTTTTATTTATTCAATTTGTACCCTACCTATCTCTTTGCACAGGGCTCAAAGCAGGTAGACATCAAGAAGGACAGAGGGTGGAGAAAAGGATACAGTGAGGTAAGTAGTGGTGCTTTCAACTGAGAATAGCAGGTGCTTCTGGTACATCTGCTCACAAAGAGTCAGGTAAGGCAGCCATAAGAACATTGGAGATTTTGATGGTTTATACTAGAGGCACTCTTAGCAGCAAATTCAGTGTGTGGGTTCTGGGGTTGTTTTTTTTTTTTAACATTTGGGAATTCATGCTTCCCATAAAAGAGCTAACAACTCTTGCCACAAACCATAATCTAGAGAATAGCTTACTTGTACCCAGTACAGCTTTTGAAACCTTCCTGACTTTCCTGAGTGGTGTGTGTGTGTGTGTGTGTGTGCGTTACATAGGAGAAGAGTTCAAGTCCATCGCTCTGCTGAACATATCTAACTATACAGTTCTTTAGTTTATGAATTTAGAAGTATCTGTCTGGACTATCATGGGCACTCTGCATAATTTTTAAGGGGAAGTGAACTTGTTGAATAACTATTAACTCAATCATTAAATGATAAAATATCTTGGAAAACAACACAATAGGTGAAATGTCCAGGCCCATACTATAATAAATCTGTAATGTTATATGATCAGCAAAAGTATTTGGATGTTATCTTACTACACAACTGATGTGGAGACAATTTTCTGTATTTCATCAACAACTGCACTAAAAAAAAACTGTACCTATTTACTATATATGTTCAGAAAGAGTAATTTTTTAAAGGTCAAACATTAGTTGCCACTCCTTAGACTACCGTGAAAAATATTTACTGTAACAATTCAAAAACATTGTGACTTACATTAATGTTTGATAATGGACAGTCCTTTCTGGCAAGTTTAAAGGCAAAATAAGATACTTGAAAGATATCAGGTCGCCGTTCTTGATCTGGTTCGAGCATGTATCCTGTGGATTACAGCAAATTAAGTTTCTAACAAGGAGCTAGAAGTTTAAACTTAGGAAAAAAACACAAAGTAAATTAATCAAAATTTTGCTGTGTGTGGAATTCACTGATTCCATCTCTGATTAGAAGTCAAGTGGGGGCAGGAGTACTGGCTAGGAGTGAATTTGTTCATTTTTACTAGGTGCTACTTACTTAGACTATTTCCAAATAAATCCCTGGGCTGTAGCAGTAGCTGATTTTTTTTAATCAATTTCATCTGACAAGAAAGCTACAACCCTGTCAAATGTCATTCATACCTTTGATCACTTTAAGACTACATCTTCCCTGTGATCAAACCAACAAAATACAGCTTAAGTTGAATACCTCTGAAAAATGCATAGCAATTCAGCATCTGAACTCAGTTGCCAAACAATAAATTCAAAATACTTAGTTCTGTAGTAAAATGGTAGCTTGTGCAGATTCTTTAACACACATATAATATGCATGCTGCATAGCAGTGCTACTCAAAGTGGTGACCTCTGAGCCAACGCCTGTCCACAAGCCATCAGCTGCCAGTCTACAGAGAGTTTCCAAGGAAGAAAGAAACAGTTGTAGCCAATGGAAAGAAATATGGTACTGGTCCTTCACAGTGGAAAAAACTAACAGCCAGTCCCCCATATAGGATACCTGAGAAGCACTGGACTTGGCCATTTTATTTAAGGGACATCATTTTACTATGCCACTGTATTTAATGGGACATGAGCATGCATGGATTTTGGTATCCACAGAGGTCCTGGAACCAAACTCCAGCAGATAACAAGGGTCCCTATACTCCAAAACATTTGAAGAGACAAAGGTTCCTCATCCCAACCTAACTACTTTATAGGAAGTTTAGTTTCAAAGTTGCTTCAACTACTTACTTATCAAACAATGTATACCATAGGAGTAACGTGAATTGTCTGGGATGGTAAAGCTTCCATCACAAATGGCAACTTGACTCTCACCAAAGGGAAGTGTGAAGAAACAAAGCTTATATAGCAAGCAGCCAAGGGCCTATGGAAGTGAAATGTATTGTCAGCAAAA
>CM034708.1:11684910-11701648 GCA_020142125.1 Phrynosoma platyrhinos | reverse complement strand
TCCAGACCAGCGGACCGGCCCCAGGTAGGTAAAAGTTGCCTACCCCTGTCCTAAGGTAAACCTATTGCAGGGGGTTTCTTGGCAGAATGTGTTCAGAGAAAGTCTGCCCTTGCTATCCTATGAGGATGAGAGAGTGTGGTTTGTCCAAAGTCACCCATGGCTGTGTGAGGATTCAAACCCTGGTCTCCAAAATATAGTCCAACACTCAAACCACTTCACCATGCTGGCTCAATAAAGCATTTCATTTGTTCTTGGAATTTAAAATTAGCATTGTACTAAACAGATTTGTATTTATATTTGAATAAAAATGGCTACCGATCTTGATGAATATACACTACTTTTAGTATCAGAGACAGCTTACAACAATCATGGTGGGAAAACAGTTCTAGAGGAGTTATGCATCTGGTTAGTCATTGCAGGAAACAGGAGGCAGGCTAGATATGGTGTTTGGTCTGATGCAGCATGGACTCTTCTGTTTTTATGCTCAGAAAACAGAATATATTTCAAGAACTAATCTGCATTGGGAAAAATGTATTTTGGAGGAAATTTAAGTTTACTGAAGGGACAATATGCTTATGCCTGCACTGTACTATAATAACAAAAAGTCCCTTTATGTTAAAGGCACTCCTTAATTTAAAGAGGCTGTTTTGTGATATCAAACAAAAGCTTAGTGCTAGAAATCTAATCATTCTAGCACCATTCTATCCTGCTGCCTCATAGCAATACTTAGAATTTATCTTCCCACAGTTATTTCATAAAATCATAGAATTGGAAAAGGCTCCATAGGCCACCACATCCAACCCCCTCCACTCAACACAGGAAATCCAACCGAGGTAGCTTTTTTTTGAAGATGTGCAGAGAAAAAACCCACCATTTCTCTAGGTAATTGGTTCCACTGCTGAACCATCATGAAGTTCCTTCTACTGTTAAATCGAAATCTAACCTCCTGTAACTTAAAAGCATTAGACCTGGGGTATTAGAGGGGGGGAAACTGCTCCTCCTATCTGTAACAGCTCTTTAGATATTTAGAGTGCAAATCATGTCACCCCTCTGTCTTCTCTTCACCAGGCTGAACATGTCCAGTACTCTCAACCTTTCTTCATAGGTTTTGTTCTCCATACCACCAATCATCTTTGTTGCTTTTCTTTGAACCAGCTCCAACCTATCTATATCCTTCCTAAAATGAAGTGCCCAGATGTGAATGCACTATTCAGATGTTTAAATCCACTCCTAAAAGGGCTGGCTCTTTCCAGCTTGGCACAGCCTTGGTATGGTTTCCGGCCGCTTTGGGGGCACGCGTCAGTTGAACACTATGTCCCCACAGCAGCTGGAAGGCGCTTTATTTGGCCTGTTTGTTTCAGGTCTGAGTCTTCAGGCTGCTAGAGCAATTTCTTTTCCCCTTGCTGACTCTTTTCAACTTAATTTAGAAGAAGGTGTTTTATGAAAAACCTTAGGTGTTGAAGTTATATTTGGACAAACCCAGTATTTTTCAGAATTGTCCAATGCACTTTTTTAGCTCTTATCAGATTAAAAGAACAGTTCTGAGTTTTAAGCAAACTTTAAGCACTACTGCCAATACTACCAGAATACCAGAACTCAATCAAATTAATTTAGGGGCCAACCAATGCAGGGTACACAGTATATTTGAGATAATCAAACTTCCAATGTATTTAAACACACACACCAGTGAAACCACATGTAAACATTCAAGGCAGGATAGTGCCAGTGCACTATGCTAGAATAGCTTTGCCAACACCATCAGTGGCAGCACAAGAAAAAAGACTATGGAGCCAGTGGCCATGAAGGAAGAAGGAAGGCAGTAGAAAAACAGCTGGCAGATTTGTCTGCCTTTCCTCAACATTGCTGCACAATCTGGAAAGGTATAATCTCTAGTGCACAGCACCCAACATGGTTCCGGACACAGTTTTCCAAAAAAAAAAAAAAAAAAAGTTCAGGTTGAGTGAGGAAGATGTAAGAAGCATCTGCTGCTCAAAAATCAAGTTGACTTAAATCATAGTTGAGAAAGTTCAATTTAAATTAAGCTTCCCATTCTATGGTTCCAAGTATTTCCTCAACAGATATGGTTGCTTTAACAGTTCAAAGCACTTTGCTTTGCTAATGAATAAACACATTATAATAAAGAATATATTTCAATGTCTTTTTTCAATAAGTCTATTTGCTGCTCAATAGAACTGTACAGTTGTCCCTCCGTTTTTGCAGACTTTAAGTCCGCGACCCTCACTTATCTGCAAGGGATGAACAGAGGGGCACAAAATGGGGTATGCACCCGCTCGCGCCCACTGACATGCACCTCCATTCAAGCCAATAGGGCTTGAATATTTGCGTTTTCCCTTTTTCGCAGGGGGGGAGGTTCCAGCAGGGACAACTGTACCTGCATAGGGAAGAGCAACTGTCAAATTTGTAATGTTTTTAAAATTTAGTCCTTCCAGCATACCAAGGCCTTGATAAAATATAAAGATCATTTAAAATTGAAGACTTAACAAAATTTCAAAGTAAGTGTTGATAGTGATTCCTGATTTCATAGGAAGATAGGATGGTAGAATTTAAATATTTTGTATATTTTTATCAGAAAAGTAAGCACACTCAGGTGCAGGGCAGAAAATTGGAGTATAAGATCAGCAACTATTGGTGCAATTTACAATCTTGTGGAGACACAATATGGTGTCTCCTTGACCTTACCATCTGAGTTATCTTGCCAAAAACTGGGTTTATAGTTAGAATTTCCCACATATGCTGTTTTCATAATGAGCAGCCAAAACACAATACCCGTGATAAAGACTTGTGAATGTATTAAAAGAAGCATATCTATATAAAATTTGAATTTCGTTTTAAAATAGACTTTCTTCCAATGTTCAAATGAAGCAACAGACTATAAAACACTTCAAAGTGCAATACTATACAGAGCTATTCAAAATTAACACTCACCGAGTTCACTTGGGCTTAATCACAAGCACATAGGATCCTAATATTTCTTGGGATCAGAACTACTGTATAAATTTTAGTTTTGAAGCAAGAGTGCTGAATCCTACAAATCTAAGGACAAGGAACACTCAAATACACTGTTCAAGTCTCTAGCCCAGGGGTCGGCAACCTGCGGCCCATGAAGGCCTTGGGACTGGCCCGTGACCGGTCCCGCCGCCGCAGCTGCGCGCAATCACAGGCACCATTTTGGCTTCCAAAATGGCGCTTGCGCACGCATGCGCATAGTAGCAGGCGCCATTTTGGAAGGCCCCACAGGGACTGTGTAGTGCACATGCGCAGGGGAGGCAAGTGCGCCTGCCCAGCCCCCCGCACCATGTCCCCCCCTCCCAGCCCCCCGGCAACAAAGGTTGCCGACCCCTGCTCTAGCCTATTTAACACTATAAATAAAAATCTACTTTAACGAATTTGCCCAGCGCAGGTGCGGGGGGGGGGGACTTTCCAAGGCCTAGGGAAGTCCCCCCCACGCCGGGCGAATTCGCCCGCCGCAGTCACAGGGGGGAGCTTTCCAAGGCCAAGGAAAGCCCCCCCTACCTGTGCCGGGCGAATTCACCCGTCGCAGGTATGGGGGGGCTTCCAAAATGGCACCCACATCGTGCACACATGCGCACAATGGCAGGCGTCATGCACATGCATACGCAGGGGGGAAAGCGTGCAGCGCAAGCGTGCCTGCCCACCCCTGCGCCATTTCCCCCCTCTCGGCCCCCCCGGCAACGAAGGTTGCCGACCCCTGCTCTAGCCTATTTAACTCCAAGTCCACGAATGGGAAGGGATGACTCTAAGTCAGGGGTAGGCAACCTTTCCCCTTTAAGGGCCGAGGGACTTCAGCTCCCAGAAGCCTCAGCCATGTTGGCCAATAGTCCCATGTTGGCCAATAGCTCCTGGGATTCTGGGAACTGAAGTCCCTCGGCCCTTAAAGGGGAAAGGTTGCCTACCCCTGCTCTAAGTGCTTTACAAGAAAGCTCTGAATCAAGTATCTCTCGGTTCACACCTCACCTTCTTAATTATTACATACTAACTTTCGGTGTAGTTGTATAATATCTCTACAATCAATTTACATATAGTTTCTGCATACAGTTGCTGCTTTACCACTGAATAATCATTTCATCTCCCTTACAGCAACTCGTTTTCCTGAACAAGTACCGCATACTCTCTGCTTTGCAAAGCAGATTTCATTTTCCCTCTAGATTTGACTTCTAGCAATTAAAAAAATGCTACCATGTGCCTTCGATTTCGATTTATGGAGTCCCTAGCATAGGGTTTTCTTAGAAAAAAATATTCAGAGATGGTTTGCTACCAGTTTTTTTGTTTGTTTTGTTTTGTTTTTTGTTTTTTAGTCTGAGACAGTGTCAGCCAGAGAGCTTCCAGGGCTGAGGTGGGTCTCAAACCCTATTATCCCAGAGTCCTAGTCCAACTCTCCAACAACTATACCACACTAGCTCTTAAAAAACAGTCATCACTGTTAAATCCAAGAACCTAACTTCTTCCATATTTTCTTTCTGTCAGGCATCATACAGTGATAGAACACAGCACATCACTGCTAGCAGGAGTGAACTCTGATTAGAGATGAGTCACATAGCTTCTGCTCTGTAAGGCATGATACATAACAGCCACTACTCTACCTCCATTCTGAACATTGTTCTGGAATATGAAATGCTCATTTAGCATAGACACCTTATAAGAAATCATCATATTCCATGTTTTTACCACCTATGTAGGATGCGGTTCTCACCAATCTGTGCAAGCAAACAAATTGATTGCTGTGACTCCTCTTATGAGGTGTAGAGCCACAGAACTTTAGCTAGCTTCATCATGTCACCCAATGATTGCACAACTCAACTATGAATTTCAGAAAAAGAGATACGCTGCACTTGCATATGTGGCGTAGTGGTTTGAATGTTAAGACTGCAACTCTGGGGATCAGGGTTTGATTCCCAGCTCAGCCACAAAACCTCCAGATGACCTTGGGCAAGTCACATTCTCTCAGCCTCAGAGCATGGCAACGGCAAACCCCCTCTGAAGAAATCTTCCAAGAAAACCCCATGACAGGGTTGCTTTAGGGCAGCGGTTCTCAAATAGTGGGGCACGCCCCCCAGGGGGGGCGCGAGGCTCCGTAAAGGGGGGCCCATTACGGCTGGAGAGAGGGAAATTGTCCGAGCGCAGCTCCAGTAGCAGCCCCACGTACTCTATCCTGATTGGCCAAACCCACCCATGTGACTATTTACGGTCGTGCAGGGGGGGCGCAAAATGTTTTCTTCTTTCCTAGGGGGGACATAACAGAAAATAATGGAGAAGCACTGCTTTAGGGTCACCATAAGTCAGAAATGACTTGAAGGCGCACAACAAGTTAATAACAAGAAGGGTCCAGATAGATTCAGCAAGATGGTGAGCTGGCTGATGCTTCAAATTTCCAAAACCATCAGCATGAGACTATTCAAGATTGGTATTAAAGGGAATTAAGTTATGTTACAAGCACCAGGCTATCCCAACTCTTCCTAAAATGTCATCTTCTTACCAAGGGAAATACCTCTTTCACCACTATTGAAGAAACATGTCCTTCTCCCATTTTCATTACATCATTCTTAGCTCACCTAAGAGAATTTAGTGGAAGAAAGTACTTCCTCTGACTCAAAAGATAACCTTCTACAGAGGGGGTGGGGAAAGTAATATGAATCTAAAGGGCTTCACACTGTGGCTTTTCAGGAACCAGTGTACAACAAACCTGTATAAATAAAGAACTGTTCAAAAATTCCCAAATAATGTTGCTGCAAATTCTAATGAAAACAATAAATAACTTGAATTTGCTGGCATAATCTTTCATTATACCCACATGTGGCTGTGGTTTGTGGTTACTCCAGGTGGTCTCCACTGATCCCTATCCCACCCCACTATGTGTACCAGCAACATCAGTGGCTAGTGAGGGCAGGAGGCCCTGCCCCCAAGCATCATCCACCTGCAGTTTTGCACTTGAGAAACAGTAAGTATCATCCAAGTCAAAAACAGTGACTTGCTCCTTCATGGTTGCAAAGGTGCAGCCATACAATGCATGGAAGCCTTCCATCCCCCATGGCTCACTGACTGGACATGAGGTTATGCCCAGTGCATTCAGAATAGTGGTGTGCAGCCAGCAGCAGTGGATGCGTAGAGGATATAGTCTGACATAGAATTCCACTCTGCCAGATTCATACAGTATCTTGATTTGTATGTCCATGAAACATTTTCATGAAAGTATCTAACATCAGAGGGAGGAAAAATACAGAATTACAAGCCTCTAAAGACACACATTAAAATGTTGTCTAATTCTTTCTAGGATCTCTAGTTTTGCCCTTCCCATTCCTAGTCTTCCTCTTGTCTCTTGACTGTAATTTCCATTGTGACCAATGTTTGATCCAGGGTACAGGAAATGTTTTAACTAATTTGATTTCCTCTTTATCTAGGTTGCTTTTTGTAGATCCTTAATAGTCATTATTTTTGTTTTCTTTGTGTTCAGCAGTAAGCTTGTCTTTGCACTTTCTTCTTTAACTTTCCTTAGTAGATGTTCCAAGTCTGCAATGTTTTCTGCTAGTGGTATGGTGTGATCCACATCATAGATTATTGATGTTCCTTCCTTCTATCTTCACTCCTCCTTCTGAATCTCATCCTGCTCTTCAAATGATAATTTCTGCATACAAGTTGAACAAACAGGGTGACAGAATAACTCCTTTGCCAAGTGGCAACCATTCTGTTTCTCCATATTCTGTTCTAACGGTAGCCTCTTGTCCTAAGTACAGATTTCTCATCAGGATATCAAATGTACTGGTACTCCATGTGTTTAAGAGCATTCCATAGCTTTTCATGAATAATAATAATAATAATAATAATAATTTATACCCCGCCTTTTGCCATAGCAATCAAGGCGACTTACATCTAAAATCAAGTACATAAAACTACCCCAACAATAAACAACAAGACAATATAAACGAACACATTAACTCCCCATTAAAAATACATTAAAGGCAAATCTCAGTTAAAACCTAGAATTAAAACAATAAGCAAAAATTAAAACAATAGGCACTCTGGGGCAGAACAAAGATACAAGAAAATGTCTGACGGGGGGAGGGGGGGAGAGAGAGACCAAGTTAGGGCTTTTGCAGACTGCTAGAAATAGTGCAAATTGAGTCCACTTTAACTGCCCTGACTCAGTGCTAGGGAATCATGGGAACTGTATTTTTTTCTGAGACATTGAGCCTTCTCTGTCAGAGAGCTCTGGTGTCACAATAAAATACAGTTCCCATGATTCCCTAGCACTGAGTCAGAGCAGTTAAAGTGGACTCAATTTGCACTATTTCTGGCAGTCTGCAAAGGCCCTTAGATGAGTAGTTTATTCCGGGTAGGCCAGCCGAAAGAGATCCATCTTGATGGCTGTTTTAAAGCCATCCAAGTTGGTTATCTGACAGATCTCTTCCGGCAAGGAGTTCCAGAGTCTGGGAGCAGTGGCCGAAAATGTCCTCTGGGAGGTCTCTGTCAATCTGTTTTTTATCGGTTGAAGCAACTTCCTCCCAGAGGACATGTGGAGGATTATATGGAAGAAGGTGATCCCCTAGGTAGGTTGGACCCAGGCCATATAAGGCTTTAAAGGTCATCACCAACACCTTATACTGTGCTCGGAAACCAATAGGCAGCCAGTGAAGGGATTTCAAAATGGGTGTAATATGATCACTCCTTGATGTTTTGGTAATCAACCTGGCTGCCATATTTTGTAGTAGTTGTTGTTTCCAAGATAAGTATAAGGGTAGCCCCCATGTAGAGTGCATTGCAGAAGTTGAGTCATGAGGTTACCAGTGCATATACTACAGTTTCTGGGTCCCTTACTTCCAGGAAAGGGTGCAGCTAGCGTATCAGCCGAAGCTGATAACAGGCGCTCCTGACTGTTGCATTCACCTGATCTGTCATGTGAAGAGACAAGTCTAGGAGCACACCCAGACTATGTAGTCAAACGCTTTGCTATAGTCCAGGGGTAGGCAACCTTTTTGAGCTGGGGGCCAGGTTGCTGTCCCTCAGACAATTGGGGGGCCGAAGCACCAAAAATAAATAAATAAATAAATAAATGCACACTCTCTCAGCCCCAGAAAAGCCATGGCAAAACCCCTGTGGAGATTTTGCCAAGAAAACCCCAAGAACAAGTAATAACAACAATAATCAATATCATCATGGCAGGCGGCAGCAGCAAGACTGACCTGGGGCCGGTCCAAAGGCCTCGAGGGGCCGCATCCAGCCCCCGGGCCTCGGGTTGCCTACCCCTGCTATAGTCTATAAAGCACATCCTGATCTTCTGGAATTCTTTGGTATGCTCCATTAACTACTGTATGCTTGCAATGTGTCCGCAATGCCTCTTCCTTTCCTCAACCCCATTTACACCTTTGGGATTTCTCTATTCTATACAGGATTGGCATCTATGTTGCAAAATTTTAAGCATAATTTGCTTGCATGGAAAATTAATGCTATGGTCCTATAGTTGCTTTCTTATCTCCTTTTCTGTGGATGTCTCCTTGTATAATGAGTGTTTCCAGCCTGTTGGCCAGCATTTTGTTTTCCATTGTTTGCTGGCATATTTTAGTTAACACTGATTCTGTCTGTTCAATTGGAATATTAGCTGATTTATTCTTCCTAATTTCTATTACTGCAGATTCCATTTCACTTTCAAGATTTTGGGGTTCATTTTCATATGGTTCTCCATTCCATATGTCATTCATTTTTTATTCTCTTTTGTATAGCTCTTCTGTGTATTGCTTCCCTTGTTTTTTTATTTCTTCTTGATCATGTAGTATGTTCTTCTTCTGATCGTAAAGCATGCCCACCCTTGGTTTGAACTTCCCTTTGAGTTTTCAGATCTTGTAAATAAGGTCTTTCATTCTTTCTTTTTTTCTTGTTGTCTTCTTATTTCTCTGCATCAGTTATTAAAATACAGCTGTCCCTCCCCTTTTGTGGACTTGAGGTCTGCAGTCTTGCTCTTCACAGGGAGGGACAACAGCTATACATTAAATGGCCATGCATGCCTGTGTGTGGCCACAGGCGCACACACCATTAGTTTAAATGGTGCTCGCATATTAGTGAGCCACCATTTTCACAGCGGGATGAATCTGGAACGGATCTCCTGCGAAGTGGGAGGGGCAACTGTAATTCTCTTTATCCTCACTCATTAGTCATTGAACAGTTGCATGACCAGCTCAACCCTAGTACTGCTATCTTTATACATTCCATTTCATTTTTAACTATGTTTAGCTTCCCTTGGCTCATTCTTCTCACATTTCACATCCCTACAATGTGTGGTGTTGCTTGACTACCTATCTTTTTGAATTCTTATATGCCCTTGATCAACCCTCTACTCCCAATTCCCCCCTGTAGCTCCTTTTTAGCTTGTGTCCTAGTTCTGCCATTTGCTTCATTTTGGATTTATCATCATACGATTTTCTTGATGAGGGGTTTCTGCAAGGAGCTTCACCATCGCTTCCCTCTGTGCAATGCTAACATGTGTTAGCTATAGTGCCACTGCTGTTCTCGGTGAGATCCTACATCTGATTAGCTGCTGTTTATCACTCTGTTCCCTTGTTCAATAGTGCATTCCCTTGTTTCTCTCCCCAATCACTCAAATCCCAATCTCCTTCTTTCCTTTCCAAGTCTTCTCTCTTCCAGTAGGAGTGACTAAACAAGCTAGTTTGCATCTCACAACTTATGATCACAGAAGCAGTTGTGGTGCTTAGCTTGTTTTTGCCCCAAACAAGCTAAGAACAAATCCAGAATTTGTTTTAAAATTACATTCTCCAGTTTGGGGGAGGGGAGGGGGGACGAATAAGGCAGAATGCAAACTACTGCTCTGTTCAGCTATCATGTGAAATAAAACTACAGACCAAAGTCCATGGTTTATTTAGCCACTGCAAGCAGAAGTGTTTAAGCATTCTGAGCCAATACACTGGCTCATCCATTGGCTTGTCCTGAAGAACACTCCCTTACCTCAAAGTCTGAATTTGACCCATAAGCATGAAGCTCTAACTTAGCAAACACACATATAAATAAAACTTAAGTAAATAGCTTCAAAGAGGATAGGCAGGCTCAAGATCTGATGGAAAGGCTTTTCTCAATGTCTTTATTATGGAGGCTCAGCTGATGAGGATAAGAGGAAGTGCTTTTTCACCAGTCAAACCCAAATCTTTGACTTATTTGCCCTATGATGCTTGGTTAGCTACCTTTCTTGGTGTGTTCTGCCAGTTAGATGATAAGCACCTTTTTTAAAAAAAAATCTAGTAGGACTTGTTTTAACAGGTAGATTTTCTTATTCCATACATTTTGATTTTAATTGGTGTGACTATCCAAATGCCATAAAAGCACTAAAGTGGTATAATATGAAGTTTTATATCAAAACAAAACAAGTGGAAATGAAAGAGATGAACAAAGAAGATAATGGCAAAGCAGAACTTGCTGGCACAACAATACATGGAGCAACATGGAGTGATAGGTAAGGCCTTGCCTTCTTTTCAACATGGCCATTTTGGAAAAAACATATTGCTGGTTACAGCTATAAGAAATTGCAAGACTGGTTGTGACAGCACTACTGAATTTTGATGTATTTGTATATACTAAGTGGAATCTAAGCTTTACATTCTATTAAAGACCAGCCTAAAGTACTAAAATATATTCAGTCTTTCATCATAAAACACATGTGGACATTAGCTTCTCATTTAAAACTAAAGAACAAAGCAGCCATGGTACACCAAAAAGAAAAAGAAAGAAAAAGTTTAGGACATAAATGATGTGGTAAATCCTTGCATTAAGAAGAGGCACAGGCCAATAAGCAAGGCTGATTCTTTTTTAAAAAAATTAAGAAGTAAAAATGGATTTTTAAATCCCACATTTTTAATTGTAACTGGAATTGAAAATTTTCTTAAAACAATTAGTTTTAAAAGAGTTAAGATTCCATTAATATGTTAACAGCAGTTTATGGACACTGGAGACTACCTACTTAATAAGACTGATCAGGAACAGTATACTCTCTATCAGGGGCTTGCCACTCTTCTGTGCACCAAGACAAAGTAAGTGAAAAGTGTATTTAGACCAACAGTGTACATCTAGAGAAGTCTGGCTACAAATACAAAAGATTCTATTTAAAGTATTGAAAATTTAAATTTAGAACAACTGCTTAATGTGTATCTACCTTCCGATGAAACCTACCTCTCTGTCATAATGGTTAGATTAGATTACGTTAGTGTACCGAATATGATTATACAGAATTTTCCTCACTAGTGATTTACACTGGGATTTAGAATAAGTCAACCTTGCCAACAAATACTAACATATCTTCTACACAGGAGAGGCTGCATCTGCACTGCAGAAATAATCCAGGTTGATACCACTTTAACTGCCATGGCTTAATGCTATGGAATCCTGGGATTTGTAGCTTATTGTGTCACCCCAGCCCTCTAACAGAGCAGGCTAAATCTCTCATAAAACTACAATTTCCAGAATTCCATAGCATTTGGCCATGGCAGTTAAAGTAGTGTTAACCTGGATTACTTCTGCAGTGCAGCTGCAGCGAGATACCTTGTAAATTCACCAAAAAGATCAGTAATTTTATTTCTCCATGTAGTTTCAATTTTGCAATGATGATTCAAATATTACCAGCCAAGCAAGACAGAAAATTACCCAGAAGTGCTTTGGATCTTGTTCAACTCTGAAACAGAACTGAAAGTGAATACATTATTTCCAAGTTCTGCCAAAGTTCTGTGTGTTTCCAATGTACTTTTGAAATGTGAGCTGAATTTATCTTACTTTTATTATTGATCCAGTCAACACTAAGGACCTTTATGTCCTTGTGACTTTAATGTGGTATGCTTAAATATGTTTGCTTTCAAAATTACTGAAGTAGTATCTCTGGCCGATTCATAACCACAAATAAACTTGCTAAGGTTAAAATACAAATCAGCTACATTCACTTCCAGTTAATTATTTACAGTGCATCTAGAAGACACTGACACAATCAACATTGCTAATATTTACTCCACATCAAGAGCAATACAGAAAAGGTTTAACAAGTTTGTATCTGCAGATGATAAATTATTTCCCTGAATGCACTTTACTTCCCCCATATTTAAATTGGCTGACCACTTAACCATTGTTTAATTCAATTATTTGCCTATTTCAGGGTTTCTCTATTATCACAAATTAGTTATGAAAACAAATCCCAAAAAATACAAAGTACATTAGAAGCCACCTACAAAATTAAACTTTGCATTTAAGTAAGGAGTACCACAAGACTTCACACACACAATCAAAGAGAAGGGGCTAGAAAATATATGGGTGCCACATATAGGCTCTCCATTCTCCTAACATCTGTGAAATACATCTGGATCCTGGATTCATGGTTACTACATCCATAGCACAAGTGGATCATGTCCCAAATATTTTTGAAGTGAAGACTGCTCAGCAGTTTAAAAGTAGATCAAAAATTATTTCTTTACTTCTTTCTTCCCTACTTTAAATGGGAGAAATACTTCAATATTTACTAGATGTGACATTTATCCATCGGGCCTAGCCTGAAAAAGAAGGTCCCCCTTCCATCCACCATCATCGAGGGAGAGAAGGCAGGCCAGCTCCATCGGGCCTAGCCACAGTAAGAAGAAGGACCCTGCCTCTAGTCCATCTGCCTTGGTCCAGGCTTTTTAGAGGAAGAGAAGATCTGCTGGACTTGTTCCCCTTATTCCCCACCACCATTCCCTTCTCCTTTTGTGTGTTCTCTTTTTAGATTGTAAGCCTGAGGGTAGGGAAATATCTAACTAACCATTTGAAAGCCGCTCTGATAGCCTTTTGGCTGAAGAGCAGTGTATAAATACATCATCATCATCATCATCATCATCATCTATTATCATTATCATTATTTTATTTATTTATTTATTTTTATCCTGCTCCTTTCCCAGAACTGGGACCCAGAGCAGCTCACAACATTAAAAGTATGATACAATTAAAAACACAGAAAAGTGATGATTTGTTACAATATTAAAATAGATTGCTTATTAAAAGAATAAAAAAACAGTTAAAAAGTTAAAATTTTAAAACACCCTAAGCCAGTCCTTTAAAAACAGTTTTTAAAAACCTGCCTGCATGAGGTTTTAACCTTCCAGCAAAAGGATAACAAGAGGACATTCTGGCCTTCTTGGACAGGGAGTTCCACAGGAGCAGCCACAGAAAAGGCCCTCTCTTATGTCCCCACAATCTGTACTTGTGGGACTGAGAGAAGGGCCTCTCCAGCTCATAGAGGAGGATATGGTCTGCCAAATAGCCTGGGCTTCAGCCATATAGGGCTTTATAGGTCATAACCAGCACTTTGAATTGTGCCCAGAAACAAACTGGCAGCCAGTGGAGCTGTTTCAACAGCAGGATTGCGTGGATTCTGTAACCTGCCCCAGATAACAATCTGGTTGCAGCTCTTTGGACCAATTGTTGCAGTTTCTGAACACTCTTCAAAGGCAGCCCCAAGTAATCTGTTTCATCCAAAAACCCCTGAAATTGGGATTTAACACTGTAACATATTGTAATATTGACACCTATGCATCTACAGAATCTAAAATATTTTTTTAAAAAAACATAATCTAAACTGTGATTAATCTGTGCTAATAAGGTTGCTCTACTAAGTGTACCTAAATGAGAATTAAAATGACACCTTTCTACCACAGTTAAGAACACAAATGTTAAAGCTTCTCCAATTTTGTATTAGGCCCTGAAGAGGCTGGACACTTTTAATAAAAGACCCTGAACATGGAAGAAGAGAGAACACTGGAAAGAACTCTGAAGGATAAAGTTCTTAAGATTACCCTTACTCCCTTCTAAAAGGATTTTGCAGGTGGATTTGAAAATTCAACTTCCAGTGCTGACTGATCATATATCCCTTCCCTTTTGAGAGGACCACGTGTTCCATTAAAAAAAAATTATAAAGGTAGTGCACATAACTAAATCCCACTTTGGGAGAAAGGTGGGATATAAATCAAATAAATAAATACTGTAAATGGGTGTACAGACCACGCCCTCTAACAAGATGTCAATTGTGGATCCTAAAGCCAGAAAAGCTGGACATAGCATCCTTCTAACATCTGTACATCCAAGCCAAAACCATTCACTAGGATCCCTTTCACAGGTCCTGCTCAAATCAAGTAAATTATGATGGCAAATACAAGGGACAAAGCCTTCTTGGTGGTGATCTCTCAATTATGGAACTCCCTTCCAACTCAGTTACATTATGAGCCTTTAGGAAGGCCATGAAAACTTATTTCATCACTGCAGCATTTCCTCATGAATGCAGGCCATTTACATGATTCACTATTTTTGTTGCCTTTAATTTGTTATCTTGTATGTGCCCTACTCCTGCATGCCACTTTGTGAAGGCCTAGCTCTAAAAAGCGGCTTATACAACCCAAGGATAATAAACATGCTTTTACTATGCGTTTGAACCTAATTATCAGCTGATTTAAAATACAGCTAACATCATCATGTACAAGTTTACACAACCCCTGAGAGGGAACATTTTAAATTACCTTTACCGGAGGGCCAAACAAAGTGGGTTGGCCTAATTTAACTTGTGGGCCTGCTATTTTCCACCAACACCCAGAAGGCAAGATTGCCTTTAACACAGCCCTTTCAAATCTGGTGTCCTCCACATGTTTTGGACTACAATTCACAATTCTCCTAAGGCCCCCACTCCACTACTATGGCACTGCAGGAAAATGCATTTAGAAAAAGCAGCTGGCTGAAGAAGACCTGCAATGCATACTGACAGCAGTGCTGCGTTATATTCCACATTTTACAACAGCAATGAACTCACCAAGTGGTCATGTCCTTACATCAAGAGACCTATACTGACACCTAGGTTTGTCTTCTGGAGATGAACAAGACTAGGCAGTTATGACCAATCTTACCAAGGTGACTTAAAGTTTGTTGGTAACTGCCCTTGAGTTCACTTCAACTCACAGCGACCCTGTGAATGAGATCTCTCCAAAACCTGCTGCCTTAAACCTCTCTGCTCAGTTCCGGCAGGCTTAGGCCCTCTCAATGATCCATCTGACATGTGGTCTTCCTTTCTTTCTACTGCTCTCTACCTTTCCCAGTATCGTTGCCTTTTCTAATTATTCATGTCTTGTCATGATGTGGCCAAAATATGACAGCCTCAGTTTAGTCTTCTTGACATCCAGGGTGATTCTGGACTCAAAGCTGGTTAGGCCAAATCTTGCTGACACCACTGTCTAGTAGTAGATTATGTGTAATTCTTACACCAAAAAAAGCAGAAATTGGGAATGGGGCCAAGGGAGAGTGAGATCAGGCTGCCAATGCCTATCACAACTAGCGCATGTCTTCCACATATATTATGCATGATTGCTACTGGAAGCCTTCATCAATTGGACAGATTGTTGTTCCTCCCCCAGATTCACACATGCTCATATGCACAATAGCAACTACATTTCTATACTGCTTATCAGGGCACTTAAGCACTCCCTAAGTGGGTTACAATGTGTAAGCTAATTGCCCCTAACAAGCTGGGTACTCATTTTAGCGATCTCAGAAAACACAAGCACACAACCCATCTGCTAACAGCTAGCATTAATGGGGTCTTGGGAGCCACAGAAATCAAAGTGAAACATGTTGTCAAGACCCCAAGTCATCATAGCCAGGGAGGAGGACAAAAGAGGGGGTGTCAGGCCCCTTGAGGGATGTGCTTGTATTAGGAGATAGTGCCATTCCTGATTAGAACAGAGAATGCAGTCAAGAAATCAGAGGAAGACTAGGACTGGGAAGGGCAGCCATAAAGGAACTCGACTAAATCATAAATTGTAAAGACATAACTCTGAACACTATAGTCCAAGCCACTGAATTCCCCATTGCTTGCTGGTGTCCCATTATGCATCTTTGCAATTCAATAAAGGGCCTTTTTAGTACCCCTACCATGTAGCTAGATATCTATAAAGTCTACATATGTGTATGTAGCTAGGTATATATAAATTATATGTATATGTATGTAGCTGGGTATATCTAGGATCAAACTCTGACCAGACTGGAGACCGCAATCAACCAATAAGATCAGGAATAGGAAGGGAAGCTATGAAAAACTGGAAGAGATACAGAAGAGCAAAGACATACAACTGAGCACTAAAGTCAGAATTGTCCATGCCACTGTATTCCCAGTGGCATAGACAATTGTACACATATGTACGGATGCGAGAGCTGGGCAGTGAAGGAAGCAGAAAGAAAGAAAATCAACTCATTCGAAATGTGGTGCTGGAGAAGAGTACTTAGGATACAGTGGACAGCCAAGAAGAAAAACAAACGGATTCTTGAACAGATCAAGCTGCAATCTCCCTGAAAATCAGGATGCCTTAGGCTACATCCACAGTGCAGAATTAATGAAGTTTCAGACTACTTTAATTGCCATGGCTCCATGCCATGGAATTCTGGGAATTGTCATTTGTTGCGGCACCAGAGCTCTCTGAAAGAAAAGGCGAAATGTCTCACAAAACTACTTCTAACTATTCACGTCTTGTCACGAGGAGGCCAAAATATGACAGCCTTCACAGCATGGAGCCCTGGCACTTAAAGCGGTGTCAAACTGGATTGTTTCTGCAGTGCGGCTGCAGCCTAAATTGAGGCTGTTGATCTTTGGCCACATTGTCAGGGAAAATGAACCATTAGGAAAGGCAGTGATGCTAGGAAAGGTGGGGGGGGG
>CM034708.1:11662908-11675441 GCA_020142125.1 Phrynosoma platyrhinos | reverse complement strand
TTTTTGCCAAAAGACAGATGTTTGGAGAGCAGTGGTGTCACCCTTAGGGTGTCATTTGGTGTGGCCCACACCCCCTAGTGATGCCCCTGAGTGATGCCCTATAAAATTCAGTCCTTTTAGATTTAGAAATTCAATGAATTAGATTTCTCTGATTTTGACCTTTGGCAATCGCATGATGAAAGTCTAGGGTTATTAGAGGAAAGGCCTCTTGCATACTCTCAAACTCCCCCAATTTGGGGTCATTCCCCTTTTCAGCTACTTTTAAAATGCCCCAGTTTTTCTTTCTTCTTCCTGTTTTGTTCTCAGTACTTCAATTGCTGCAAATTGAGGGGGGTTGCAGACTGCCAGAAATAGTGCAAATTGAGTCCACTTTTAGGGTTAGGGTTAGTGCTAGGGAATCATGGGAATTGTTTGTTTTTTTCTGAGACATTGAACCTTCTCTGTCAGAGAGCTCTGGTGCCACAATAAACTACAGTTCCCATGATTCCCTAACCCTAACCCTAACAGTGGACTCAATTTGCACTATTTCTGGCAGTCTGCAACCCCCCTAAGTTCAAAGTGCAAAAGTAGTTCCCACTTAACTCAAAAACAGGGAGAGGGGAATCTTGTTCTTCCCAGTAGGTTCAGGCAAAAGTAAACTGCTGCTCACCTACATGTTCTTCCTCCTTAATAACTTCTGCCAACCTTGACCGCACTCTGATATTGATTCCAACAAACATGTTCCATGTTTTATCAGATATCTGGGATGATATGCCTCTACATCCTTAATGGTTGTGTAGAAGCAGAGATTTCAGGAGGTGTTGCTTTTTACCTGGTTGTATGATGAGCAAAACTTGTTGAAACTCCCACTTCTATACAGCCATTAAAAACACAGGTATCCTCTCCAGTTTTCATTCTGGCAACCCTATTTGAAACTGTTGTTTTTGTGGTATAATATAAGAAATATACCAAATTGTTTCACTTAAAACAGCTTCTCTTTCACATGCATGAAAGCCATTACAAACCTCAATATTATGTTCTCATGGGTTTTTTAGATTACTAACAAAATTGATGGGGAGCAGCTGTCAGCACAGGCAGTGCTGGCCCCATGGATGAATCACACTGGATTGTCCACAGTAGAAACAAAAACAAAACAATCCCAGCAGAATTGCTGTTGCCAGGCTCTTGCATGCCATGCAAGCTTGTAGTTCCCCCCAGGCTTCAGTCTGCATCTGCCCTCCTTATGATTAATAACTGTAAAACCCTATGACTCCCTCTTAGCCAACAGGTTTGGAAGATCTGTTCCCTAAACAAAAGGCTTTTGTAAATCATTGGACACTTCTCAGAGGAATCTCCAAAGACGGCAGAAGTAGAAGGATCCCAAATCTCATTGTTTTCCTGTACACTTACTATAAACACAGGAAGGAATATGTTGCTTTAAAAAGCCATTGAGGTTAGAAAAGCTATGCTAGTCCTGCCAAAGAACCAGTTTGAATCTTTAGCATTGTAAACCCACCCAACCCACCTGCTTCTGTAGTCCTGGTCTCAGTCCTCCTTTACATCATCCTTGATCCTTTAAAATGAGGAAGGTTGTGTACAAGGTGACCAGAGATCCTTCTTTTTCAGGACATGTCCTACATGTCAACCTTCTGTCCAAAATGCCACGCATTTTGAGCATGACTAAGAAGCATGAATGTATATTTATATGAGTGTTTTTAGTTTTTGTTTTGTAAAGTTCTACATTTTTCATCAATGACCTACATTTTGCAGTGCCTTGACCTCCTTTGTGGTTATGACATCTGGTCACCCTGGTTGTGTGGTGGGTGGACCACATGCGGCCTACCAAGGTTTCCTGTGCATCCTCCAAAGACCCTCAAATCCTGGAGTTTAAAGCTACAGTTCCAATGGCCAGGACATCTCTGAACATCCCCAAGGTCACAAATGCATATGTCCATCCTATCAGCCCTTCTAGAATAGAGAGGTACAGGACATCCCAGAAATATGAGGGCTGGCATCTGAGATTGGCATGACTGGGTAAATGCCATCAGCCCACATGTTTCGAAAGGGGATTATTGATGTGCCACCTCTGTTATTCTCCTCATCACCCTGGATCCAGTGCCCCTGCTACCCTCAGCACCAACAGAAATACCATTCTCATTGCCTTCCCTTTCCTACTCCTTGTTTTTAGGCCAACAACAATGCCTTTTACAGGTGCGCGGTCACTGTTTGCTTCCATTGCAGGAAGGCAGTAGTCATCCCCAAGATGCAATTCAGTGCTGAGGGACAGTACAACATTTTGCACATCCTACCACTGCCCCAATTTGGCAGGGCTACTCCCAAACCTCGGTCGTCTCAGTTTTCCAGCTGCCTTTAAAATGTCCCAGTTTCACTCTCCTCCTCCTAGTTTCTTTGTAACTGTATTGTAGTATTTATAATTGCATTGCTTTATTATTTGTATTTGTTTGAAATGATCAGTACATTGACTCAATAAAATGATGTATATCTGTATCCTTCCACTTTCCTCCTCTGCCCTTGACTTATTTCCACCAGTGCAAGCGGAGTTCAAAGTGCAAAAGTAGTTTGCAGTCAATAAATTCAGCAAGCAAAGAGAGGAGAGGAGGGGGCAGAATCTTGCCCATCTTAGTAGATTCAGGCAAAAGAAAAAGTCTGTTCTTCCTCCTTAACAACTTCTGCTATCTTGACCACACTCTGATGTTGCTCACATGAATGCTAGCTTTAATCTGTAAATTTGGTTGACATGAGGATGCTAATTGAGGGCTCTTTTCACCATAGGCTCCTCAGTGACACCAAGGGCCCCTAATGTGGATGTGCCTTTGTCTGCATCCACACTACAGAAATAATTCGGTTTGACACCACTTTAACTGTCCTGGCTCAGTGCTATGGAATTCTGAGAACTGTAATTTATTGTAGCAAAACTCTCTGAAAGAGAAGGCCCAGTGTCTCACAAAACTACAATTCCGTAGCATGGAGCCATAGCAATGAAAGTGGTATCAAACCAGATTATTTCTACAGTGAGGACAGCCCCTTAGGAATTCTGCACAGCTGCCAACACCTATGTTGGTTTGGGCAATCCTCAGAAGTAAAAGACTTTACCTGTATTTCATGACTGCTTTACCAATGCATTATTTAATGGAACTTTAGGGAAACCTAACAATTATGACACTTTTACAAGGAGAATGCTCTGGATTGTCTGCTCCTGAAAACATTGTCAAAGTGGTAAAACACACGGATTGTACATTTATTAAAATATTTTCTTATCACAGCCCTAAAGGCCTAGATTGCATTATGTCCATAATTATAATACGGTTATAGCCATGGTACCGTACTTACAAAAAAAAAAAAAAACTCAGCCAGCAAACTAGTTGCAACATTAAGAGCTTGAAAATAATTACCATGCATATTTTAATATGGGAAATAGTAACCATGGAGGCTCAATTAGGGAAGCTATTTTATTACATTCCCTGTTCCTTAACGTTTATTCCTGATCCAGCCTTACAGGGACTCATTTGAGTCTGACCTCTGAAACACATCTATTGGGAAATAAAACTCATCCAACAACATGAAACTTATTTCTGTTAATCATATATGGATAGGATTCTTCTATAAGGTGACCGACCGGCCATTCTCAACGCTAAATTCTTGTTCCATTTACAAAGCATTTTTTCAAAATATAATGTTCATATAAGTGGTTGCCTAATTTGACCAAAGGTCCTGCCTTTTTGGAAGGACAAGTTTCACTGTGAAGATTAAAGATCAGAACAGTCGGCTCTTGCCTAATTATAGCAGAGTAGAGAAACTGGAATATGTAGTAAAAAGTATGAGATACCAGCAATTACTAGCAAATAGGTACATATTCACTCTCTCACCTTTAAAGAAACACTCCAGAGCGGTTGTTTTGTTTCATGAGGGTGGGGAAACCAAATTATATAGGTATATTTTTTAACATCATACCAAGCAATTTCTCTAGAGGAAAGAAAAACCCTGCTTGAGCTCTTGAAACACCTCTTCAGAAATTGTAAATCAAAGAAAGGTAACAAGATCTTTGAAGGTTATTTTTGCCTTTTTAAGAACGTGCTCTGATTTATCTTAAGGAGACTATTTTATTCTTTATTTATTTATAGCTTTTTCCTCCTTGTCATTCTGAGATAAAGATATCAATAGAACAGCAGCAAGAAGAAGAGGATTTTAAGGTATTTACACCATACTCCTAGCCAGCATGGCATAGTGGTTTGAGTGATGGACTATGACTCTGGAGACCAGGGTTCAATTTCCAGCTTGGCCATGAAGCCCACTGGGTGACCTTGGGAAAGTCACATGCTCTCAGCCTCAGGGGAAAGCAATGGAAAACCTCTGAACAAATCTTGCAAAGAAAACCCCATGATAGGTTTGCTTTAGGGTTGGCATAAATTGAGGATGACTTGAAGGCACACAGCAACAACAACTTAGCCAAAGAATCTCCCAGACTGGCTTATGAAATAATTAGTGTGATAGTTTCTGTCCTGAGGCAACCATCTACATTTAAAACATGGCACACAAGACATGAGGGATGGAAAGGGAGAAGGGAAAAAGAAAGCTCAGTTCTTATAATGACTTGCTGGTTGGAAACAATTTAAGTAAGTTGCAGACTGCCAGAAATAGTGCAAATTCAGTCCACTTTTAGGGTTAGGGTTAGAGCTAGGGAATCATGGGGATTGTTTTTTTTTCTGAGACATTTAGCCTTCTCTGTCAGAGAGCTCTAGTGCCACAATAAACTACAGTTCCCATGATTCCCTAACCCTAACCCTAACCCTAAAAGTGGACTGAATTTGCACTTTTTCTGGCAGTCTGCAACCCCCCTAACTTCAGTCTCTTTCCCACTACAGCATTTAGAGCATCATGATTCCACTTTAACTTCTATGGCAACTTCCTATGGAATCTTGGGGTTTGTAATTTGGTGAGACATTAGATTTCTCCAGCAGAGATTTCCAAATGTCCCTCCTTAGACTAGAAATCAAAAACTCCAGAGAACAGAACCATGGAGTTAAAGTGGAATCATAGCATTATACTTCTGTTGTGTGAAAGGCCCTTTAATGGAGTGCCATCTGCTAAGAGATGCTTCCTCCTCTTCTCTTTTTCTCTTTTGGAGAGGAGGAGAAGGAGAAGAAAGCAGCATCAGGGTGACTAGAGGAACTAATTTATCTGGACATGTCCTTCTTTCAACCTTATGTCTGGGGATCCAGGACAAATTCCGAAATGTCCTCTATTTCGAGCCATGAAACCTGTGCTTGTGTCATCCAGTGCCTCAGCAGACAAGCAAGAGGTAACTCAACAGATTTATTACTGCCACTTCTCCTGCAAAGGGCTTGTTAGTTTTCACCAAGCAATAAACATGACCAAACTGTTTAGCCGGCAACAATACATCCTAATGATTGCACGGTATAGGGAGAGAGGAAGGGGTGAGAAGACTGCTTCTGACCATGTGGTGGCTTTGTTTACGTGTATGTGTGTGTGTATTTTTCTGATGGAGACATGGAAAGGAAAGGAGGATCTAGGTTGCAGAAGCAGATCAGTAGCACCAAGGAGAAGAGGGGGCAGAAATGTGCAGCTTGGGTTGAAGAAGAAGCAGGAGAAATGAGAGAGCAAATGGGAAAACTAAATGAAAGTAATAATTTAAGCAGATTATTGCAGCACTAATTAAAGTGGTTTACTTGAGCCAGTTTAACATTTAAAATAGGCAGCATCCTGCCAAAATCGCCACCTAGGTGCAGCCTGGATCTATCCCTGCTCCCAGGGCCATTCTGGTGGCCATTTCTTTAAGCTGGAAAACTCCTGGCTTCAAAAAAAGCTGTGGCTGCACCCGGGTGGCGATTTCAGTGGCAAAATCCTTGTGTTAACATCAGGATGCTGCCCATTTTAAATTTTAAGCCGGCTCAGGTAAGCCGCTTTAATTAGCGCTGTGATAATCTCCAAAATGTAGATTCGGTCAAGGGATTGTTGTTAGTAAAGTACAATTTTAAGCATTTGTTTTGCCCAATGTTGTGTCAGTATATTACAATCCAACAAGGCATTTTAACAAAAGAGCTTATTGCATGGCTTTTAAAACCATCTTACCTTTCCCAACTTAAATTTTAATTTGGCTGGCATCAAGACCCTATTGCAGGGATTTTGCCGCTGAATCCACCACCCGGGTCCATCCCAGGTCCATCCCAGCTCCCAGGGGTGCTCCAGCAGCCATTTTCTTAAGCCAGAAAACACAGTTTGGAAAAGAGGCGCGCTGAGTGCCCCTGGAAGTAGTGATGGACCTGAGAGGCGGATTTGGTAGCAAAATCCCTGCGATGGCGTCCAGATGCCAGCCGAACTAAAATTCGGGAGAGGTAAGACAATTTTAAAAGCCATGCAATAAGTTCCAAAGATAAGTTCATCAGAAAAAAATATGGTTGAGTACATAATAACACACAGCATATGTAATATAACTATAAATAAACCATTTGAAATGTATTTATATTAGCGGTTTTATCTTTTATTTTTTTAATGTCCTCATTTTCCTTGAATGTCCTACATTGTGTGATGCCTTATCCTCCTTTGCGGTTATGATATCTGTTCACTTTGGAAGGAGGAGGAGGAAGAGCACCAAGGAATTTGTTAGATGTGAATCATTGGTGATTGACACAAAATTAGTTCCTGGCCACTGAGAGGCTGGGGGAATTTATGGCTTGTTAATCTCATGTCTATTAACTGGACTACAAAAGGGAAGCAGATTCTACAGATTCCACAGAAAATAATATCTAACCCATTTAAAGTGCTGTAGGTCCAAACTAGGACACTGATTTATCCCTGAGAGATCTGCGGAAACCAGTGGAAATGAGCACTACCTTCAGTGACCTACTCCCATAAAAAAGCAGGCTGCCCCATTCTGGGTCAGATAGCCAGGGATACAAATATAAACCTAGTCAGCTTTAATTATTGGTTTAAAAAACAAACCATGCCTTTGAAAGTATAATTCTAGACTTAAATTTTAAAGCTACCCAGGAAGGCCAGAAAAAGCCAGTAAAAAAAGGATTACATCATCCATTTTCAAAGGGTTGCCTAATTAATTTTTCTCCCTTTACTTTATAATGGCGACAACTTCAACACAATCTGGTGAGCAAGTCTCTCGCCTTTATCCCCAGGAGGTCCTTGTGGTTCAGCCCATTAATGGCTAAAATAGGGTGTTATCTGCATAATGATACCAAACACATATATAGATGCTTTTATCCTCAAAGCCATCTACAGACATTAGGCCTATTAATCTTGGCCATGTCCTTGGGAAATGGATGAATAACAAGGTGGTGGTACATCAATAGTCCTGGGTGCTCGAGCAGTGAAATACGAAACATACCCTTCTGCAAAAACCTTCAGCTTTTTGCATATTCCAGTATGCTGCGAACGGTGCAGAAGCCAGGCTGGCTTATGTATTTCTGCCCAATTGGCAGCCCTTCAGTAGTGGCTTTGTTCATGTGTGCCTTCAAGTTGTTTCTGTCTTACAGCAACACTAAAGTGAATCTATCACAGATTTTTCTTGGCAGGATTTATTCAAGGGGTGCCTTCCACTGAAGACCAGAGAATGTAACTTGCCCAGTGGGTTTCCATGGTAGAGTATAAATTCAAATCCTGGCCTCCTAGAGTCATTATCACATGAGCCCCATTCTCACCATAATTGTGCTAGTTAAAGAAAATGGAAATCTACCAGTTCATGAGCAGCCATTATTGCACGCCTCTGCCATAGCGCAACTGGGGCAGTTTCTGCCATCGCTCTCTCTTCTGCACTCCCCCTTAACCCTGCCTCCCAGCCCTATGCCCTACTCAGCACGACTTTCGTTTTATTTTATTTTATTTTATTTTATTTTATTTTATTTTAAATACAGCTCAGGAGTTATGCTAATGCAATTTAAGTTTTTTAAAAAGCAATAGACAAAAAATAAAGGAAATCAGGCTGCTTGGGAATAGTGAGGAAGAGAGGGTGGCAGGAGGAGCGACGATTGTGACACCCCTATGACTGCCAATATTGCAACTGCTGCAGCAGCAACATTTCACAAATGAGGGCTAATGGGACGGCTGTGCAACTACAAAATTATTGATGGGTTTCCTGTCAATGAAAAGGGATGTCCTAAGGGTTGCACTTCGGAGACACAGCAGCTACAGGCCAGAGGCAAGGAGGTTGTGTGAATAATATCTGCACAGGTGCTATTTTATGACTATGGTTGCAGTTTCTAATCCAACATCTAGACCACTAACTAACCCCAGTGGTGTCACTGGGAGGTGCAGGGAGTGGGGACTGCACTGGGTGACACCTCAGAGGAGGGGTGACACTCGGTCCTTCCTTCCGCTGCAGGGGGCATGTATGGAGCTGCTGTCTGAGGGAGCCAAGGTGGCAGAGAAAGAGGGATGAGTTCACACCCCTCTCTCTTGCCACATTACCTGGCACTCTAGGCCAAGTGAGCCAGGGCAATAGGGAAGGAGGGATGCATGTATGCATGCTCACTCCTCCTTCCCTGTTGGCTTGGCTCACTTGCCCGAGTCAGCACACACCCCTCCCGCCTTTCCCAGTGCCTCACTTGCCCAGCAACCCCCTAGCAGCCCTGGGTAAGCATTTGGACAGCTAGCACTCCCTTCCAGCAGCACTACACACCCATACCAGGTGACACCAACACCACTGACTGGCTGCTGGGTTGCTTTTGGCTCAGAGAGTTGTAACCGTAATGGAGGCTTAGCTTTAGGGGAATTATATATTAGCTCAATAAATGGCTGGGTTACCCAGCCCTCAGGATCAAAGCACAGAGGCAACTTCTCAATGATTTAATTTTATTTAAAAGGGAAAATCAACACACATGCATCACATGCACTTACACAAGCACACAAGAACTGAGAAACAAAGATATTAGCATGGAGCAGACGCAGGCCTTCTAATGGAGATACTGTGCCTACAATGATGCTGCTCCTCTTGAAGGTGGTACTAGGAAAGGGCAATGGGAACTCAATTGCTTCCAGGCCAGTGTAAGTTTGGCGAATGGAAAACGGGTCTAGCAAAGTGAAAACCAGCAGCACTTCTGCCTACAAACCAAGCTAATCTGCCCTGAGGCAAAGTCTAAAGACTCAATGTGGCCAAATGGTCCAAATCATTGATATGTAAAGGTGTCACTTTGAAGTAGGATCTTCCAAAGATGTAATATAGGGGTGTTAATAGGGCAGTTCCTGCAACCAATATCTCACAATGACAGGTAGATGGAGTTGTTTACTCCAACCGGAGTTATCTTATTTTTTCCTGGCCAGGTTTTTCCTCACCTCCTCTTGACATATCCAGATCATAAATCCTGTTTGGTGACTCCTAAACTAGCAGGTGCCACATGGCATCCATTTTAGGATCATAGAAGCTGACATAACTCTGATATCAAATAAGGAGGGGTAGGTTCAAGCCCCTTGGATGGTAACAGAATCACCAGGTATATGGCCATGACTTGGAACATGGATGCTTGATGAGAAGCCAAAGTACATAATCCCTGAAAAAGTCATAGAGAGAATGAGAAGAAGCTGAATTGCATTCATAAAACTGCCTATTATGTGTTAAAAAGGTAAAGGTAGTCCCTTGACATGAATATCTAGTCATAACCAACATAGAAGGTGGTACTCATCTCCATTTCCAAGCCGAAGATCCAGCGTTGTCCGAGGACTGCTCTGGTGGTCATGTGGTCAGCATGACTCCACTGAATGCTGTTACCTTCCCACTGAGAAGTGGTACCTATCTATCTACTTGCATTTGTATGCTTTTGAACTGCTAGGTTGGCAGAAGCTGGGACTAGTTACAGGCGCTCACCCCATCATGCAGCACTTAGGCCTTGAACTGCCAACCTTATGACCTTACAATTGTCAGAATTGATGTCTTTAAACATTAAGCCACCACATCCCTCTATTTATTATTATTATTATTATTATTATTATTATTATTATTATTATTATTATTATTATTATTATCCTTCTATTATGCATTACATGTCATTATATTCCAAGCTTGTTCAAAGGTCACCTGAACTCCCTTTCTTACCTAGCCCATTAACTTTCTCATTGCCTTCTTAGGAACATCAAAGGGAACAAGTGTTGATATAAATAGTGGGCATTCCAGTCCTCACTACCTGCTCCTGAAACAAGTCCCACTGAATGGAGGATGTGAATCAAGGGTTTTGTGGATTCCGGTGTTTATTTTCTTCTCAGATCAGAATCTAAACTGGAAGAGCTGCTTCAGTAGCTGCTGAAAGATGTTGCACAAATTATGCTTGCTATTTAATATGTAAATTGAACCTGAAGGTAGTGTTCCTTCTTTTTCATTTAATTTCAATAGCACCCATTACAGAGGAGTCATTAAAACAGAAAGAAATCAACATTTCCTATTGTAAAGGAAATTCTTTTCTGAAAACACTGCAGATAAAGTGTGGAAACCAAAACTATTATCAGTGCAAGCAAAATTATCAGTAAGAGTAAGCTTTTGAGGCAACAAAGACAGAATAAATCATGTCTTACCATAAACAAAGGACCCAGGATGTAGTAAAAACTCTGCAGCAGTTTATTATGGGTTATGCTGAACTGAGGTTTTCACTGTGAGGCAGTCTGTTACTAATTAGGATAGTTAACATTTGAAATAACTTCAGATGTAAAATTAATAATAAAACCTGTCCCAAAATGTAACTTTTTTGAGCTCCTATATCTACTCTAGTGAATTCCAGTCTAAATTTAATTGTGATCTAATCAAATTCTTAATTCTGTATTAAAGCAACTGCTTAATTTGTATTGTAGTCTACATACTCTGATCTTACACGTCTTTAAAATTGAAGTCATGGCCTGCAGTTGCTGAACTACAATTCCCATTAGCCCAAGCCAACATAGCCAATGGTAGAGAATGTTAGGAGTTGCAGTACAACAACATCTGGAGGGCCGCATGATGCTCACCACAATCTAGACCCAAGATCTGAATTTACATTTATCAGTCAGCTACACATATACAGTTTATTATGGCATAAGCTCTTCATGAGGTGCCTGAAATACTATCTTGGATGGCAGATTTAAATGCATATGTTGCAGGGAGAAGAATGAATTGTTCCAGCTTCTTGCACTTCAATTCCCTTTGACCTCAATGTTTACAATCCCCTCACCCAGCCAAGCATCTGCTTACTGAAATAACACATGCAACTGATAAAGTGAAGAGTGTCCTTGCAAGCAAATATAATAATATTTGCTAGTCTTTACAGTACCACAAGACTTGTTTGGTTTTACAACAGCTAAACTTACTTCCTGTGTGAAACTTGTACTCTTCCATTTGGGGAGCACACGTGATCAAGGGCATGAGTAACACACATATATTCCACTGAATTCCTGAGAAATAATCAGATTTCCTTCCCTGCTACATATCACAGCAGTATTTTCATACCATTTGATAATATACAATGTGTATCAGTCACACACACATTACACTCATGGCATCCAAAACTGTTTTTGAGTTACTAGAGTATAAGGAACCAGTGTGGTGTGTTGGTTTGAGTGCTGGACTACAGTTCTGGAGAACAGAGTTCAAATCCCCACTTGGGCATGGAAAACCACTGGGTGACCATAGGTAAATCACAGTCTCTCAGCCTCTGCGGAAGGCATGGGCAAACTCCCTCTGAACACATCTTGTCAAGAAAACCCCATGATAAGTTTGCCTTAGGGTTGCCATAACTTGGAAATAACTTGAAAACACAGAACATCAACAGAGTGTTGAATATAAACAGGCTAGACTTCAGATTTCTAATTATTAAAACAAGATTCATGGCATACAGGAAAAATAAATAACCTTTGCTTTTTCTGTTAAATGAGAAAAAAAGGAAGGGAAGGAAAGTAAGTGGCAAACACTTGCTATTAACTGGTGAAATATGTTGCATAACAAGTCACTAATGAATTTTTTTAATGATATAATATTGACTGTTATGTAAACAATTTATATTTATTATAATATCAGGTAATTAAGTACTTGTTAAAACACTGTCCAGATAAACTACCCTTCCAGAATAATCAAATAGGGTAATAGGACAAGAATAGTCAGTGGTATGTGTGTTTGTGTATTTTGATTGAGACAACAGTCTGGAAATTGGATTATGTTAGGCTCGATTACATAAACTATCGTAATTTCTTGTAATATTTAAAACTCTTTCGAAGTCTTGACAAGACAAGGCATCTAACCTTTATGCACATTAAAGCAACTGTAACATATTCAAAACAATGGCAGAAACAAGATGACAAGTAATCAGAAGCACAATCATGTAAAAGGAAATTTTAAGAACCAGCCTTAATGATTCTGCCTAAAATGATGGCACAGTCACAGCTCTTTTTCCATCTGCTATGGAGTTTATCAAACGGGGACCATATGTACCTCCATCCCGATAATGATTAAAGTGGCCACAACCCGCAAAAGCATGCAAGGTGCAAATGATTTTCACACGCAGAACACAGTAATGCATTAGAAGCTCATTACTAAAGCAAGAAAGAGGGTA
>CM034708.1:11644921-11659202 GCA_020142125.1 Phrynosoma platyrhinos | reverse complement strand
TGTTTTTGTACTAATTTACTCATAAATCATAATTCCCATATATCACTGCATGTAATAGTAATAGTTGTGACATAAACAACTAGCGCAGTTAAAATTATACCTTTAAATTACAATGTCATACACATAAATGCATTTACATATACGGTACATTGTTTCAAGTGGTTAAAGTGAAAATTTGGTAAAATGTGATGTTTTTAAATTAAATTTAAAAAGTTTAAATTAAAAAAATTCAAACAATTTAAAAATTAATTTTTTTTAAAATTTAAATTTAATTTTAAAAAACCCAGGACCTCTCCTTTCTCCTTCCAATGAGCCTCACTCCACTCATACCATCTCTTCAGCATTTTAAAGAGATACAAGTGAATGCCACAGCCCGTTTCTACAAAAATACAGGTGTTTGTGGAACAGTAGTTCACACCCCTGTACTCCCTTAGTGACGCCACTGGTAATGGGGCAGACCAGGGCAGTTGCAGAGCCAGGTTACTTTGGGCTGCCCCTAGTATCCTGGCCAGTGCAGACAAAGGGGGGATGCAAACGAGGGCGTCGGAGACGCCCTGGTCTGGACCGCCGCCGGAGTTCAGCCTCCGGACGGCGGCGCATCCCTGGCGAATCTAAAAGGACCGCCAAAATGGCGATCCTTTTAGATTCTGCCGAAAGTGCGTCCTAACAGTGGCGGGCGCACTTTCGGCGGCTCAAACGCCGCGGCGCGTTCGGCTGCCGCGGCGTGAGGGCAACCGGGAGTCGCCGGCCGTGCGGACGGCCGGCGCTTCCGGGTGCGCCCTCAGGAAGAGGAAGAGCCGCCGAACGTGCGGCGGCTCCTCCTCTTCCGGGCCTCGGAGACGGCGCAATTAGCCGTCTGCCGAGGCCCAAAGCTTAAGGGGCTGAACAGACTGCCTGAAAGGGGTGGTGGCAAGCCACCCCTTTGCTCACCAGACCAGGGCCGCGGCAACCACACGTTGTGGCCCCAATCCGGCACTTTGCCGCTCTAAAAAGAACCGGCAAAATGCCACTCCTTTTTAAAGCAGCAAAAAAAGCTGTCCTTGCTGCAGCGGCTTTTTGGCGTTTCTTTGGTGCAGCATGTCTAAACACACACCCTTTTGCCACCCACTGTCTGGTGGGATGGGTGGCTTGACGGTGGCATTGGGGTTGAGTCGGGGTGGCTGCCGTGCAGTCACCATACCCCCAATCCACCTCCAGGCCAGCCTAAAGTGCCGATTTGTTCAGCGCCTAAATCTCCCATCAGCATTGGAGAACTGGGTCTAAAAACAGTGCCTTAACCCATCTGCCCTCAAATACACACCACCCATTCCTGTTGCTGAATATCTAGATCACAGTTATTCATTTTCTATATTCTCTGAATGGGGAACAGGTGGCCACCCTAAACCTTCCTCTCACTTAGATATTTCTGACTGCAGAAGCAGCTTGCCAGAACACTAGGGTGCTGGATGGATAACTGCTTTGAGATTGATACCACAGCTGTCTTTATGCTTGCTTCCCATCTGCTCAACTTCTACCTTTGTGAATTGTCAGTGTAACATTAAAAATATCATAAACCTCCAGCACTTTCAATTCACGAGGATAGTGACATTGTAAAAAGCTGCCTAAGAACCTCCTGCCATTCAGGGATGTGAAGTTTTAAGTATACATAATGATTTAGAAGATCTGCACGACTAAATAGAGGCTGCTGTCAGATCTACCTGAAAATCAGTGATGTTAGAGTGGTTTCCAGCTGGGCTTCATCTGACTATTTACTTCTCAATCTGACATGAATACAGAGACCTGAAAGTTCTTGTCCCTATTCAACTTGGTTGAGTGAAACACCTGGCTTTGCTCCTCCGATGAGGTTCTTAGCTCTGCCCTGTAACATGCCCCGACCTGACACACTAATTCCCAAATGTACATGATAAGCTATCCTATGGAAACAAATCTGTCAGAGATTCTTCCAAGGATCCATAAAATATGGGCCCTATTTTACTTTTAAATGAGGTAGTCAAATATGCTTTAATAAATAAAATTGCAGCTTGCATGTAGGCACACCATGATAAAGAAATCTGTGGTCCTGCTACAGTAAAATATCAGTGTTGGGCTTCACAGTTCACAATAAGTGCACCATAAGGGTGAGGAACCTTAATCGGCCCAAGGCTGAATTCAATCTCAGAGATATTCTTGGTGGGCTGGGCCAAGGGCCAAAAAGTGGAACCAAAATAAAAGCACTGTTTAGCTTAAAGCTCTTGCTGCCACTACCTAAACCATAGCAAAGGCATTTCATTTTTTCAGAATGGAGAGAAAACATTACAAAAACTGATTAACTACCAAATGATGAAGAAGAGGGCATGACCATCTGAGAAAACTCAGAGGGCCAGATTTGAACCCAGGCCTTGAGCTTCCTTAGTCTTGCTGTACCAGAATCAGCAGATTGACAGAATGAGGTAGAATTGGATTCGCCCCTTTCATCCCCTGACCCTCACTGAGTTAGTAACTACAATGCCATCTTCTGATCGCCTACAGTGCTGTTCCTGAAGTACAGCAAAGAACAGGGGTCTATTCACACCACACAATTATATTGCTATTATTCCACTTTAACAGCCATGATTCCATCCTATGGAATCCCGGGGTTTGTAGTGTGGTGCAGCAGTAGAGCTCTCTGACTGAGAAGTCTAAATTCCCTGCCCCAAACTGCAAATCCCAGGATTCCATGGGACATTGCCAGAGCAGTTAAAGTCAAATGTTGCACCATAATTGTGTAGTCCTTTTATTGTCTTTTTAAAATGTTGTACACTGCCTTGAATGTCTTTCTGGGACAAAGGCAGAATATACATTAAGCAATTAATTAAATAAAATAATGGTGTGAATGGGCTCCAGGAAGACTGTGTCCTTTAATACCAAATTCAGGCTTACAAAATATTTTGTTGTTGTTGTTGTTGTTGTTGTGTCTTCAAGTTGTTTCCAACTTATGGTGACCCTAAAAAAAAAACCTGTCATGGGGTTTTCATGGCAAGAGTTCTTCAGAGGAGGTTTGCCATTGTCTTCCCCTGAGGCTGAGAGCATGTGACTTGCCCAAAGTCCCAATGGATTTCATGGCCAAGCAAGGAATTGAGCCATGGTTACCAGGGTCGTAGTCCAAACTCAAACCATTATTTTTTTAAAAAAAATAGAGTTCCAAGAACTACCATCTGGTGGTGGTGGTTGTGTGCCTTCAGTTATTTCTGACTTAAGGTGACCCTAAGCCAAACCTGTCACAGGGTTTGCTTGACAAGATTTTTTCAGAGGGCCTTTGCCTTTGCTTTCCTCTGAGGGACTATGACTAGTCCAAGGTCACCCAGTAAGTTTCCATGGCCAAGTGGGGAGTCTAACCTTGGTCTCCAGAGTCGTAGTTCAGTGCTCAAACTGCTACGTCAATTAGCAGTAACAAATTTACTGTAGTAAATTGGTAAAAGATAAAGGTTGTCAAGTCGTGTCCGACCGTAGGGGTGGTGCTCATCTCTGTTACTAAGCCGAAGAGCCAGCATTGTCCAAGGACTACTCTGTGATCATGTTGCCAGCATGATTGCACAGAACGCTCTTTACCTTCCCATTGAAGTGGTACCTATTTATCTACTTGCATTTGCATGTTTTTGAACTGCTAGGTTGGCAGAAGCTGGGACTAGTGATGGGAAGCTCATCCCATCATGCGGCATCTGGGCCTTGAACTGCCAACCTGCCAGTCTTGCAACAGAGTCAGCATCTTAACCATTTAAGCCACTGCACCCCTCATTTGGTGAGGTAAACTGGTAGCACGAGGTATTTGGCTATACATAGATTGATAGGACATAAAATATATTTACTTGATTAAGTATAAAATATAAGTATAAATGGCATATTTACCATATATTGTTATAATTTTATTAAAAAAAATTGTTGAAACTTGAATTGGAGTTGGTACGTGTCCTCCAACTAAGAGTTTTCCAGAATGTAGTACAAGGATAGGTATCTGTATTTAAGAGTGTTGGACCAGGACATAGGAGATCCAGATTCTAGATCCCACAGAGTCACAGGTGGCTAATATTGCTTCCAACTCTGACTCAATGTCTACAACTCCGCACCCATGCTTGTACAGTGGGCCCTTGCTATCCACGGGGGATCTGTTCTCACACACACACCGTGGATAGCAAAAAATGCAGGACCTCAAGTCCTGTTGTTTCCAATGGGCAAGTATTCCTGCACGAACCAGCATGTGCACATGCCGCCATTTTAAAAGCCAGGGCTTGCTGTCTGTCGAGGCTCAAATCCATGGATGGCAAACCCGCAGATGGAGCAGGCGTACTATATTTGTATCTTGTATCTTGCATCTTGCTTGCAACTTGAGCTCAGCTTGTACTACCTGTGAGGTAGGCCATGCTGAGAGAGAATGATTGCCCCAAGGTCATGCAATGACTTTCATGGCTCTGTAAGGATTATAACTTGGATTCCCCAAGTCCCACTCTAACTGCAACACAACAGTGGTCTCATACAGATGAAAAATTCAAAAGAATGCCCAATTTTAGAGACTGATTAGAACTGAGGGAAGGATCTCATCTCAAAAGTAGGCTATATGCACTTAAATCAAGGCTTTGTAAGTAAAACTATGGTCGTCAGCTGCACCCAGAAGATAATACAGGTTGAGTCTAATTCTGAAAACTGAAATACTCCAAAAACTGAAACTTTTTTCATGGGAGGCTGAGATAGTGATATCTTTGCTTTCTGTTGGTTCAGTGTATACAAACTTTGTGAAGTCGTAGGCTTTCATGGCCGGCATCCATAGTTTTTTTGTGGGTTTTTTTCGGGCTGTGTGGCCATGTTCTAGAAGAGTTTCTTTCTGACGTTTCGCCAGCATCTGTGGCTAGCATCTTCAGAGAAAAAACTTTCAACTTTTCTCTGAAGATGCTAGCCACAGATGCTGGCGAAACGTCAGAAAGAAACTCTTCTAGAACATGGCCACACAGCCCGAAAAAACCCACAAAAAAACTATACAAACTTTGTTTCATGCACAAAATTATTTTAAAATATTGTGTATAAAACTACCTTCAGGATATGTGTATAAGATGTATATGAAACATAAACGAATTTCATGTTTTTTCATGTTTAGACCTGGTTCCTATCTCTAAGATATCTCATTATGTACGTATAGGCAAACACAGGTATTCCAAAATCAGGGAAAAATCTGAAATCCAGAATAGTTCTGGTCCCGAGCATTTCAAATAAGGGAGACTCAACCTAAGTAGCTATGGTTAATAACTTACAACATGTAGTCCTCTTATTCCACATCTCTTGTGAGCTCAGCATTTTGTGGGTGTGTGTTAAATACTATTTGTTCATGAGAAAAGGAAGAAACTGGGGAGAAATATCCATTGAAATTATAACTAAATGGAAGTCAGAAAGAGAATATCAGACACGGCAGGTGGTAAAGCAGATTGTCTTACAACGGATATTAATATTCATTATCAATCTGGGCAAGTGTCATATGCCTCACACAGAAAACAGGGCATAACATGTGTTGAAAAACAGTTCTGCACATTGATTGTCAGGAATATGGCAGAGAGTTTAAAATGTGTATACTGCATTTAACACTGTGTTAAAAATGAAACATTGAGTTTTTCAAAATGTAATGCACAGGATAAGGGCCCATATTTAAGAGTGTTGGAGCAGGACATAGGAGATCCAGGTTCTAGACCACACAGAGTCATAACATTGATTGGATGACCTTAGGCAAATCACATTCTTTCTAATCTATGCATACTTCACAGGGTTGTGGGTGAATAAAGTTGGCACCAGGAGATCCATGAATTCATTGGAGGCAAGGTGGAACATACATTAATAATAAGTAACTGAAAATATTCCATAACATTTCTTCACTGTACATACAAATTGCTGAAATTCACCAAATTTGTTCCTACTATTGCACATAATGCCCATTTCAGTGGTTAAATATAAATTGCTGTTATTAATTAGGCTGCATCCACACTGCAGGAATAATCCAGGTTGACACCACTTTAACTGCCATGGTTCAGTTCTATGGAATTCCAGGAACTGTAGTTTTGTGAGACATTTAGCCTTCTCTGTCAGAGAGTTCAGGTGCCACGACAAACTACAATTCCTAGAATTCCATAGCGTTGAGCTATGGCAGTTAAAATTGTGCCAAACTGGATTATTTCTGCAGTGCGGATGCAGCTGTAGTGGAATGAGCAGAAATGGCTTACTGTATTCCAAAATAAGTGACAAATTGCACATTATCACCAAAAAGACATGAGTTTCCAGAAGCCTCAAAGCCCCAAATCTGAAATTACATAACTAGAACACTGAGCACTCAAGTCAGCTTCTTTCTTTGTGTAACACATTTATATATAACTTTTCTGCCAAGGTACCCAAGGCAGTTTACAATTTTAAAATACAAAAGCAAACAAATGTTACAAAATCTAGAACCGCAGAGTTCTCTCAGGCCAACTGAAAGAGCTGAGGGCATGAACCTCCTTAGCCTGAGCATTTCCATTTCTGCCATCCCTCAGGGCCTACAACCTAGCTGGAGTATAGACCTAAGCAAATCTGAAATAAAGAATTTTGTGACTTGATTTGCATGACATGTTTAAATCAAAGCTTGGAAAGGTTTTTTTGGGTGGAGAAAGGAGGACTGAAGGACAACTCCCAGAACTTCTCAGCCACCACAGCTACTGTCTTTGCTGGCTGAAGGTTCAGGAAATTGTCATAAAAAAAAGTAACTTTCCAAGTTCTGTTTTAATCACAGAGATTTGTAACACCAGTTTAAAGGTATCTTTTAGATATGGAAAAGTACCTTTCAAAGTTAAAAATCATTGTTTATGAGCATCTATTCCCCATCCTTGTCATTCTTGATGGAAAAAGGTAAAGAGATGTATTGCCTTTCATGACCTTGGGGCCAATTGGACCATCTGAGCATGCTGGCTGTGGTTTACTACAATATATGAAGAATACGCATGCCTGACTTGTCTATCTATGAACCAAAGAGTGTCTTATACAGGTACACTGGAGAACTCCAGCATGAGTTATTTCTGTTGTCTCGTGATGTGATGATGCAACAATGAAGACACATCAATGGGTCGTGCACTGGATTTCTCATAACGCCACATGTCTGAGAAATGAGCTGACATAAGACAGGACCTGGCCTCAGGCTCAGTCAGATTTCTTCCTGTTGGTGCTTGGAAGTAGGACCTCTGATAAAGCCATGTTCTTGGTATTTCCAGGTCTATTGCTCAATCTACAGTTGGGGCATTGAGGAAGCCAGTGATACACATCAGTTGCTGCTCTTACAACTCCTCCAGATATATGGAGTTACTAAGAAAAACAAGTTGTTGCAACCTCATGCTCTGCCTCCTGAAATGTCTTGCACCAGCACACGAGAAAGCAGAATCTCATGCATGGAACTTCTCCAGTGTGTCTATAATTCAGCTCAAGAATTGGGAGTGGTGTGGGTGTGGATGTGGTTTGAACTATACGTTATTACGGTGTCCATACCCTCCTGCTCACTGACTTTGCTGCCCATTAACTTATCCTCTCTCTTAGGGCTCATCCTTCACAACCACCTAGAGGAAGAGTACAAAGGGAAAAGATGGTACTCCTCCATCTCCTCTTGTCTTCCATCCAGGATCTGAAAGAGCAGGTAAACAAGCAGCAACAGCAAGGAGGATGAGAATCAGGGCCAGTTACCGATGGGTATCCTGAAGGGTGAGGGCTTTGGTGGATATCCAGTGAAGACAATCTCTAGTACTTGTCATGCGAGTGTTAGATAAGGCACTCTTGGATTGGGGAGAATCTGGATATGCTTTTTCTCCTGTTGTGCATCTTTGGGCCATGGTAACAACATCCATCTTTCCTTCTTTCACTTGCAGGAGTTATATACATTTTTGAAGTGATTTCATAAGGAATGAACTCTTCCTGACCAATTGCTATCTCTTTTGACTCTCAGCATATCCACAGGACATATTACGAGAGTGTTTGTCTGTCCTGTTACTAGGAGCTTTGACATGGAGATGCCATGGATTGATGCCTTCTGTATCCAAATGATGTGTAGACTCATAGTCATAGAATACTAGAGTTGGAAATGACCATAAATGCCATGTAGTCAAACCAGGAGATACAATACTTCAGCATCTCAGGTAAATGAACATTTAACGTCTGTTTAAAAATCTCTTAAAACTGAAATTTCACACAGTTTATTTCGCATAGAGATCATGCCACCAGGAACATCTTCTTAACATTTATCCCAAAATCCCCTTTTGTCTGATAGGTTCATGGCCTGAACAGCAGGAAAACAAATCAAGTCCATTATCTATGGGAGAGCCCTTCAAATATTTGAAGATGGCAATTAGCTGTCATACAGCCTTTTAATTGCCTTTCCTCCAGGCTAAGCATAGACATTTCCTCCAGTTTTCCATCAGGATGGCTTCTATGTCCTTCACCATCATTACTGTCTGTCTCTGGGTATGTTCCAATTTTTGTTGATATCCCCTTGTACCACCTCTCTAACTTACTCAGACCCCTTCCCAATTTGATTGGCATTAAGGAGTAAGGCTCCACTTATAGTTTGATGGCCTTATGTACTATAGCCTAAGACATTTTGCTGCTTAAGGGAAAGAATAATAATAATAATAATAATAATAATAATAATAATAATAATAATAATAATAAACTTTATTTATACCCCACCTTTAGCCAAGGCTGTCAAGGCGGCTTACAGTTAAAAAATACACCCATACAATCAACACAAATACCCCCCTTAAAAATATATTAAATCATCATACAAATTAAAATCTCTTAAAATCAGCTATAAAGGCCAGTTGGACTGGCTACTGAATCTGATGGGGGACACGGGCAGCAGTCTAGTTTAGAAGGCTCAAAGCAAGCTGCATATTCTACAGTTTATTGCTCCCATGCATTGCTGCTTATTCCCAGTATCTTCTGCTTGGGAAAATTACCTTATATTACCTGGTGATAGAACTGATTCTGGATGTCCTCAAATATTAGTAAATGAGTTGTGACATTGTGTTTGTTCCTGCTGCATGCCAGTAAAATCCCATCCAGATATGCTGTAGTCAAGAATGATTATACAAGCAAATAACTGAATGATATATGCATTTTAGTTTACTTAAGGACCTGGGCTATTCTGGACCTCAAAAATATAAGATAACAATTTTACATTTTGTGCTGATTATGCTTCACTGAAAGCTTCAAAGAATCTAAGCATCTGACAGCTCTTCCTAACCATCCCAGATGCTGTATAACAACCATGCAAGACAAGTGCTTTTCCTTTCCAGTTAAACGGCACAAGACTTTGTGGCATTTTGCCCTATGGATAGGGGTTTTCAATCTGTTTGCAAGGCAATTTTTTTACCAGTTCTGGAAATCTCATTGATTGTGTTTTGGCAAGGAGAGTCTTCTGGGCTCCTTTGCCAAAAACCATCAATATAACTGAGTTGGCAGAGAGTTCCCTCATGACAGGCCCACAAGGTGTTGTATTTCTGAAAGCCATATGGACTACACATAGGAAGCCAACTGTGAGATGGTTGCTCTGGGAGGCAAAGACACCCCCAAAAGGATAAGGTAGCAATACTGCAAAAATGGACATGGAATGAGTACACAAGGCTTCAGTCTCCATTAAGCAACACACAGCAATTCAAACTTTTTAAAAAATTGTCCTTCCTTTTTGAGTTTCCAAACTTTTCTTTTAAAAATGTAAAAGAACTATGTTTGCGTATGTCTCTGTAAACCTGTCTTGCATGATTTGTTTATTGCTTATACATTTTATTCAATTACTCCCTATCTTTGAAGATAAAATCTTTCCAAATGTGGATTGAGGTGGGAGGGGACTACTTTGCTAAAGAAGCAGAACTTCACCGATATGAAAGAGGAACAAAAGGAGTGAGATGGCAAAGTACCCCATCCCCCACAAAAGCAACTGCAGTGGCTTCAACTTTAAATTGCCCCTTTTATTGCACAAAGGAAAAGGTGCTGCACTAGACCACAGAAATGGCAACCAATGGCTTCAGATGGTTGTGTGCATCAAGTGAATTGCAAATTTAAATGTGGGAGCCCCAGTATACTGTCAGAAACAGATACTATTCATTTTCACCCCATTTGGAGAAGGAAACCACACACCAGATGGATAAAATTAGGGAAGGTCACAGGCCTGAATTTACAGGATTTGAGCAGAGCAATGGAGAACAGGGGGTCTTGGAGATGCAGCACCCATAGTTATAAATGTGATGTGGGATCTTAACCTTTATTTATAAGGTTGGAGCACTTTATATCTTTCTCTAACTCCACTAGAGTTTGCAATGTAGGATGCAAACTTTTAAATGCAACATATATAGCTTTGTAAACATGGACTTAATCTAATGAATCATTATTTTACTTTCCCCATCTATGCAATGGGGTCCTTGTGACATACTCCAGAACAGTCAACTTGTTTCTGCATCTGCAGTTTTAGGGACTAGATATGAATGTAAAATAGCCAGTTATTCCATAACAAGCTGAGTTAATGATATTTAAATAAGTACATTACAGGCAAGAGAATATGCATTCTTACTTCTCTTATGAAAGTGCCAGCTGGTTTGTGGCTGAGAGTAAAGCAATACCTTTTCATTAACCATCATTAAAAACCAAGGAAAGTTAAAGACAGAAGTAGGCTCCCATTTTCCAACCAGGATCCTACCATTGGTTAATGGGTTTGGAAGTTACTATTTTCTGTGCTGGAAATCAGCATTTCCATAGAGTTAGGTGGTATCTGCCTGTTGTTGTCATAACTGGGGAGACAAGAGGAAAACCCTTTGTGGAAAATAATATTTTAAGCTTAAATAGGGAGGAAAGTCAGCTGGTAAACTGAGGTTTAGGGAAAACAAGACATTTCTAAAATGTCAAGTACCATTTCAATTTTTCCGTTGAAACTACATTTAACAGTTGAAAAGGTGCCGCTACAAGCATATGCATACAATATGCCTTTTAAATATATTTTTAGTGTCCAAGATATGCAATGTGTAGTACAAGTTGCTGCTACACATTGTAATCCCTTCACTAATGATCTGAAATATAATATTAAAAACAGGAGGGTTCGGAGGCTACCTTGAGTGTCATTGTTTGGTCATAAAGGTGTGATAGAATAATAAAGAAAACAAGGATTCTTCATGATTATTGGAGCCTTAATCCTGTTGGCTGCACTGTTTTCCTTACACCAAAGGCAAAAGAAGGCAGAGAATACCTGCTGGCTCTAAACAGCCAGTGTCTCCAATACTTCCTTTCTTCATGGCTCCTGTGCCAATGTCCTTTTCCATTTGCCACTACCACCTTCATCCATGTGGTTATACTGCTATAGTGTACCAACAGGACACTAACCTTGCTTTGCAAGAAGTACTTGACTTGTACCTGCAGTCTTCTGTGATGCAGCTTGATCTAACTCATACAGACCTTGGAAACAACAAGTTCCTCATAGTTAGTCTCCCCCCCCCCCCAATAACTTAACATGTAACTTCCAATAGGAACGAGGCATAAATAAAGTGATCAGCAGTTCACTTCAGATCATAGTGAGAACAGCCCCTAAGTTGTATTACAATCCAACAAAACATAGACTAGAGCAGTGGCAAGGGTTATACCTGCGCACCCAAAGCTAATGTATCTGCTGCATGTATTGCTGGAAATGTCTGATCTGGTCATGGTAATACATGCCTTGATTACATCTCATTTGGTTTAATGTAATACAATCTGTGTGGGGCTGTCTTTGCAAAGTCTTTGGAAACTTTAATAGTCAAAAATGTTATGGCCAGACTTGACTAGAGCTGGTTACAAGGATCATATAACTCCCCTATTGTAATGGCTATGTCATGTATGTATGGGCCTTCGTGTCACCTGTCAACTTATGGTGACCCCATGAACTTCACAGTTTTCTTAGGCAAGGAATACTCAAAGGGGGGTTGCCAGTTCTTTCCTCTGAAATATCACCTACAGCATCTGGAATTTCTTGGCAATCTCCAAGGCTGCCCCTGTTTAGTGTCCAAGATCAGACAGGATCTGGTGCCTATAGGGTATGACTTTGGCACAATTCAAAGTGCTGGCTATGACCTATAAAGCCCTGTAGGCATCGGTCCAAACTATCCAAAAGACCACATCTGAAATCCTGGGGAAAAGTCTTTTTCTTAATTGCCCAGCCATCACAGGTACATTTGGCAAACACATGAACTTGGTAGCTGTACCTAGGCTGTGGAATTCCTTCCCCTAAAAAGCTAGGTCTCTGAGTCCCTCTCTGCAGGCAAAGGTGTTCTTTAGACATGCTTTTGGCCAGTAGCAAATTGATATGGTATGCTGAGAATGGAACAAGCTTGTGTTCTGCGGCTCCAGAGAGTAGGACACAGAGCGCTGGATGCAAACTACAGGAATAGAGATTCCACCTCAATGTTACGAAGAACATCCTGACAGTAAGGGCTGTTCAACAGTGGAACACACTCCCTCAGAGTGTGGTGGAGTCTCTTTCTTTGGAGGTCTTTAAACAGAAGCTGGATGGCCATCTTTCGGGGTGCTTTGATTATGTATTCCTGCATGGCAGGGGGTTTGACTGGATGGCTCTTGGGGTCTCTTCCGACTCTATGATTTCATGATCCTAGCATTTCTGCAAATGAGACAGGATCTGTGTGTTCGTTTGTTTTTAGGGTATTTGGACAACACTTTTTCCCATCTATATGTCATCCGATTTGTCTCATTTCTCTGACTGGATCATGTAGTGGCCAGCAGGCTTGTCCATCATTTCCCAACCAGTCCACTGTGACTCATGTCAGGGACCGCAGCTTTTTCCTTTTTGACATACACAACCCCTCTAATTGTATACCACCCTTGTGGCTATGTCAGGAGAGCCAGCACTTATCGGAAATGGTGCTAAACAGACTGAAAACCCACTTCAAAAAGGGTGTTTTGTTTTTTAACTGAAATGCTGACAGCATCTAAATAGAAGAATAGAGCAAGAGTACAAGGACAGGAGATGACAGATGCCCTCTCTCCAGGCTTTGAAATGACAATGAAACCAAGTTGGGATCAAATGGATATGATCCAGAGGAAATGGCAAGTACTCCTGGGGTGGTGGTGGTGGAGGAGGAGGAGGAAGCGCCAGTGTTTAATTTCTAAAAGAAGAGGGTGTAAGGTGGCATTCTGCCAAATAAAGAAAGAGAGAAAGAAAAAGGGCATGTTGTCCAAGCAGCTGAACTTAATTCATTTTCCTGCAGTCAGTGATGTGTCCAGACTAGTTGTGGGTTTGTCAAAATCTTTCTATATTGTGGAATTGGGTCATAATGTACATGTGTGCGCATGTGTTTTAAAAGTAGGTTCTTAGACTAAACCCTGTTAAGACCAGGGGCACTGTCACATGAGCCCCGCTCTCGCAGCAACCATGGAATCATAGAGTTGGAAGAGACCCCAGGGCCATCCAGTCCAACCCTCTGCCATGCAGGAACTCACAATCAAAGCACTCCTGACTGATGGCTATCCAGCCTCTGTTTCAAAACTTTCAAAGAAGGAGACTCCATCACACTCCGAGGGAGTGTGTTCCACTTTCGAACAGCTCTCACTGTCAAGAAGTTCTTCCTAATGTTGATGTGGAATCTCTTTCCCTGTAGTTTGCATCCATTGCTCTGTGTCCTAGTCTCTGGAACAGCAAAAAACAAGCTTGTTCCATTTTCAGTATATCACATCAGTTGTTAAAAAATGCAAATATTACCACTTTCAGAGAAGGCATCACCGCACCTCCCCATACAAACCTGTTAGAGCCCAAGATCTTCAGGAGAAGGCTTTCTCTCAGTCCCACCAAGATCACAGGCCAACTTGGTAAGGACACAGGAGAGAGCCTTCTCAGTGGTTGCTCCCATCCTCTGGAACTCCCTTCCACAGGAGGTTAGTCTGGCCTCCTCCCCACTTTCCTTTTCCTGGCAAGACCTTTTTATTCAGGCATGCTTTTAAAAATCATGGCAGGGTGGCTTTTATATGGGGTAGCTGTATTAGATTATGTGTTTTAATTTATGTATGTTTTTTAATCTTAATTTTATACTGTTTTAACTGTCCTATTTTTTTAATTAAGGTATTTTATCTTGGACGCCATCTTGAGTCCCTTTTTGGGAGAAAGGCAGCATAAAAATGAAATAATTTTTTTAAAAAATGTCTTTTCAATCACATAACTGGGGCTGCTGGTCCCTCACATTCTCTTTCTGACTATCTCTTAGAATCATAGAGTTGGAAGAGACCCCAAGGGCCATCCAGTCCA
>CM034708.1:11600230-11615288 GCA_020142125.1 Phrynosoma platyrhinos | reverse complement strand
CCACTTCTTCTCCCATTTTGCCCCAACCTTCTCTTTCGGCCCCTCTTTCATTCAATCTCCTTTTCCTTGCACCATGGGTTCCTATAGGCAGGACTGACCACTCTTGCCAGAGGGCCAGACAGTTTGCAGATGGCTCCAGCTACACGTTGCCTGGCCTGATACTGAATTTTTATGCACTCTCGAAATGTCCTCTTGCTGCAATGGACAGTGAACCAGGTGACACCATGTGGATGAATACATTCATTGCATATGACCATACAGTCCTCCAGAGCTTGTTGGGCCCCAGCGTTCTTCACTAATGGCTACAGTTGGCCCTCCACATTTGCGGCTTTTGCAGATTTGATTATTCACAGATTTGATTAATATGTTCTCTCTAGGAATTTGCAGGTTCTCCAGTGCAATTCTATGGTCATCTTTTGGCAGATGTTGACCAGAGAGTTGCCCTAGAGGACCTAGAGATTCCGAGAGAGGTTTTCTTTCAGGTCAAAAAAAAGGTTTTTTTTAATTTGCTGTTTTTCCAGTTTCATGAGGGTCCTGTGCCCCTAAAACCAGCGAATGTAGAGGGTCCACTGTATATATCTTATGTGTTTAGGATAGCCCTATCAAGGTATCACTGTTTTGTGGATTTCGGATGTTATTGTACTTTGCTATATGGCCAACACGTCTACCCCTGGCTATGTTTCCTGGATATGAAAATACCATAAAATACCACAAAAAAGAGGGAGCAAATGGACTGGGATTTTACTATTTGACATTTCTATGCCCAACAAAGAAGGGACTGCAATTGGCTTGGCTTGTTTTATCTAGCAGCACCTAAAATCTTCCTTATGCCAAAGCATGGAAGCTTTTTGAGAAATCCAGTGTTCTCTGCCTAATAAAGAGGTTTGTGGCCTCACAAAGGACTGAGACATCCTGGATGCCATAGAAACTATCTTGTTTTGTTAATGGAATTTAAATTTCCTGGACTTTTGAGGAGTAGCCTACCTATATAACTATCCCTCCATACTCAGAACACCAACACCTTGACAAAATGCAGGCCTGGGACTAACACTATCAATTCCCCCCCCCCCCCCCCCCCCCATATATTATTTTTAACACCCTTGTCTGATGAAGAAGCCAGTGGAACTTGGAAAGCCTGCAACATATATTTTATGCATGTTGGTTGGCCCGATGAAGTTACCACTGTCTTTTGGATGCTATAGTACTTTGCTATATGGCCAACATGGCTACCCCTGGATATATTGACTCTGCTGGTTATGGCTACTGGGATTTGCACAATTGCCAGTCCTGGTGTACGTTTTCATGGATCACAGTCTATTCTATTTCATGCATCTCAGCCAGTGACCTCTGGCTGACAGATAATGATAAATGTGTTCATCTTTAACATGCCACAATACTCTTTGTTGTTCTTGATGCAATAAAGTGTCCCTCCCCTCTAGAAACTCCAATATCTTGAATCAAACTATTGGTCCATTTAGCTCAGTACTGTGAACTCCAACAAGGTTTCAGATCTAAGGGGGAGGTACTCCAGGCTCCTATAGGAAAAGGACTGAAACATTCAGCACACATGTGAAGTCGTAGGCTTTCATGGCCGGCATCCATAGTTTTTTTTTTGTGGGTTTTTTTCGGGCTGTGTGGCCATGTTCTGAAAGAGTACACAGTTTACACAAACATTACAATTTACCCTTTACAGAGAGATTGGGAAAGTTACTTTTTAGACTACCATACCCAGTCTTCCCCCATCCATGATCACTGGAAGGGGGGTCTGATAGTCTAAAAAGTAGGCATGCTAGCCAGAGGATACTAGGAAATGCAGTCCATAAATGTCACTTTTTCCGAGTTCTGTCTATATGAATATGCCTTATATTGACTGAGCAGCTGGAGTCTAGGAACTCTGGACTCCAGCTTCACAACCAGTATCCTAAAAACTTAGTTGCACGCAACTTTGGGAAAACAGCATCACATGCTGTGGAGATGGAATTTTATATTTCCTTTAAAAAAATCAAAACAATCAAGGTGAAAGAGCATTTTATTCCAATCATGGGCATTCCTAGAGGAACACTGGATCCATACCAGCCATTTGTTTTTAATATTTCAATATTTCATTTCAACCATGTTTGTTGCGCTGGCAGATTTGGACGTGCAATTTTTGAGCATGGATTTCATCCAAAATCACAGTGTGTGGGAAAATGAGTGTCATCAGTGGCCTGAAGGGATGCCCTAAATAAGCATCTGTTTGTTATGATGCCTAATGAGGAAGCAGTCAAAAGCATGGTGGCAATTTTACACTCGCTTAAACATTTAAATGCTCCACCGACAAGAACTGTAGAGGGCAGCAAGAAAGGACACAGCTCAGCACTTGGGCTGCCAGGTCTTCCCATCAGTCGTCTCCACCGCAAATCCTGAGCAATGTAGTCCCATAATCCCCAGAAGTGTCAGACTGCAGGGGGGAAAAAGCAGAGAAAGCAACAATGAGAGGCACACTCCACTTAGTGAAAATGGCAAATAGTTCATCTCCAGAAGAGATGCTGCAGAGTTTTAAAGTTTGCATTTTAATACATTGCCTGGGCCAGATTACTCATTAAACTAATTGGGCTCCAGAGAGGAATCTGGCCAAATATAGAATTTTTATATCGTGCAAGGATGTTCCTATCAAGACACACAAGACTGTTACTAAGAGTGTTGGGGAAATGCAAAGTTTAAAAATAAAACCTAGATCCCTAGATCCCCCAGACCTAAGATGTAATAGTTGACCTTGTATTGCACTCAACAGGATATCCTGAACAGGGTCTAACTATCAGCAAACATCTGGACAGCAAATCTATTTCCTGTGGCTATGTATCAGGAAACCCCCGTTTGTCCATTCAGACAGAGTAAAATACATCACTCAGCACATACATGGGAATTTTTGCATATATTTTCTCTGCCTATTGTCTTTATTCTCTGTTTATTTGTTGTGGTTAGAATCTTGAAATCATTTCAAAATTAATATTCATTTATTTATTTGGACGATGGGTACACGGCCTACAATACACAAGCAGATATAAACTGGAATAGAAGTGGGCTAAATTGGAATACACTGAGGACTGTACTTCTTTAAGAGCCAGAAATCTACTTTTATAAAATAAAAAGAGAGATTCTTAGGGATTTATTGCACACAGAGAGGCCCAGTCCAAGAATTTTTTTTACATATGTAACTAATATTTCTTTATTCTCCCTTAAATGACATCAGCATTTAGAAAAGTTATTTTTGGAAGTATAATCCCTAGCCAACCTATCTTGCTGACTGGTGGAATATTACGGGTTTTCTCCAAAAGCAACATTTTCAAGTTCTGGTTTGTACGCAGTATCTCCACTTGATGCCAGGCTTTGCCTACACCATATAACGTTCTTATATGATTTTTCAACATGCAGTTATTATTGGCCAGCATCCTGCTACTGTTTTATGTATGTATAAGTTCCCAGTTAGACATTTTTTGTCAATGCAGAATCATCACATTCAGTTCAAGGTGGCAGAGACAGAATTGCACATGTGGTTCCATGGCATGCCGACAGCCAGCGTGGTGCAGTGGTTTGAGCGTTGGACTATGACCCTGGAAACCAGGGCTCAATGCCCTGCTTGAGCATAAAAACTCACTTGGGTGACCTTGGGTAAGTCACACTCTCTCAGCCTCAGAGGATTGCAATGGCAAACCCCCTTTAAAGAAACTCGCCAACTTGCCTATGATAGGTTCGCCTTAAGCTCACCATAAGTCAAAAATGACTTGGAGGCACACAGCAACAATTCCATGGTAGATGGGTGTGCACTGTGCATGGAGGCACACTGAAACACACTGCAGATCTAAATGTGCTCAGTACATCTCTATGAGTGTGCTCTATCTCCTTCAAGCAGGATTTCAGCCATCATGATAGTCCACCAGACAGAATATGTGACATCTGCACCATACAGCTTGCTATTTAAGAGTCTGGAAGATTCAGATGCAATCAGGGCAGAGACAGGATTTTTCTACTGCTTGGTCATGCAATAATACACAACACATTTGCTACTGCTTTTCTTCTCCCACAAGCAAGTGCAACTAAACAAATCAAGAATGGCTCATTTAGCACATCATCTAAATCAACAATTTTGGCTTGTTCCAAACCAAGATTTGTCAGCAAAGACTAAACTCTGATTTACTATCCTACAGAAAGCAACAAGCTAAGATTTATGTGTTCCTGGTTTGTTTAGCAGCTCCTGCTAACAGGTGGAATAAAACAGGCTGTGCCCACCAATACATAGTTTGTTCGCAGTAAACCAGGATTCACCCCCAAATCCTAGCCAGTATCTTTCTTGTTCACAATTTATGAGACATGTGCAATGTGCATGGATATGCGTGCACAGACACACGCAGAGAACACTGAAATTATAGAAAGTATAAATAGAGTATATAATTATTCGGTATACATTTAGAAAGTATACAGAAAAAGAATATATAAGAAATTATAAAAGAAATGTGTAAGAAAGGTTTGAGGGTGCTGCACTCTTTTAAACTGAACTAGTTTAATTGCTTTTTATCTTTTAATTGCATTTGATCTTTTTAAAGGTTAGTTTTAAGTCATTTTAATATTGTGAATAGTTTAATTTCATTCTAATGTTAACTTTTTGTATGTTTTAAGTTGTATTGTTCTTTTGTTAAATTGCAAGCTGCCAACAGCAATAATAACAATAGTACTCACTTTAATGGCAGAATACAAGGAGACTCCATACAGTTTCTTATATTCAGCTCGAATATCCAAAAGGTCAATTTCTGACCTGGACACAAGGATTCTGTTCAGGGTGAATTCATCAGTTCCAGCTCCCTGTTAACAAGAAAAGATTAAACTATTTGTTTCTATTATAGATTTATGAACTGCAGCAATATTTTATAAATACATGCAACATTTGATTAAACATCAATATAGAGCAATCACAGTGTTGATACCCAAAACACAAAAAGTTCAGTTCAAGTGGGCCCTAAACACCTGTTTGCCTTGCCTTGGACAGATTAAAGATGGATAGACACAATGAAGGAAGCTATAGTCCTGAGTCTGCAAGATCTGAGCAAGGCTGTTGAAGAGAGGATGACTTGGAGATTCTCATTCATAGAGCTGTCGTAAATCAAAGTTGGCTTGATGGCAGTTAACAACAAATGATTGAGTTAAGATTCCACTGGTACCACTGAATATATAATACTATTTCGGTTTAGCTATTAATTTTAAGATATTATTGTTTTCTTCTAAGTTTAGATGCTGTCCTCACAGTAACTGTGGGGATGAGGCAGGGAGGTAGACTTTTCCAGCAACCAAATATTGTACATAAATGTGTAAATAAGGTCCATTAGTGGTAGATTTCAAAGACATAGCCATGTTAGTCTGCAGAATCAGTATGTAGAGAGGTCTTGTAGCCCCTTTGAGACTAACTGAAAGAAAGAAGTTGGCAGCATGAGCTTTTGTAGACTTCAGTCTACTTCCTCAGATGCATTTGACTCCACCAAATGAATCTGAGGAAGCAGAGTGAAGTCTACAAAACCTCATGCTGCCAACTTCTTTCTTTCAGTTAAATTTAAAGGTGCTACAAGATCTCTCTACATAAGGTCCATTAGCTTTATAGAAGAGCTGCAAAACACACTTTAGCAGTCTCACTCAGATACAAACCCACACAACAGCACTCTCTGGGGGCATGTCTATGGGAACTGTCACAATGAGTGTCTACAATTCCATATTTAACATAGCCCAAAGACATATGGCTATCTCTTTGAAAAGTCTGAAAACAGGATTTCTAAAAATGGGGAAAAAATAGTCAAAACAAACTTCATGGGGTATTGAAGACTCTATCTTCAATATCCAAAATTCCACCCTCTGGTGGCTTCCAGAGGCCCTTGGAGGTCATCTGTCTTATGGGGCAAACAATTCTCATTTTGGGGCTTGAAGGGCTTAAGGGATTGATTTGCTATAGGCAACTTTCTATGTTCTTACCTTCAAGCTCTTGTGTAGTCTTTCAGCAAAGAATGCGGGAGTGTTGTTTGCGCATTTAACTATCAAAAGAAAGAAAAGGTTAGTGATGACCCCCATGCTCCATGTTGCATTTTCTCATGCGCCATGTTGCATTCAAGCTGTCTTGAATCCTTTTTTGAGAAAAAGGTGGGATATAAATCCCATAAAAAGGCAAAGGTATTTCCTGTTGACAAGGTTGTCAAGTCGTGTCTGACCGTAGGGGGTGGTGCTCATCTCCGTCACCAAGCCAAAGAGCCAGCACTGTCAGAGACTACTCTGTGATCATGTAGCCAGCATAATTGCACAGAACGCTGTTTACCTTCCCATTGAAGTGGTACTACTTGCATTTGCATGCTTTCGAACTGCTAGGTAGGCAGAAGCTGGGACTAGTGACAGGAGCTCACCCCATCAAGCAGCACCCAGGCCTCGAACTGCCAACCTGAAGATCTTGCAATCCACAGAGTCAGCGTCTTAACCACTGCATCCCAATAAATAACCCCATAACTAACTAAATAAATAAAATATGGAAAAAGTTTTAAAGTCATAAAAGGATTTCTTGAAACAATAGAGTGATTGACAGGCTATCACAAGGCTTTCAAAAGATCTTATGGGCATCCTGATCAAAACCAGTGATATACACTTGTCCCTCCACATTTGCTGGGGTTAGGGGCACAGGACCCCCGTGAAAGTGGAAAAACCATAAGTAACAAAAACACTATGTTTTTACTTGAGAGGACACCTCTCTAGGTCCTCCAGTGCAACTCTGTGGTCAACATCTGCCAGATGTTGACCATAGAATTGCGCTGGAGGATCTACAAATGCTTAGTGGATTGTTCTCTCTAGGAATCTCTAGGTTTTTCATTGCAACTTTTGGTTAAAGTTGACCATAGAGTTGTCCTGGAGGACCTCCTAGATATTCCTAGAGAGAACTTATTAATAAAATCCGTGAATAATCAAAGCCCCCAAAGTCAAAGCTGCAAATGTGGAGGGACCAGTATATTTTTATTTTTAACACTGGCTTTGCTTATACTCTTACTGCTGCCCTCTTGTGGGCAATTATGCAAATTGTGTTTGCAGAGCTGTTCTTGCAGGTTCTTTATGAGACGAAAGCGCCTCCTGAACGAACACTGAGGAAATATAATTAACCTTCCATTTGATTTCAAGTACAAAACTGGATTTGGGTGGGAGTTGAATAAAGGAAAGCATTTGTGTGCTCCAAAAATAGTCGACACAAAGGCACAGTTAAAAACAGCACTGCTCTTAGAAAAAGAAGTATCAGCAAGAGATTTTGAAATTGTGAAGCACAAACATTTGGTGGCAGCAAAATCAGGTTCGGAGGAGGAGAAGGAAATGAGAAAAGTAGCAGGTAGAGATCCCACATCAGGGTTACATAGTGTGAAACTCCACATGAGGAGTTACACATTATCTGTGCTATTGAACTGTTGTGTGGAATAGCAGCATTGTGCAACTGAACCAAGTCCCCAAATGTAGGCCCAACAAAATGCATAGAGCACATTATTTATTTAAGGCATTTTCTATATCACCTCTTAACCTATCAGGGCTCCCAAGGCAATGTGCAACAGTTAAAAACATGTAGACTATAGAATGTATAGATAAGGATCTCAGGGTCTTGGTAGACCACAGGTAGACCAAATAAGCCAACAGTGTGATGCAGCAGCCAAAAAGCCAATGTAATTCTGGCCTGTATCAATAGGAGTACAGTGCACAGATCAAGAGAAGCAGTAATGCTACTCTATTCTCCTTTGGTCAGCCTTCATTTGGAATCCTGTGTCCAGTTCTAGACACCAAAGTTCAAGAAGGATATTGACAGGCTGGAATATGTTCAGAAGAGGGCAACCAAGATCATCAAAGGTCTGGTAACCAAGCCTTTTATCAGGAACAACTTAGGGAGCTGGATCTGCTTAGCATGGAGAAGAGAAGCCTGAGAGGTGACATGATAGCTACCTTTAAATATCTGAATGGATTTCATGTAAACAATGGAGGAAGCTTGTTTTCTGCTGCTCCAGAGACTAGAACATGAACCGATGGATTCAAATTACAAGGAAAGAGATTCCATCTATTAGGAAGAACCTTTTTTTAACACTGTAGGTCAGGGATTGGCAAGTTTATCTTACCTGGGGCCAGTCCGCTGGCCTCCAGGTCTTCCGCGGGCCAAGGGGGGGGAAATGGTGGCGGAGTACTGCGCATACGCAAACGAATCGCAGCCGCCATTTTGAAAACAAAATAGTGGCCACGGCGCACGTGCGGCGGCGACAAAAATTGGTGGGGGCCGGTCCAGAGGCCTGGGGGGGGCGGACATGGCCCGCGGGCCATAGGTTGCTGACCCCTGCTGTAGGTGCTATACAACAGTGGAATGGACTGCCTGGGAAAGTGGCGGATGCTCAATCTTTGGAGGTTTTTAAACAGAGGGTAGATGAACATTGTTCAGGAGGGGTTAACTGTGTATTCCTATATGGCAAAGGGGCTGCAACTCACAATGGTGGTCCATGGGCCAGTGTTGGTCTGTGAACCAGTGGCTGCCAGTCTGCTATGAGTTTCCAGGAAGGAAAGATCCTGTAGCACTTTTGAAACTAACTGAAAGAAAGAAACTGACAGCATGAGCTTTCGTAGATTTATGTCCACTTCGTCAGATGCATCTCCAAATCCATCTGAGGAAGTAGACTTATGAAAGCTCATGCTGCCAACTTCTTTCTTTCAGTTAGTCTCAAAGGTGCTACAAGGTCTCTCTACATACTGATTCTACAGACTAACACAGCTATATCTTTGAATTCCAGGAAAGAAAGAAACTGTTGTACCCAGTGGACACAAATACGGTGCCTGTCCTTGGAAAGAGAGAAAACACTGCCAACCTGCCACATCAGATAGCTTTGGAACCATTGTTGCAACACACTGACAGAATCACGGCCATAGTGTTCAAGAATTTCAGGTTTTCTAAACTTAAAATACAAGATGTCGCAATCTATCTTAGGTTCACATGCCCTATCTTTTCTTCCAATCTGCCCTTGTTAAAAAGCTCATAGTGGAACAAGCTTGTATTGTTAAACAGAGATGAAAGCACAGTTAAAATGCAGAACTTAAGCAAGAGGCTCTAAAGAAAGCCATCAATAAAGATAAAGGTTGGAAGCTGGATGCTCCAGCATACCTACACTGTCCCAGTAATTGCCAGGCTTGTTTCGGTGTAGTGGCCTCAACAGAAACCAGGGACAAGGAGGTTTCAGGGGGGGAAAAAAACTGTCTCAAATACAGACAGTTCTATTTATAAGTAACTTTCCAAAATCAATTCCTGTTGACTTACGGCGACCCCATGAATCTCATAGGGTTTTCTTAGGCAAGGAATACTCAGAGGTGGTGTTGCCAGTTCCTTCATCTGAATTGTAGTCTACAGCAGCTGGTATTTCTTGGCAGTCTCCCACTCAAGTATTGACCAGGGCTGACACTGCTAAGCTTCCAAGATCAGATGGGATCTGGTGCTTTTAGGGTATTTAGGCCCTAATACATATTGTACTTCATGTATTTGGAGAGAAAAGTTGCTTCCTATCATTTTGGGTTTTCAATATACAGCATTCTTCTAACCTCAAAACAACCATCCAATGCAGTCTCTCACTACCTGGCACCTTCCTGTCATTTTTTACTAAAAACCTCATCAGGATTGGGTCCGATAGGGTGTGTGTGTAGTAGCTTCGAGGAATATGAGACACAAAGAGTAATGCTTTGGAGCAGAGGCTTCCATGTCAGGGGGCTGATGAACCTGCTCTGGTTCTTTAATCTGAACTTCAAAAAGAACTATTCTAAGTCCTAAACTCTACCCCTAAAATAGGCTCATCACTTTGGACAGTTCCTGTAATATTTTGGAATAATCACCTCACCAACACAAAAGTCACTTCTGCTTTGGAGAACTTTTCATCAAGCAGCTTGTGTTCACATCTTCTGCCTTCTTCTTCCCACTCCGGTCTGTATTGATCTTGCTCTCCATTTTTTTATCTCAATTAACACACACACACACAGAGTGACAATCTCTTTGCAAAAGCAGAAAACTGTAGCACACATACAAGAACCCATTATGCTATAATATCTAAGAATAATCAGAAGGATAGCAGAGACGCAGCAATAGGATAGCTTATCTCAATGTTTCCTTACCAATGGCCAGCAGCAAGTCTTCAAAATGTCCTGACAATTCACCTTTTATACTGTCTTCTATTTTCTTTCCACTGATGTTTCTGTATTCATCAAAAGCTTAGACATGAAAAAAAAATAGAACAGTGCTGTAAATAGCATATACTTCAAAATAACTGAGCACAATGATCCAAGGTATTTTTTTTTATTTCAATGCCAATTCATGATCTCAGTCTCTTTCTCTCTCTCTCTCTCTCTCCTACTTTCCTTCCTCAACTTTCTCCAGCAAAACATACAAGGGTCAAGATCCAAGAGTGCCACCGGTGCAGTGTGAATCTCTGTCAATCTACTCGTGCTATTGGCCCATAAGTAAAAGTAACTCCTTCTTTCTCAGATGCACAAGGGCATCCGCATGATGCCCAGTTGTACCCACAGAGCAAATCATTGGGGGGTTGGGGAGCTGTGCCTGAGAAGCATTTGGCTACTTTTGCACATCTAGTACAAAGATGTATCGGGAAATGCTTACACTGGTGTTACTGGGAATTACACCAGCATAAGCCACCAAAGGGATTCTGGCCAAGAAGATATACCTTCCAAAATTTTGCAGATTAAAATCAGGACACATGTGGACAAGTGACACCAGTGTGTGGTCAACAGGGCAAAAATTATTAATGAGGAAGACCAGACAAGCTAAGAGAGACTGTGCCTGAGCCTACTGGGAATAGCAAGACTCCTTCCCTTCCTCTCTTCTCCTCTGTGCTGAATTAACTGTGCAAATGACTTTTGCAATTTAAGTTCAATTTGGAGCAACTGAAATAAGCTGAGGGCAAAGGGGGAAAGTGGAAGGAGGAAAAAGGAACTGAGACATTTTAAAAGCAGCTGAAAAGGCGTGATCATAGAGGATTAATCCTGTCCCTGACAAAATGGGACAGTTGGACAGATAAATTAATGTTGGTTGTATTTCACAAAATCTATTCATCTCTAGTGTGTACAACTGCAAAGGTAGACTTGGAAGTGTCTGAACAATGCCTCATGATAAAAATAATGTGCTCAATATCTTTGGGGCAGGGCTTTGGATCTGTTTCATTTTGGGATTTGCGTATGTACCTGCTAGCAAGGACAACTCAAGCTATTTTTTCAGTCCTTGGAAAATCAAAACTTTGGATCTTGGACAGGGCAAAAATGGTGTGTCATCCCATGCCTAGTTCAGAGCTTCAAAGTGCATACAAGCACACTGTTCCCACAAAATGCATAATTGGGGGAAACGTGTATAAAAAAGAGCACACAAATTTACTTGTAGGAAGAGGTAACAAAATTTCACAACCTATAGCACTTTGTTACCACTTTAATTTCCATGACTGCATCCTATGGAATCCTGGGATCTGTACTTTGACAAGGCAATAGAAAACTCTGGAATAGAATCCGAAATACCTCATAAAACTACAAATCACATAATTTCATAGGAGGGAGCCATGGCAGTTAAAGTGGTAACAAAGTTCTATATTTTTCTAGCATAGAAAAGACCAAAATCTTGCAGCTGATCTAAACAAGAATGCAGGTTGATTTTCTACAAAAATGAAATGAAACTGAGACTCAGCCTTTTTTCCTCATCCTTACATGAAGGACACAATTGCCTTTATTTCTTTGTTGTTGTGTCCTTAAAAGCCTGGTTTGGATTGCTTGTTTGTTGAAGAAAACATTTCCCTTTCCATTTCCACTGTTTTGTCTGGAGCTTCTCTGCCTATGTTCCCTACCAAAGTAGGCTGGCCCCAGAACAAAAGCAACTTCCAAAACTAAGCACTATATCCAAAAACACAACAAAGACAATTACACATCTAAATCTTTTACAGTTGTGTGCTCTGCCTTGCCAAAGCCTATGAACGCTTATATTGAAAACACAATTGGCCCTCTATATCAATGGATTCCTTGTCCACTGATTCAACCATCAACAGTTTGAAAATATTTAAAAAATATATAAATTCCAAAACACAAACTTTGATTTTTCCATTTTATATAAGGGTTATCATTTTACGTGACATTGTATTTAATGGGACTTGAGAATCCATGGATTTAAGTATCCGTAAGGGAGTCCTGGAATCAAACTCCAGTGGATACCAAGGGCAATCTTTAACTGGCAATCTTAAAGGTGCCGCATGATTCCCTTTCTGCTTTCTATAGTGACACAGACAACCTCAACCATCCCTCCTCTTTACTGACCCGTTCAATGAATTAATACATTAGCAGATCTCAATTGGCCTCTTACTTAGCTTCAGTTGAGGAAAGCTGCTGAAGCAGAGAACTTCAATGAATTTGCCTTCATCAGTCCCCCACCTCTTCTCACCAGCATTGTACAGAATCTAGAATGAAAAGAAAAGATCTTTGAAGGAAGTCTAAAGACGGCTGTGCTCTTTGCTTCACCTGTGGAACATACAGAAGGATGCACTTGTTCAGGTCAGTGGCACGCCTAGTATATTTGATACCAGGTACAGATCATTTTGAAATACCACTCTCCTCTCTTCAACAGCCTTTTCTGGGTCTAGCATAGCTGCTGGCTTGGAGGGAAAGGGAGGCAACTCGCTTTTATGCCCAGCCAGCAAAGTCATCAGACCTGGAAGGCACCCCTTCTCACCAATTCTGAGGTGTCACCCAGTACAGTCTACATCCCTGCACCCCTCTAGTGATGCCCCTGGTTCAGGTCAAGCATCAAGCTAAATTAAACACAAAACCATTAGGTTATACAGTGCAATTTAAATCTCATTGCCTTTTAAAACGGCCGTATCATTAAGGATGCTGGGAGAGATAAGGGACAGGGCTGCAGTACAGCTTGGAAACAATTGTGCTTTGTATGTGAAAAACAGTACTTTGAATTGTGCTTAGAAGCCAGTGGAGCTGTTGTAACAAGGCAATTGTGTGATCCCTGTAACCAGCCCTAGTTAATAATCTGGCTGTAGACCAGCTGAAATTTCTGACTGCTATTTAAAGACATCTCCACATAGACCACATTACAGTAACCCAAAAGGGACGTCCTTTTGCTAAGGGCCTTTGCAGACTGCCAGAAATAGTGCAAATTGAGTCCACTTTAAGGGTTAGGGTTAGTGCTAGGGAATCATGGGAATTTTTTTTTTCCTGAGGCATTGAGCCTTCGCTGTCAGAGCTCTGGTGCCATAATAAAATACAGTTCCCATGATTCCCTAACCCTAACCCTAACCCTAACCCTTAAAGTGGACTCAATTTGCACTATTTCTAGCAGTCTGCAAAGACATACACCACTGTGGCCAGGTCAGAATTTCCAAGGAATAGGTGCAGTCAGCCCACTAATATTGTGCAAATGCATTCCTGACCACTATCAAAACCTGAGATTCCAGGTTCAGGGCTGAATCCAGAAGTATAGCCAAACTGAACCTACGTCTTCAGAAGGAGCGTTACCTATCTAGCATCAGTTGAATCCTTATTGCTTGATCTGTCTTGCAATTGACCAAAAAGACTTCTATTGACTGATTGATTATTGACTTGACTGACTGAAGTTTCACTTTGTTTGCCCTCATGCACTCCATTGTGGTTTCGGTTTAGAAGCAAGACAACTTCCTTGGACTGAGGTGGAAAGAAGAGATAAGGGTTGAGTGTCATCAGTATAGGGATGGCACCAAAACTCTAAACTCTGGGCCACCTCAGCCAGTAGTTTCAGGTACGTATTTGTTAAAATAGTATGGGGATCAAAACACTAGTATCCCAATTGCCAAGTAGTAAAACAGGCATCATTCAGCACCACACTTTGGGCTTGTCTCCTCATAAAGGAATGGACCCACTGTCAAGTAGTGCCTTCAAGTAAATGGCAACAAAAGCAGGTCAGAAGTCCAGCAAAACCAACAAGGACACATTCCCCTGTCCGGTTCCCAGGGAAGGTCCTGAATTCTGCCTACATTCTTCCTAATTAAATTCTTCCTAATTAAATTATTAATTTTAAAAATTTAATTTATGCTGAATGATTTTAATGTCTTATGTGCTTTAACAATGTTTTAACAGCGTTTTGACACAGTTTTAAATGATTTTATGTATTTTAATCCATGTTCTACCAAATAAGAAAGGTAAGAAATAATTTATTATTATTAATATTATCGTTGTCATCGTCATCATCCTAGATGTACATTTCTGTCCTTCAGCAATTCTATCAATGAACGAATCAATGGACACAGTCGGCTAGGTAGGGGGAAGACTCCATCCATATGTAAGCTCTTACTGTGCCTAGCAATTTATGCATTTAAAAAATATATAATAGGATCATACAAAGCAACACATATACCTTTGAAATCAATAGGATTTCCATGGGTATCACTCTTGAGTAAATAATTATACAAAGCTGAGCCTAATCCATGATCTTGCCTTCCAAATGCCAAAAATATATAAATTCTGAAGGAAGTTCTCCATGTTTTTAAAAGGACATTCCAATGAAGCATCCAAAGCCCTCAGAATTTGCTTTGATTCACGTTCAAGAACCAGATGAAACTTATAACAGTTAGGGAACTGTCTAATTTTGAAATCCAACAGCTAGCTCCTTTCTAAACAGCCATTACCTGGGCATCTTTCTTTGCAACCTGTTCATCTGCTCTTTGACTTTCATCTCGTCTGCTCTGAAACAATAAAGAGGAAAGCTTTGACAAAACCAAGGAAAAGCATAAGGACAAATGTAAGAATCAAATTCAATATTACCTTGCCCTATACTCCCTCCCAAGAGAACAGGATGCCGAGGACTACCTCAGGAAGACTTTTCTTTGCAAAAGGGCATTAGAAATTTAAGGCATTTCTATAATAATCTACTTATATGTAACAACCCATGTACTTCTAACTATATGAAACCCACTGGTTGACCTTGGGCAAGTCACATGCTCTCAGCTTCAAACCTCCTCTGAACAAA
>CM034708.1:11566613-11583090 GCA_020142125.1 Phrynosoma platyrhinos | reverse complement strand
GGGGGGGGGGTTATTCAGACAGTGAAAATAATCCTGGTCGAATGTGGGTTGAATCTTTGTTGTTCACATACATTTTGAATGCACCCGAGTAAGTTTTGGGGGGCTGCCAAAACCTCCACGTAACGTGGGATAATCGATCTCCGTTTTTTCCCTGAGTTTTCCTAAAAGATTTACGTTGTCAGCTGTGTGACTAATCTATGGGAATGGACCTGGGATAAACTGGGATAAAACTCTGCATGCCTTGAACATGTTTTGAATGCACCTGCATCACTGACTCCATCTTTTTTCGAGCACTGACATGTGTGTGCAACAGAACTTGCAAAGATGTGATTCCGATTAAAAAAACAGCATGAACGACAAAACCAGACATGTGTGAGTGAGATTATTCACATAGGGCTGATGCAGATGGCCTGTTTGGGGCAGCTCTGGGCCGCCCCTGGGAGCAGCGGATTGGGGTCGCGGCAACCACACGTGCGCCCCCAATCCTCCTTATTGCCGCCCCCAAAAGAATGGTAAAATGCTGTTCCTTTTAGGAGCGGCAAAAGGCCGCCCTTAGAGTTGTGATGGTGGCACTTTGTGCCCTTTTGGCGCAGCGTGTGCACAAGCTGCGCCAAGAGGGTGCCCTGACGCCATGTGCCATGTGGACGGGTTTGCGGCATTAGGGCGGCCGGGGTGCGATCACCCCACCCCAACTCCATCCCCAGGCAGCCTAAAATGCTGGTCTGCATCGGCCCATAGTTGTGCAAAAAAACACCCCAGACCACTCTGTGTGTGAGAGAAGGGAAAACTTCTCCCCAAGTGATTGTATAAGAAAGTTAACCTCCCGCTCCCCCCAATTCCACAGTGTGGGGAGACTCCGATGCAAAACCACTGAATTACAATTTATCAAAAAGTTTAACCCTATAACATTAGGCCTGAATCAAGATCCGGATGGTTTTTGTTTTTGTTTTTTTGTTTTCAATCCTGCTACAGGGTTCAATGCCAGGATACTTATATTGTCATTGTAACAGTTTTGCAAATGGTTAACAGAATCAATGTACATGCATGACATTAATGTAGCTGCAAAGGAGCTTTGTGGCATTTTTGAGACAAACGGAAATAAAGAAGCTGTTAGTATGAACTCAGATGCATCTGAGGAAGTAGACTCACATCTATGGAAGCTCATGCTACCAATCTCTCTTTTTCAGTTGGTCTCAAAGGTGCCACAAGATCCCTTAGCACACTGTTTTTGCAGACTAACATGACTATGTCCTTTAATGTAGCCATCACTCTCTATTTTTTACATGGAAATTCCTTATAAATTCACTCCTTATCCTTGGAACTCTGCCTATGCACAGGTGCCAACTTAGGATATGATGCCATGCCTCTGATGAAGTGGACTCTCATTCATGAAAGTTGATGTCATACATTATACATTTGTTAGTCTTGAAAGTTCACCAGACTTTTGGTAGTTGCAAATAGCAGGTAAAGGAAGAATCCTGGATAACCGGAAAGCCTACTTACAGGTAGATCCAGCGCCAGGTAAGCACACATACTTGGCGCTGGGCATGGCATGCTGCCGTGTTTACCCCAAAGACATCTCTTGAGCCTTCATTATGCACATTGCCAGAGAGAAATTGCACATGGGTTTCGTGACATTACTCACCCAAACAGAAGCCGCCATAGTTGCCTCTTCTCAGCAAAACTCTGCCAAAAAACCCAGACCAATTAATTAGACATTAATAAGATGAGACCTTGAGTGCATTCAATAACGGTAACATCCATAAACCCAACTGTTCCAGGAACCTACCTGACCAAGAACTGACCTGCCACCAGCGGTCATACTGGCCGGAGGATCCTGGAAGTTGTTTCCCAAATAAATAAATAAATAAATAAATAATGAACCTTCTCAATTTGTCGCAAACTATAGTTTCAGATCCAAAAGTGAACATTAAAATACTGTAGAAACAGTGCATTTTGACACCACTTTAACTGTGATGCCTCCATCCTACCGAATCCTGGGAGCTGTAGTTTTGTGAGGCACCAGCCCTCTTTGGCAGAGAAGGCTAAAGGCCTTGCAAAACTACAAATCCATAGGATGGGACTACAGCACTTAAAGTGGAATCAAAGGGCATGATTTCTACAGTGTAGATCAGGGATTCCCAAACTTTGGTCACTCCGATGTTTTGGACTTAAGCTCCCAGAATTCCTGACAGTTGGTCAAGCTGATTGGGGCTTCTGGGCGCTGAAATTCGAAACATCTGGAGGCACCAAAGTTTGGGAACCACAGATTTAAATGCTCCCTACGTTTCCCTGAATTCAGATACAACAGCATCTGTGATGACCATAACAGCATCTGAATTCAGGAAAATTTAGGGAACGTCTATACCAGTGGTTCCCAAACTTTGGTGCTCCAGATGTTTTGAATGCCCAGAATCCCCAGCTAGCTTGACTGACTGTCAGGAATTCTGGGAGCCGAAGTCCAAAATATCTGGGTGAGCAAAGTTTGGGAATCCCTGATCTACACTGTAGAAATAATTCCATTTGATCCCACTTTTAAGTGCTGTAGCTCCAGCCTATGGATTTGTAGTTTTACAAGGTCAATGCCCAGAAGCCCCAGCCAGCTTGACCGACTGTCAGGAATTCTGGGAGCTGAAGTCCAAAATATCTTGGTGAGCAAAGTTTGGGAATCCCTGATCTACACTGTAGAAATAATGGCATTTGACTAGTATTTCTAACCACGCACCGGCTTGCTTGCATGTGGAGAATGGATCATGCAGTCCTCCTCCAACAACTCCTCTCCCTTTCAAAGAGATCCATGTTATTGATCCAGCAGCCTTTGTTTGCCATTTATTTCACATTCTGCTTTCAGTCAAAGGCTCAGGGAGATAAGAAACAGAGGAGATTTATACATACCGAATTCTAACTTCTCCCACCCAGGAGGACTTCTCTCTGAAGAATGCAACTGTCTGGAAACTCTCTTGTGCAAACACTCTGCAAGATCGGAAAGGAATCGTGACTCAGATCCTAAAAATGGGCGTTTGTTTGGCACAAGCGAGCCAAGTTTTAAAACACCGAAGGAAATCTCCTCACCCATCCTGAAGGGATGGAGACAAAAACCACAAGCAAGGCCTTAGCAGCGGTTCTTGAAATATTCTCCGTGAAGAAAGGCACAACTATAAAAAGGTACAGAACCATCTCTTTTTAAATGTGGGTCGGCCCCAGTGATCTAGGAGGAGGCCAGTTTGGCTTTTGGAGCAAACAAAAAGAATACGGAAGCGAGGGGGCTGACACCGCTAAGTACGATCCGTGAACAGATTACTTGGACAAACTATAAAGCCCTGAGTGCTAGTTCACATTCCTCATCCACTCACACCTTTTTGCTTAGGGCTTTTGCGGCTCCTCTGGAATAAGCATGACGCTCCATTGATAGACACTAAAATGGGTTTCCAAACTCTTGGGTTGTGACTCTGGAGAGTGGGGTTCGAATCCCCACTCAGACATGAAACCCACTGGGCGACCCTGAACAAGTCACACTCTCTCAGCCTCAGAGGAGGGTGATGGCAAACCTCTCTCTGAACAAATCTTACCAAGAAAAACCCATGATGGAGACCAGGATTAGATTTCCAGCTTAGCCATGAAACCTACTGGGTGGCCATGGGCAAGTCACACTCTCTCAGCCTCAGAGGAGGGCCATGGCAAACCTCTCTCTGAACAAATCTTGACAAGAAAACCCCATGATAGGTTCTGCAGTAGGGTTGCTGTACATTGGAAAGGACTGGCAAACAACAAGCAAGGCCCCAGCCCTTTGGTGGAGAAAGCTCGAGGAAACTGGCGAAACTACAAATCCCAGGGCTCTGTGGCTCAAACAGCACTATTTCTCAAGGTGCCCACACAATGCGAGATGGAATTTCAAGGGGTGTGGCAAAGATACTTGTGTGAATCTGGATCCAGTTTTCTTTTTTAAAGCTAGGGCTGTATCCACACTGGAGAAATAACCTGGTTTGGTACCGCTTTAACTACCCTGGCTCAAGGCTATGGAATTCTGGGAATTTCATAGCCTTGAGCCAGGATAGTTAAAGCGGTACCAAACCAGGTTATTTCTCCAGTATGGATGCAACCAAAGCAAAATCTAGGAATCACCTGGATCCACAGGCGGATCGCAGATCACAGTCCATAAGAAAGTTCTGCATTTTGACAAAATCATGGAACGGAAGCCGAAGCATAGAAAAATCTCTGAATTTTATGTTGACAGCTGGGATCCTTTCTTGCCCTTTCCATTTTTTTTCCCTCTGAAGTCTTCATTGCCCAAATTCAGATTGACATGAGTGAAAAAACTTATTTTCTTTTTTTAGGAAAAAGTTCCATTTGATGTGTGCCTCCAAAATAAGAAAGGAGACTTTGGTCCAAGCACACACCGCGACAATGATCCAGTTCTAGACCGCTTTAACTGCCTTGGCTCAATGCTATAGGGAATCCTGGGAGCTGTAGTTTTGCGAGACACTGAGCCTTCTCTGTCGGAGAGCTCTGGTGCCGTAACAAACTACAACTCCCAGGATTTCCTAGCACTGAGCTAGGGCAGTTAAAGCGGTCCCAAACTGGATTACTTCTGCAGTGTGTTTGGGGCCAGAGGAGGCTCAATGTCTCACAAAACTACAACTCCCAGGATTTCCTAGCACTGAGCTAGGGCAGTTAAAACGGTCCCAAACTGGACTATTTCTGCAATGTGTTTTGGACCTTCTTCATCTACAAATGTGCTATTACTTTTTTGGAAGGGGGGTGGGGTCCAAATATGAATTTAAACATTTCCTAGGGGCGTGGGCCACAGACAAATTTGGGGGTGGGGGCATTGGATTAAAGGATCTTTTCCCCTCCCTGCCCCAGGGGACTATGGTGGGCATCTGTCTGGGTGGCATAGGGGTTCCTGCCCCTCTTGGGAGTCTTGCCCAGCCCTCCAAAGGGGGGTCCCGCTGCCCGCCTTCCTTACCTGCTCACTTGGCCGCGCAATCGGATTCGCCCCACTTGCTGCAGCGGGAAAAGTTGGGCTGCGTCTTTCTCCCTCTGCCTGCCTCTGGGTCCGGCTCTGGAAGGCGGAGGCGGAGAGAGGAGGAAGGAGGCTGGCTGCCAATCCTGAGCCCCTCCTTCCCGGAACTGGAGCCCAAGGAACAGCCCCAGGCAGCAAGGCCTCGCCCTCCATCCCTTTGGACTGAGCTGCTAGGCGGCCATGCCCCCGGGAAAGCTCTCTCGCCCAGAGAAAAAGACAGGCCTTGCTTCTAGTCCTTTCTGAGACTTATGGGGACCCATCGTGGGGTTCTCTTGGCAAGATTTGTTTAGAGGAGGCTTGCCATTGCTGTCCTCTGAGGCTGAGAGAGTGTGACTCTTGGCAAGATTTGTTCAGAGAGAGGTTTGCCATTGGCATCCTCTGAGGCTGAGAAAGTGTGACTTGTCCAAGGCCACCCCGTAGGTTTCTTGACCAAGCTGGGAATCTAACCCTGGTCTCCATCATGGGGTTGTCTTGGCAAGATTTGTTCAAAGGAGGCTTGCCGTTGCTGTCCTCTGAGGCTGAGAGAGTGTGACTTGCCCAAGGCTTCATGGCTAAACTGGAAATCTAACCCTGGTCTCCATCATGGTTTGTTTTGTTTTGTTTTGTTTGGCAAGAATTGTTCAGAGGAGACTTGCCATTGCTGTCATCTGAGGCTGAGAGAGTGCAACTTGCCCAAGGTCACCCAGTGGGTTTCTTGGCCAAGCTGGGAATCACACACAACTATAACAAGATATTATAAGTAGAGCACTACCTGTTCATTGTATGTTAAAACTGCCATTTAGATTTAAGGTAAATGCTAGCACTTAACCAAAATGAAGCTGAAAAATTGCTAGCTATGACTATTAGTACATAATTTCAGATTTCTTTGGGAACCCCAGAAAAGGTTTAGGGTTAACAGCCCCAAAATGCAGTTTCCCGGGACAGAGAAACACAAGGATGCAATGAAGATTATCACCTACTCCTTGTTGGTATAGAAAAATAAACTTGGAATTAACTAAAAAGTCTTAAAATATATTGGCTTTTTAGCAGGTAATTAACTGTGGGATTAAACTAATACTTACATCCCAGCTTTAGTGATGTAATATATTGAATTAAATGGTTCCTTTTTCTTAGAAAACTTCCAGCTTAATCCATTCTTTAAAATAACTTAAATCAGTTTTTAACTCCTTGGTTCCTGTGTCTGATTTTGTCCATCGTCCGGTAAAAAAGCCTTTGGGGGCCTGTATGATGGGAAGTCTTGCATTTCTTGTTTTTCTGCCTTTTTGTCAATGAGCTTTTCCAAAAGGAAAAGGGAACAAAAAATCTGACAAGACAGTAGAGCCAAGAATTATATATAAGTAGTGTGTGTGTGTATATATCCTTCAAGTCGTCCATTGACTTATGGCAACCCCATTGATTTTGTAGGGTTTTCTTAGGCGAGGAATACTCAAGAGGTATTCCCCAGTTCATTCCTCTGAAACAGAGCCTACATCAGCTGGTATTGGTTTGTGGTCTCCCATCTGAGTACTACCCAGAGCAGACCCTGCTTAGCTTCCAAGATCAGATGGGATTTGGTGCCTTTGGGGTATTTAGGCTGTATAAAAGAGTGCCAGCATGGTGTAGTGGTTTGAGCCTTGGACTATGATCCTGGGGACCAGGGTTTAAATCCCAGCTTGACCATGTAAATCCACTGAGTAACCTTGGCCAAGTCACACTCTCTCAGCCTCAGAGGATGGCGGTGGCAAACCCCTTCTCAAGATAAAACCTGCCAAGAAAACCTAAGAATAGCTTCAACGTAGGGTTGCCATAAGTTGGAAACAACTTGAAGGTACACAACAACAACAACATAAGCAATAGTAAGAGTCTTTCTACTGGTTACCCAGTATGGTATAGCAATCACTGAACTGGGAGTCGGGAGATCAGGCTTCGCATGTCCAGACTTATGAAACCCATGGGGTGACCTTCAACCAGTCACATTCCTTTCCAGCGTGACTTACCTCAAAGACTTAAAAATCCAAAAGTTGGATGGGGCCAAAGCACTCAGGAAAGATGCCCATCGGACCTCTGTTTAAAGGCCTCCAAAGGAAAGCAAGCTCACTCCATCAGTTGCAGGACACACTTTGGATATTTCAAGCTGGCTATCGTGTTGTCACTTCTCAGTTTTTAATTTTTCAATACTTATATTCATTATTTACGGTATTTGATTTATCCCCAAGTCATTCCTCATAGGAATTTCCAGCGGATAAAAGTGGGGAGCAGCTGGAACCATGTTATGCTGCATTGAGGTCACTGGTGGAAAAAGCGGGAGACAACTGTGACTCATAAAGCAGCTGCAAGGGATATGCAGTACAATATAGTTGAATGGGTATATGTCTATATGGGTGTGTGCATATGTAAGCATGCTCAGCTCTGACCTCTGGATCCAGTTCTATATCTCCAGCCAAAACAGGGATATCAGCAATTTTGAGATGCCACATGGGAATGCAGGAATTTGACTAATCTCAGGACAAGTGGCAGGGAGGCTCCATTTAACCACTGGTCCGTAGTTGTTGGGATTTATATATATATATATATATATATATATATATATATACATACACACACACACATGTGATATACTGTTCCTATTTTTCCTCCTTCTCCTTGGTAAATAACTGGTTGATGGGTGGCTGGTCCCTGCTTTGTTTTTGGGAAAAGATATTGTGGATTTGTGTAAAAAATTAAATACAGCGAGCCCTTGGCATCCGCTGGGGTTTGGTTCCAGCCCCTCTCCCCCCGTGGATACCCAAATCTGTGGATGCTCAATAGCAAATGTAGCAAATTTTTATATAAAATGGCAAAATCAAGGATTGCTTTTTGGGATTTATATATTGTTTGAATATTTTCATCCTGTGGATGCTTGCCTCCATAGATAAAAGAGGGCCAACTGTATCTTGCTAGCCAATGCATGTGTGCAAAGCTCTCCTACTGTCCCCTGTACCACCATTTCCAGCAGCATCCGTTTCTTTAATCCAGCAACATCCCAAAGCTGCCTAGCTAGATAGCCAACATTGCTGCATGTGATTCGAGTTGCACCTATTCTACAGTCCTTTGATTAAATACTGTATTGCATGTTTAAATGTCCCATCAAACACGTAAAAATTTCATTTAAATAAAGAAAACGGCTGGCAAGTGTCTAGATAAAATGTATATTTTATTATTTATTTGATTTATATCCCACCTTTTTCCCTATGCAGGATCCAAAGTGGCCTACAGCATTTCAAAAATGGTACAGTTAAACATTTTTTTTTAATCTTTGTTGCTTCTGCCTTTATTCTCTATATTCAGGCTGTTACCAAGTTGTGCTTTGCATTATTTTGGAGAAAGACGACTTCTTCTCTCTCCTTTTGGCAAAAACTCTGCCCTTTCCTTGCTAAACGCTTTGTCTAGATTCTTGCAGTCTATACCACTCTAGGCTTCCATTTATCTCACCTTAGGTCCTACTCTATCCATCCTACTTTGCTCTTCATCTTGATTTGTGGAGATGCTGCTCCCCAAAATACCTAAATCGAGTTTCTCTTTGGTCCTAGCTGTTGCCCAAAGTCCCTTTCCTTGCCTTCAATCCCCATTATATGGCCTTCCTCTACATTCAATCTACCCATTATTATATCCCCATACATCCCATGCTGGTCATGATGTCTATCAATGATAGCTTCCACCATCCAAAGATCTCCTGCTATTTCAGTATAAGAGCATTCTAGTCTGTAGAGAGTCTCTCCATGTTAGAAAATGCAGTGTAAATAGGACAGAATTGATTCACCCAAAGCCACAGATTTCTTCAATCCCGAGGCCTAAAAAATCTGCATTTGGGGAAAAAAGCAAAATTTCCCCATCCCTAGTTAGCTGTACGTCCAAGTGTTGCACTTTCTGTCTGTCAAATGTAGAAGGCAAAAGTGATATCTATCCCAGTGCTAGACTTGAATTCTTCAAACATGTAACGGAACTGGATAAACGTCCATGATGGATTCAAATAGAAAGGCAACTTCCTGTGAAAAGTAACCAAAGCTTGTTTATTAGCAACAGTAACAACCAAAGAGCAAAATGGAAATAACAACCATTCACTCTGTAACAAATAGATGCTCCAAAATACATAAAATGGTGAGATTCAAGGTAACAGGTTGACAGCACCAAGTGAGTTTGACTCAGAGCAACCAAAGATACTTTCTTGGAATGGACAATACAGAGGCAAAAACCAGAGGAACATTATAATTACAGATATATATATATATATATATAAGGTAGGACCTGAATGCCTACTAGTCTCAGTGTGTTAACATTTGCAGCACAGATATATTAAACATCCATGTGCCAACAGTTGTGCAATTAGGAAAACGTATGTGTAGTGGTTTGAATGACAGACTATGACTCTGGAGACCAGGGTTCAATTCCCTGCTCAGCTATGGAAACCCACTGGGTGTCATGTACGAGTCACACACTCTCAGCCTCAGAAAACCCTGTGATAGGTTCACCTTAGGGCAGGGGTCCCCAAACTAAGGCCCATGGGCTGAACCCGGCCCGTCAAGGCCTTCCTACGGGCCTATGGCTGGTCCTGCCACCGCCGCGCTGCCGCTCGCGCCTGCCGCCGGATGCCATTTTGTGTTTCAAAATGGCATCCGGAGTCGTGCGCATGCACCTGGTGTTGCGCACGCATGCACACAACTCCAGACGCCATTTTGGAACACAACATGGCGCCCAGCATCACGCGCGCATGTGCACTACTCGAGCGCCATTTTGTGTTCCAAAATGGCGCCTGGAGTCATGCGCATGCGAGCACGCCTTCAGCCCCCCAGAAGATCTGGGGGCCAGCGAACCGGCCCCCAGATCAAAAAGTCCAGGGACCCCTGCCTTAGGGTCACCATAAATCCGAAACGACTTGAAGCCACACAACAACAAATGTATACTCCATGGTCTCTTGCTTCTATAATATTATAATTATTTATAACATTATAATAATTTATACAACATCACTGCAGATTATAGTAGTTTGAACCACTGAGGTGGCTCTTTCATGGTTTCTGTATGATTTTACCCATGCAGACATGAAGTGTGTCAGCACTCCATTACCAAATTTTTCAATACAAGTGTACAACTATGTGACCATACAGATGTTGGCAAAGGTTCTACATTGAGGAAATATAGTGTATCTTTATCCTCCCAGAGCTATGTAGTGGTTGTGAGTTGCATGAATTAGTGAATTGCGACACTGTGTATGTGGAATTGTGTATATCCATGAACAATGTACATGTCCACCCATGGCTTCTGCAACCCTGGGCAATTTAGCATAGGACAAAAATGTCCAACCACTTCCATATGGGAACTTGTGCATGAGTAAGACATGAAAAGGATTCTGGCCATTAAGTATCCATGATGTTTTCATTGAATTTTTCTTCCACAGAACCCCAGATACCATATATTGGTGTTATTCCATTCTTTAACCTCATAGCAACCCTGTGAGATGGGCCACGGCTGAAATCTTGCTTGAGATTACCCAATGAGTTTGGTAGATGAACAGCAATTTTAACCCCAGACCATGCTGACTAGCAATAGCAAGTACATTTCTATATTACTTATCCGTGTACCTAAGCACTCCCTAAGCAGTTTACGAAATGTAAACTAATTGCCCCCAACAAGCTGGGTATTCATTTTAGCGACTTTGGAAGGATGCCAGGCTGAGTCAATCCTGAGCCCCTGGTTGGTATTGAACTCACAACCTTGTGGTTTGTATGTGAGTGGCTATAGTACCGGCATTTAACCACTGCACCACCAGGCTCTTTATGTGGACTATGCCACACCAATTTTAATGCCGCCAGATTCAGCCATTTTGATAGTTTAATGTATGTCCAGATCTCTTACAAAAGAGTCGTCTTCCTTTACACTAGTAGAAGGCAGCATCTCATGAACATATCAAGCCATCCCTTGAGTTGAATAGGGACAGCCCACACCTGCAGGCCTGTTGCATGCATACTGGAGTTGCACATTAGGGCTTTGGTCTATGACACTGTTACTAGATCTTGCACAATATCCCAAGATTTTTAAAATTCTAAATTAATTGCAAGATTATAAATGACAGAATACTGAAAATGAGAATAAACAGGCATATCTAAAGCATTACTAGCTGTGGTCAAAACGAGGGGGGGGGGAAGCAATTGTGTGACTCAAATGAAATAAGTATATATTTCAGGTCTTCAACATTTTCTGTCAAAAATCTGCAGATAAGATATTAATCTAGGCCAGGTGAAGGGTTCCACCATAGCCTGTTAGCTTTCTAACTGTCTCTAAATCGGTCAGTTTGTTGTAACTATTTTGCAGCAGATAAAAAAGAAGTAACTAACACTACACACAGTTACAGAATTACATGCAATGTTTCTGAAATCAGATGACTCTGCCTTCAATATCCACAATGATTTGCTGATCTCTTACTGCTCATGTCTTTAGGTTATGTCCACATTGATACTATATAGGTTTACTATGAAAATAGACCCTTATCAATGGAACCTATTTGAAAAGTAACCTTGGCATTTTTTAGGCACTAAAGGTGGAACACAGTTGCCCTCATCTAGCAATCTGTTTCAGGCATGGAAGCTCCAAGGCTTCCTTCATCAAATTACTTCCCCATACATTTCAGTGGAAGGAGCCAGCCCACATGTGCATTTATTTGTGTGTGTGCAAACTGGCTAACCAGTTGAATGAATCAAGAAAGCAATCTACAAGAGTTCAAAAAATACAGGGCAGTGAATATGGAGCTCTATTTTGAAGTGTGTCCCATTAAAACACACACACACACACACACACACACACACACACCAAACCTGCCATCTTTTTAGCATTGATCATTCAGTGACAGAAGTCTGCAGGCATTTCAGGTAGAAGAGATCTATATTTCTACTTAACAAGAGACCAGTTTAAAAGCACACAGCACTTTGTTGGCACTAAATAAAACCGTATGTGTCCAGGGTAGGTAGCAGTGGTTATAGGATCTCATTTTTGCTCAAAGGCAATGTGTTATAAGTTTCATTTAACACATGATCCTGAACTGTGAACACACAATACACAACAACAAAAGAGAGCAGATAGTTAGCAACAGAAATGGATTAAATCACTAGATTTTAGTTTTTTTAAAAAAAAATACATGATACAATCACAATTAATGTAAATGAATTAGTGGCAACAATTCATTTCCTTTATAAATGTTGATTTTTCACATTCTGTTCTGCACTAATGATAGGCACACAATTCTCGTGGGAGAAGCTCAAAGGCACTGTTAGCATCAGGTGTGAGTGATAAATTCTTTTGAGATGGGACTTTAACTTGATTATGAAACAAAAGCTGATCCATGCAGCCATTGGTCATATGGTTAAATGCCTTCTCCAGCCCTACATATGCTTTTAACTGCTGCCTCCATTATCTCCAGCTAGCACAGCCATCAGCGGTGATGGAAGTTGTAGTCCAACACATCTGGAAGGCATCAGGTTGCGCAAGCCTGCTTTATCGTTTTCATGGACTTTGTGTTTGGCAAATGGGACCAAGCTTGTGAATGCCCCAACCATTCCCCCCAAGTTTGGATAAACTCAACCTGAATAAATTTCATCATGTATTTTCAACAATGACATTTATGATATTAAGAAGCATGCGAATGCTCACAAGAGTAATCAGGTATGCTAACACCCACACAGAAAAAGTTAACATCCATTGTATAAAATGATGGGCACATCAACTGGCTCCAGTCAAGCACTTGAACTAACATGGCACCATAATATAATCTGGTGGAGATTATGCTCTAAAGTACATGACCCAAGAGGCACTCCTGCTGCACAACTCTGTAGTGTTATGGAGTGCACCCTATGTGCTTTGTGGACTTAAAATTGTGCTGACAGTGCAAGACCAAGATATTATAAACTGAACTCAGCAACATTTTTGGCACCAACGTTTTTTTGTATAGAAATTCTTAAAAGGATTATGTTCTGAATCAGCATTCATGATTTTAAAAAAGGGATGGTTTTGATTTTGTTCCAGTGCCCAGTGTTTACGATGGTGGATGTTCCAAAACAAAGTGGAACTCATAGTAAGAAGAATTTATGTCTCTTTTCTCTTTTGGCCAGTTCACATAATCTGTTGAGAAGATAATAAGTCATTTGAAAAAAGTAAGGACTTGGTTAATTGACTCCCAATGATTAAAACCATACTTTTAAAAAGTGATCTATTATAAACAACATACAGCCAGCCGATCTGTCATTGATGTGCAGTAATCACTTGATGAACATAATTGACTGGACTTCTGTCTCAGAAGGAAAGCAGCTGTGGTTAGGAAGGCAATGAGAGTTCATGGCTAGACCTGCAGTTGTGGAAATAACATTTAGTGAATCCCTCCTCTAGGTGGGTGATATATTTGCAGGCATTAAGATTTCAGTTATAGAAATTACACTGTTGTTTTAAGCAGTGCCACTGTGCACACATCTCAGCATCAGTTTATCTGTCCCCTCCAGATGCTATTGAACTACACCTCCAATCAACCCTAAGTAGCATAGATAGACAATGGTGAGAAGAACCAGCATCATGTTGCAGTTTGAGCACTGGAGTACGACTCTGGAGACCAGAGTTTGAATAACCATGCAGCCATGCAAACCTACTGGGTGACCCTGGGAAATCACACCCTCTCCTCAGAAGGCAAAGACGAACCTGCCCCAAATAAATTTGGCCAAGAAAACCTCATGATAGGGCCTTAGGGTCACCATAAGTCAGAAATGACTTGAAGGCACACAACAACAACGAAAGGTAGTTGCAATCCCATAACATCTGGAGTGACACACACTACTGAATTCAAAACATTTGCACCTTCAATGTAAGCATGGTCTGGTAGGTAACTGGCATCCTCTTAATATGAACTGGCTGAAAGAGAAACAATATGATTGCATTTTGCTTTCCTTTGTGCTGTATTATGCTTCACTTTCATCCAAGCATGCAGATATTGCACCAAAAATAGGTCCAACATAACTAATCCAATAGGGGCTGCTAAAAGACATTCCCATCCTGCAATAGCTAACCACCTGGGGAAACAGCCTTGGGCAGGCTTTCTCATCCTTTTATCCCCAGAGGAACCCTAATAATTTACAAGTCTCAGGGAATCCCTGCATAAAAATTATTATATTTATTGCTCAGAAATAATTTCTCTCTCTGTGTTTGTGTTTTTCACAATATCTCACAGAACCCCTAGTAAGCTCTTGCAAAGCCTGGAGTTCCAGGGATCCCTTGTTGAGAAACCTTGCCCAAGGTGAAAACTGCTATTCCACAGAATACATTGCACTTTTCTCCTACCTCCAAGGAAGCCTCATTCACTTGTGGCACCTTTACTACTTTTGATCAAAACAAGAATATGGCAGATGGAGAACAGAAGAGATTTAGAGCCCCAGAGCCTGGGCCAACGGAATGCATATATATATATATATATATATATATATATATATATATATATATATATATATATATATATATATATATATGGTGATGCAAGAAGTGTAAGTCAACACTTCCTCTCTTGGAAACCTCACACAGTTCTGCTTTCAATGAGGTAGCTCTGTTGTGAAGTGGAAGCATGCAGAGCTATGTTGCTTGTTCACTGCTCAGGCAAACAAACAAACGAAAAAAAACCCCCAAAGGTATAATTCTTCCCTTATCCCACAAAATTGTTATAAAAATACCAGGATGGTTGTTTTTTAAAAAAAATTATACAAGTCCCTTTCCCCCACCTCCTTTTTACAATTTATAAAAAGATGTGATCACCCCACCCAGAAAAAGTGTGCAGGCCATTAAACCTCTGTCCCATCCTGTAAATTGTTATGAACTTTCACTTCCAAGTTCACTTGCTTGACTTTTACCCCTTTGACCTTGGAGGCTCCTTCATTTTCACAGAGGATGTTCAGGTTCTTCACAGTGCAGTACTGTCTGTTTATATTCTTCTCCATCCTCCCTGAGCTCTTCTTGGCTGCTTCCACTTTGGTGTTGAGAGGATACTGCTCTGGGATGTCTTTTGCAGCCTTTTTCTTTTTCCTGTGCTTCCGACACTTCCGGGTGACAAAGCAAGTGACTAAGAGCAGAAGGAAGAGGAGCATGACAGAGGCAAAGGCACTGCCAATTGAAGCCCCGGTCTGAGAGAGAGAGGCAGCGGAAACAGCCTCTTGCTGGTCCAGATTGAGAGACTTCATATTAGTGCCATTCTTGACTTGATCACCTTCGTTGTCATAGATCAAGGAATCATCCAGGATCAAACCACCCCTGTGGTCCACAAGATCTCGCCGACTGCGCTTTAGCTGGTGTATGAGAGAACGTGGCACCCGAGGGCCTGTGATGGTCTCTGGACCAATAACGTATATCACTTGAAGATACCACTGGTGCCCAGCTTCTACCTATTCAAAAAGAGGCATGAAATAAAATACAGAGAAACTGGGGACATTTCCTCATAACAACGGGCAGCAAGAGATTCCTGGGTTCCATTGTATTACCAATGTACAACATTTTAAAATAATGAATTTTAATGTGGATGTTAACTGGTATCCTACCCACCTTATAGAGTGCATCCACTTTCATGGTGAAACCATCCACTCCAGGCATGCTGCTGACCAGGTACAAATCTGGCAACTCGGAAGCAAAACAGGCATCAAAAGGAACATCATGGAAATATTTGTCAGTCACTTCTGGTTGATTCCGGTCCTGCCGTGTCAAGAAAGCAGTCGGCGATTAAGACCAGAATTTGAGCTGTCTTTCTTTCTTATCTCCTCCACATCTTGCCTGTGCAAGTGCTCCCTTCCTATCCTTCTATCCACCTCACTTCAGTTCTGACTTAAAATATCATTCTTTGCAACTGCTCCCACCCTTTCTTCCATTCACCCCACTCACTCCTGTGCTGGTTTAAAATTTCATCCTTCACAAACACTCCCTTCTTCTCCTTCCATCCACTTCACTCACATGTGTCCTCCCACACCACAGACAGCATTCTATTATTTAAAGTTAATCAGACAATTATTACCAAAGACACACCAGGTCCATGGTGTGACAAGCCAGAAGACTGTGCTGGGAAGGAAGTGTGCAGGAATTATCCTTTCCATAATCATATTCCAATGATCCTTCCTCCCAATGCCACAAGCAATTACGCTCTGGTCAGTCTGCTAAATACAGTAAGTTCTGCTATAACACAATAGTTGCATTCCTTAAAAAGTCAGTGTTATACAAAATCAGGCTCTAAAAACAACATGACTTATGGGGGAAATAGGTTTAGGTGCAGATCTCCAAAAATGTTACTGGTAACTGAGATACGTAATTTGACAGAAATGTTAATGAATTAATTTTAATTATAAGCAAACATGGTGACACCTACCATTGAAAAAACATGATGATAAGACCCAACCAACAAAATCACCAGGAAAACGAACACCCTGATCAAAA
>CM034708.1:11555331-11566513 GCA_020142125.1 Phrynosoma platyrhinos | reverse complement strand
GCTGTGTTCCTGAACCATCTGAACAACATCCACCCCAACATCCAATTCTCCATGGAAAATGAAAAGGAAAGAACACTGCCATTCCTGAATGTCCTAGTCATCCACAAACCAAATCAAAGTCTGGGTCACACAGTATACAGAAAACCGACACATACAGACAGATACCTGCACAAGAACTCCAACCATCACTCAGGACAAAAAAGAAGCACAATAAAAACACTGGTAGACTGGGCAAAACGCATCTGTGAACCCTATTTCTTGGAAGAGGAATTTAAGCACCTAGACCGGGCTCTACAGGCGATGCAAACATCCTCATCCCTTCTTCCATCCTTCCACCTCACTCACTCTTGTCCTGGCCTAAAATCTCACAACTGCTTCCACCCTTTCTTCCACCCACTCCTATGCTGGTTCAAAATATCATCCCTGGATTGCAAATGCGCCCTCCCTATCCTTCTATCTACCTCACTTCAGTTCTGACTTAAAATATCATCCCTTGCAACTGCTCCCACCCATTCTTCCCTACACCTCACTCACTCCTGTCCTAGCTTAAAATTTCACCCCCTTGCAAACACTGACTCTCCTTCCTTCTATCTACCTCACTCACTCCTTTCCCAGCTTAAAATCTCATCCCTGGCTTGCAAATGCTCCCTCTCACTTTCCATCCCCTTCACTTCATTCCTTCACTTCTCAAACCCATATGGCTGGTTAACTGAATGGCTAAGATGAGGAGAGGTTGGGTTGCTGCTTAACAGCTGAGATGTAGAGAGGCACCAATTTTGAATACCCAAGATGGAATGACACTATAGCCAATTAAGAGTTTGTGTTTTGCAAATATTATTCTTCTGTTAACTAATCATGCTATTGCCAATTCATGCTATTGTAAAAGCATGCATTACAGCAGAACCTACTCTAGCTTTTTGACAGGATGTCTGGGGAGGACTGGGATGGAAGAACAGCAGCAAGATAAGTGCATCATTCTCCTCATTTAAACTGCATATCTTTCCCTATGTCCCAGCTCAGTGGTACAGGGGAAAATGCCATTTAGCTCAGCAACTGGAAAGAGGAGCACATCTTCATAATATGTTGATGGAGGTGCATACTGAGATGGGGAGAATCTGTGTGTGTACAGCTCTGTGTGTCTGTGGGAGGGGAAATGTGTAGGTATATGTAGGGAGGAAACTCAAGTGAGGAAAGAGAATGTGTGTATGTCTGCATTATATATTTGTGATAGGATGGATGATCAGAATACCATGGTGATGCCTGCTGACTGCCTTTGGTAATGCCCAACAATGTCATATAGTTCTCAGGAACAAAAAGGCTGTCCACTCCTTCTCTAAAGTTTTTACTATCTTGTTCAAAGCTTGCAGAAGTTATTACTACTATCAGAATTTTCTAGCTACATGGTCAATCTGCCTAGTATATTGTGAATGTTATAATACCAAACACACACACACACACACACAAAACAAAACAAAAACCCAAAAGCCAATGTTTGAAAGCTCCTAGTTTCTACCAAATATATACTGCAATAGCTCTCCATATCTATTCCAAGTCCAAGGGATTCACAGTGCTAAGCTTCTGTCAAGGAGGCTTAAACTACAGCACATACCAGCAGCAGAAATCTGTGCTTTAGGTGTTTGCTTGGTTGGATGCAGCCGTATTGTGGTCCCTCATTATAGATGGTCCCTGTTGGGTCAAAAAAGGGCACGTAGCCATCCTTCCCAGTACAGAGGTAGACCTTTTCAAGCTGCAGTTTGTAAGCTGAGTTGAGATTTTGTTCAGGATGCCACATGACTCGGCCATATAGAATTTGACCTGAAGAAAGGAAATACATAAGAGTGAGGATAATGCAAGCTGCCAATGGGTGTAAAAAAAAGGAATTATTCAGAGTAAAGTTTGCTTCTCTAGTTTTCTTGTCATCAGATTCAAGTGACCCTATGGAAGTCCTGAAGCAATGGGCTGGATGCTGGCCGTTAAACTGAAGCTGATTTCTGAATATGGAGGCACTATGGATTGGTGCTTCCTGAGTGCAGGAAATTGGTGTGCAGTCTGTTTCAGATGGGGCAGAACTAAAAAATATAGCCGTGTTAGTCTGGTAGTATCTTGTTTGAAGGGGCAAATGTGTTGTCCTTGATCCAGCACTAAAAACCATGCCCTCAGTGGCCAGATATATTCATGGTTTTTCCACTTTTGCAGGGTCCTGTACCCCTAAACCCTGCAAATCTTCAAAAGCGAGGCTTTTTTTCATCATGACTCCTCTACTTTCAAATGGCCTCATAAGAGAAGTTCACTTATTGCCTCCACTGTATTCTTATTCATGGTGCCAAAGAAAAACATGTTCATTTGCAAAGATATTACACTTTATTTTAAAATTTGAATATGTATTGCTTTCATGTTGGTTCACATAGTTTTAAGCCTCTCAACTGCACTGTGCATGTTTAAAGCTTTCTTCTACTGAATTTTAATTTTTTTAAACACACCACTCTGAAATCCTCTCTGTGGTATATAAAATTTTAAACTAACTCAACTAATTAAATGAATGAATTTAGACCTCTGCAGGCACCTAAAGCAATTTTAGCTGAGTTGGCCTGCCTGAATGTAAAGGGCTTTTTCAGATGGACCTAAAGAAGTGAGAGTTTTCAAGATATAGTGTTTTATGTTTCGCCAAGTCTTGCTAGTTATTATCATCTCCATGTTCATTTGTTCCATTCTTTTGGTGGGCTGTTCAAAGTAATTTCTTGAATCTGCACTAGGCTCTTTTAACATTTTCCTAAATTTGGGACATTGGTTTGCTGAGATGGGCCTATGGATTGAAGGGCAAATTTTCCCTCTGAATTTTTTCTTCTTCTCTTCTTAGAGTTACACAGTGCCATTTCATTGATGCGCTATAGCACTATAATGCTAAAACAAATTAAAAGAAAAGAAGGAGAAGGAGAAGCAAAGAAAACATAATGTTCTCATATTGTTGGAATTAAAAAGAAACCCACTTGAGGGTGAGAATAAAATGCTACAGCACATACTAGGAACTGTCAAGAAATAATCCAGGACCACAGAAACTTCATCTGGATTATCTAAAAAAAAACAAAAAACCCAAGAACCACAGCTACAAATACCACAACCTCCCGACACATTTGATCCATCTGGAGGACACCAAAGACTTTCTCATTATTCCAACACCATTCTTGCTTTAAACTTGGTGGTAGGAGAGTATTAGGCTCCAGCAACTCATGTTCCATTGCCTTTACAATGCAATTTAATCTATGGGCATATCAGTTCAGCACACTTTATATCACCCTACCTGGTGCCTTTTGCAATTCTGTGGGATGTAACAGTACTTGTTTAAGAATATGCCAATCCAATAAGGAAACACAAATCATACCTTTTGAAAAAGCTCCTTTGTAGTCCATCTCTGCCATTGACATTTCTGATTTAGTTGGATCCATCAAAAACACTTTCTCATTATTGCAGAGCTGAAACTCAGTATTCAGGGAATACACAACAGGCACTGGCCTGTTAGTTTGCTGAAAGGCAATTGGGATCAAAAATCTAAAGGGGGGATAAAGGAAATAAAGAGAGTTGGCCAATAAAAGACTTTCAGAATCACATCAGAGAGCCTCAGGCATGCATTTCCACTAATACTGGACTTTTGTGACTTTTGAGAAGCCTCATTCCTCCTACACTTGCAATTCCAACATGGCTTCCATTAAAAGGGCAATTAGCAATCTAAGACTGATCATCATGAGTTGTATGGAACCATCTTTTCTATAGGATGGGGTCAGGAAAAAAAGAACACATTGTCTCACAGAAGGGGATGAGGAAGCTGTGGCCCTCAATTTGTTAACTCCAGTTCCCATCATCTCCAACCAGCATGCCAAATGTTTAAGATCCTGGGAGTTGTACTCCAATTACATCTGGAGGCTTGTGAGTGTGTCTTAGGAGTGGCTGATGGCTTCATTGTCACAGGGGCTGTGAATACACTCTTGGTTTTATGGCTGCTCCTCCCATAGCTGTTTAAGACTATATGGGAACTGTTGGACATAGGGGTGAAGAGAAAAAGTTAGAAACTGACCATAAGGTGGAGTCTATGGGGCAAAACAGATGGGCAGGAAAAGGTGGCTTGAAGCTGCCTTTTCTGAAGCCACAATGAAACCCCACTAACTGCACCGCTGGCTCCCAAGATGCAGTTAGAGTGCACGTCATGACCACATGGCATGGCTTCAAGCCATACCGCTGAGTACTTTTTTCTTTTTACTGTTCCCACCACCATCTCTGTGCATATTCATAGGAGTGCACTGCTAGTGACTGCCATCCCATTGCATGGGTGTCCCTGTGAACCTGCAAACATTTGCATGTGCAGCGCTTCACTGGGACAGGGCATCAGAGCAGAGGTGTGCCCATGCAGATGCCAGCAAGATACAATCATGCCTCCCTTCATCCCCTCCTTCACCCTATGTCCCCTCTTTGACTGTCTGTTTTGTGTATGTTCTACTCATCTCCATGAGAGGTTCCAAGGTTTCTCTTTTGGGCATTCCCACCCCCACGACTTGTGTATGGCAGCTCTGTTCCTTTTAAATGTGCTCCTGTAACAAGGCATTTACATGTACAATTAGGGTTAGGGTTTGGAAAGAGCGCCTCTTTAGAGCCACACTGGCATTGGTGCATTTATATATACACGTGAAGGTGTGCATTTTCTGGGAAGAAGTGGAAAAAAGCAGCTTCTTTTTGAAGTGGCTTTTCTCCCCATAAGATGGCTAGAAGGCACTTTCCGGCTGACTTTAATTCATGTGTCATCTAAATGCCCCACCTTGAAGCTGGCCTGAAACCTGCTTATTTTGCCCATCTGCCCTTAAGTAAGCTGGAGCCATGGTAAAGAAAAGGCACAGAATATGTGGTAAGCTTTCTGTCATATCAAATTAAATTTAACATATGCGAAACGTTCTAAACCATATTCTAAAACACTCTGATATATTCTACTGATGGCCATTCTCTTTTCCTACTACCTTTTACTTTGCTGAGCATTATCATCTTTTCTTCAGGTCTTAACAAGCAAATATAATATCCATTTATAGTGAAATGATAAAAATCCAGATCTATACTTATTTGGGTAGGAATGTTACTACCAGGCATATCACAAGTTCTTCCCCTATCTATTTGCACTGTTTAGCATTCCATCTCAGGTTTTTATGCTCCTACTCATTGCTCTCTTTATTTATTTTTGCTTTAAGACAGGGTAGGCAGCTTCTCAAACTGAGGGTGTGTGTGCTGCCTTGGACTCTCTGCAACTCATGGTAGCTAGACTATCACAGTTGCAATTGCTGCTGCAGTTGCCATCAAATTCCAAGAGCAAGCAGGGCATCTCTCTATGGTGCAGGAAGCACTTCTGCAAGACCAGATGTGACACTCTATTTCACAGGAAGGAGAGAGCAAGTGGCAAACAAGAGGCACATAGCTACAAGTACAGCTATGGATTGTGACATTTGAGGCTAAACTTGTGACTTTTGGGGTGCTGTCAATTTTGAGCAGTGGCAGTTCAGCACACCAGTGAGCACAAAACACATTGGTCATGTGTTGCTCAATCCTCTCTTAAAGGGGTATATACTCACAAGTAGTAGTAGTAGTGTGCCTTCAAGTTGTTTCAAACTTAAGGCATCCCTAAGGCAAACCTATCATGGGGTTTTCCTGGAAAGATTTGTTCAGATGAGGTTTGCCATTGCCTTCCCCCGAGACTGAGAGCATGTGACTTTCCCAAGATCACCCAGTGTGTTTCATGGCTGAGCTGGGAATCGAACCCTGATCTCCCAGAGTTGTAGTCCAACACTCAAAACACTACACCCTGCTGGCTTTGGAACTGTTGCCCCCACCCCAGTTGCCAATGTTGAAATATCATGGGAACTGAAGTCCAAAGTATATGGAGGGTACAAGTTTGGTTAACAAAAATAGTCTTTTTGAAGAACAAAAATAGTCTTTTTGAAGAACGGAAAGAACATTTCCATGCAGAAAGACCATGCCCCTTCCACCCATCAGATGACTCTCTTCCTAGATGTCTTAACACAATTAAAAATACAGCTTCCAGCATCATTACTCCTTTTAGGGGGAAAAAGACCCACTGTGAAGATTCCAAACTCTTGACAGAATTTTCTTCTTCCCCTTCTCCCTTTTGATTTCACCAACAGTGTCAAGCACCTGCTGTGCCTTTGGAAGTAAACCAAAGATGTGCTTAGATAGAGAGCTTTTGGAAGCACAGCACAAAGAAAGGGCTGTGATTCAAAGATCACCACTCTAAGCCTCATGTTAGCTCCTACAGCACTGGCTTTTCATGAGCCACATCAGATTGCTGACAAGACACACTTGCAGGAATATTGTCAAAGCCTTTGTTTAATTTGAGCCAAATGGAAGTACCAATGGCAAGATGACTGTGCCAATATTTCCTCCTGTAACTTGGAAAAGGACATTACATAGTTCAGGAACAGTAATATTCTTAAATCTTGAAAGAAGAATTAATATACCCCTCACACACACACCTTTTAAATGACTTGCACTTGACTGAATGGACAACTGAAATAAGGTTTGTTTGTTTTTTCATTTTCTAGGATCCAGTGTGGTATAGTGGTTTGAGCACCGGACTACGATTCTGGAGACCAGGACTCGAATCCCTGCTCTGCCATGGAAATCCACTGGGTGCCCTTGGACAAGTCACACTCTCTCAGACCCCCACAGGAAGGTAATGGCAAACTCATTCTGAACAAACTTTGCCAAGAAAACCCCATGATAAGGTCGCCTTAGGATCACCATAAGTCAGAAATGACTTGAAGGCACACAGTAACAATTGGCATTACCCAAACACATAAAGCAGGGGTTGGCAAGTTCCCCTTACCTGGGGCCAGTCCAGGGATCCCCTGGTCTTCTGCAGGCTGATGGTGGTGGTGGTGGTGGTGGGGGAATGGCAGCATGCGTGCCTGCTCGCGCAGGCGCAGTACTTCCGGAATACTGCGCATGTGCAAATGAGTTGCGGCCGCCATTTTGGAAAACAAACTGGCAACCATGGCGCGCGTGCGGCGGTGACAATGACCAGTCTAAAGGCCTCAGGGGGGCGGCCCTGGCCCGCGGGCCGTAGGTTGCCGACCCCTGACAAAGGATGCCACATTCAGAGAAGTCTTGCAAACAAGCTAAAGGCACCAGATCCCATCTGATATTGGAAGCTACATACAGTCAGCTCTTGGATGGGAGACTATCAATGAATACCAGGTGCTGTAGGCTATATTTCAGAGGAAAGAACTGGCAAAACCATCTCTTGCTTTAAAAATCCTATGAAATTCATTGGGTCACCATAAGTTGACAGTGACCTGAAGGTACATTCACACACACAGTCAGAGTCTTTGTCTTAAGCAGGGTTTCTGGTGCATGGAACTGAATAATTGAATTGAGATGAAAATATGTAGAATCCTTTTTAAGCCTCCCCTATCAATGCACAGAGGGAAGGAGGGAGTGAAGGGGCAAACATCCCTAGTTTCTCTACTCCTGTACAACAATAAATACATTAACAAGGTTCCTCTTTTTTCCCTTTAAATAAGCATGGTAGTTGAAGTTATGAATGAGATAAAGTTCTTACTTTTCTGGAGCATGTGCAGTGCAAGGTAAAGGTTTGTCTCCTGGATCAACCCATGACTGCGTAGGCTGCACTGTACAAGGTATTAAGTAGATGGTGTATTCTCCTGAGTAGTCTTTCCTGAAATGGAGAAATGCCCAATAGTTTGAAAGAAGGACAAATTGAAAACAAACACAGAAACAGGACAGGCTTCAAAGTTAAGAATAAATAACTTTCTAATAAAGAATTATCTGAATCGCACAGAGGCTACAACAGCAGTTCAAGTCAGAACAAATGATGTCAGTTTTGGATACAGGATACCCCAACAAGTGACTTTTGCATCCTCTTTTTTTATGCTTATAGAAAATAATATTCTCCTAGAACCAAGCCTCCACTTACTCCATTGGATGGCTTTCTTATTGGATTTTCTTAGCAAATATAAAATAAATGGCATTTTATTACCCTGCTGGAAAGTAGAAGACTCATTATCATGACGTCAAACTCCAACAGAATTTATTTTTCCTTTGTCTTTGTGCTTCTGATTTTGCTGCCTGTTGCATCTTCATATGGATTCCTTTCCATATGGAAATGTGGGGATACAACGGCCCTCCAGAGACTTACCATTTTATTTGATTAGAAAAAAGTATCAATTGCTTTTCTCCCTACTAGGACTCCCCAAAACACTGTATAATAAACCATAATTTAAAACTTCTTCAAAAAAGAGATTAAAACTATTTTAAAATCTACTTTTAAAATCCAAATTTTAATTGTTTTCGTATGGTTGGATTGCACGTCTCATCAGCCTCAGTAGAATTGCTGATGGTCAGAAATGATAGGAATTGTAATATAACATCATTTACAGGGTTATAGATTCTGCAATCTCTCCCACAGATGTTCAAAAGACCTCTTTGTACCTCCTCAGGTGTAAAGCTTATGAAATGTATGGGCCTGATATAGAATTCTTAAGAAAATCATGCCGTTTATATGCTGTTCACACCATCCACAAGGTCCCTGGATTCGAAGCACTGAGCCATGGCAGTTAAAGCAGTGTCAAACAGCATTATTTCTGCAGTGCAGATGCAACCATGATGACTTTTAGCTCATTTGATCTCTAGGGTGCCATGAAATCAGCCCTTTCTTTTACCATTTACCATTTAAGTATTTTGCTTCCAAAGCCGCAAAAACTGGCAAGGCCATTGTGTTCAACCCGTCTTTCAAATTCCTTGTTCTACCCATACCATATTCCAGCATCTCACCAGTTCTACTATATGTGGCCCAGCTGGCTGTTTGAATCTATTTTCAAGATTGCTCTGTCCTTACTTTGAATACTTCACAATTTTCTTTCTTACCTGCTATAAGAACTGGTTGCTCTCCAGAGCTGGTAAGGGGAATCAAATGTCTGGCCACTCCATAAAAGCTGCAGGTCAAACTCAATTCCTCCCAGGTGATCAGGGGTCATTATGAAAGACTTTGCATCTGGCAGAGTGTGATGTTCCATCACAAAATGTCCTATGGAGATAAGGAACATAAATGTTGATATTAAAATATTGCTCTCTTTATATAAATATACATATGCAAGCACATATACAAACACACACTTTAGAGCAGGGGTGGGCAACTGTGGAGGTGTGGGGGCTATTTTTCATCCCACCAGAGGCCACACCAATCAGTCCAATGTGACCAGAAGTAATGTCCTATCTATCACTTTTGGTTTCTTTTCAGGCAAGTTCTGGCCATTAAAAAACCCACAATTTTTTTTAACACTGCTTAATGATCTTGAGGCAAAGCTGCAATGTTTTGTGGTTTCAAGTCTTCTGGGGGGCTATTTTGGGATGAAAAGTTGCTCATTAAAGATGTAAAATTTGGAGTTCATGGGGATGCTCAGAAGCCACAAGATGGGGCCTTGTGGGCCACACTTTCCTTCTCCTGTGGATTTTCAAATCAGATGTGGCAAAAGGATGTTTTTTGGGAGAAGGCAACTGTAGTGCTAAGAATCCTCTATGTGGCATAACCAGTGGTAATTTTCCTTGCTTCAAAATGACTCCACATGCATCAACTCATCAATACCTATGTCCAGGTCACTTGACCTGCTGTTGTCCCCCCTCCCCCTGATGTTTTGGATTACAACTCCCATCATGCCCAAGCCATATAGGTCAATTATCAAGGCAATAAGTCACCCTCCCCTGCATATGGTTAAGGACAGCAGCTAGTACTCAGGAGATATACAGACTCTTATGGGACTTCTGTTAGGGATGAGGCAAAACTCCATCCAACTGAAATCTGGTTTGCTGCTATGGCTTCTGGAAAGGGCAGAAGACTTTTTGAAAATTCAAAATGGATTCATGAGATGTCATTTCCTGATGAGCTCTGAGGCTTCTCTGGAAATAAATTGGATGACCTGCACTAATTTCCCAAAATCTCCAGTGCAGAGAATGGGAAGTGGTCATTGTCCCTTGGACCTCTCTATTCTGATGTGCCAACATTATGAGATTGGATTGGTCCCCAAATTTAGAGTCATAATTCTGCCTTCCCACCTTGTTACTTCCAGAGAATGTAGCCTCTTGGCCATCTATGAGTTCAAAGGTATTACCCTAGCACAAGTGAAGAAGACCTTTGAGCATATGGAAAGTGCCTTTTTTTAAGCATTAAAAATCTAGTCTTTATTTATTCCCATCTGTGATAATGCATAAGTACCAGAGATTGCAGGACAGAAAGTGAGATGTTTTTCCAAACAAGCTTTCAACCCCCCAAGTTTGCAGAAATTCAGGTGCCAGTACTTACCTCTGAACTTGGCATGAGTTTTGAACTCAATGACCAGCCGGCCATCCTCTCGAATGTAGATTCTTATGATCTGAAGCCTGGCTGAAAGGACACTGTCTGTCTGAATACCTGCAAGAGACCACAAAACTAGGTGAAGAAGGATTATGAATCAAATTTCAGTAGCTATGGCAAAAAGAGAGAAATGGCAGGAATCAAATCAGCTTTATTTCTGTAGTGAAGATCTAGTTGCCCTGTTATCAGTACATTCCTCCTTCCACTTTGCAGTTTTTGATTCTGATAAGGTTCACTTATATATTTAGACAGCATATTATTCTAAGCACACTTGCTAGTAAGCCAAAATCTACACAGTGACTGAATAAACATACACTGTTTGGCTTGGCTTAATTGCAGAGCATGGAAAAGTTATTTTTTGGACCACAACTTCCAGAATCTCCAGGCCACCATGACCAGGGATCATGATGAATGGGGGATTATGGAAGATGTAGTCCACTACATCTCCTTCCCAACTCTACTTATATATTTCCATGGTGGTAGAATTCAAAGATGTAGTTGTGTTAGTCTGGAAAATCAGTATGCAAAAGGAACTTGTAGCAACTTTGAGACTAACTGAAAGAGAAAGGTTGATAGTATGAGCTTTCATAGACCTTGAACCCACTTCCTCAGGTGCTACAAAATCCCTCTGCATACTTACATATTTCCTGTACTTCTTCCATGGTAGAGTTCAATGTAGCAAACCAAGGTTTCCGAGCAAACAGTCAACCATCCAGATTATGATCATAGAATCATAGAATCATAGAATCATAGAATCATAGAGTT
>CM034708.1:11501276-11522081 GCA_020142125.1 Phrynosoma platyrhinos | reverse complement strand
TTGCAAACCTGGAGATGCTGTGTGTTCCAGGTGTCCCAGCTGGGGCTGTTTGGTGATCCTGTACAGCAGATCACTTGGCTCACTATCTTGATCTGTGGCTGACAACTCAAGGGTGGTGATCTTCATGACTGAGTTTTCATCCAGGGTCAGGCCAGTGTTGACAATGACAGATGGAGGCAGCCGATCCTCTGGGAAGCATTGTCAACAAAAAGGATGAGACCAGCAGCTTGCTTTCATTGTTCTTTTCTCTCTTCCAAACACACAATCTAAGCAGAGCTGCCTGTTATTTGATTAAAGAAATCTGAGCCAATTAAACCATATACCCTTCTCTGTGTCTCATCTAGGAGTGGGACATGGCTGATAAGAGACAGAGCCTATTCTGTGGCTGCACCAATATTGTAGAACATCATTCGATGTGAATGGCCTCCACTCTAGATATCTTTCATCATTTGGTGAAAATGTTTGTATTTCAGTAAAGCCTTTGTCTGCTAAACTTTTGTTTTTGTTTAAAGGTTGTCTTCCCTATGGTCTCTAATCAGCATTTTTATAGTTGTCTTTTTCTAAGAGAATATATAGCTTTTATATTTACTATGATTTAGAATTTAGTAAACCACTCTGCATTGTACAAAAGCACTGGAAAGGTGACATAAATAAAATATGCATTTTGCTCAATCAACTACATGTACATAAATTTGTATATAATTGAATAACCATATTTCTGGAGGAAATCTAGTACTACTTTGGTTTTTACACATGTATGTTGGAGCCCACATTATTTCAAAAGAGACATTCACTCTCTCTAAGAGGCATTCCCTTTTCCTCTGAGAGAAAAGGGGGAATGCACCTTCCAAGATGGCACTTGTCTATTAAAAACAGTATTAAAAATTACTTAGAGTACTGTTTTAATTAATCAGAATAGCTTCTTTATTCTTCATTCCTAACTCTAAGACAATCCCCCCCTCAAAGCCATTGGTTCCCAGGAAACTCCATAGTTTTGCCCAGTGCTGCATTATGTGCACATCTAGATAATCTTGAACAATGCATTGTTAAAAATATCGGAATGTATACTTATCTATGTGTCCCCCAGAATAAGTAACCAGTGGGACTCCTTGACAAATGATGTGGCAATTTATCTATATTGTAAAGATGTTATGAAGGTTTGATTTAGTTTTTATGTTTACTGTAGGGTAGAAATGACCATAAAGGACAGCTAGGATATGATGCCCAGTGTGCCCTTTAACTTAGACTAGTAAAATTCAGTTTTGCCAAGTTACAGATTGTGCTTGACCCTCATTGTGGCTGATATAAGCCTTTTTATTTCCACATACATTGTATTCTCTGACTCAGTTTTCTTTCTCCACATTTTCCTTGATTTCAGTGAGCAAAAGCTGAATCAAGGCTAAAGCAAAGTACATGGCTTTACCTATTATGCTGATTGGAAATGCCTGGTCCACCATTTTGTTTCCTTCTGCATCTGATACATCAAAAATGAAAGCAACTGTCCCACCACGTTCCCCTTTTTTGTGGCTATATTCTATCACTCCTGTAATAGTAAGACAGAAAGGAAACACTGAATGTACCACTTGAAGAATCCACCATTAACTTGGATTATTACATTTTCTGAAGTCTACTAGTAAGTTCTCACTGAGAAGGAAAACCCATATTCAGATTGTACCATTTCAACCTGCAGGTGAGGTCTCACAAGATTGAATGCTTCTCCATACAGAAATAATTGCCACATAGAAAGCAAGCATGTGAACAAGGATGCTCAGATAGAAACATTCCTGGTGATGTTATTTATCTATAATGTTTGTAGCCCTTCCAACTGCTGGAAATACTCTCAGAATGGCATATATATCACTAAAAATACCCAGATGGTCTTTATCTGCCAGCAAATAATCTTTAAGCACAAAAGGAAAAAGGGAGGGGGAGGGCAAAGGAAAACAAGAAAATTTAAGTAGAAGCTCTTGATGTTATGAAGTCCCTCTGTCTAGTGGAATGGCTGCTGAAAGTTGCAGGAGAGGCAAACCCTGATGGAAATGGGTTTCTCAGTAGGGATGACTAGCCCTGATTTTCTTCTTCCTCTCTTTCTAAGCCTGGTGGAATGGCTGCCAGATGTTAGTCTTTTATGTGTAGAGCACTGCTGTTGGATTTAAATGGAGAAACATTCATTTGACAACTCCCACAGTCCCTTCCCATTCATCATGCCTAATGGAGCTTCTGGGAGTAACAGGCCAAAACAGCTGGAGGGTCAAAGGTCCCATACCCATTTTGTGCTAAAGCAGAGTCTGAGAACTTACAAACCATTTGATCACACTTGTGCGATACAATCCAGCTCCATAATGGCACCTGTTTTACCTCTCAGAATTAGGATTGCTCACCTTTATTAATATCAGCTTGTGTGAAACTTTTGACAGGCCCCTTGACAGAGATCTGAACCAGGGAATCCCTTTTATGCATATGCAGAACGCCAACAATGGGATCCTTTTTCATGATGTATTGGATGGTCAAATCATCCAAATCTGAGTTTGTGGCTTTTAGATGCTGGCCTGTAATGGCAGCCACGGAGCCTAAATGGTAAAAGGGAAAACAATGACAATCACAAACCTATTTCATCTACTTGCTGAGCTATCCTCAGAAAAATGGGAATGGTTATAAGAAGCACCTTCATTTATACCATACAGACAAATCCAAAACTGTCCAAATAATTCAGAAGTTTGGGTAAATAAGGCTGTGATTTTTATAGGTCAAGATGTATCATTTGAATGAAGAGCTTCTATGAGAAGAATAAACACTAGATGTACTTGTAAGCATTTCTCAGAACCTGACACCTAAGTATGCACATTTATTACTTATTCCTCCTGCATCATCTTTCCCTCTACTTCCCTAATTGAAATTTACACTGAAGCAAATGAAATCTGTCATGCACTGGATCAGATCACTGGTTCGTCTATCCCTCTGTGCCACAATAATATTATCTTCTTGAGCTAGCAGTGGGTCCTCAGGGTATCCCTGCTTGGCTATCCCAAATCCTTTTTGTTGGTGATGCTGGAGATTGAACTTGGGGCTTTCTGCATAAATTGTATTTGCTCCACCACTGAGCTCTGCACTTTCTCTCTTTGGGAATATTTGCTTTACACTGTGAAGAGCCATATGCATTGATTAAAGGATAATAAGAGTAGCTGAACTGAACACAGAATTCACACTGCTTTTGCTGAGGATATTTAAGGATCAAACATACAGTTCTTCTGTTGTAAACTGCTCTGTTTCATCCATTTTTTTACATTATAGACAAAACAGAGAAGGGGGGATATCAGGGACTAATGAATAAGTTAAAAGAATAGATTATAGAAGCAGTTTGTAGAAAAGGCATAGCACAGTGGACAAGCTCTGCAGATTCAAGGGGAAATTTTCTGTCTCCAGAAACTAGAAGCCCACTATCAGTATCATGTCCCCTGAGGGAGAGACAAAACCATATACAAGTGGTTATGTCTTGTTTTGAAACTCCTGGATATCTTTTTTTTTCCAATGAAGGATTATCAGAGGATGGGTTCAGGGCTCACGAAAGTAGATGGTGTGTGTGTGCAAATACATGAACTCAAAAAGACCTGAAGACTTCATATATGGCATATGAAAGGCATGAGTAATATGTCACCTCCCACTCTCAGATCATTGTTGGACTGCAGTTCTTATCACTGGGGACACATCACTGGTGAGAGGGTAGTTCACATACCCTTTTAAAAGAGAAGTCTGAAGGAAGAGAAGGGGCAACTGAGTAAGGACACCCAGGAAAATGCTTGAAAAACCTATTTTTGAATTATCAGTATGCAAAGGGATCTTGTAGTACCTCTGAGATTAAATGAAAGAAACAAGTTGGTAGCATGAGCTTACATAGACTTGAGCCTACTCCCTCAGAGGCATGGGATTATTTTGGAACAATTTCCCAAATCCTTGAACCAGCATGACCAGTAGTAATATTTGCTGGAGGATTCAGGGAGCTGCACTCCAAAAGAGTAATATTTCTAAGTTCTAGCTCAAATTAGACTGCATCTTTTATCTTCCTTGGGCCACAGAGAATTGTAGTTTGGTGGCATAAAGCTGATAAGGGTCTCTACGAATACTCAACACCTTCCCAAATGATAATTCCTATACAGAACTATGGAGAAGCCATCACTGCTGAAGATACATAAAGCCATTCCAGGTCTGTAATTTAGATACACTTGCAATGAGGTTGTGTAATCAGAAAATGTGGATAGTGGACCATCACATACAGACTGTATTACATTCTTTAAAGGAATGTAGATTTTCAGAGTTTGCTTCAAATCTGCAATTTTAATCTCAGCAGAGTTATAATATCTCTCTCCACTCTGAAAAATGCTTAGCAGTAAATTTTTCATTATTTACCAGCAGGAAGCTGCAGGCCTCTGTTCAAGACCAATCTGGGCGATTCCGTCCTTGGCAATGCTATAGCAAACTCCACTTTCCCAGTCTGCGTGTAGAGACCATCAGAAAGTGAAAATTTGAACTCATCAGATTGGACTCTGGAACTATTCAGTATGTAAACCATCAGTTCATCCAAGATATTCTGATATGTGAAGGTTGAACCCTCAGAGAGAATTTCTCCATTCTCCAGGGGATCCAAGGGAGACAGCCTCTTGCGGAGATAACCTGAGAACAAGGAGAATATTATTAGTTAGGACCTGACAGGTTGCTTATTACCCTTTTCCCAATTCTTGTGCCACCAGTACTCAGTCTTCAGAAAACACTTAATTAAGGCGTTGAAATGAAATGAGGCAAGACCCAACAGGTTGGGCAGCGTTTTGGAAAAATCGGTATAGCTATGAACAGACGTAAGAATCAAAACTGGAGCCTCTATCTCTAAAGGCACCCCACCTTTGATTTTACATATGAAAATCTGTTATATTTCAATTTCTTCAGCATTCAGTTTTTAAAGCCTCAAGTTTTTTACATTCCAAGTACAAAAAAATATGTGGATTTTGCAAACAAACAAGCTGGAACCAAGTTATCCTCCATTAGGATCAGCCAAAGTAAATACACGGTGAGTCTCCTTTATCTGAAATGTTTAGTACTAGAAGTGTTTTGAATTTTTGATATTTTTGGATTTTAGAATATTTGCATATACATAATGAGATATCTTGGAGATGGGACCCAAGTCTAAACATGAAATTCATTTATGTTTTGCATACAACTTACATACTTAGTCTGAAGGTAATTTTAAACATAATATCTTTAATAATTTTGTCCATGAAACCAAGTTTGTGTACACTCAACCATCAGAAAGCAAAGGACACTATTTCAGTCACCCATGTGGACAACTTTGGATTTTGGAGTACGGTATTTTGGATTCTGGAATTCTGGATAAGAGCTACTTAACCTATAGTTACAGCTTTGCCCAGCATGGATTGGATAATATCTTGCAGGTATTTACTTTCCATATAGGTGTTAAAGTTGAAGAGGCTCTCAGAAAAAGAAGATATGGAGACATGAATTCAGCATTGACTTTGTTGAATATACAGTGTTTCAAAGGCTGACATTTAAGTGTGCAGCACTCAAAACTCTGAGCTGTCAGTTTAATTTTTTCCAGACTTGGAAGATTTAATTTCAAGTCCTTTATGCCCATAATATGAAAACAAAAACTGTTGGCAAATTTTTATCAAAAACAAACCAAAATGAAGTTCTCCTTAACTCTACCTCTGCTCACCAGATTGCAGGGGAAACAACAGGGAACACACACACACTTTCACTCTATCTAGGTCATTAGAATGCTAGACTAAATTACTATTGATCTTAACAATATAAATTATTTTATTTATTTAATATCCTGCTTTTCTCCTATATGGGAACCAAGACAGCCAAAGTAATTCTTCTAACCTTATATTAAGTAAATTTAGGATGAAACATGGCTCATTCTTCTAAAGATACTATTTGTGCCTTAGATAGAGTCAAGATATAGGACACTTAACAGCTAAGAAATTCCGCCTCCCATTTGCCTAACCAGATGCCTATGGGAAGCTCCCAAACAGATAATGAGTGCAACTGTACACTCCTATTTATTTTTATTTCATTTATTTTACTTATTTAAAACATTTATTTGTTTTTGCTTTGTGCCCTCAAGTCAACTACAGTGATCCTATCCTACAGTCTTCTTGGCAAGATTTATTCAGAGGAGCTTTGCTGTTGCCTTCCTCTAAATGCTGAGAGAGTATGACTTGTCCAAGGTCACCAAGTGGGATTCCATTGACTCCAAGGATCCTAGTCCACACTAGCTCTCAAAACATTACCCTTTAGCCAATAAAGACTCCCACAGTTATTCCCAAAGAATTAATTGACAAATTCTACCATAAGATTTGCAAGCTAAATAAGGACACAAAAATAGAAAAAGATGGAGGAAGGTCAGCTAGATGCCAGCAGGATGGCGTAGTACATGGCTACTCTTCTTCTCCCACTGTAGCCCAGGTCCTCATATTCCTCTGATACTGAGAGTAGGTAACTGGTGGCTGTCATCATTAGTAGGCATTGATAGGCTTATATGCCATGCACTTACCATGACTGGGTTTCTTGGTTATTATGAAGACAAGCTGGTTGTCAGGAGTGTCCAGGTCTTTCACCCTCAAGGAGGAATTTCTAATCACTGTCCCTTTGCTCTCCTGGACTTTGATAGGCTCCAACTGCATTTCAGGAGGTTCATCATTCAGGCGCTACAATTACAGAAAGCAACCCATGAAGGAAAATGCACATCTGCACTTGAGTGGAAAATGCCCTCCCCCAAAAAAGTGGGGGAGATGGTAGCAAAGGGAAAGACAATGAGAGCTACATCATTCGATTCAAAACTGCTTTGAAAATGTAACAAAACTAAATGTAAAACCATAGTTTACATTTGAATTTAGAACTTTCTTTGGGTGCCCATATTGGTTGATTGGTTGGATGGTAGGTCAACTGGAAGCTTTTAGTATATTACAACCAGGATCCAATGGGTTACATCCGTTGGTGGAACTGCTTGTGATAAGAGTGTCTCCCCCACTGAACAAACCACAACTGATCCAGATGGCTGAGAAACTCTCTGGAACTGGTTTTTAGGTAAATGGAGGTGAAGAAAACATTGCCAGACTGGCACCGATGTTGGATTTAGGGCTAAGATATTGCAAACAGCCCAAAACAAACCTGCAAACCAATTTAATTTTCCCAATTCATTATTTGTGGGATTTCATACTCTGACTCAGGCAAAATTTTTAAAAGGGAGAATTTTATGAATTAAACTCAACATGTGGGTTCACTTACCTTAATAGTGATGTTGACGCTGCTAGTTTCTGATTGGCTGAAACCATCACTAACATAAAAGCTAAAAGTGTCCATTGATGGTTCAATACTTTCATGGACACTTTGAAAGTAATAAATATAGTTCTTCACCACATCTTGAACAGAGAATGAAATATCTGAGCTTATGGTACTTCCGGGCCCAAGTCGTCTCCCTGTGTGAACAAAGAGTTTTGTATATGAAAATATTTTTTCTAACAGGCAGAAAAAAATAGCTAAATTGTAGCAGTTGTCACTTTGCTTCAGGGTCATAAGTATTAGACATATTCTGCAGCTTAATTGTGAATTGTGTAAAAAAAAAAGATGGCTTGGGTTTCAGAAAAAACTGTTCCAGTAAGTCACCCTCAGGCCTCTCTGCATTGGGAGTGACTATAAACAGTCAGCAATGATATACTGATATGACACTCTACCATGATACAGCATTAGAAGACAATGAGTTTCAGTGAGCCTTGAGATAATCCAGTCCTCTTCTCCATACTTCTAGCACAGACACAAGAAGTCAGAAACATCTCTCTCCCTTTTGATTACAGTTTAATAGGTCTTCTGAATGCTAAACTGTAGTGAAACTTAACTTTGATTAGAAGAATTGATCCTAGCTTCATAAATTATGGTTAGAAGTTGGCATGTATCTACCAACCATAGTTTTAAGGTTAACCAATTTGTCCAGATTTGGACTGCTTTGGAACTCATTCTCACAGCCATGTTAGATGTTGACAGTGGAATGGTCAAGCACACGCCTTGCTACAGCACATTCTTGTCATGGCTTAGCATGACATCTAAACCAGCCTAATGTGAAGACATTCTAGAATGAATTAACCCTAGAAGAGTCTGACTGGAAGTAGGCAAGGCCAGAATACTAAATCATAAAGAGATGCAGTAGGCAGTATAATCTTCTGATTTTAAGTTGGATTCCACAGGAGTGCCTTCTACTACTTATTTCTACAGCACACATATTTCTCCTGTGGCTTGGGAATTACTGGTCTAGTAAGTTAGGTCTTTCTTAATGAGCAAGCATCTACCTCATGATACCCTCCTTTGGTAAGATTAGTACCTTACCTGTCTTGGTATTTTCAATATATCCATATTTTGGAAAAGACACAATTTTCACCACTAGGTCTTCTTGGTCAAGATCAGAATCAATGGCTAGATTATGGTGAGTGATAAGTGGTACCTGCCCTCCTTCATCTACCTGTAAACGCAGAAGTAAAACCACAAATTACATATGAATTTTGTTTGGGCAACGCTGTAGCATAGGGTGGGCTGATTATAAATTGGGATCAATTGGAAGAACTCTATGTGATGTGCTGTAGGTCAGCAATGTTTTCTGAGTCCTGTTTAACAGCAGCAACATTCCCCTGCCCCATTAATCTCCTAACTGGAGGTAGCATCTCCAATCTGTAGTAACTCAGATGCAGGTCACTCCAATATATATGGCTCATGATATGCGGCATTCGGTTCCACCCTGAGACACAATTGTGCCCTATTCGGGACAATTTGATGGGTGAATGTTAAAATACTAGTGTAGATTCTATGGGCCTTTATCTGCACACACATGCTGTTTCTGATTTATTGCTGTTCCATCCCTATCTCAAAAGTAATTATTCAGTTTTGAACATGTGTGAGGGGGGAGCTCAGAAAGAAAAAAGTTCTCCTCTCAGCTTCTTTCTGAAAGGTTGAATTGGCATGATGGAGGACAAGTACAGGTTTTCTGGATCTTCACTTTGGCTAGTCATCCTCATACAATTGGTCACAAGTTTCTCTTCCTCACAAGTAATCTTACTCTTAATTAAGAAATAGAGCACATTCACAAAATTATTCTTTTTAAATTTAAACATCAGGCAACTCTCCATGACCTCATCCACAGTGGGCATTACACAGGCACATGGGGTTCCCCATTTCTATTTCTCTCATAGCATAATTTGAAGACAACTTGAGAAGAATCAGTGGGCAGGATAATTGATCACAAAGGGTTATTGGAATAGCCAGTTGTATGCTTTTGTATACAGAGTGCCCCTGGGTTCAATCCCTGACCTCCTCAGTTAAAAAAGCAGAAGTAGAAATCAGACAGCTCTCTAGATGTTATTGAATTTCATGTCCCAGCAGCTCCAGTTAGTATGAGATATTATGTAGTAACATTTGGAGGGCTACAAGATTCCCAACTCTGAGCTGAACCTTCTGCACACTTTCTAGTAGCAGAAGGTGGATAGGACTATTCCAACTTAAATGATTATTTAAAAAAAAAACACACACACACACATTAGCATTAGCTGAAATGCCTGAAAAGGCTTTGCTCCCAAAATTAGATGAAATATAGTTTGAATAGTAGCACATGCTACTTTTTAATGGATTGTGAACTTTTTTTTAAATCCTAAAAGTAGAAAAAGTCAGAAATCCTTCAGAATATTTCCCTCCAAACAACATTTCAGAAGAATGAATTATAAATTATATAATAATTATACTAATTATAAACACATACACTCACCCACAATGTTAATGTTACATTTTATTGATTTTAAAAAACTGACATTTTGCTCGTTATCCTCAAAAGCAACAGATGACAGATAACATCCTTACTTGCAACATGTTACTTCTAAGCTTTGGTAAGACTTTAATATATATGCAAAACATCAGGGTGGAGAATAAGCAGACAGGACTAGATAGACAAATTGTCTGATGGTATATGTCAACCCGCTTTGTACATTTCCTAAGTACTTAAAAAAACACATTTCTTGGTGTTCCAGTTACCAGTTGTGCTAAGCATTATTCACAATTTTTAAAACTGAAGGTTATTCATATTTTGTTTCTTTCTTACTACGCTGAGTCCCTCTGGCTATTTATGTACCGTGATGTGGTTGGCAAAAGTGATGACTGGAGGCTTCCTCTGGATAGCCACAATCGTGATGGTGAACATCTGACTGTCAAGATGGTTGTCATCATCATCAAAAACAGCAAAATGAAAAACATCTGTGACTGGCTGACTGATGGTCTCAAACTCAGTGAAGTATCTGCAAGAGAATGAGGAGAAAAGTAGGCTTTCAGTAGTGGTAACTACACACAATGTTGCGCACCCCACAAACAGAAATTTCTCTTCCCCACTGGCCTAGGAAACTAGTATATGAATGAACATATGCCTTGTGTTCAGGTGTTCCTATCCCCCTTTCCCCTCCTTCTGCATGACAACAGAAAGAAAATTGGAAACCAGCTTCCAGTTTCCCATTACACATTAATTCTGGAAACTGTGGTGTGATAGAGCAAGCCAAGATCAAAGCTTAGCATGTGCTGAAAGCATAGCTTGAACAACCCACAATTTCTGTCATCTGGAGATTTAATATGCTTTGCTTAAAAACAGAAGCAAGAGCTTCCAAACTCTTGTTCCCATCTATGTTGGAGCACATAGCTTGGGTTCCATGTAGACCAATCCCTGTAGGAAGAAACTATGGTTTCCCATGACATCCAAACTGTATTGCTGTCTTCATTTTCTGGAGAAAAATTGTCTCCAGTTCTAAATTGCATATATACTGCAATCTCAAAAATGTGTTTATTTAATAAATGTTCTGCTTTTCTCCTAATTTGTACTCAAAGCAACTCACAAAAGATACTTAAAAAACAGTACAACTTTTAAAAAATCACATCAATATAACAAGTTAAAAATACAAAAACATACAAAAACATACAAAAACAAACACCCCAAACACCTCCCAGCACTCTTCTCCTGCACTACATCTCAGATGAGTTAATTTCGCCCCCCCCACCTGCTTTCTTCTTCACTGTTCAGCTCTTACATTCGTACATGGTAATGGGGAATACAATGGCTTGAACAACTCTGATATTAGTGTTCAGCTGTATATCTTTACACTTAGGATTTTGTCTAGTTCTTTCATAGCTGCTCTTCCCATTCTTAATCTTCTTCTGATTTCTTGACTGCAGTCTCTGTTCTGATCAATGTTTAATCCAAGGTATGGGAAACTTTTAACTACTTCAACTTCCTCATTATCTAGGTCGAATTTGTGTAAATCCTCTGCAGTCATTGTTTTTGTTTTCTTTATGTTTAGTAGTAGGCCTGCCTTTGCATTTTCTTCTTTTACTTGTTTTAGTAGTTGTTCCAATGATGTTTTCTGCTAGCAGGATGGTGTCATCTGCATATCTTAGATTGCTGATGTTCTTTTCTCCTATCTTCACTCCTCCTTGAGGATGTATGCTTTTTCAAATAGTCTGGACCTAAGCTGCACTGGGAGAAAGCATTGGAGCCTTTTGAGATGGCCTCTGCCCCCTTTTCTTAGGACTGCAACTTAAGGTAGTGATTTTGCAAACTTCCATCATATCCTCCTGGACATCTCTTTTTTTTCTTCAGCTAAAAAGTGCCCTGACAACATAGCTATGGTAGTAATCCAAGCCTCCAAACACCAAAAGATAAATACTGATTAAACTTTCTCCATGGGATAGGCACAACTGATGTCAAACATCTCTTTTCCCCATAGATGGCACTGTAGGATTCTGAATGGATTTGGAGTTCTCAGGTTCTGAGAAGAACTTTGTAAAACTACTCAAAATTACCTGATTCTTTGATTGTTGATGTCTTCCATTGTGAAGTTGTAGACCTCAGAAAATTCCTCAGAATGTTGTCCAGGGATAACACGCTCAAGGGTGCCATACAAGGGATGAGAAATTAACTGAATCCTTATCTTGGAATCAGGGGAATTATTATCCTAAAGAAATAAAGAAGCCAATGGGGGAGAATTTAATATCGGTGTCCACTGTCTAAACCAGTAGTTCCCAAACTTTGGTCTTCCAGATGTTTTGGACTTCAGCTCCCAGAATTCCTGGTTGTTAGTCAAACTGGCTAGGGCCTCTGGGAGTTGAAGTCCAAAACATCTGGAAGACCAAAGTTTGGGAACCACTGGTCTAAACTAAGAAATAATAGGAACAGGTGTTAAGAAGGACCATACATTTAGTATCTTTAAAAGATACATAGTGGAAGGAATTTGGAATAAACCCGCTCTCACCCCCTGATATTACTCTGCTGCGCGAATTTTGAGGCTACTCTCTGACTGAAATACCCAGTAGGATAATAAATTATAGAAAAATGCTAAATATTGCAGATCCAATTAGGCAAAATAAAAGAGTTTTGTATTCCCTCAGTTTGCATAATCTTGTGCAGATCATGCAACATGTCTGAGCACAAAAAAAATGGATTGGGTAAATAATTGTCAGTAAATGGTGTACAGCAACAGTTGGACCTGTAACTAGTAGCATATCCCAATTATGTTTCTCATAGGAGTGGAAGAGAATACAAAATCTGAGCAACCATATAATCCAATGCAAAAAATCAGCTAAAAAAATCAGCTACAAATTAAATCACCTAACCCAACATATTAATTGATTAATCAGATGCCCCAATTAACTATATAAAGGATTTTTTGTTTAAAATGTATTTATTTATTCATTCATCCAGTGCTTTTTACTGCAATTGCCATCTTAAGGCAAGTTCCACAAAAAGCTAAAAATCTACAAGGTAAAATAATGAACATAAGTATATTTATTCATCACCACAGAAAGCAGAAATACACCAATCATAATACTAACTAATGCAGCAAAACTGATGGTAAAAGAAGAAAATGGTTGAAAACCATTTCAGTCCCATTTAATCACAATAGGATGAAAAACACCCTGAAACAGGTAAGTCTTTAAAGCCTGCCTAAAAGCTTGGAAATATACTGACAAGCACATCTCATCTAGAAGACAGCTTTGCGGAGCCAACACTAGAATGCTCTTTCTCTTCTACTCACTGTTCTAACTGGTCTTACTGGGGGATATACGCAAAAGGTCTCTGGAACCTAATCTTACAGCATAGCCGGACAGGTATGTGTGAAGCCAAATCTTCGAAGAATGTGGTCTCAATCATTTAACTAATTATAAGTAAATACAATGCAAACTGGGGCCAGAAATCATTAGTGGCAGGCAGATTCTTGGAAGAGGCTTTCCTGCTTCTTCTTCATATAGACAAGGAATGTTTCTTCCAAGAAAGTGACTGATAGTTTTAAAATCTAATGCCTAAACCCAATTGTTACTTCTAGACCCATTCAATAAATTGCAGAACGGTAAATCAACACTTATATAAATTTCACTGAGTCAATGTCTGTACTCTAGCTGGGACTGGCAATTAGATTTAAGCCTGTAGGGGAATATGAGAACTGTTTTATTCACATGTAAATTTAAGCAGATTTAATTAATTGCTTGATTACTGAACCCCATCCAATTAATACATTAAGATTTTTCAAACTGATAATTGACTCTAATACTATCATGAACCCATAGTTATCAAGTGACCTGAACACATCCCTTTTTTGGTTCTACGATTTTTCAAAATCAGATTTATTTATGGGGGTTTGGTAATCATATCAGCCTGTCAACTGCAAACCCATTTTAGTTTGTCATTTGAATCTTCAAAGGAACAGGATGAGATATTTTGGGGGAAATGGCATAAAAAATAGAAACAGTATCTCTTGCATCTTGCCCATTTCTTTTTTTAAAAAAGATTGTTATATTAATTTCTGAAAATACAGAATAACAAAGCTGCCCAAGGTCCACTGTCAGAGTGCCATCATGTGATCAACATAAAATCATAGAATGGCAGAAGTTAATGCTAAGCTGCAGATATATGAGACAACTATGTACTTCAAATCTCCAAAGATACATAGCACTCAAGAGATGCACTAGTTATACAGAGTTAGGATTAAACAGCTGGTGGATCTTAAAGAGCTGCTGACAGAGCAATCTGATGGCAGAACTGCACTGCTGGGTAAGATTTGCTGGCAGAAGAGTCACAAAAGGGATGGGGAAGAGGCAAGGCAAGAGAAGAACAGAATTACACCAAATCCAACTACCCTTTAGCCCATGGACCCAGTCGCAGTGGTGACACGTTATGTCAGGGCAAAGAAATTTCCAGCATCCCTAGGTTGAGAATGGCTTGGATTTAGCACAGCTTCATTTGGCCCAGTGTTGACTAGGGATATAAATCCTCATTATTTCATTCTTGCATGAAAAGACAACTAATTACTGTAGTTTTCTACCTGCTGAATAATAAAACAAATAGTTTTGTATAGTATTCTCCTCATATTTGAGCATCCTGAAATGTTCTGGAGATTTTTTTTACACAGAAAACCACATGGTTTTCTGTGCACCCCCCCCCCCCCCAATTTCTGGCACAAAAAAACCCATGTGTTTCTCTGCATAGAAAAATCCCCTGGAACACTTTGGGACATTCAAACATGGGAGAAAACTGCAAAAGTCTTGCTCCATTATTCTTCTAATAGCAATAGCATGTAAAATAGCAATAGCATGTACATATCTATACCACTTATCAGTAAACTCAGTACTCTCTAAGTAATTTAAAATCTGTAAGCTAATTGCCCCGAACAAGCTGGGTACTCATTTTACCAAACTATGAAAGGATGGAAGGCTGAGTCAACCTTGGAGCCTCTGGGATCGAACTCACAACCTTGTGGCTGCAGTACCAGCATTTAACCATTGTGCCACTAGGGCTCCCTAACATTGTTTCCTGGCTGCCAAGAAACCCATTTTTGATCTGGGAAATGTAAAGGAGAGAATATTCTTTTCCCCAGTGTTGGCTCAGCTGGCCTTTAGTCATTATCACCACCTTGGACTGCACTCTATATCCATGTAATTCAGATCTCTCCCCCACAGTATATATTCAAGGCCTCATTTTTTGGCATGACAGCAGTGGGATAGATGCTATTTCCTTCCTTCATCTCACCCCATTGGGCTCCATTCAATCACACTTCAGTAATGCAGAAACAGATAAAAACAATGTGAAACGACACAAGAAGAACTATAGTGAAACATCTTGATTTAATCTATGGCACAGGTGTAGTTATAGCTGCAGGTTAGAGTATCTTTGTTGGAAAAATTCCTGGCATCTCCACTAGAAAGGCTCAGATAGCAGAGAGATGAAAAAAGGTCTCCTGTCAAAACCAAGTAGACCTGCTACCAGTCAGAGCAGACCAGAAGTGGAAAACATGCCACCCTCTAGTTGTTACTGGACTGTACTTCCCATCAGCTTTAGCAAGCATAATTAAAGATGTCTATAGCTAAACTACTCTTACGCTACACTGGATAATGTAGGATCTTGGCCAATATATGTTTCCCAACTTAGCACATTGCAGATATGTTGGACTACAACCTCCAAGTAAGCTGCTCTGAGAGCATTTCTAAAGAGTGGGATATAAATACAAATCATCATCATCATCGTCATCATCATCATCATCTCCTAATCAGCTAACTGTAAACTTGAAAAATCTGTGCCCTTATAGGCATTTAATAAAGGACAATCCACACAAGCTAAGGATAGTTTCCCTCCCTACATGGTGGCCAGCATACTAAAGAGGCTTAATAGCACCTAACTCAGGGATTAGTTTTATTTTCATTTTACCTCTGCACTTCACCTCTACCTTAGTGTAACATGCTTGGTTTGAAACAGCTGGTTATAAAGAAAGAACTCATTATCCCCCCATCCCTGTATGCCTCCTCTCTTCTGGCAGCTGCAGGCAGGACACAGTATAAGAGGTTAAAACTTTTGCCAACTTAGAACCTTCAAAGGGTGTAGGTAGTTTAAGTTACAGCAGTCTCATTCGCACATTTGCTGTGTTGGAAAGCAGCTGCTGGGCCCAGATTCATTTTTTTCTTTTTCTGCGAATAATAAAATGCTAACAGAGAGCAGGCAACATGCCCAGATTTTGTTAGCAGCCTCTTGAGATGCCAGAGGGAACAAGCCAAGTTTCCACCAGTATGGGAGGCAGAGTCACATTTCTCAAGTAGCAGGAAAGATGCCACCTTTGTGCCCTTGCATAGCCTTAGGAAATGTTCCCATCCCAGAACGCTGGAGTGGAAAGTACCAAGAGGACAAAAACTAACAGCAGGCCCTGAGCTCAGAAGATGTCAAGCAGCTTGGACAACACTAGCAAGCTGTAGTTCAAGGAGGGAACTAGAAGGAAGAAAGCCAAACTTGAAGGAAACATTCACAGCAGTCAGGGTAATACTGAAGTTGGACTGAGACTCAGGAGATACAGGTTTTGGTCCCCAATGCTCCATTAAATTGGGTGATTTTGGGTCAATCTCTCAGCTTGAGTCACAGGGTTCTTGTAAAGAAGAAGTGAGGTGAAGGACCATATAAACTACCTTGAAATGACTGGAAAAATGATATAAATTAAAATAACAAATGAATGAAGGATATAGATATCACATTGCTGTTATTGCTTTTGTCTCTGGCTTATGGCAACTGAATCCTAGGGTTTTCTTTCTTATTCAGAGGATGTTTGCCATTGCCTTCCTCTTAGGATGGAAGAGTGTGACTTGCCCAGGATCACCCACTGGGTTTCCACTGCTGAGTGAGGATTCAAAATCTGGTTCCTCAGAGTCTTAGAACAGTAATTGAACCATCAAAATTATAAAATACCATATGACAAATCCTGTCCTACCAAAAAACCTCCACCTCAAGCTTGGCTTCTTGTTGCTATTTCCAAAGTTACCCAGTCTTGCCATCTTCCCTTCCTAGTATGGAATGTTGGACTACAGCTAAGGTTACCCTATTTCAAAACATCACAGGACTGTGACATTTACTAGGCGATTTAGGTGTTTCAGTCTGTCTCTGATCAATCTACATTATAGTTGTTGTAAAGATAAAAAGGCAGAAGAGGAGGTGCATAGATGCTGCCTCAGCTTCTTAGAGGAAGAGCAGGTTAAAATGTAATAAATGACTAGCCCATCAAATCTTGAGAAAGCTATTCCATGCATCCCAATCTGATAGCAGTCCATTTCTGAGATTATGTTATCGTTCTCCTGACATTTTAAAAAACTCAAATTGTATGAAAAGCTGAATGCTAGAAATGCAATGACATTGTGAAAGATGCTAATGCAATCTTAGGCTGCCTTAAAAGAAGTATATTGTCCAGAAAAAGCAAAGTAATGGTTATATTCTGTGTTCCTTAAGTCATATTTGGAGTACTGCATCCAGTCCTGGGACTCCACATTTAAAAAAAACCTGAAACACATCCAGAAAAAGGGAACAATGATGGTGAGGGGTTTGGAAACCTTAACTATGAGGAAGGGATGAAAGAGTTTGCTTTGTTGAGACTCAGGAAGAGACAATTAAAGACAGTAGTCTTCAAATATCTGACAGATGTGTAAATATCAGAAAATGGAGCAGACTTTGCACTGGCTATTCCAGAGAACAAGACTAGAACAAAAAGGTACAAATTGCAAGAAATAACTTTGTTATTTACATTGTTCTAATGGCAATGATTATTTCACAGTGGAACAGGCTGTTGCTCTGAGAGGTGATGGGTTCTTCTTCTTTGCTAGAGATCTTTATGCTTAATTTAGGTTGCCCTCTATCAGAAATGCTATATAGCTTCATCCCACTATACTGTGGAGCTTGTGCTGAGTTAAACAGTTGTAGCAGGTCACCTAAAAGGTTCCTTTCTATACTATGACTTATTGAAATTTTATTCTATGATTTATTGAAACCATTGGCTTTTGGGATAGGGTGAACATTACTTGGTCCCAGAGAGACTTTGTCAGACATGGCATCCATATACCAGAACCAACTAACACTGCAAATGTTCTAGCATATTGCCACTGATTGTCCCTGTCTGCTTTATTATGCAACATGAAACATGGCTTTGAACTTCATTTCAAATGGGACCCCTATCTACTAGGCAGAAAATATTTGACTTCCTCCATCCCCTATTGCTATCTCTTGAGCTCTTCTTTGAACTGCAACAGTTGATACCTTCAGGCCATGAAAAGCCCTGCCTGCTGATTTCTGCATATCAAATCTTTCTTATCTGGACACACACAGGCAAGGCTACCCTCCCACCCTCAACTTCCTTTGTACCACCTACATTCACTCCCAGCTGCTAGAATGTATGCTTGGAGATCTCAAGAGCTTATCCCTCCAAAAACAAAAACAAAAACAAAAACAAAAAACAAACCCAAGGCCCTGATAAAGAGAAATGCTTTGTGGTAAACACAAAACTATGATGTTTGGCTTAGTGTCTCAGCTTCAGCAATTGCGTTGCTGCTCAAAATGCAACAATTTGATTGTTTGCATGTTCATATCAAAGATACCAGCACACACAGTGAGACTAGAGATAAAACAGATATGAAAGAAATGAATGAGATGCTTACAATATAGGCAAAATGAGCTCGGGTGATGATTACAGAGCTTTTACCAGCCACTGTAATAGCCAATGAGCAGGCAGGATCCAACCTGGGACCTTCGTTTTCCATTGGCCTCACTTCTACTTTTAGTATGGCTGTTGCTGTGGTAACTCCATCAGATACTGATATCTCCATTGTGTCCTTTGCTGTGGAAGAGCCATCATGGATGTACTGCAAAACGTTCCTGGTGACTTCCTCATAGGTGAAGGTATCACCTTCTCAGAAAGAAAAGTTGCAATCAGGAGTGTCTCATTCACAACATGATGGTCACCTTAATTCAGGTTAGTCTAAGGTACCTAGCTGGAAAATTCAATAATGTGCCTAAATACACACTTAGTACATGAACTTGCTGGTGAACCAGTATATATTGAAGGTACAGACTTTCTTTGTGAATAAAATGTAATTACATTGAAAATAGGCAATATGTCAAAACAGGCCTCCACATCCTAGAAAAGATTGAACTAAAGTTCAGGATTCACGGCAAACAAGTGAGAAAGTTCTTGCTTCAATTGATTAAACTGACCATATCTCTCCATGCAAACCTGAAAGAACACTAAGATCTACAGGGGAAAGCTTTCTCTCGGTCTTGCCATTATCACAGGCTCATTGGGTGATGATAAGAGAGAAATCCTTCTCAATGGCTGCTCCCATCCTCTGGAACTCCCTTCTACAGGAGGCTAGGCTGCCTCCTGTGGTCTCCTTTTGCCAGAAGGCAAAGATAATTTTGTTTAAGTAGGCTTTTCATGGTTAAGCACGAAAGGTTTTTATTTAGATGTGTGTTTTATTTGTTTTGAACTTTTGTATGGCTTTTAAATGATTTTATAGTGCTTAACGTAGGGATTTTTAATTCTTTTTACATTTTTATTGTACATATTTTTAATTTGCTGTTTTTTGGAATCCACCTTGGGTCCTATTCTGGGAGAAAGACAGCATATAAATGAAGTAAACAAACAAACAAACTGGATTCATCAGAATTCTGAGCATGTTCACTAAACTAAACCCGGGAATAGTTCTGTCTGTAGTCCCATTTATATATAATCTTGTTTTTGCAACATGTGGGAAGAGCAATCTCCCCTCTGATTTTTTTGCTTAAAAATATGTCTGCTTAAAATATGAGAAGTCTGAAAAACAGAAACTCTCCTATCCATGGAGGCTCTTCACATGAACCACAACCCATGTTCTGGCTTGTGTGGAGAGCTTCTGTGGGTAAAGAAATCTCTTCAGAAACATCATCTTCCATATAAGCAAAATGACAGGATCATTGCAGGGCTTGCATAGTCCTGCAGCATGCTGCCTGAACACAATTAAGAACAGAGTTGAATAGGGACAGCTGATGTAGTGGGTGATTTTTGAAGTTGGATTGACTTGAAAAATAAGTCCAACTATTTCTGGATTTTATTTTTTGTTTTACCTTTTGAACCTTGACTTATTTTCCAATCTGTTCTGATATGAGCCAGAGAAAGGGGGATAATTTAGGCACATTTCACAATAATTCAATAGGGTGAAAGCCTTTGAAAGCTCATTGGAAATGCTGTTTTTCCAAGGGCTTCTAAGACTGCAGTTGTCCTTGGAAAAACCACACTTCCATGGGACATGGTAGCCTTTTGTCCTATTGCTAGAATGGACAATGTGTGGCCTTTGACAAGTTGTTGGTCCACCAATCTGACTGGCTCCAGCCAGCACGGCCAATGGTAGTGATCATGGGCATTGCAGTCTACCAATTTGTGGAGGTCACTAACTATTCACTGCTGTTCCTGTACTTATTCTTTCCCCCAAAAAACATTCCATGATACTTATATTTCAAATTTCACAGCTGATTTCCATGTAGGATATGGGACAAAAGCCTGGCACACACATCTGCAGAACGCATTTGCAGCAAGACCAACACTCATGATTTGTCCAGTAATTCAAAAGATTCCCCTGCCTAGAGGTGTATCAAGTGTAGAAAAATGATAACATGCATCACCAGCCTGGGACTTCTGCTCACCCTACCTGCACTCAGATGGTTAGGAAATCCAGAGCTGTGCTTAAGGAGAGCTCCATGATGAGGAGGTTCCACCACTTCAAAGAAGAGATCTTCAGGAGCTGTGTCAACATCGCCAATTGTTAGCTGTATTCCTGAACCATTCAGGTGTGGAATTGGAGGAAGCAAAGTTTATTTCTTTGAATTTTTAACCTCTCAGAGCTTAATAATAATAATAATAATATATTTTATTTGTATACCGCCCTAGT
>CM034708.1:11478567-11501176 GCA_020142125.1 Phrynosoma platyrhinos | reverse complement strand
CCCAGAGGATCGGAGGGCACGGGGAGGATTATATGGGAGGAGGCGGTCAGTGCATCTGCTTACAGTGCATAAGCAGATTTATAAAGCAGTGCAGAGAGAAAGAGAAAAAGTGAACCATTCAATAAACAGTAATATTGTAAGTAATAGGGATTGTGTGTGTGTGTGTGTGTAGTATGGCTTATATTTAAATTCACACTCCCTGAACTAACACACAAATGAGAGCAGAATTATTTTGCATGTCTCCAAATTTTGTGATGCAGTTCCCCAATCAAAAAATCTATACAAAAATTCATACATTAGGTTAGGTTGCATACAAGACTAGGCACATTAGGGGAAATAGCATACAAAAATGCATATATAAGAAGTAATTTGCATAGAATGCATATTTTACAAGAAACAGACTACAAAAATACACATGAATTTTCATACAGACAAAAAGACATATATATAGGAAACTTGTTTACAACAACAACAACAACAACAACAACCCAACAAAAATCCTTCCCACATATGGTAGGAGAACTGGCTACAAAAATCTGTATGAATTTGAAGACATGCATGAAAATGCATAGGAATTTGTGTAAATAATTTTTGAAAAAACACTTGTACACAGAAATAGCATGGAATTAACTTGTGTATAAAAAATGTCAAATAAACAGATTTACTTCCTAATCCACAATCGGGGTTGTTTTGACTTTTTGATTTCATTGGTCAAACCATTCACCAAATGAAAATATTTTGGGGAACATATTTCATCTACCTTTACAAACTGAAAATCTGTAAGCACTCTGAGGTTTTACCTATGCATAAATCTAAGGAACAGGGAAGGGAGCAGGGAAAATGTCCCCTCTGCAAGGTTAAACATGCACTTCTTTCAAGCCTTAGTTTTATCAAGCAGTGTGGCACCCAAAAAAATAGAGGACATTCAAAAAGAGGATCACCAGTGTAATCAAGTGATCTGTCTTGTACATGAAAAAATGCAAAAGATGTGATCTATAGTACTGTCCCTGGTGAAAGTAAAAAGTACTGAAATCAATAGAGGCATAACTCAGGTCCAAAACACTCTGCAGAAATAATCCAGTCTGAGACAGATTTAACTGCCCTAGCTCAGTGCTCAGCAATCCAGGGAACTGTAGTTTATTGTGGCACCAGAGCTCTCTGACAAAGAGGGCTAAATGACTCACAAAACTACAGTTCCCGGGATTCCTTAGCACTGATCCAGGGCAATTAAAGTGGTCTCAAATTGGATTATTTCTGCAGTGTGTTTTGGACCTCAGTTAACAAAATTTCCAACAAAAAAATCTTCTTTTTAGAAAGGCTTTTTATTCCCATCCATCTCTGCTCTTCCTCCTTGTATTCTGTCTAACTGAAATTATTTAAACAGCAGTGGCATTAAGAGGATGATGAAGGAGGGCTGGAGAAATGCATATTTTTATCACTAATTTGCAGCAACATGTCTGTGGAAACATCCTAAATGAGCTGCAGTGAGTGTGAATTACAAATATGTTGCAGACTGTAGCCTGAGTCAGCTAGTTAGTTGCTGCTCCTTACCAATGGTGGCTCTCCCTCCTTGACTGACCTCAAGGACTGGAGCAGTGATCTGTAATAATGGAGGCTGTTCATCAGTGGAAAGCAAATGGATGGTAAACACCATTTCAGGACTTGTACGATCTCCATCTGACACTAAAAGGAAAAAAAATCAAATGAAAATATTTAAATTAAATGTATGTAAGAAGTGTGTGTGTGTGTGTGTGTGTTAACTGCTTTCAAGTCAACTTTGATTTATGGTGACCTGATGAAGGAGACATCTCCAAGATGCTCTATCCTCAACAGCCCTATTTAGGTCTTCCAGACTCAAGGCTGTGGCTTCCTTCATTGAGTCTATCCAGCTCTAATGTGGTCTTCCTCTCTTTTTTCTACCTTCTACCTTACCTAGCATTTTTATCTTTTCTAGTGAGTCATGCCTTCTCATGATGTGTCCAAAACATGACAGCCTCAATCTAGTCATCCTGGCCTGAACTTCCTGGGGAAGGTCAGGTTTGATTTGTTCTAAGACTTATTTATTTGCCTTCTTGGCAATCCATGGTATCTGCAAAACTCCTGTTCAGCACTACATCTCAAATTAGGGCCTTTGCAGACTTCTAGAAATAGTGCAAATTGAGTCCACCTTAACTGCCCTGGCTCAGTGCTAGAGAATCATGGGAACTGTATTTTTTTTCTGAGACATTGAATCTTCTCCATCAGAGATCTCTGGTGCCACAATAAACTACAGTTCCCATGATTCCCTAGCACTGAGTCAGCGCAGTTAAAGTGAACTCAATTTGCACTATTTCTGTCAGTCTGCAAAGGCCCTTAGTTGATTTTCTTCCTATCAGCTTTCTTTACCATCCAGCTCTCAATTCCACTTAGGGGCCGTAGAGACAGCCCCTAAGAGACAGCTCCGTGCCACCCCTGGGATTGCTGGATCGAGGCGGTGGCTATCACACGCTGTTGCCCCGATCAGGCAGTTTGTTGCTCCAAAAAGAGCTGGCAACAAAAAGCCGCCCTTACTGCCACAGCTCTTCTGTGCCCCTTTGGCACAGCGTGTCTACACACTACGCCAAGAGAGCGCCCTGCTGACACGCGGCATGATGGTGGTGTTGGGGCTGAGTCGGGGTGGCTGGTATGGTCACCCTAACCCAACTCCACACTCAGGCCAGTCCTTGTGGCCAGTCTGTACAGACCCTTAGTGATGGGAAATATAATGGACAATCCTAACTTTAGTGTTCAGTGAAATGTCTTTGCAGTTGAAGATCTTGTCTAGTTCTTTCACAGCTGCTCTTCTAAGGCCTAGTCTTCTTCTGATTTCCTGACTGCAATCTCCATTCTGATTAATGACTGATCCAAGGTATGAAAAATCTTAAACTAAACAATTTCTTCATTGTTATCATTGAAGCTATGTAAATCTTCTGTGGCCATCATTTTTTGTTTTCTTAATGTTTGACATTATACCTCTGCAGTTTTTTCCTTACCTTTCTTCAGAAATTGTTCCAGGTCTTTTCTATTTTCTGCTACTAGTATGGCGTCATCTGCCTGTCTTAAACTGTTAATGTTCCTTTTTTCAATTTTCATGCCCCTCTCCTCTGAGTCCAATCCTGCTTTTTGTGTATTTTCGGCATACAAATTGAACAAATATGGTGATAAGATGCAGCTTTGCCTCTCCCCCCCACCAACTGAAACCAATTTGTTTCTCCGTATTCTGTTTCAACAGTAGCCTCTTGTCTTGAGTACTGGGCCGTCAAATGTTGTGGCATACCCATTTTTTGGGGGAATAGTCCATAGCTTTTCATGATCTATACAGTCAAATTCCTGGACAAGTTGTTAAGAACATAGGTGATCTCAAGGGAGAGATTGTTCTACTGAAACTTTTTTCTTTTAGCCCAGTATAATGCCAGAGTCTATCCAAAGACTGAGTACAAAAACTGTGGAAGAAGCAGTTAATAAGATGAGTGACTTTTTTGGGGTGGGGCAATGTTTCTTTCAGGCAAGTACATTTGATGAAAGTACTAGGACAAAGGTGCCAAACAACTACTGGGCAGCAGCAGTGGTGATGGGTGACACCGGCAAAAGGCAGCAACATATACCTACTTAATAAGGGATAAGGGAATGTTTTAACTTTGTCTGTTTTAAATGTTGTAACCCGCCCCGACTGCTGCGCAGAGGGGCGGGCTATAAATAAAAATTTATTATTATTATTATTATTATTATTATTATTATTATTATTATTACAGAACAGAAGGAAACAATGGTAAATCCTCTCCTGTAAATTTTTCACTACAGAAACTCTATGATGAGACAATATAAAAACTAGACCCTAAAAGACCCTCTCCCACTTGCTCTTATTTGCCAATGAAATAAAGAACTTGCGGCAATTGAAAGGTCTATATTTGACATATAAACCTCTTAATGGCCTGGGACATAAGAACTTGAACTACTAATTCATCCTGTGTGACCTTACCTACATTCATTTGGGGGCTCCCAATCTCAAAAGTCAAGTGCATGGCTACCAGAACAAGAACTTTCTGGCAGTAAAACACTTCCACCAAACACATTTCACTGACATCCACTTTACTATTCTGTAGGCACTACTTTGCTGTCCATGAGTTCTCCTACCTTGAGCTATCTCCAAGTATCCTACTCTGGCCTAAAGATTTCTCTCTGTGTTAGAAGGAAAGATTAAACAAAGACATAAAACAATCAAAGATATAAGCAGACAATTTAGGCAAAGAACAGTAAGTATCTGTGTACCTGTAAAATGAAAGCTGACTGATTCAGGAAGACCTAATGGAAATACAAACACAAAAAGAACACAATTGTTTTCAGCACTTGGAACAGAACAATATTAACTGAATTGCTTTACAAATAATTGAAGGTACTAAGATTGCTGAGTTTCACAATATGTCTCTGTATGAGGGTACGAATCAGAAATCAACTTTCCTAATTTGGAAAGACTAGGAAAGACTTATTTATAACATAAGCCTGGATGTCTTTGAATTTCAACTCACTTCGTAAATCAGAGATGGGAACAGGGCCCCCTGTGAGCTGCAAGCCACTAGCTGGGGCCCAAGGTAGGGCCCCTAGGTTTCGTGTCTCACATTTCCTGATCCTCTCCCATCTCCACAAGTCTCCAGGGTGGCCCTTTTTAAAGTCCTGAATCAGTCTTTCAGCAAAACTGTTGTTTGTTTTTTAAAGGTGCAGGTGTGTTCTACTATGATCTTGCAAATTGTAGGTTGGCAGCCAAAGGCTGAAATCTAAACCTGTTCAACAGCTGTTTGTAAAGCAGGCTTAAAAGATTTGCAAGCATTTAAAAAAAAAAAAAAGAATTGTGGCAACCTACTTAGTATCCTCAAACCTCAATGTCTTAAGTAGCCTTTATCTCACAAACTGAGTAACGCCTTGGGATGCATGAGCTCAAATGGCTAAATGTCTGCTAATAGTCCTTGAGAAACAGACATAGGACAAGAGAAGAAGTGCCTTCTTATAGCTCTGTATGAGCTAGATAATGTATCTAACTCTATATTTGAAAGAACTTTCTTTATCTCCCTCAGTGACCTCTTAAAAATAGAAACGTTTTATCAATGGGAAGTAAAAAGGCCTTGAAATCCCACCCAAACCAATTGGTGTTTGCAAATGCCAATGAAACTCATCTGTAAAAGTCATTCCGGAATCAGGAGGGGCCTTCTGAATTTCTCATCTGCCTATTCCATGTCAGAAACACTTAAAAGTATACATTAAAAGAAAACCTCAGATCTCTAAAACAATAAAGGCATAATACAGCCATGCATGACCAATTTAATTGTGGCAACCAAATCAAAGAACATTCAAGGGAAATTGCTTGGTAGCTTTGGCAAGCTCTTGCCCTATATTTCCCATTCATTTTAATAGGTGCTGAGTAGAGTCCCTTCTTGGCAAATTGCTGGCTATGGATTTAGTGCCAAAAGTGGTAGGCAGCACATGTCTCATTTCTCCTATCTGTAAACTGACAACGAAAGACATTTACTCATTTCAGAGGTCTATTGGGAGAATTGGCTTGTTTGTTTGCTTTGCACTTTCAAAAATGGCAGCTGTTCACCCTGTAATATGCCCAAGAGAGCTGTAACTTAACGTCCAGTGCTACAAACTCTTTGACAATATGCCAGAGTTTTATGAATGGGATTTTTAATGCCCTGATAAAATCCAATGATTTAGCAATATAAGTGACTTTTGGATTTCATTACCTTGGAACACATACTCCAGCAAATGAGAGACTGAATACAGCACTAGAAGGACCACATTTCATTGGAAGCAGGTTTATAATGAGATGTTTGCATTGCAGATGGGTAGAATGCCTTTCTAACAAAATGGAATAGATGCCTATGAAAGGAAGGCGCTTGTGCTTAAACTGCTCCTCCTTCTACCAGAGCACAGGAAAGTAATTAATTGACTAATCAACATCCCCACTCATTACTGATCATGTAACAAACTATGTTACAAATAAAATATTTTTGGTATCTTTTAGTTCTTTTTGTGGGGGGGGACATAAGGGAGTAAGAAAATATACTCCTCAAAATACCCCCCAAAAGAAAATGTGTGCCTCTTCCAAAGGTAGTGAAAACAATTAACAAGCAAATATTATTTGTTACAAGGGAAAGGTACCACATTAGCAGTGACTGTGCTGTTTTTAAAAAAGATTGTCATTATGCCCTTGCTACTGAAACAACACTTTAACCAGTCAAACTGTAACATGGTACTTTCAAGCTATACCTATCTTCCTGTGTAAAGGGAAGCTCTAATTTCATGCAATGTCCTTCAAGCTTCTTTGAAAAATTGATCTAGATGAAAATGTGTGCCACTGAATTCATGGTCTGCTGGCTAGTTTCCCATAGACATCTGGCTCTGGGAACAGAACGCTGGACCAGTTAGACCTTTAGTCTGATCCAGTATGGTTCTTCTTATGTTCTTATGACTTTCCAACCCTATCAAAAGGACAAAGTCACAATCCATCTTCATATAAGCTATCCTCATCACCTTTCTGTGGAATTAACTAGGACAGTAATAGTCTGATTTTATATTGAGTGTTTGATGCTGAGCAAGCATACGAATCTATGTTTCATCCACAAACTTAATATTCTGATTCCTTATACTGCTTCTCTTAGGACCAAAGTTAATGCCCCATGCAAACATGGGGAATGAGTTCCAATAGACTGAGAAAAGGAAAGAAGTATTACCCATAGGAGGGTACAGGTTGCAGAACAGTCACAATGTGTGTGTGCTTGTTTAAATGTGTTCCTTTCCTTAATCCAAAGGAAACCTCCCAAAGGTGCTACCTCACAAGTTTATAGGGATCCCTGTATTTCCTGTACTTTATACGTAGAATGAGCATATTGAGGAAAGGGCTGTACTTCTTTAAGGTCTAGGGGAAGATTTCATTCCTCAGTGCTTCCTAGTGTTGCCACTGGGAAAGGTAGAAGGAAAAATAGCATACCAAGAAGAAGGGATTGACTATTTTATCTCCTAGCACCAACTGACTGGAAGAAACTCTGGTCTATATCGAAAGCTACAGAAATTTGCACCGAGAACTGGGAGTTGCTCAGTTGGACCAGGTTCTTACCAGCAAAGGAGAACTCCCTCATCTCTCTGATATGTGAAGCAGCTGTGGGTGGCCGGTACATGATTTTTCCATGGTTGACATCATCCTGTGTAAAATACTTTACTGGAGAGAGGGGCTTGTCCCTATGTTCAACAATACCTGCAGAAATCGTGAGAGTACTTTGTTATCAAAATGTAATTATTTATTTCACACCAGTTTTAACAAACTTCTTTTAATAAACCTAACATTTGCTTCCTCCCATAACGACATATGTAGCTCATTCTTTCTCTACGCCTGACTAGCCAATTTTTATGAGATGAAAAAAAAATGCTGCTCTACACAGCTGTCACTGAAACCTCTTCTTTGGTCTTATCAATACAAGTCTTAAGAGTTCATAATTTCACTTTAAATACAAGAGCTAAACATTACTCCTCTTGATATCTTTTCTAGTCCAGATTTTAATCCCAGCCAGAGAAAGAAATGCACTATTTTTCTCCTTTCCAGCAAGACTGCCATCTCTTGACATGTAGTAGTCCTTAGGAAAACTAAATTTCTTAGGCCTATGTATAACTGGTGAGTTGGATAGCATCATGACAGGTGCCAAAAAGCAGAGTCCAATTCAGATTGTCTGTCTTTAATACACACTATTTCCCAAATTGGAGAGGAAACACATCAGTTTAACCCAATCCAATTTGATTTAAGCCTGGGTACATTCACTGTCACTGTGCTACAAAAATGAGAGAGTGAAAAAAAAAATATCAATATTTCCATCCTTAGGGTTCAGGATAGCCTCAATAATCTTCCCTGAAATGATTTTTGTAATAATTAATATTTCCTTATTGAGAACCAGTATGGGATAGTGGTTTGAGAGTTGGACTATGACTGGGGATCAGGGTTCAATTCTGAGCTTGGCCATTAGATCCACTGAGTGACTTTAGGCAAGTCTCATGCTATCAGTCTCAGGGGAAGGCAATGGCAAACCTCCTCTGAACAAATTTTGCCAAGAAAACCCCATAAGAAGTTTGTCTTAGGGTCACCATAAGTCAAAAACAACTTGAAGGCATACAACAACAAACTTCCATATCAAGACTGGTTTGTTGTTTTTGTCAATATTCCTCCACTCCAAAGCTTACAAAGTTCCTTGAATGAAGAATAAGCATTATCCTACCCCCTGCTTAGTTATGGATAACTTCAGCATGTCATGACAATCATTTTTCTTAGGAATAACTTCCCAGTCTTTATCCTACTCAATCCTCTTTGCTGTTTAGTTATCAGCCTGAAGGTTTCAACTGCAAATAGAGGAGCATAAAAACCCTCTTTATTATTATATGAACTTGCCTTGATTTGGTGGCAAAGGTATAGTCACATTGTACACAATTTTCACACTTGGATTCTCTGAGTCAACAAAGGAAAGATGATGCGGCTCTATAGGGGTCACACGATCTTCTAGAGCCTGAAAGATATAATGGGATGATACAATGGACATTGAGACTAAGATAAGAGCAGCTGATTCCCTGAAGTATCATAATAAAAATTTCTAATAAAATTCCAGATCTATAATCCATATTGTTGCTTAACAAGTATAGTGCTGCATGATGTAGGGTTGAAATATCATTCAAATTTATATGACTTTTATAAATAAAAGGTCACTGCTGAAAATTGCATTTTTGAAAAGTACACATTTATGGCACAATCTTCCAAATTTTCTCTTACTTCTCGTGTACTGTTAAACTGTCAGATCCATTTGTTTCCCAGCAACACACTCTGAGTGAATAAAGGAAGTAAGCGTGCAGCCATTTTCTCAAAGTACACACTTTACTTGAAGGGAAAATTGCATGTTACACCAAACTGTATGTATCAGCAACCCTGAAGAGGCTTACCCTATGTCTCACAAGTTAATAGTGTTTAGGAGTATTCCTATTCTTTAACTTCATTCAATTTTTATTTCTTTCATTTTCCTGGAGCAGCTTCAGAGCACCTGGGAAGTGCACACAGAGCCCTAAGGGCTCCCCAGATCACAGACTGGGAACCTCTGCTCTAAAGTATTCTGGAAAATGAAGATGGGTCCAACATCTACATTAAACTGCCTAGCTGCTTTTCCTTCTTAAGTTCTATGATTAGGGGAGTTGTAGACCAAAATATCTGATGTGTTTTCTCCAAATCTAATCAAATCAGATCTGAACTTGTTCCTTGTTTTAAAAACATAGCTTGGAAAAACTGCCCTAAATGTTTGGGATTTCTGGCTGGAGGCTTCTAGGAGTTGCCACTGAAAAAGGAACATTTCCAAGCTCTGTCCTAAATTAATAGAATATCTACTCTGCTGTAAATTTCACTGAGTTCAGTGGGGTTTACACTTAAGTGAGTGGATACAAAATTACAGCCTTAGTTTTTGGAATGCATTTATAAACTGCATGCATATATATATGCAGAAATGTGCAAGAAAGGTATGTGTATAATTTAATGAGCTTCTGCACATGTCTTAGGAAATGCGGTCGTACGTCTTGCTTTTGGTTGGACTTACAGTCATATGGAAAGAAGACCCAAAGGAGAGCAGAGGTGAATCCAGAGTGTGTGGTAGGATGGCAATGTTGAGCAGGTGGGTTTCCAGATGGGCTTGCGGAGAGGATGTGCTGGATACCTACAAATGCAGCATCATACAAATGTAGCTGTGGCAGTGAACATTTTATACATCACAAGAGACAGATGCACTTGCTTTCCTAGGTTTTCTCATGCAATTGCTGAAGCAGATGATGCTAATCTAGTACATGTGTAAAAACTGCCATTTAAAAATAGTCATAGGAAAATTTCCTATGGGCAAAACATTATAGGTAGGAAAACATCTGAATAAACCAACTGGTAGCTTGCTTTTGACAAATACACAGCTATAGCATTTCTCGCCAAAGACAACCTCAATTCTCATCTGTTCCAGAATTTGCTACACAATGCTAACTCAAATGTATTGAATATTCTATAGAGATAAACATCTTTGCTTATTTCATTCTCATACAAAAGAATTAAAAAATTCAGAAGTTTTCTCCCCACTGGACATTTTTCAATTGATTGCGCTTTGAGACATCTTTGTGAAAACTTTGCAAAGCTTTTTGTGTAAACTATATTTTGTGAAAAATATTTTTATGCAAAAGCACAGAAAACATTTTGCCCAAAGTATGGGAAAGACCCAATTTTGCACAAAAGATGGTTTTGTCTAAACTACTTCTTTCTCTCTCTCTTTTGTATTGCTACTGCTGATAAAATAACAACATTGGGCTTTTCACTATCATACAGGATTGAAAATTCATAAGGCAGTTCACAATATCTTCCATGCAGTGTCTCAAAAGGCTCACCTACTTTCTCACTGAAGACACGAAAATCTGTGAATATTCTTTATATGCCTAATATTTCATAAAATTGGGAGGAGGCAGAGAAGGCAAGCAAGACCATCTTCAGCTTTGTAAAGATGCCACCTCCATCAGATTGCCCCCTTCACTGTACCTTGGCAACAGCCTTGGCGTCCAGCTGGAGCAGGGTAAGAAGACGGGCAATTGCACTGTTTCAGCTGAGAACGTGCTCCTTTTAGCTTCTTCTCTTTCTGAACTATTTCCATTCCATTTGCTCACTAGAAACGTTTTCCAATTACTAGTGTCTGGGTTTGCCTTTTTCCTCATCCTCTTTTCCTTTTCCAATCATGTCATTTAAAGCAATGGTTCTTAACCTCTTCTTTATCAGGGATCCCCCTTAAATATCTTTTCTTACCATGGACATTATCATCATCATCATCATCATCATCATCATCATCATCGTACCTGAACAATGAGCCATTCACAATTACACTGTCGGTTAAACCTTTCTCAGAGGTGCCAGAGGGGAAAGGAAGTCTTCTCTCCTGCTTCTTTTTGCCAGTTTGCAGCTGGAGCAGGTTGAATGGCAATACACAGGCCTAATCTCTACCGGCAGGCGTTCCCAGAATGATATTTCCCATAATCTTTCCCCCACCATTAGATCACCCCTTTATAATCAGAGTGCCCTGTTTAATTCGTATTGCATTTGTAATGTTGTTTTAAGTTAAATTTTAATGTTGTTATGAATTTAATATATTTTTTGGGGGGGTGAATGTTCTTTGTATTGTATGGGATTGTGCTTTTAGACTGTAAGCCGCCTTGATAGCCTTGGCTAAAGGCAGGATATAAATAAATTGTTGTTGTTGTTGTTGTTGTTGTTGTCAGCCAGCCTTTGCCTTGGCTCCTGCCAGATGACAGTTCCACTGTGGTGAGAAGGTATGTTTCTTCAAGTCTTTCTGGATCCCCTGTGAGGACATCATGACCCCCCTGGGGATCCATGGACTACTAGTTAAGAACCTCTGCTTTAGGCAGTAATCTTGAAAGCAGGGTCTGTAAGCTGCTCAAGGAGCCCTTCTCAGCCAAAGTGGACAGAGATATGGAAATAAATAAATAAAATTATGAACTAAATTCTCTTAGCCTATCATTCCCAATATACAGTAAAACACACATGAATAGCATAAATGCTCAAATGCTTTGCTTCCAGATAAAAATATAACATTAATTTGACTGGAGCTGTGTTTCTTTATTGAAATAGAAGCAGGAGAATTTTGGCTTTGGATTCACAGTCAAGACTAACTTGGTTTAGTGTTACTGTGTTCAGTGGGATTTATTTTCAAGTAAATTTGTTTGGGATTGAGGGATAACCTGTGTGTGGGTATGTGGGTGTTAATTAGGTGAAAAAATAGTTTTAAAAAACAAACCATTTCTATCTATCATATGAAATGCTGAAAGTTATAAAATGTTTCTTACCTCATCACTTTTTCTACCTCAATTTTATCACCATGATTGATAATGCTTAAAAACTCAGAATTAAGATGAGCAATACATTTTATTAGAATGCTAATTTATTTACACTGGTCTTGTCTGGTCTGGATTGGTTTTTATGACCTTATAATCATGTCATAGCAGGTTTTTTGAAGAAATATTTTTGATGGCACATATGAAGTTTTTTCTGTGAAGTGTATATGTTGGTATATCTGTGCATACACACAGAGAGATGCACACGCAAAGATAGCAGCAGTAAAAACTATTGCTGATCCTACTTCTAAATCTTTGAGCATATATATATTGTGAATTGGATTACTGTTTTTTTGCTGTTTTACTTACACTGCTGTCAACACAATTCTACTACTACTATAAAGTAGCTTATATAGTCCACCCTCCACATTCATAGAGATTAGGGGCACAGGATCGCAAAAATGCAAATATTGTTAAGTCCCCTCCTCCCCCCAAAAAACATGCATGGGACAGACTCATCACTCCCTTTTCCACCTTGGACAACAACGTCTCAGCCAGATTTTCAAAGCCCCTCTGCCCCCTAGGACACTGAAACCAATTTAAGCAGCAGGCAGCTGATCCACCTCTTCACCCCACTTCCCCCTTCCTCTTCACCTCCTGTTCTGCCAATAACACCAAGCCATCACTCTGTTTCCCACCTTTGTACCATGGTATCTCAAGCCAGATTTTCAAAGAGGGAGTAAGGTGAGAGGTGGATTGGCTGCTGACTCCTGAAATTAGTTTCAGTGTCCCAGAGGAGCAGAGAGGCTTTGTATGGTGTATGACATAATAATTCCCTCTATCATAATAGCACAATGAGTATCTATCTCAATAGAACTGTGGATAATAAGGAGGGAAATCATGGTAACAATCATCAAGATGCCAGTAGATATGATGCATTGAACAAACAGAAGAAGAGTGGTAGAGCTATGATACTGTGACAGGTGATCTAGACCTGTGTCTCACTTGTGCTGAGCTGCATTATCAATGCAGCCTTGTAACTGATCCTTTGTTGAATAAGAAAATCAAACTGAAGAGCAAGTCAGAGAACAAGACTGAATGTTATACAGCAATCTAGATGTTACCAATGAAACATCACCAGAGGCAACTTTCTGACAGACATGAGATGAAAAGGAGTCCAGAAGATTATGATTTAAAATAAATACCAAAGACAGAAAAAGTGGCTGCATAGATCTCTATAACTGTTCTAAACACTGTTCCACAATTTCACTACCTGAGCATGGTCTGATATGTTGAATCTGTTCTGACATGGACACACAAAATGGTGTATTATGAAACTGGACTATCAGTGCTACAGGTGGAGAGAATGTAGCTAGAACAAGTGAGGTCAGGCTAGGATCTGACCCCATTATGCCAGGGACTGACTGACTGAGTAGCCTTTTCTTGCCATATCAATGGTAGAGCTCAACCAGATTTTCTAATAGGGTCTGAAGACATACTAGAAAGCTTTTGTATCTTTTCTTTTTACCAGTATGTGGCTCATTATCAAGCCCCTTTTATTTCATTGCCTTGACAAATTTTTTTCTCTAAATATCACCCCAGTTTTAGGTGGGCTTGCAGAAACCAGGTAAAGCAAACCTCTAAAGTCAAACCTGATGGAGACAGTGTCGCAGTAGCAAATACCACAATCCACTTATTCTTCAGTGAAGGATTTAGCAGTCCCTCTCTTCAACCGCTTCAACACTGATACCAAAGATGTTTTTGGAACTGAGAGAGGCTTTGATGTTAGCAACTGTAACAACAGTGGTGGTCTCAAGTAGATGCCTAGAGGCCATAAAAAGAGGCTTATTTTAAACTGCAAGCTTGCCTGCTTTGTATGTACTTTCTAATTTGAAGTGCTTTAAGCCAAGAAGCCTTATTCCAAAGGGCTTATGGGATAAAAGTTTGACAATAACTACAGGTTTTCAAAATAGCAATAGGAGACAATCAAAATTTGTGATGTGCAGAGTTGATAATTAGGAAGTGGTAACAATAAAAATAATTTGTCTTTCAGGTGCCACAGGACTGCTGTTTTAAATTGAAAGCCCACATACTGAGTGTTTCCTTTTCTGGGCTAGATGTTATCTCTTAGAATCAAACTGCTCATCACTTTTCAAAGGAGCTTATCGCATGGCTAAAAATGTAACTTACCTTGCCTGGTTTGAGTCCTCTTCCAGGATGCAGCTGGGTATTATCACTTGCATTTTGCTGCTGATGCTGCCTCTTGGCTGAACCCCATCTAAAACCCAGCTAGAAGCCACACTCAGATACAGCCAGGAGGCAGCATCAGCGGCAAAATGCAAGTGATAATACCCAGCTGCATCCCAGAAAAGAATTCAAAATGGGCAAGGTAAATTGCATATTTTAGCCAAAAGAATTCAAAATGGGCAAGGTAAATTGCATATTTTAGCTCCAAAATATGTCATCAGGTATTGCTGTGTATATTTTCCTGCTCCATTATGGATGTTGCCTAACACTAAGCAAATCAATGGCTGGCCATCATATAGAAAAGCTTATTTGGAAACCTTGCAGCCTTATAGTCAGCCAGCACAAGATTAATTGGAACATGCAAGGCAAACCATATAAGGCCTACCACAAATCTTGCAGAGTTCTGGGATGTTGAAAGATCTCAAATCCTGTAGAAATGACCAAACCTCTGGAAACATTGCAATGACACATCAGAAGCCATCACAAGGGGAGAATTTTAATGCTGCCATTCTAGTGTACTGCTTACCCTGGAACAGGAAGAATGGGCATGAATTGCACTCACAACAGAACCCCTCCCCAGCATTTGGTGTGTTATTTGAAAGCTGTGTGTTAGCTCTATACCTAAAAATATATGACTTCACTACTCATACAGAATAAGCTTTCCATCCCTTACAAGAAGGGACACCTAGCAACTCTAACTACAGGACTCTTATGTCATATTTCTTGTCTAAACAGATAAAACAGAGGGAATGACCTTTGGTTTGGGGAAACTTCTCTTTACATGAGATGTTCTCTTTGAACAACACCTTCAGAACCATAGGTCCCAAATAGAGATCTCTGAACTGGGGCTCACTGATGGACAACATACAGAAGACTTATCAGACCCAAAGGACAAAGTGATGGATGATTCAAAGTTGAAAAGCTAAAAAAGATGCTTGCTGAAATAGAAAACTGCTCAAATCCAAGGAAAGGACATTCCTAACAAAGCAGCTACTGTAGTAGATGAAAAGGTGCAGAGGGAAAAGTTGGGACCTATGGGCATTATGCAGGGAGTGGGGCTACCAAAACAATAACTCAGCTGTAGAACTTTCCAAATGCTGCACTGCATAGATGAAGGTCATCCATTTGGGTGAGTCACAAGAGACCACAAAGAAGAAGCTTATTGATTTTGACACTGGAGAAAATACTTAGTTGTCCTGACTAGTAGCCACTGAAGACTGTCTTCTGTCTAATTCCCTTCTAAAGATTAAGTTAGTGCCCATCACTATACCATGTGGTAGTAAACTACACCGTTTAATAATGCATAGGATGAAGAGATACTTCCTTGTATCCATCTTGCTTCTTTCACTATACAACATCCCTGGATGATCCTGAGTTCTAGTAACATAAAAGGGGAAGAAAAACATCTCCCTACTCACTTTCTCCACACCCTACATAATTTTATACACCACTATAGTAATAGTAACAATAATAATAATAATAATAATAATAATAATAATAATAATAATAAAATTTATTTATATCCCACCCTTTGGTAACCCAATCAGGGCGGCTTACAACTGTAAAACATATACAAATCCAATCCCAAAAACCCCTCCCCCCTTAAAACAGTATTAAATCAATGAGGATTAAAACTATTAAAACAAAACAACAAGTTCAATTCAATAGACTACACATAACTATAGTGTCTTCCTTTCTTCCCTATTTTTCTAAGCTAAAGATCCCCAAACATTTAAACCCTGAGGTGGGGGATGCTAGCTCTCCAGTAGGTTTTTGGCCTACAGTTTTTGCCAACTCCATCATTAAAGCAACTGGTAATGACCAGAGGAGTTTTAGTCCAAATCATGAGGCCAATTGAAGGTGGTACCTGTTGTTGTTGTCAACTGCCCTCAAGTCAGCCTCAATTCATGGTGACCCTGTGGATGAGACTCTCCAAGTTCCCCTGTCTTCCACTGTTCTGCTTATGTCTTGTAGATTCATGCTCACGTTGTCCCTAGTCGAGTCTAGCCATCTGGTATGTGGTCTTCCTCTCTTTCTACCACCCTCTGCCTTCCCTAGCATTATTGTCTTTTCTAATAAGCTGTGCCTTCTCAAGATATTGCCAAAGTTTGACAGCCTCAATTTGATCATCCTGGTGCCTAGGAGTATTTCATGCTTGATCTGTTCAAGGGCCCATTTGTTTGTCTTTTTGGCTGTCCATGGTATCTCAGCACCCTTCTCCACATCTCAAATGAGTTGATTCTCTTTTTATTTGCTTTCTTCACTGTCCATCTCTCACATCCGTACATAATGATGGGAATACAATGGCTTAGATTATTCTAAATTTAGTGCTCAGTTACATATCTTTCTCTTTAAGATCTTGTTTAGTTCCTTCATCACTATCCTTCCCATTCTTAGTCTTCTTATCTCTTGAGTGCAGTCTCCATTCTGATCAATGTTTGATCCAAGGTATGAGAAATCTTTAACTATTTCAATTTCCTCATTGTCTAGGTTGAATTTATGTGGGTCTGCCATGGTGATTATTTTTGTTTTCTTTACGTTCAGCAATAAGCCTGCCTTTGCACTTTCTTCCTTGACCTTCCTTAATAACTGTTCCAGGTCTATGATGTTTCCCACTAGAAATACGATGTCATCCACGTACCTTAGATTGTTGATATTCCTCCCTCCTATTTTCACTCCTCCTCCTTCTAAATCTAAACCTGTTCTTCGTATGATGTTTTATTCCTACAGGTTGAACAAGTAGGGTGATAAAATGCAGCCTTGCCTGAGCCCCTTGCCAACTAGGAACCATTCTGTTTCTTCATATTCTATTCTAACAGTGGTCTCTTGTTCCGAGTACAGCTTTCTCATCAGAACTATTAAATGTAGTGGAACTCCATGTCTTTGAAAGCATTACATAGCTTTTCACGATCAATGCAGTCAAAAGTTTTGCTACAGTCTATAAAGGTGACACCTAGTCCTGCTTTAAAACTTTTCTTATATAGGAGTTGCTCCTGCCCTGTGATCATTTTTATTGACTTTTTCTCCACTCCCCCCTACCTTCCCCCCCTACTGAACTCATTGGAAACAGTGAGGGGGAAGAAAGCCAACTTAAATAATAAATTCATAAATTGACATGGGGGAATTATTTTACTAAAGGTCATTGACTATGCAGCTTCCAGAATGCTAACAAAAATCATTCATTTATTTTTCCTGCAGCAGCAACTATTCATCATGAGCCCAGCAGATGGATTATTGTTTTGTGAAAGGATCCATCTAAATGTGACTTCTTACTCCCAGTATATTTTGCCAAACAATTATGACTGCCAGAGAAAGGTGCTACTGCAAAAAATCCAAAATACGACTCCCCTAAGTCATGCAAAATACATACAAGGTAACAGCAATACAGCCATTAAATTAAAGATTAGCTTGTTCAACATCCAGCACTTCAACACTTCCTCATTATCACTTATGTTAATTACCAGAAATTACCTTAATTGCCTCCCCTGTGTTACAATAACAGCTTTGATACGGTAAACCAAAATGTACAAAATATTGTATGCAAGCTTTCAATTTAGCTTAGCCTTTCAAGAGAGTGTTAAACTTTCCAGGTAAGTGAAAGCAGCCTCGTCAAAAGAACCCACTTGGCATTTTCACCTCTTTGGAAATGGGTTCAATAGTCTATAATTACTGTACATGTCTGCAGGGAGTTTGTAAACAACTACGATTATGGTGAATCAACATGTGCCATTTTTGGCAAGTGACTCATGGGTAAGAAAGCAATTCCTGGTGTCCTACAAATAAACAAGATGACTTCTGATGCACCTTTAGTTATGTGTAATGGAGACAAAATATACCTGGAAGCGGAAGGAGTCGCTCTCCATCTCAGACCCAGAATGCCTATACCATATGACTCCTTCATTGATGTCCTGCTGAGTGAAAGTGGTGGTTGGAGAGGCTGCTCTTCCATCTGGTAAAGGCTGCCATACTAACCCAGGGTCATCTGCAGGCATGGGGACCAGAAACACCACTTCACCTGAAAAAAGAAGAGATGAAGAGTGAAAAGGACTTTGGAGCAATGGATGGTCAAGAACTGCTGGAACCTGAACCTGAGCTTTGTGTTCAACCTCAGACTGCAGCAATTGAAGTAAGTTGAAGACAGAGGAGGAGGACAAAGAAACTGTGTGGAGACCCACTGCAGTTACAGGATTGGAGCATTCTCAATGGAAATGAAGGATTCTCAGGGAATGTAGTGACCCTACAGTAGTGACCCTACAGTCCACCTAACCTCACTACTGACTCTCTTCAACAAGAAGAGATCCAAAGTTTTCCTATCAAGGCTGGGACAGTCAAAGCTCTTGACAATGATAACCACAGCTAGGGAAGGTTATTTATTTTTGACCACAATGGCCATGTTGGCTGGGACATTCTGGATGTTATACAGTAACACTTGCAAGCTTTCATTGCCAGCTTTGGTTTCCAGTGGAACTTTCCAGCTCAACTCTAAGCCCTAACCTCTGGTTTGAAACCTGTTTTTGAGCAGATTGTCATCTAGGGCAATCTTTTACTGTGATCTTCCATGTGAGAAAGAGGTGTTCCCTTGAAAAGGATTCCCTTGTGATTGTAGTTGCTTCTTTCAGCCCCTGATGACTATCCTTTTGTTCTCTACTTAACATTTCCCTCATACTGGATTCCAACAGCTTAATGTAATGGATGGTTAATATGGACGATTGTAGGTCCTATTTCAGTGGGGTGGTGAATCCACTCTGGTTTTTAGACGGGACTATTTTGGTGATAAGAGTTCAGCACCTTTAAAGATCAAATTAAAATCCAGAGTGAATTCACCAGCCTGTTGACATGGAAGGCATCAGCTGCCACTAGCGAAGGCTACCTGGCTACCATGGGGCCACAGCTAGGCTTGAAAGTTACTTTTCAAAAGTAATTTGTTCCCATTCTGTGTTACAGTTTTTAAAAAGAGCAACCTATTCGCATTACTTGTTATAATACTGGAAAAGTAACTTGTGTTACTTTATCTGCTGCGCCTGTTTTTTCATTCCTTTCTGTTACTTTTTTGAGGGAGAAAATAGAACAGTAATAAAACTGATAAAAAAATATCAATCTTATCAGTGACTTAGATGATGAATTGGAGAGAAACTTTATCAAGTTTGCAAATGAGACAATAACTGGGAGGGGTGGCTAGCAAACTGGAAGATAGAACCTAGATAAACTAGAAAATTGGCTAGAAATTAATAAAATGAAATTCAATGAAATTTTACACTCAGGTCACACAAATCAAATGTACAGGTATAGGATGGGTAATACATAGCTCAGCAATACTACATGCAAAAAGGATTTTAAGATTATTATTGATCATAAATTGAGCATGAGCAAGCAGTGTGATGTTGCAGCAAAGAAGGCAACTGCTATTTCAACCTGCATTAACAGAAGCATCACTTCCAACTCAAGGGAAGTAATAGTCCAACTATATTCTCTGATGGCTGGACTTCAGCTGGATACTGCCTTCAGTTCTGGGCAACTAATTTGAAGATACAGATAAGTTGGAGTGGGTTCAGAGAAGGGCAACTAAGATAGTAAGAGGTATGAAGAGCAAAACATATGAAGAAAGGTTAAGGGAGCTGGGCATGTTCAGTCTGATGAAGAGAAAACTGTGGGATAATATAATTGCACTCCTTAAATACGTCAAGAGTTGTCACAGAGAGGAGGGGTCAGGTTTGTTCTCTGCTGTCCCAGAATGGAGGACCAGGTGTAATGTTTTTAGTTATAGGAGGGTGGATTTTAATTGAACACTAGAGGGAACTTATTGATAGCAAGAGTAGTTTGGCATTGGAATCAATTGCCTAGAGAGATCAGGAGTGGTAGTGGACTCTTTCTCTAGACCAGGGGTAGGCAACCTAAGGCCCGGGGGCCGGATGTGGCCCCCCGAGGCCTTTGGACTGGCCCCACCGCCAGCCGTGATGATATTGATTATTGTTGTTATTACTTGTTCTTGGGGTTTTCTTGGCAAAATCTCCATAGGGGTTTTGCCATGGCTTTTCTGGGTCTGAGAGAGTGTGCATGCATATTTTTAATTTTTTTTAATTTTTTAAAAAATATTTATTTATTTATTTATTTATGGTGCTTCGCCCCCCCCCCCCCCCCCATTGTCTGAGGGACAGCAACCCGGCCCCCGGCTCAAAAAGGTTGCCTACCCCTGCTCTAGACATCTTCAAAAAGTGTCTGTACAGCTACCTGCTGGGGATGCTTTAGGAGGAGATTCTGCATTGATCAGAGAGTTCCAACTGTATAATTCTATGACATTTTCTGCTGATTGTGGCAGCAGCAGAGTTGTGCAGACAGCATGTTCCACTGTACATTGTCTTTGTACATTGTGATTGAACATTGCATGTTGCAGTTCTGCATTGGACATTCCAATTGCACATTATACATTGCTATTGTGCATTACATTTTATTTGTTTCATGGTGTAATGGCACCTAGTCATTGACATGTGTTGCACATCCTACAAGGGGATTGTGTAGTGGTTGTGCAACGTATCTCCATGGGCAGATATTTACACTACATTGAGAAGAAATTGGACTGAAGTCTAGAACTCCTAGAAATTCATGGCCACTAAATTGCTGGCATGGAGATTCTGGGATCTGTACTCTAAAAAAAGTAACTTTTCCAAGCTCTGAGCTGAACTCCAGGTTCAGTAATTCTGTCAGAAAAAAAAACTGAAGCTGCTCAGAGACTGTGTAATATTCACATTCTTCAAGCATTATTAAAAATGTTTGAAAAACTCAACAGAAATCCTATCAAACTGACAATAATACTGAGATTTGACGTTAGTATTGTTGCTTATTGTTGTCCTCTGGGCTAGTAGTGGGACACAACTATTCAAGTCCATAATCTATTCTGACACTGCAGTTACAGATTCCATTACACCGATGTTTTGGATTCCCTTGTCTTGCTGTCCATGTTTGTGCAACTGACAGATTGAATCCCACTAGGGTTTCTGTGATGTCTATTTAATATCTAACTGCTAAATTATTTAAAGCACATACATCTCAATTAAATAAACCCACACACCAGACTGATCTAGCATGTAATTGATACATCATCTTCTGTATCTTTCTTCACAGTCTTTATAAAATCATGCTGCTGCTGTTAAAGTTAACTTGGATCATAGCTGTGGAAAAACAACAACAATCCTGACCAAAAAAAAGATAATGAGATTAGTGAAATTCCACTCAATAGGACTTAAGGCAGAGGTAGACAGATTTACTGGTAGATCTCTGGATGATTGGACAGTAGATTACCAAGGGTTTCTGATTCTTCAAGATGTTTTGGAGTTCCCAGAATTCAGCTAGCCATAGGCCAAGTTCAAAACTCCTGGACAAGCAAAGTTTGAGGACCACTGAACTAGAGCTCTCGAGAAGATAGTTCTAAGCACCTCACCTACAACTACAAATCATATAATTCGTTAGGATAGAGCCATAGCAGATAAAGTGGTAAATATGCAGTGTGGATACACTCAGTGTCCAGGAAAACATGTTGGCGCATGTGTGACCTGAAGTCCACATGCAGAAGACTTGTGCCAGGAACAAATGCCACAGGAAGCTCCGCTGGGCAGTTCGTGCAAGTTGGAGAAATCCTTCTCCTACACAGAAGCTGCTAACACGACAACTGCTGAGTCCTCTTTAGGAGGCTTTTAATCTTCGTTGTAATATATACAAGTAATTACGTTGACTGACATAATACTCCGCTGCCATACAATATACATCATGCATACGGAGCATTGGAACTCCTCCCTTATATACACAATCTCTAGCAGAGATTTTGGTCCAACCCCTAACTGGTGTGTTACACAGTTTCCTGCCCCACATGTGCCATGATTGTGTAGTACTGAAGCTTGATGACCTCATGTCCTGCCTGTGTGTCATCATTTTCCTGTGACTCAGCACCCTTCAATATGCACACTCATCATGGCACCCTTTTAACTCAGGTTACCTTTCACCCTTGTTCTCCATTGCAGCATCTAGGACATTTTCCCTCTGGATGCAATCCATCCTGACAAACAGGGGACTTAGAGGAATGTATAGTTCAAGATTTTCCATACTTTGGCCCAGTCACTAATCAAAATGGAGACTGCAGCCAAGAAATCAGAGGATCAGGTCTTGGAAGGGCAGCTATGAGGGAAATAGACAAGCCCCTGAAGCAGGGGTAGGTAACCTTTCCCCTTTAAGGGCCGAGGGACTTCAGCTCCCAGAATCCCAGGAGCTATTGGCCAACATGGGACTATTGGACAACATGGCTGAGGCTTCTGGGAGCTGAAGTACCTTGGCCCTTAAAGGGGAAAGGTTGCCTACCCCTGCCCTGAAGTGTTAAGATTGAATACTGAATGTCCATGCCATCATGTTTCCCATTTCTATGTATGGTTGTAAAAGATGGTCAATGAAGAAAGCTGATATGAAGAAAATC
>CM034708.1:11460596-11471804 GCA_020142125.1 Phrynosoma platyrhinos | reverse complement strand
ACTGCTCTCCACTTTACCAAGCATTATAGACTGTGAATGAATTCATTAATGAAGAGAGGGGCACACCTGGAGAAGGTCCATAAGATGGGCACAAAAATTAATAAAAATGTGAAGCATCCTTTGGTAACATGTTTTTATTTCCTTTTCGACTCTCTCTAAGTGCTGGCCATACTGGCTGGCAATGATGGGCATTTGAGCACCAGATATCTTGGGGAAACCAGGTTGGGGAAGCTGCACCAGAACTTGGCATGATCCAATTGGACTGAGTGGCATGCCAAGAAAAAAACAAAAGGAACTCTGTGTCCAATTCTGTACAGTCAAACTTAAGGAATCAACTTTCACAAACTTTTAATAAAGAGTTAAACAGGATGGATCTATGGTTGTTAGCCTTGAAATATAAAAATAGAACTGCCATATACATAGGCAGTGTAACGCCAGTTTTCAAATGACTTGAGAGCTTCCAGAACTCACTCTGGCTAGCCTCCATGCCAAATGCACTGGATACTGCTCTGTTGCAGTATACCTAAATTAAATTAAAACCTGTCTATAGTATTAAATGGCCTACGAATATATGAGGAATCAAGGTGAGAACAAGCCACACCCTTTCCACATGCAAAGGCCTCTCAACTGCAGGGATTGGCAGTCAATGAAAACTAAGCCATATTGTTTTATTTTTGTCTGCAAACCACAAAAGCCAATATAAGTTATTACAAACCAGTTACAACTGAGCACAGAATGGAAAGGTGTGGGTGGGGTCCCCACACTAACACACACATTTTCTCCCTTTTGCATGGCACTCTGTGAAACTGAAAGATCATAAAGTCCAAGAGCAGAAGCTACATCACATATTAAGTATAGTAGTCTCTAAGCAAGGAAAGCAACATGCTCAGCATCCTCCCCTAAAATATGGTGGCACTTTTCCCCACCTAAAGTTGGAAGTGTGAAATTACAGCCCAAAAGATACTTAATGGGGTCTCATTTTCCTAATGTGTGCATGTACCTTCAAGTCATCTGTTGCCATGAGTTTCATAGGGTTTTGTTAGACAAGGGATGCTCAGAGGTGGTTTGTCATGCTCCTAGGCTTTGGAATTCTTTCGTGAAGTAAGTAGTTTTGATCAATATATTGGAATTGTTATTAGGGAGAATTCCCACAACTAATTCAATGCATTTAAAAAAATATCTTGGTACATGCAAGTTAAATAGTAACAGAATTAAATCAGAGCATTAAAACTAAGAAAAACTGAATTTAAAACTTTTCCACCACAGATGTTAGCCATGCTCCATTTTGACTCTGACTAGAAATTAGAGTTACTGAATTACTGAGTTACCTATAACATATTATTTTGAGGAGAAAGAGAGAAAATCAGATTTATTTTCCAGAAATAACATAACAAATGGGAATAATTTTATGCTAGTGGAAGGAGAAGTTTTCTACCTACTTTTTGGTTACTTTTAAAGATTTATTGAGGCATTTTCAGTGGAATGTTTTACGTTTTAGGTATTCTCTTATCAATCCCAAAGGTATTTTTCTCTTTAAAAAAAAGCCACAAAGAACATAATGAGCAACTGAAATGATTCCTTGTGGTATATTAACAGCAATGAATTACTTTTTAGGGCTTTGCAAAGTCCTTTTAAAAAGTAATTTTTGACTTCTCCACATGACATATTTACTTTACACTCTAGACAAATCATAGAGAAATTTGTTGCATTTAGTCTGCAGCAATAAAAGCAATAATGAAGACACCTCAAAGGCTTGTAGAATTAATACTAAGAAAAACTGAATTTAAAACTTTTCCACCACAGATGTTAGCCACGCTCCATTTTGACTCTGACTAGAAATTCAGACACCTCAAAGGCTTGTAGAATTAATAGGGCCAAGCCACTGTAGCACTAGAGCTTCTGTGAGGCCCAGAAGAGTTTCAGACTCTTTCAGACATCTCATCCTTTTTTTCCTCCTACACAGACAAGGTAAGGACTTAATCAAGATTCTAACTTTACTTCAATAATTGCTGCCTTAATGTTAATGTCTGGACCAGAAATCATGATTTAAAATCAATTTGACTCAATTGATGAAGAAGCCATCAGTAAGTCCTGGCTTGTTTAAGCCAATGCCCCCTGGTCTGTAAATCAAGACTTGTGGAAGCAAAAATAAACTTGGTAGAAGGCCTCCTCATCTGCAAATAAATAAATAAATAAATAAATAAATAAATAAATAAAAAGGGGGGGTGAAGGGGAAAAAGGAAACCAAGGAGGAATGCATAAGCCCAAGGCTTTGAATGGGCTTGCAGGAATTCATACACATAATGCTAACTTCTGGCTTCACAATACGTTTATATTGTTGTCCCAGCCACACTGTCCTGGCCATAGCCACATCAAACACAGCCACACCAATGCTGTACAATACAACTGCTTTGCAGAGCAATCTGGCTGGAGCAATAGGCTGGTCTCTATGGCCTTTTCCTTTACTCCTGCATCCCCAGGAGTAATTTATATACCTCTGTTTAGATTCAGAAAGTCTCACCAAATGTGAAGTCAAAGACTTTCAAGCCAATGTCCGTAGTTTTCTGTGGGTTTTCTGGGCTGTGTCCACATTCTGGAAGACTTTATTCCTGACGTTCCATCTGCATCTGTGGCTGGCATCTTCAGAGGTTGGTGGCATGGAGGTGTGGGGGTTATATGTATGTGTGTGTGTGTGTAACCCCCAGACCTCCATGCCACTACCCTGTGTAGATGCCAGGCAAAGATGCAAGCAAAATGTCAGGAATAAATTCTTCCAGAATGCAGCCACATAGTCGGAAAACCCACAGAAAATTCACAAAATGTGCTGAACAACACTATCTTTAGCCCTAGATATCTCCAGTGGGGTCAGTGAGTGGGAAATACAGTTTCCCCAGCTTCCCATCATAGACCATACTCAGTGCAGACACTTATTCTGTTTCTAATATTTCTGGTCCAGTTCTCATTGAACTGGTAAATTTGTGTCAGGGGTATACTATACACATGTGTTCCCCTACTCTTTCACATACCAATTTTCTCTCCAAAAAGACAGCTAGAAAGTAAAAGTAAAAAAATAAAGCCAACAAAAAAGTCTTGTGGTACCTTAAAGACTGGCATGTTTTATTAGACATAAGCTTTTATAGATGGCCATATACTTTTTCAGATGGTCCAGATGTTAGCCTCTAAGGTGCCACAAGACTGTTGCCTTTGCTGTAATAGACAGACATGCCTTAAGACTGGATATATTACCACTATTCTCCCTCACATGCCCATATATTATATGAACATTTTTAATTATTTTTTATTAACTTTAACACACATAATTAAAAAACAAAGAACTTAACCTAACATACTCCCCCAACATACACTCACATGTAAAGACACAAACAAAACTACAATACTATACTTCCTCATCCACATTTCTTTAGTCTAGTTTTCCTTTAAATTACCTTTTACCCCGACATTCTATTTTCTTAATTTTATGTATCTTATTTCGTTCAATTGACCTTGTGTAACTCTGCCATCTTTACACAATTCCATCTTTTGCTTGCCTGATTACTTTCAATTACATGCTCCATAGCTATAAACCTGAAATAAGATGATTTTATCTTTTCTGTAATTTTGGGTAATTGTTAATCTTTCCCCAATCTTTTTCAAATTTCTCCTTCAGAATGTCCCTTAATAGCATCATGAGCTTACCATTTTCCATATATTCCACTATTTTTTTTGCTCCCAGTCACTTATCTCTGGTATTACCCTTTCTTTCCACTTTTTAGCATATACTACTCTTTCATCTGATATCATGTAGAAAAGTATCTTTCCATATGTCTTCTCATATTTTCCTTCTACCATCCCTAGCATGAAAATTTTTGGGTCTAACTTCGTTCTGACCTGCAAGATTTCTTTAATCTTATAGTTAACTTGATTCCACCATTTCTGTGCTTTATTACATGTCCACCAAATGTGGAACATTGTGCCTCTCTGTCTCTTCCACTTCCAACATCTAACAGATGAGTTCTTGTATATTTTACTAATGTTTGCGGGTGTCAAAGACCATCTAAATTGAACTTTACAGTAGTTTTCTTTCACATCTGATAACAGGGTATATTTTATCCTTTTATTCCAATTTCTCTCCCATTCTTCTAAATTTATGTTTTCCCCTATATCCTGGGACCATTTAATCATACAGTCTTTCACATGTTCATCTTCTGGTATGGACAACATTTTTAATTCTCATGCTTTCCACCCCAAAAATCCTTCCCACCAAAAATTTAGGGAATTGTTATTAACAAAGAACTGAAACCACTCTGTTAGACTCCCTCACAGAAACAATTTCAGTTCTCAGAGTTCTGTGAAGACAGGAATATATGTGCGCCTTTTTAAAGGACGCATTCCTGTGCATATTTCCTTGTGAGTATGCCACACTGAACTTGAGACAAATTATTTCTGAGGACACCTACAGAGAACTAGAAAGCAGGTCTACAGTATAGGTCCTTCTGGAGGGGAACTGATATCCCAAGAGCACTTACCTTTGGAGCAATCTTGATGTGGAAGAGCATATTCTGAAAGTGATAACCATCACTAACTTGTAGAAGCACCATGTCTTCTAAACTGTTAGATCCATCGTGGATGTAATGCACTAGCCCCTCTGAAAGATCACTGAGTTGGAAAGTATTTATCACTGATGATTTGTCCTCATGAAATCTGGCTATTCGCCCATGATGTGGAGGATCTAAAATGGCCACTGTCACGTCCTGAGGATTATCATTGTCTCGAATATCGAGCAAGAGGTTGGTTATGGCTCCAGCTTCCCCTCTACTAAGAGAAAGGGCCTCGTTCCGCAGCACATAGGGGGGCTGAAATAAAAAGACAGCACTCAGTTCCTTGGTTATTGATAGCAATGTGTATATTATCTCTTTCTACCTCAATATATAATGGTGACAAATTTTGGCTTTGATGAAAGGAGAGCAAAGGGGAGAAAAGTATTTATCTTAATGCTATATTTTACCACTAGCAAGAGAATGAGATATTTTTCAGCCTCTTGTGTCAAAATAACCTGGTTCCTTTGAAGTACTATAAACTATCACCTAGGTGAGAACTAAGGGCACCTGGGGTATCAAAATATCTTTGGACAGCAATCCATAGACAAAGAAATGTGTGATACTGAATCAGATCAGTTTACATAACTTAGTAATAAAGCATGGTTAGGTATGCAGGGATCATACAAACTGGGGACTTTATACTGTGGCAGATAATCAGTATATCTAAACTAGCATGGTGTACCCTGACTGACAGCAGCTTTTCCTATCACTGGCTACCTAAACACTGAGTTGGAGCTGCCATTGAACCTGGCACTTTCTGTATGCAAAGCATGTCCTACACTATTCATTTAACAAACTTCCCCTCTGTGAAGGAAGAAGAGGATGAATCTTTCCATTGTGCTTGACTCTATGGACAATATTGAAACCACCTGGCATTATTATGTAAGGCAGGGGTAGGCAACCTAAGGCCCAGGGGCTGAGTGCGGCCCCCCGAGGCCTTTGGACCGGCCCTAGGCCAGTCCTGCCGCTGCCCCCCGCCGCCCCCCTCCCGCTGCCGCCTGCCATGATGATATTGATTATTGTTATTACTTGTTCTTGGGGTTTTCTTGGAAAAATCTCCACAGGGGTTTTGCCATGACTTTTCTGCAGCTGAGAGAGTGTGCATGCATATTTTTAAATTTTTTTAAAAATATTTTTATTATTATTTATTTATTTATTTATTTATTTATTTATTTATTTATGGTGCTTCGGCCCCCCCCTATTGTCTGAGGAACAGCAACCCGGCCCCCGGCTCAAAAAGGTTGCCTATCCCTGATGTAAGGGAACTGCTTTTCAAATGAACTAGGGAACACTGCTTTTTGTGAGATGCCACACAATGTCTGATGTATCTGCCTCTTCAACTAGAGAGTGCAAGTCAGCTGTTCAAGGTCTCACTTAAGAACTAGGCAGGCAATTCTCAGCATGCCTTATGCTAGAAATAACACATGGCCAAGGACGCATAGGGAAGTTATTGATAATGACTAGGAAAGAACTACTGCACACATATCTTCCAAATGGAAAGGAAGCAGCTAAGTATAGAAACATGAAATTGTAGCTGAAGGAAAGGAAAGCAGTTTCAGATGGCAGAATATCACTAAAAATATTGGGGAAAGATGCAGAAGTGCAAAGGAGCCCAGCAGAACAACAAAACTCAATTTCTTAATCAACAGATATTATTAGGTGATAGAGCAATAGGTAACCAGCTGCAGAGCTATAAAGTAAATAGTGACAAATAATGAATTGTGTGTAATTATCTCCTTTCCTTCAATACCGTAACTAAGAATAATGTTCATTACAGTTGTAGTATGATGCAATACAGTTGGCCCTCCACATTTTCAGCTTTGACTTTTGCAGATTTCATTATTTGTGGATTTGATTCTCAAGGAATCTCTGGACCATAGAGCCACACTGGAGGAACTAGAGATTCCTAGAGAAAGCACTCCTCTAGACATTTGTGGACCACGAAGTTGTGCTGGAGGACCTAGAGATTCATAGAGATGTGTTCTCTCAGGTAAAAAAAATAAGTTTTTTATTTTATTTTATTTTATTTTAATTTTCACAGAGATCTTGTGCCCTTAACTCCAGTGAATGTGGAGGGCCCACTGTACTTTTTGTGCAGTATAACTGTTTTAGTCATTTTTATAACTACACCCACTGTGTAGCCCTACTACTTGAGCCTATCTAATTAACTACCAATTATCAAGGGGGGGAGTGATTTTAACTTTTTAAAAATTGTAACAACAACAATAACTACTTGGAAACTATAGTTTTTTTAAAAAAAACTTTTCAAGCCTTGCACAGACAATGTATTTAAAATTTTCTTACTGTATTTCTAGTAAGATGTCTTTATTATTGTTTCACATGAAATTATAAATTTTAGAAAATGGTAAGATAACTCAAAAGTTTTGTAAACAGGTTCACAAACATGTGCAGTTACCTTAATCAGGTCAGACTACTTGCTCATGTAGCCCAACACTGGATCCTATGATTGGCAGCAGCTACTTATGTTGTCATTGATTTGTTTTAAGAAATATTGTTTAATTTATTGCTTGTATAATATAGTACAAAGTAAGGAGCTGTTATGAATGCTAACTAGTGGAATGTTTGAGATTTGCATAAAGCTTGCAAATAAGAGCAGGTGAAAGGCAGTTAGAAAATTGATGTTGAGCTTAGTGTTGAGAGATGAGTTGAGTTTAGCATGAAGATTAGTGAGAGGACAGGAAAAAGTCCACAAATTATATCATGGCAGAGATAGGGGATCAGGGAAACCCCTCATCTTGGTAATTGCAATAAGCAGCATGGAAGTGTTAACATTTGGTGGAATGAGGAGTAGAAACCCCACATTTTAACCACAGTGGTGGAAATTCTTGAAAGGAACCCCCATATTTGGTTGGAGACCCTTACATTTGGTGGCAGCTCCAGGATTGCCTGAGGAGAGAACCCCACACTCTTCAAGGTCTGAGACAGAGCATTTTTCTCAACACGTAATCCTTTTGACTAGAACTACTAGGGATTAACTCTAAGAATTTCTGCACACAATTTTTATGCTCTACCACAGAAATATGTGCCTTCCTTAAATATGGGATATGTTATGCTTCATCTTCTTCAGGACCAGAGACAGTCCCAAGATTCTCAAGATGCAAAATCCTAATATCTAGCATTCATCATTTGTCCAGTTTTGTAGTCTGAACACAAGCCTTGTTGGAGAGGAGAAACCAGCTTTTAAAAAATTGGGAAAGAGTAAATCACTAGTTCCCAAGTGGTTTGTTAATAATCTGGCCCTTGTCACTGTCCAAAGGAAATACTATCTATGAAAAATGGACAAGAACAAAAAAGAAAGCTAGAAGGAAAGAAGGCAAAATATAATAAATGCCTATGAGGACTGGGGTTGAGGTAGGGTTAAGCCTGTCTCTGAATTATGATGACACTTTCATAGCATGAAGCCAAAAACAGCATGAAGCTAACAATCTATAAATCTTTTTATATCTTTTTTCTGTTCAAAGGTGTAAATTATAATCACATTGCAAAAAATAATCATTGCTCTCTTCCATATTACCTGTTCTGATTGGGCTTGAACTGTGAATGTTTCTGGTTCAGAGAAGAACTGCTGATAGCTGATCTTTAAAGTAAAATGGCCATTCCTGTATTAACCCATCCCACAAAAAACAAAGTTATAGAAATAGAAGTTACTTATAGGTAGGAATACAGATACATGTACTCATCTACCCAGTACAACAAGAACATGGAGAGAGTACATTTTTCCAGAAGCCTGCCAAACATGTTTGACTAGAGACCATAGCAGGCCAAAAAATATCATAGACACAGACCACCTTCAAACCTGTACACATACTGAGATTATATCAGGTATCACTCAATTTTCAAGCTTTCTCTGACCCCAAAATATGAGTCTTAAGGCCCAGAAACCTATAAATTTTAATGCAAACAGAGGTTTTCAAGATGCTGAACTCTGACCAAAGGACAATACCCATTTCCATTGTGACTGCACAACTGCAGAATACATGTTTTCTGGATCACATTTGGGGTTGCAGTCCTTCTAATCTTCCTTTTTGCAATTCCATCCCACCCATGTAGAACAACCAAGGTTGCCAGGTGAAAAACAAGCTAGGTCTCCTGTACCTTTAATAGTTGTATAGAAGTGATTTGAGCAGGTACTGATTGTCACACAAGTTCCACCTGCTGAAATTCCCTCTTCTATACAGCTATGAAAGGTAAAAGAGTCCTGTCCTGTTTTTCCACTTTGCAACGCTAAATGCAGGATGTGTAAAGGAAGGGGAAGTGTAAATAATTCAGTCTAATTTGTGCTATTTGGAAGACTCTTCTAACAGCATCTTTCTATTCATGGCAAGAGTAAAGAAACACCAAATTACCTGGATTTCTGCTTATCATGAACAAAGAAAACTCTCTGCCTTTTCACATCCTCTCCAGTGAAATGGTCACCCTGGCTTGGAACAGTCTCCTTCCCATCAGCGAAAGCCACTAGCCTGCCATTAGTAGGAAGGCCTACCACATGAAATAGCAGGTCTTCATCATAGCCACCAAAGGCCTGCACCCCCAGAAAAGAGACATCAAGCGGCTTCACCCCACCAATTCCAACCCTGAGGGAGCTGTTTATCCTGTGAAGTAGAGAGTCCACAACAGCTAAAGGAAGACAAAGAAAAAAGGTATTCTGATACATATGACATGGACCTCTATCAAAGGTTCGTCAATAGTTGTTATAGGGCTTTTACAATAATGCAATTAACCAATGGACACCCCCCCCCCCGCCAAATGGAAGAGATATGCACTTGCTGCTATGACCAATGCCACCAAGTTATAATTATACCCCAGCCTACACTTGCTCTTCCATAATGCAGCTAAGGGCAGTACTATAGCCACGGTTAAGCAAACATGTCTAAAATGAAGGAAAACTACTGTCAAGATGAAATCTAAAAACAATTGGGAAGTTATAGCTCAGGGGTAGGCAACCTTTCTCCTTTAAGGGCCGAGGGAGTTCAGCTCCCAGAATCCCAGGAGCTATTGGCCAACATGGCTGAGGCTTCTGGGAGCTGAAGTCCCTCGGCCCTAAAAGGGGAAAGGTTGCCTACCCCTGTAGCTCTATAGGGGTGGAGAATAGGGAAAACTCCAATAGTGAGTTTTCATCACCTTAACTATAATACCCACATGCTTTCAAGAGAAGCATGGAAACATTTTTTTTGGAGTAGAACTTCTAGAATCCCCACATCAGTACAGCTGTTGACTATGCTGAATAAATGATTCTGGGAGCTGTAGTCCATTCTAAGTTATGATGGTTAGGTACATATAAAGTCAATATTGGTCTATGGCAGGGGTAGGCAACCTTTCTCCTTTAGGGGCCAAGGGACTTCAGCTCCCAGAAGCCTCAGCCATGTTGGCCAATAGCTCCTGGGATTCTGGGAGCTAAAATCCCTTGGCCCTTAAAGGGGAAAGGTTGCATACCCCTGGTCTATAGTATAAAGAGACCTACTTAAACTGTACGCTTATTTTGGGTTTAACTTTTATGGCTTCCTCTGAAGCAATACTGGGAACTGCAGTCTGTAAGAGGCACAGAGAACTTTGTCAGAGGTGTTCTTCCCCAGCATACATAACTACACAGGGAACTACAATTCCCAGGGCTTCACAGGAACCATACAAAGAAACACTTTTAAACCAAAAGCTATTGTTGTCAGCCTTCCTCACATACTCTGCGGTACATCATGACTATTGTAGGTGAGATAGAGAGGAAGTAACCCACTGCCCAAGTACAAAGCATTCAGAAAGATACTCACTTTTACATTCCCTGCTCTGCGGATTGCCATAGAAGCCACGGCTGCAATGGGAAACACACTGAACTCCTTGAAGAAATGTAGTGGCATCACAGATATGGCACCGACCTGATTGATCACATTCCAGGCACCCCTCTGGGCAAGCTAGCATGAAAAAGAAAATGGCACAGCCTTTTAAAGGAAGATCAAACATTACTAGTGGCATCTTCTTCAAAAGCAAAATCAGTGTTGTGTTTTATTACTGGTCAATGATACATAAGTCCAAACAGATACTATGCCATTAAAGTATCATCCAGTTTCACCCTAGGTTTCCCACCACAATGGAAAAAAGTCTTTCCACTTCCTTCCCCACTTCTTTTGCTCAAGCTGTTGTCTGTGAAGTATTCTTCAACTCATTACTTTATTCACCTGAGCATTTTTGTTTTCCATGGTCTGCATAGTATCGCCTCCCACATGCCAAGACACATTGTGATCCCAAAAGGAAGAATGGGGCTTTGCAGTGGGTGCATTTGTTGGCGGCATGACACTGGAGGCAACGGTCATCATCACATCCTAAAAAGCCACAGACACAAAACATCAGAATGGATTCTTCCAGACATAAATGTACAACACAATATGTCTTCCCATCTCCCTTCTCTATCACATCTTCTCATTGCATCTGGATCCCAAGAAGCTCAGGGCATCATACACAGACTTAGCTCATATGCCCATTACCTCAGCTGTTTTTGCAACCTCAATACGCCCACTTGCTGTTGGCAATACTGAACACCACACAATCCTAATCATATGGGTTTTCATGAACAAGTCAATGCAAAAGGTCCAAGGTGAGG
>CM034708.1:11442569-11460496 GCA_020142125.1 Phrynosoma platyrhinos | reverse complement strand
CCAAGCTCTGCCCCATATATAAAGTCATGCAGACTTACTCTGGCACATTTCAGATCCACTATAAAAAGCGGGTGGGCAACTTTCCAAGCAGGCTCCATTGTGGAGAACGTATCCTTCCATGCACTGCAAGCAGTCATTACTCTGGGGGCCACTGCAGGCATTGCAGCTCCAGTCACATTCTTGGGATAAAGAAAAAGAAAACACAATGTCCCCAGTGGAGTCACTGTTTGCTTGCCTTAGAGCCAACCATTTTAACACACCACACAGCTCCTGGCTGTGGAGCAACTGAAGGGCAGAGAAAGAATAGCAGAACAGATGTAGAAGAGGGATGAAAAGGCCTAAGGAGATTGTCTTAGAATAACAAGATTTTTTTCCTAGGGTTTAACATTTCCCAATTATGTTAAACACAGGCACGGGTGGCTGCTCTTCAAAGGTCCAGCTGAGCTATCACAACTCAGTCCCTGCAGGTGCTTATGGCTGCATTTCAGTGAGACTGCACCCAAACACATGTTGCTCACTGGTGCATTCCACCCCATAGTGAAACCATAAATCTCTTTATTTTCCACTCATGGAAGCTTCAGGGATTTCCCATAAGCAATGCTAATTAAGTAGGGCGAATTGATGAAGGTGACATTGCCTCACAATCAAAATGAATTTCAGAAGAGAGCAAAGTTAATAATGGGAAGGCAGAGACGTTCCTCATCTCACCCGCTGCTCTAGGCAGCTGGCAGAAACCTCCTGGGAAAAAGGCACATAATAATTGCACAAGGTACAGGAAAGAACTGCACAATTAGGAATAATGCTAAACGTTCATTTGGCAACAGGAAGGCACTTGGTGCTGTACAACACTGAGAAGTGATATTGTGCCTGGCCAAAAGGGCCTAAAATCTGCAAGGTGAGATGACACAAGGATGGAGGTACTGGATATGAGAAAAAGCACTACACAACGCTATCTTCAACTATTATTATTCCAAAACCTCCTTGAATACAGAGCAACATCTGACTTTAAAGAAAACAAAAACTTAACTGAAATAGGAACAAGATTATCTTGGCCTCTGGGATGATTCCCAAGTAGACCACACCTGCTCCTAGCAGTTTCTGCCGCAGACTGAATTCAATCCTATCTGTTCCTCCCACATGTAAGATAGCCATATGAAAAAGAGAGCAGAGCTCCTAAACCTTTAATAGTTATATGGAAGAAACAATTTCAGCAGGTGTAGATTCCATGACTAGGTGATACCTGGTGAAATAGAATAACACTTTCATACCATTGTAGAGTTTTTAAAATACCCAAAGTAAACTAGTACTAATGTAGAAAACCAGCAGCTAAGCATACTCCACAGATGGACACACACAAAAAAAAAACACTTCCAGTGAAGGAGAGCCTATCACTCTCTGAGGCAGTCCATTACATTGTCCAGAAAGAACATCAGGATGTTCTTCCTAACGTTTAGTCAGAATATCTTTTCTTCTAACTTGAATCCAATGGTTTTGGTCCTACCCCATGGAGCACTTGTAGACAATCTTGCTCAATCTTCCATTGATGGCTCTTCAGATATTTGAAGATGGCTATCCTATCTCCTCAATCATTTATTCTTCACCCTAAACATGTATACTCCCCAGGTATTCCGCACAGTGCTCTGTCTCTAGGCTATTTATAATCTCAGTTGGCCTTTTATCCTAGGTCACTGATAAACTTTTTAATCTCCCCAGCCATTCCTCAAAGGGCTCTGTCTCCAGGCTATTTTGCATCTTAGTTGGCCTCTTCTGGATACATCTTAGTTCACTGATATACGTTTTTAAACTGTGGTGCCCAGAACAGCAGGTGAGTTACATCCCTTCTTCCACATAACTGTTAAAGGTCAAGGATCCCTGTGCTCTTTTCTGTATGGCCTTTGACCCCAGGCCTAATAGTATGGAGAAATTCTGGACTTGCTTCTTTAAGAGTATACATGAGATCAATACATGAAAGCAGTATACATGATAGCAATACTAAAGATGTAACAATAGAAATGGGACAGAAGAAAAACAGATGGTAATGGATAGGCAGGTAAGGTGATGCTTAAGAAGTGAGAAAAGTTTTGGTTAAAGAAAATGAGCTGGGGAAGAGACATGGGAGAACATGGGAGCGTTTATTGTGAGATTTTATTGTTGTAAGCTGCCCCGATTGCTTTGGTAGAGGGGCAGGGTAAAATAAATTTTATTATTATTATTATTATTATTATTATTATTATTATTATTATTATTATTATTATTATTATGGAAGGATGGGAGCAGCCTGAACTAGGTATGCAACCTATATCCCTGCATCTGCACTGCAGAAATAACACAGTTTGATTTGACTTTAACTGCCATGGCTCAATGACTCAGACTTCTCTGTTAGAGAGCTCTGGTCTCACAAAAGACTATAAATCCCTGAATTCCATAGCACTGGAACATGGCAGTTATTTCTGCATTGCAGATCAGGCCCTAGAGGGGAAAAAATTTTCTAAATATATGGTGCAGCTTGGTAGAAGCCATGAAAAGAGGAATGCAAGATGGAGAAAGTGTTATGGAGTGAGGAAAAACTAATGTAAAGCATGGCCAGTGAATTATTAAAAACTAATAACCTACTGCCTCACATTGCCTAATGACAAGGATGGACCTGTTCAAGATGTAAGAAGAACATGGTGACTTCTGCATTCCAGAAGTAGAAGATTTTCAACTCAATCACAGAGATGGAGAGGATGAAACAAGAAGATGAGAGGATCCTGGAGAAGGGTGAGGCAATGTCTAGCATCTCCCTGCTGAAAGACTGAGAGGCATGGTGATTGTAAAAGGGAACCTAAGATGAGTCCACGTATCTCCTCTCTGATCTCTGGAAGCTATAAACAAGTGCACTGAGACATAACATAAGGGTAGCAGTGACAAATAGTGACTTTGATGCCAGTGGGGTGGTAAATCTGAGTTTGAAGCTGATTTTTAGAGAAACTTTAAAGAAGGCCCATACCTATTGGGGCAATATGGGATGAGTACCTTGGACAGTTCCTTTATAGTTTCGACTAAATCCAGAGCAGGCACACTGCCTCACTAACATGGAAATCACCATCCATCATTGCAAGGTAGTACATCTCCATAGATTGTTGATGTTGTTAACTATCCTCAAGTTGACTTTGACTCATGGAGACCCTATGGATGAGACATCTTCAAGACCCCCTGTCCTCCACTGCTCTGCTCAGATTCTGCAGGCTCAGGTCTGTGGCCTCTTTGATTCATTCTAACCATCTGGCGTCTTCCTCTCTTTCTACTGCCTTCAACCTTTCCTAACATAATTCATTGTTTTTTCAATGATTAATGCCTTCTCATGGCATGGTTGAAGTATAATAGCCTCAATTTAGTCAACCTAGCATCCAGGGAGTTTGGGCTTGCACTGTTCTAGAGTCATTTGTTGTCTTCTTGGCCATCCATAGTATCCTCAGCACTCTTCTCCAGCGCCGCTTCTCAAATAAATTTATTTTGTTTCTATCAGCTTTCTTCACTGTCTAGCTTGTTTTCTGCTGCTCCAGAGAACAGGATCCAGAACAACGGATGCAAGCTACAGGAAAATAGATTCCACCTCAATATTAGGAGGAACCTCCTGACAGTGACAGCTATTTGACAATGGAACACACTCCCTCGGAGTGTGGACGGCCATCTGTTGGGAATGGTTTGATATTGATTTCCTGCATGGCAGGGGGTTGGAATGAATGGCCCTTGTGGTCTCTTCCAACTGTATGATTCTATAAGTGTTGGAAATATAACCAAGAGGTCGGTACTTTCTACCATATATGTTAGAATTGTTCATGTGCTAGGAAATTTTGGAAGGGAATTCACTGTACAGTAATAGAAATTTTACAGTTTAAAATTACTATGGATCCAAAATTTTATTTGCTGAGTATGTGTGAAAATGAGAACTTAGAGAGACAGCACGGCAAACTTATGTTTTACATGATGACAAGTGCTAGAATTATATATGCAAGCAAATGGAAAACAGCAATGCCGGATGTGGAAGATTGGTTAAATAACTTAGTGGACTTAGTGGAGTCAGATAAAATAAAGAATGTGGGGACCCTTTGTGAGGCTATTTAATTAAGAAGGGGACTAAGACTGACAAAGATATCTGAGATTAGGTGGAATTTAGGTTTGTGGGATTAGATGTACAGTTTAGGTGATAATTTAAGAAATTAATTTCCCGAAACCAGGAAATGGTGGGAATGGAAGGGGAAAATTTTATTATGGTTATAACTTTGTCAGAGTCCAAGAAGTCATAGATGTTTGTTAGTTTATTTTTTTATTTATTTCTTCTTGTTCGTAGAATTGTTGAAAATCTGTTGGTGATGTCTAATGTCTGTATGGTTTTGTTAAATGTATGTATAAGTTTTTTAATGCAATAATTTTTTTTTTTAAAAAAAAGAAAAGAATGGCTCAGAAATACAGAAGCACCCACTGATTTATAATTATGTCCAAGAACTCTTACTATATGCATCAGAGTGAAAAGAGGTGCACATTCTGTGTGTATGAAGTATGAGGCCTTACTTTATCTTATAGTTTTGGAATCAGGATAGGTAGGTTGTGACTCAATGTAAGAGCTTAAGTTAATAAAAAAAAATTAGAGGTTGCTGGATTTTTTAAAAAACGTGGGTGCAAAAGGAAACCATGCCTAATTCTCCTCCTCTTCATTTCTGGAAGCTTGCAGTAAATTTTGATCTAACTTGTCTATTTATTCTGAAATCCTAATGTAACTAGAAGGTGGGCCAACAGCTTCTTATTAATCATGGGTCCCTGCTTCTGATTTTCAATTTGCTTCAACCTTAGACTTTCCCCTCAATGATCAGAAAAAGAATACTTGCACAGCAGTTGTCTCAAGATAGCTAATATGCTTGGAGGAACAAGGACTGAAATCTCTGATAAAGATGATATATTTGAAACATTGTCTTTGTAAGAATCTGAAAAAGACACAATCAAAACACTATTCTCAAGGCCAGTTGTCCTTCACAGAGGACAGCTGCCTGGAAAAGGCAGGATTCACTAAAAGCATATGTCTTTAACACCAGTCATCTTGAAATATGTATATTCAGCCTTGTAAGATATATAAATCAGAGAAAATTCCACTTAATATACAAAATCTTATATAAATGTTGAAGAAAGTGTAGGCAGGATTTAGAAAGTTAAGCTCACTCATTCAGCTGAACTGCTAGCAGACACAAATTGGACCCTTGGAAGAATGTGATGGTTCACTCACTCATTTACCACTGGAAGGATTTGCAATAATCTTGTTTTTTACTGGAAGCTGAAGCCCATGACAGTAAATAACAGGAAAGAAATAATCTGAAGGAGGCAAAGTATGGCATGGAATGAAAGAGAGGGGAAAAGAAGACCACCAGAGAACACATCACAATGGATTAAACTACACTTTTAAGCCTAGCTAATCCTTGTTATTATGATCTAACATGAAAACATATGTGCCTTTCTTTTACCTTTGCAGGTCTTGGTGGAGACGTCAAGGTAGTACTGTGGAGCACAGCTATCATACAGGCATTCCCCAAAAAGCAAGACTTTTGAGGGGTCTCTGCAGGATGTACAACTGGTTGCTGAATCACAGCTCAGACACAGGTCACTGCAAGCTGGAGAGGAAGATTTTTAAAAAGACAAACTTGAGTTGCTCTTAGATGCTAAAGTGGGGATGGTTCCACCATGTGGCCAAGTGAGATGCAGATTTGGCATACCATGGAAGGATGGATAATTGTTAGCTTTTTGTCACTGTCATATTTTTACCTCCAGACTACTTCATCCACAATATACAATAGACAGTCAAGTAACAGCTACTTAATTTTGCGCTATGCTGTATGCAAATCACTGTAAACATTTCAATATACAGTCACCCCTTCCGATTCATGGGTGATATGTTCCAGACACCACCACCCTGCAAATTGGAAAAATTGCAAATATTGGAGGTCCACTGATTTTAATGGGTTATGCTCCTGTGTACAATTCCATGCATATGCCATGGGTGCATGTGCCATTTTGTTCCTCCCTGCTTGCCGTCCGCGAAGGAGCAAGCCATGAACTCCAAGTCCATGAACGGGGAGGGACGAGTGTACATATAAATGTTGCAAGTGTGGTATAGTGTCTCCTGTGCTGCACTATGACTAGGAAGACCCCCAGTTCAAACTCCTGTTTCAGCCATGAAGCTCAATGAGTGACTGTAGTTGGTGACAATCTCAGAAAACAACATTTTCTGCACAGAAGGCAGTTTCTTCTGCAACAAAAATGATGCTTTTGTACTGTTACATTATTTTCTACACAGAAAATGTTGTAGCTGGGGGATTAAGAAAACAGAATTTTTCTGCTTAAAGACTGCATAGAAACTACAGAGTTTACTACAGAGAAAATGCTGTTTCCTGTGCAAAAACAAAACAGAAACAGCTCATGTGTGAAATTTGTGCAAAATAAGTCTCAAGCAGTGAAGATTCTTGTTAGTCCAGGAGTCTCCTCATCCTGACACTTTCCCAACAGCCAGGAAACATGTTTCATTTTTGTTTTGTTGTGGTGGTAGTGGTGTGCCTTCAAGTCATTTCTGACCTATGACGATTGTAAGGAAAATGTATCATGGGCTTTTCTTGGCAAGATTTTTTAGAGGAGGTTTGCCATTGCCTTCCCCTAAGGCTGAGAGAATGTCACTTGCCCAAGGTCACCCAGTGGGTTTCATGGCCAAGTCAGGAACTGAACCCTGTACTCCAGAGTCATAGTCCAATGTTCAAACCACTACTCCATGCTGGCTGGGTTTTTTTTTTTAACCATTTTTCAATGTTTCCCCCCCAATATCTTTCCATCCCTAATGGGACCACATTCCACATTAGCAGGCAAATAAATTATGAGAAGCAGTGGTCTCCACTCATAATATTAAAACAAACATATGTATTGGTACGTATTCCTCTTTACAGTATCTTCAGTTGTCCTGTTGGTATCAATTTATCTTGCCTCTCATAGGTGAGTTAAGTTTAGCTTTTCTGTTGGATTCCATACCCTCTAGAAAGGAAATGAGGGGTTTGCTTGTCTGAAACAATCTCCAGGCAGCAAAAGCTTCCTGCATGTGGAAAACTTTCAAATTGGGGAAAGGCTTCACCTTGACATGCTAACTTTTTTGCATCTGCAGAGACATGTTGACAGAGCAAGATATTCAGACATGCAACCTCGTGAATGCCTTCTGTACTAATTCCATTTTAGAAGGACTATACTACATGCACCCTTGCTAAACATGTGAAGAGATTCCCAGTGCAAAAAAGAAAAGTGCTGAGAACTAATTAAGTGACTACAGTTTCAGGATTTTCATGCCATGGCACTCCAAAAACTGAGGTCTCTTCTGTACAAAGCTTTAAGTACACAACTTTTTATCCACCTGCCCCAGATTCAGTTCTCTAAAACTTCTTATATACCTAATTTCCTATGCTACAGCATCTGACTCATTTTATCAATTCCAGAGGGGTGTCACAAATGTTAATTAACATTTGCAACACATCTAAAAAGATGTGTGGATTACCAGTGCAAAGAAAATGCTAATAATTGGATGTGTGATGAGGTACATTTGCAAACCTCAAAATGCAGCGGTTACACATTATTCAAAAATGACAAGGAAAAACCAAAATAAACTGTACACTGTAAGCTAAGAAAGAGTTGCCTTTATCCTGTATGACTTACTTGCATTATTGATATAAACATTTTTTAAAATGCAAACAAGTTTTTGTGAAGGCTCTGAACAATATACATTTCTCAATCTAGTCCACAATGGAATTATATACTTACCATATCAGATTAAACATTATTTAATGCTTTTGAAGCCAATGGTCAGGTTTTCATTTTATTTCAGAACTGAGCAACTATGGCCCTTGGACTGTAACTCCCATAATCCTTCACCTCTGGCTACGCCAGCTAGGGCAGATTGGAATCATAGACTGTGAAAACCCACAGGACCATAGTTGCACATTCCTGTTTCATTTGGACTTTTCTCCTTCCCTTAATTTGGGAATCAAGGTGGGCAACAACATTTTACCGCATCTACAGCATAAACATTGTTTTTAAAAGGAAGGCCCATAACACCTGCATGCAGCCCATTCTTCCAGTCTCTAAGGACATATTTGTATTTTCATGACACACCAGAATTTAGTATAGCCTTTTCTACCTTGGGCTCCTCCAGGTATTTTTGGTATCAGTACCATCCAGCCTAGCTAATAGTGAAGGATGGTGGGAGTTGTGATTAAAGGCCTAAGCCCATCTCTTAAGTCTTAATTGAAACAGACCTACTGAATCATTTTAACTTACTAAGTATAAAACTAACCAAGCGGCAATTGATTCAATGGCTTTTATCTGCTTGGGGCTAACAACTGTCCAGAGTTTGGGGGTCACCAGTATGTTGATCCACTTCTATTACTCCTTTCAACCTAACTCCAAGGAAGATGCTCCTATGCTGAACTAGCCCTTGATAATTGTAATGAATTGGATGAGGGCGAACAAACTGAAACTTAATCAGACAAGACAGAGGCACTCCTGGTTAGTCAAAAGGCAGATTAGGGAAGAGGGATTCAGCCTGTGTTGGACAGGGTTACACTCCCTCTGAAAACACAGGTTTGTAGTTTGGGAACCTCCTGGATTCAGTCTTGAGCCTGAAGGCCCAGGTTTCAGCAAGTGACCAGGAATGCATTTACACAGTTAAATCTAGTGTGCCAACTCCAACTATTCCTGGAGAAGTCGGATCTGGCCACGGCGGTAGATGCTTTGGTTATGTATGTGGGGATGCCTTTGATATGAAATCAGTCAACTCAAAGAGCTGCAGCCTGATTGTTAATTGGGGCTGGCTACAGGGAGCACATAATTCCCTTGCTGCAACAGAGCCACTGAGCACTTGTCCATTTTCAAGCACAATTCAAGGTGCTGGTTTTGACCTATAAAGCCCTATACAGCTAGGCCCAGGTTATTTGAAGGACCGTATCTCCATTTATGAGCCTATGAAAGCTCTAAGATCATCTGGAGAGTCCTTTCTCTCTGGGCTACCAGCTTCTCAGGTTTGTTCGGGAATGAGGGAGCAGGCCATCTTGGTAGCTGCTTCCCAGACTTTGAACTCCCTCCCTAGAGAGGCCATTCTGGCCTTGTCCTTGTTCTCCTTCCAATGGCAGGTCAAAATATTTTTGTGCCTTCAGGCTTTTACAAACTAACTAGGGTTGGGCTTTTAATTCTGTGCAGTTGGTATATAGTCTTTTGACGCATTTTAATATTTTTTAATGTTTAGTGTTTTAACTTCATAAATTGTTTAATTGTTTTAAAATCTTACTTTTATACTCTAATTAATGCTTTTATATTGTTTTTAATTTGTATTGTTTTGTAAAATGCTGTTAGATGCCTTGAGTACCAGTATCAGGAGAAAGGTGGAACAACAGATGATGATGATGATGATGATGATGATGATGATATAACTGGATTTAGGTCAAACATTTGGAAGGTCTGATGTTGGTAAAGCTGAGTTATTGCAATATGCATGCCGCTAGGAGATGTCAGCTGGAAAATATGGTTCTTGTTTTTAGTTAACACAATTTTCTGTGCTGCCTATACCTTGAACTGTGGTTAACATTAATCATGGTTGATTTTAAACGCTAGCTCCAGAAAACATAACTTGAAAATGGATTCTATGAAATGAATCATACTTAATACTGGACCATAGGTTATCACTTCAGAAGATATGACAAACCACAGTTAAAAAAAATTGAAAGCAAGAACTATACAGGAATAGGGATGGGAAGAACCATGGTTTGTTCTGCTAATGCTGAACCATAGTTTACTGTAATTCACTGATGCTTTCTTACTAAAAAAAAAATAAAAATCATATGGGACACTTGTCCCACTATATTATACAGTGGGCCCTTGGCATCTGCTGGGGTTTGGTTCCAGCACACCCTATGCATATCAAAATCCATGGATGCTCAAGTCCCATTAAATACAACAGCATAGTAAAATGGTGTCCCTTATATAAAATGGCAAAATCAAGGTTTGCTTTTTTGGAATTCCAAAAAAGCTGACTGCACAGTATTAAATTATAATCATATTATTGTATAGATCCAGCCTTTCTGTCCAAAAGGCACCTAATGCAACAAACAATGGTAAAGTTTAAAGGAAAACAAATACAATGAATACCTGAAACATTTTAACTCTGCTTAATGCCTGTTAAGGTGGGTAAGGTAGTAAAAATACTGTCATCCATTTGACTTTGAACTAATGTAGTCTGGTATTTAAGCACTGGTTATCTATCAACGGACAACCACAAATTTCATGCAGGTTGACAAAAAAAGACATGCTATCAGAGATGGGCTGGAGCAATCTCTCCCCACCCTGCAACCAACACAGAAACCAAGCAGGATGACAGAAGGAAGCTACTTTGTTCACATCTAGGCCAGAAATGCAGCTCCTCTGGCAATCCCAGTGGGCAACTTTTAAAAGGTCTGGCAAGCTGGTCACTCTAATGGGCTTATTTAAAAGGCTGCAGGAAAAAAAGTCTCAGAAATCTTACCCAAATTAGCAGAGGGGAATGCAGACCTCAAGGGCTGGTAGCTGTTATGGATTTGAAATGGCACACATCAGGGAGCAGAGCGCACTCTCTCTGCAAAATTTACTAGGTTTTTAAAGCCCTTATACTACTTATGTGTTAAAAGCAATTCCTTTCTGTGGAGAAAGTGCTTTTAACACAGCATGGATTTAAAAAAGCCTTCTGAGACATTTTGGTTATTACTTCTCTACCCTGAAAATCATCTTCTCCCATCAGTACCCATTTTGGAGCTATTTCCCCTGGATCTCAAGAGAAGCTACTTTTCTGTTGCTAACGGAGCTGAAATTTTATTACCTGTCTTTTATTGACCTTTGTCCCTGGTCTCCATATGGCCAAGAAGGAGAGTGCCCTCTATCTGCATTGAAATCCCTCCAGAACAAATGAACTACAACAGAAACAACATCTGATACAAAATGTAGGTCTATGGAGTTTATCACATGGGGAAAATTGGAAGTTTAAACGGGTCAGAACCTGTGACTATCCAGTGCATTAGGCACAATTGCACAAATGGTTTTCACACAATGCTGTGCACAAACCACTTAGAATCTGACAGGAAAGTGACATGAATCAGCAAATAGGCATTTTCGGAAAATACTGTAAATTCATTTCCATTTCATTCACAAATCCACTTTTTGGTATGCAACTGCACTAGTATGAAAGACATTTGCAGAATTCTCCCATTTCTGTACTTATTGCCAGATTTCCCATGTTCTTTGGGGTGAGTAGCCAGAGCTCTTAAAGGAACAGTTGCTGGGACAAAGGCAGGGAAACAGAGAAAAAGCTTGCTTCTCCCTAGTTCAGGGGTAGGCAACCTTTCCCCTTTAAGGGCCAAGGGACTTCAGCTCCCAGAAGCCTCAGCCATGTTGGCCAATAGTCTCATGCTGGCCAATAGCTCCTGGGATTCTGGGAGCTGAAGTCCCTCGGCCCTTAAGGGGGACAGGTTGCCTACCCCTGCCCTAGTTTTGTGAATTTCTCTTCTCCCTCGCCCTTCACCACGGCTCTTAAAGGAACTGCTGCTGAGGGAAGGCAGGGACACCGGTTGCTGAGGGACGCAGCCTTTTATGCTGTTTTTCTGCTTCTTTGGGTAATGTTTTGTTCTTTTTACTCAGGTTGGATAGCATTTTTTGGAAAGTAAGGCAAGGTACAGTATATTTTTATAAAGAAAATTGTGTAAATAAAATTGTTTATTTTTCTGGGTGATTTCTGCTGATGCAACTACTTCTTATGTGAGCACGCACAAAAAAAGTGATTCTCAAACCATTATTGGGATTTATACACATCCGTGTGAAAACCAAACACACGTTCTACCCTCTTTCTTGTTTTAGTAATGAGCTTCTAATGTGTTATTGTGTTCTGTGTGTGAAAATCATTTGCGCATTGCACGCTTTTGTGGATTGCAGCAGCTATAATCATTATCGGGATGGAGATGCATATGGTCCCCATGTGATAAACTCCTATGAATCCAACATCATCATTTTTCTTCTCTTATATGATTTTTAAAATCTTTTGCTAGATGAAGAGTGGAGCTTTGAAAGCTTGCAAGATGAAGTTTCTACATTTTGGTTGGCCAATTAAGGTATCACTCTTTTGTGCGTTTTGTATATAGCTTCTCTTGCTTTCCTATCTCATCTACTGTATATATTTATGTGTAAGTCTAGAAATTTCAGTAAAAAAAAAAATCAACCTAAAACCCATAGGTTGACTTATCCATGAGTCAATGTAAGTACTGTACCTTAACTTTTATCAAACAAAAGGAACTATCCTCTTCTCTGAGTGAAGTGGTGAAAGGCGAGAGCTTAGCCTATCCCAGGAGAACATCAAAGAAGCACCAACCCTCCCTACTCTCTCCACAATGGCATAGCTTCTGGCCTTTTTGAATGCTTCGGTGAGTAAATGGCAGCAGCCCTTTGGTGCTTTCCCTCAAAGGAGCATGAAGAGAGTACATGGGGTTGGTGCTTCTATTAGGTTCTTCTGGGATCAACTGAGTTCTCTCACCTTTCACCACTCTACTCAAAGAAAGGGAATTCCAGCGATGTTATTCCAGCACCAAGGAATTGGGCTTTGAAGGATTTAAATAAGACATGTGTATGTCTGTCAGTTTTCAGGTTTTTTTTTTTTTTTTTGGTTAAAATCAGGCAAAGTTATCATGTTAAAGTTAAAGGCTGTAATCACCACTAACATTCACCATTTTCTTTGCTTTGCCTTTTCATCTTTTTTGACATGTGTACATTTCCTTAGCACTGCCCACACCTGGTTGCCTCCCCATCACATTGTACAGCCACCATTTATGTTATCTCCTCTCTTCCATCCAGACTTTAGGGTGCACACTAACAGCTATCCCTGACTGAATTTTGTAAGTTCTTGGCATCATTTGTTCCATCCTTTACATCCTTTGTTACAAGTCCCTAAGTTTTACTCTTGATTTATCCTTGAGCCATATGAAAATCCAAAATTTTTCCCAAAAAAACTGCACTTGATTTATACATGATGTTGACTCATACACAAGTAATTATACAGTAATTAGCTCATGCCTACATAGACCGTATGACCATCAAAGGAACTGGTTCCACACATTATGTACTAAAACTATACCTACAAGATGGCATCAAACTTATGTAAGCCACTCTACTAAGTCTCCCTATCTGTCTTCCTCTTCTTTATCTTGTCATTGTCAGTGCCCATACATCCTTTTCAGAGCTGTCCCAAGATATATACCTGCTTGAGGCAGAGTAGAAAATGGTACACACCACCCATCACCTGAGTCAAAGTGTATGATAACAAAAGCCAGTCAAATTATTGTGGCTCATGGACCATAAAACTCCACAATTGCTTCTTACACATCCCTAGCAGGAAAAAAAAACAGTAAAAAGAATAATTAATAATTTAACTGTTTAATTAAAAATTAATGATTTTTATGATTGATCTGTGATTGCAATAAAGTTGGTTGATTGATACCTTTGGTGCCCTTTCAGGACATGCAGAACCTCCTGCCTGAAACAACTGCAACCCTCTGCTTAATAGAAAACATGGTTTTGTATTTTGAAATTCCGAAACTCTAACCATGCTTCATCATGACAATTGTGTGTGTAAGCATAGATGTGCACATTCAGTATCATGAAGATAAATGCATAAGGATGTAAATAATATAGTCACATATTCTCATCAAGGCACCTTTTCTTAAAGTCAGTCCCTCAGAGTTTCCACCATTTAGAACTTTTGGTGAATATTTTGCAAAGAGTTTTTCGCCTTCTAAAAACATTGTTTTTGCACAAACATCCATACTGGTTTTGTACAACAGTGGTGGGTGGGTTTTTTTTGGTGTTTTTTTTTTTTTTTGGTAAAAACTAATTGTTTTAGAGGCAAGAAAGTTTTATGAAATTTGCACAAAAAGACCAGAAAAGTAAGTGAGAAAATTCCAGTATTTTCCATTCTTGCCTGAAAAAACAAAAGAAATTGAGATAGACATCCTTAATTATGTGGAACTCATAGCAACATTAATGCTCCCCAGGAAACTAGATTGGAGTTAAATAGTTTGTTCTACAGGCTTATGGGATAGTACTAGTTTATATTTTAGCTACAGACCAGAAAAGGGTAGATTTCAGACTTCAGAAATCTTTCTGTCCGCCCCCCCCTTAGAAACTTAAGGTCTAGCAACTCGTGGTGGGTGCAAAATAGTGATGAGGATAGAGTTGCCAGATTACATGGTTGTGTAGAAGAGCAAATTTCAGCAGGTGTTGCTTGTTACCTGGTAACATACCCTCTTCTACACAACCATTAAATATACAAGAACCCTTTCCAGTTTTCACTCTGGCAATCCTAGATGAAGAAGGATGATTCAGGTGGAGCCAAATTCAATATTATGGATCAGGATCCATAGCTCAGAAAGGTTATTTTTGAATACAATTACCAGAATCCCCCAGCCAACATAGCATGATCCCTAAAATATATATATTTCCAAGATCTGCAATTACCTACTTCATTCAATTATCCTGGTACAATGATTACTGGGACAGTAAGCATGACATGAGTGTTAATTCAGCCGTTAATTCAGTTTGGATTAGCCACTGGATTTAGCTTATGTTTGAATGATTAGAGCTCAACAATCTTAATGGCCAAATCAACAGCCTCCATAGGAATTGTCAAACAACAGGGAGACAGAAACATTGATGATGCTTTGCCAATCATGCAGCACTCTACCAGCAGACCCTGATTTCACTTCTGCCTAGACCACTCCTCCTGTAACACAATTACATATTGGCCTGAATCCTGCTGATGTCTCACCAATGTATAGTTTTTTTTGTGTGTGGAAGCAATTGAACAATTTGTCTGATGCAGAATGTCAATATTCTATTCAAGATTGCAGTATCTGAGTGAAGCAGACATATGGTGTCATTGTGCAAGTACATCCACATTCAGTTGGTCATTCAGTTGCACGACACTGCCATTGAGTATAAGATTTGTATAACACAATCAATGCATAATTCCACATGTGGAGAGTTATGCTGAGAAAGCCTGACATAAGATCTCAGCCACTGTTTCAGAAGCATGGAACAAGATAATTAAGAAACTCAGTGTGAACCACACTCCAAGAAAATACATACATTGGCAATGCCCATTCTCATCCCTGTAGAACCCAAGGAAACAAGCCGAGATGCAGGTGCCAAGGTGAGAAAGGACGAGGCTGGAGTCACAGGAGGTGCAGGAGAAAGGGCCTCCTCCCAAACATGTTTTACATGAAGGATGACACTCTAGAGGAGAAGACAAGTGGAAACAGTAACCTCTGAAACAGCTTCTCTGAAAACAGATCATATCAGCTATCAATGGCTAGCAGTAATGAAAGCTATATATTTATACCCGTATTGGCAGTATGCCTCTGTGTACTCATCACTGTGTAAATGGTGTGAGAATTTCAGCTCCAGAATTTTCTGAAGGTACATCTCAATTGCCCCTGAAAAAGGCCACTGAGAACACAGACAGGCTGAAAGACATTGAGCTTTTTATTAATAAATCATTCACATATTGAGCACCTTGAAACCAGTTTCTTCTGCAGATTTTATTATGTGGTCCTCAGATTTTACTTCCTGGGAACAACAGGTGCTGCTGTGCTTACATCTTGTTTATGCATTTCCCCCAGGCCTTTAGTTGACTACTGAGGGATACGCAATGCTGAACTAGAGGGATGTTTGGTCTGATTCAGCAGGAATCACCTTAGGTTCTTATAAATAATTCTATCATTAAGACTTCCATGAATGCTTGCCTACATTGGGAACATTATTTATCAATGCAATATTCACAGGCACACACAGATTGCTCCATTGCTCCCACTGTTTTCCAGACATTACTCACTTTGACATGCTCTGCCAACCATGTAGTATCCTGTAGGGCATTCAGGTACACAGAGATCTTTCAGGAGTAAGTGACCGGTATTTTGGCACTTCAAGCAGATACTTCCTGTGTTATGGAGATCTGCCACACACTGACTGCACAGGAGATGACAATCTGCAGAGAGAAGAGGTATGAGAGTGAGAAGGACTTGCTCCTGGGAAAGTTTACCAAATGAATTATTGTTAAAGTAACACAGTCAGGACATAACTATCACAAGTTTTATTAAAGTCTTATCATGCAAGGATACACAGAATGAAAGTAGACATGTTTTTTTTAAAAAAAAATAGTGCTTTTTTTAATAGCTGTATTTTAATAGCAGATCAAGTTGCAAACCTCCCCGGAAGCCAAGATGACCAAACTGAGATTGTCATACTTTAGACACATCATGAGAAGAGAAGACTCTTTGGAAAAAATAATGCTGGGAAAGGTGGAGGGAAGCAGGAAGAGAGGAAGGCCACATGACAGATTGATGGACTGTATTAAGGAGATCACGGGTATTAAGGGTTGCAGGAATTAAGCAGAGCAGCGGAGGACAGAGGTTTTGGAGATGTCTCATCCATAGGTTCGCCATGAGCCGAGATTGATTCAAGGGCAGTTAACAACAACAAGAAATTGAACATCAGCTGCTTAGCTAAGTATACTTAACTAAGGGGCTATGCAGACTGGCCCAAACGGGTGGAGTTGAGGCAGAGAAGCTGCATGCCGGCCACCCCAACCCCAGCCCGATGCCATCCTGATGGCGCGTGCCATTACACATTACAGACACGCTACCCCGAAAGGGCATGGAAGAGCTGTGGTGCCAGCTCTTAGGGTGGCCTTTTGCCACCCCTAAAAGGAGCATTTTGCTGCTCTTTTAGGGGCAGCAAAAGAGAGGATCAGGGCCGCAGTGTGTGGTTGCCACAACCCCAATCCGCCATTCCCCAGGGTGACTCTCTGCCACCCCAAACGGGCCATCTGCATCAGCCCTAAGTTACTCCTCCTGGCCTGACTTCCACAAACCCAATGGAAACTGATTGCAGAATGGACTTTCTTCAACCCAATGCAACAGATGCCCAATAAAGTAGGCTGGGGGGAGGTGAGTTACAACCATGTCAACAGTGTCACAATAATGACTAAGTAGTGATCAGGAATACAGAACTGTTAAAGATGAGTAAATCTAAGATAATGTAAAATTGTTGTGTGCCTTCAAGTCGTTTACAATTTATGACACCCCTAAAGCAAATCTATCATGGGGTTTTCTGGAACTCAGAGTGTGTGACTCACCCAAAGTCATCCAGTGGGCTTCCATGGCCAACCGAGTAATTGACCAAAGTCCTTATTTTTGCACACTAGCTCTTGTACGGTTGCATTCATGGTTCTTAATTTATTCCTATCTCTTTTTTGTTTTGTTTCTCTTCTTTCTTTTATTCCTTATAGCTAGTGCGCAAAGATAAGGAAAATTATTACAATGACAAATCTAGAGAAATAGAAGACAACAACAAAAAGGGAAGAATGAGAGACCTATTCCACAAGATTCCAGAAATCAAGGGAAAGTCTAAACCAAGGACCATGACACTCTACAACAATAAAAATAACATAATTCAAGACCAGGAAGGAATAAAAATAAGTTGAATGCAATACACAGAAGAACTATAGAAAAGAAATGACAAAATGAAGGACACATGGAGTGAAGAGCCATATGAAGATGAACCCCAAATTCTAAAAACGGAGGTAAAAGCAGCAATAAAAGAAATGGCAAAAAACAAGACTCTAGGAACAGATGATATATCAATAGAACTGCTGCAATCCACATTGACAGTCAACTCTAGTGCTAACCAACTATGTCAACAGATATGGGAAACAAAATGATGGCCATCAGATTGGAAGCAATCAGTATACATCTTCATCCACAAAAAAGGAGACACAAGAGACTGCAGCAACTCTAGGACCATAG
>CM034708.1:11397600-11414953 GCA_020142125.1 Phrynosoma platyrhinos | reverse complement strand
TGGTAATAAGGAGACTGGCCTATAGTTGTTCATATCCAGGGGGGTCCAAGGAAGGTTTTTTTTTTTCAGAAGTGGCCTAACTGCCGCTTCCTTCAAACAAGGTGGAACATAACCTTCCTTGAGGGATGCATTGATGATGTCCCTAAAGAGCATCCTCAATGCATCCCTCCCTGGACAGCCAGCCATGATGGGCAAGGATCGAGAGGGCAGGTTGTTTTCCTCACTCTACCAAGGAGCTTGTCCATGTCATCGGTACTCACAGGTTGAGGCTGATCCAGTATAATTTCATCAATGGAGTTGCTGGACACCTCATCATGCTGATACATGTTTCCATTGCACAATAGTCAATATCACCAACCAAAATGTTCTAGGGAATGCATTTATACAACTCCTTAAGATGTACAATTACTTCCACAAGTTACGGCAGTGGAATCTGCTGGGTAATCATAATCTGAATATGATTCATGTGCAGTGGTCTAAAATGTGGCAGGGTATTTGTGCTAGCATATACCATTAATCTATGAGAGCCAGTGTAGCATAGTGGTTGGTGTGTTAGACCAGCACTCTGGAAAACCAGGGTTTGAATCCATTGGATGACTTTGGGCAAGTCACATTCGCTCAGTCTCAGAGGAAGGCAATGGCAAACCTCTGAAGAAATCTTGCCAATAAAACCTCATGTTAGAGTCACCATTAGTCAGAAATCACTTGGAGGCATACAACAACAAAAAATGGCAATAATAGGATTCCAGCCTGAGTTGGCACACAGGTGTGGTCATTTGGATCTTACTCTTATTACAATCACAGCAATGATTTCTACAGTTCCATCCGTACATGTAAATGAGTATATGCAAATCTGTCCCCTTCTCTTTATCCTCTCTATTTTTTGTTGATTATAAGTGCCAGCCTATACCAGACTCCCCTTCAGACCTCAAGCTGACCCTGAATCCTGATTTGCTGATTTGTTTTTATAATGTCTTGGGTGAACTATGTGGGGCTGCTCTTTTAGATGACTCAGGAGCTCCATGCAGCAATGATCAGTACTGCTGCTCACCCCAAGTTAGACGCTGGGCAACGAAACACATTCAGTATTTTCATAGCAACTTCAGTGGCTGCCAGTCCACTTCTGGACCCAATTCAAGGTGTGGATTCTTAACTTTACAACCCTTCAGAGTACAGAACCTATAGATATTTCTCCATATGTGCCCACCATTTTCAATCAGTATCAATGGAATATCTGTGCTTGAGTAAAGATATCCCCCTTCCCCCTGCATCCAAAACGAAAAAGGAAAGAGGGGAAAAGATTGAGGGCATGATAGAAATATTTAAATAAATAAGTGCCTCAAGAAAATCCTATATCAAGCAGACTGGGAAAGCGCAGGAAATTGCAAAGGGTGACTTGTAGCCAGACATCATAGCTACGAATAAGTTTATGGTCTATTATGGGAGAAGGATGAATTTATGAATAAAATGGAAGGGATCATAAGAACCATTCTAACCACACATCATGCAGGAATCCACAAAAAAGCATCATTCATTCTGCTTAAAAATCTCCAGAGAAGGAGAGTCTATGGAGAGAATTCATGGACAGCACTTTTCCAATGGGTCCCCCAAATCTGCTGGTTACCCCTACATGGCACCTCCCTTCCCTACAGATGACCCAAGGAATCTGGTGTGGGATGTACCTGCAGTCTATATTCTCTCACCAAAAAACCCACCCACATGTTTACTGTACTCTATTGCAGTGTTATCTGAAGTGGTGGTCACTGGACTAGTATTAGTCTTTGGCAAGTTTCCAGGAAAGGGGAAAAAACACAATTGTAGCCAATGGGCACAAATATGGTGCCCGTCTCTGGCACATTTCCCACATCAGATAGCTTGAGAAGCAGTGCTCTATGGACCCCTAAAATATTGACTGTTGTGCCAAAAACCAAACAGTAATGTGCATATACATGATGAAACCTTCTCTAATTGTTGTATTTTCCTTCCACATTTACCTTCTATTTTTTGTTTTATTTTGATATAAGGAGCAATCTGTAGTCACCATGCTGCTTAAGTATTTCACAAATGGAAATTAACTCTTGACAAAGACTGTGTTTTTCCCACAAGGGAGCCGATTTGTGAAGCCCAAAAATAATTTCATTAATATTTTTATGGCTTCTCAGCAAGGAGAACCTCCCATCTTTCAACATCTGATTATTTCTAACAGCCAAGCTGTCTTAAAGAAGGAGCCACATTTAGTGCCAAATATATATGCTAGCAGGTCTATCTGTTCTCAGCTGATAAATCAGCTCTTATACCCAATATTATGTTTGCCCAAACCATCTGCCCAAACATGGATTTCTAAAAAGGAGGTATCAAGTTTAAGGAGGATCACCTAATCCTGAGGCAGATGGAAAAAATAAGGGATTGTCGTAAAAATTAATGACTGTTCAATAAAGGTGGTGATTTTGTCACATGTATTGATTGGCATCTTGTCAATTAGTCCCAAACTGAGTAGACCTATTCAATTAATTCTTGAATGTTGAGTCAACAGATAGTCAAATTCCAGCAATTCAGTGGATCTACTCTTGTCAGGAATAAGAATAGGGTTTTGTCCGTTGCTACTAGGGAGTTGTAGGCAATTATCCATTTCCAAGGATGCTTTAGGAATGTATACTGGTGACATGTTTTAGTTATTTATGATTTTTTTTAAAAAAAATTTGGTAGGTATGTCCAGGTTGTGTGTACAGCAGATTCCTTGGAATTTTCCTTCCAAGAGTAGACACTGGGGTTCTGTGAGAGATTGTGATTGAAAACCGAACCCATTTGTTTTGAACTATAGATATAATATTTTTAATGCAGGGGTTCCCTGAGACTTGAACATTATTTCAAGGACTTCTCCAAGGTAATAAGAAAGACTGATTACAGGACATAGTTTCCATTCTTATACATGTAGGTCACAATTTCATAGATACCCCTCTGTGGTTGACATATGGCCTTCTCCTTTCTTTGTCTGCACAATCATTGGTCCCAGGACAAATCCCTACAACCAATCATGGGGGGGGAGATACTGCTCGATTCACATAGAGCTATGGTTACATTGCCTGGAAAAAGTAGATTTTACTGCCCCACCCAGCCCCCAGTATACTTTCTGAAGATAGAGAGAAAAATACTTTTTCCTTTTCCTCATCTGTACTATTGCAGCCAAACAACAACTAGGTGTCCAGGAGCCCCCCAGACACTGCACTGGTTGTGAAATCAGAGTTTGTGCACACTGTGCAAGGAGTTACTGGAAGCCTCATTTTGCAGTGCTCCCAAAAGTACTTAAACCGGTTGTGTATTCTCCAAGTATGAGAGTGTAAGGAACCTATATGATTTTAGCCATACCATGTATTGGATAGAGTGGTGATTCCACAGATGTAGCACGAGTGTAAGGAACCTATATGATTTTAGCCATACCATGTATTGGATAGAGTGGTGATTCCACAGATGTAGCACTGTTAACAAGCAATCATATAAACTACTAGTAAGGGATCTCAAGGTGTTAAACTTCCAATAGGAATAACCAAGCCTTTCAATCCACACCCCCTGAAGTCTTCCTAGGCCATACCTCATGACCATTATGAAGGATAGTTTGGAAAAGATTTTTTTTTTTTTTTGGGACTACGATTCCCAGAATCTTCAAAACAATATGGGAGCTATATGTTGGCTAAGGCATTCTGAGAGATGTAGTCCAAATACTAACTTTGCCAAGGTGTAAATTACTAATATTACAGGCACACCTCAGTTAACAAAGCCGCTGACAAAAAAGCTCCTTTCTACTAAGGGGGGTTGCAGACTGCCCGAAATAGTGCAAATTGAGTCCACTTTTAGGCTTAGGGTTAGTGCTAGGGAATCATGGGAATTGGTTTTTTTCTGAGACATTGAGCCTTCTCTGTCAGAGAGCTCTGGTGCCACAATAAAATACAGTTCCCATGATTCCCTAGCACTAACCCTAACCCTAAAAGTGGACTCAATTTGCACTATTTCTGGCAGTCTGCAACCCCCATAAGTCTTTTTACATCTGTTCAGATCCCCCTTTCCCTTCTCATCTACCTGAATGGTGTTTTTTTTAAGCAGCATTACCACTGGGAGGATTGTGGAGGAGGATGGAAAAACACAGACCTTCTGAACTGTGTTGCAGCAATTTGTGTGCAGTCAACAATGCAATATAGTTTGAGCTGGAAGATAATGGATTCTACTGTAGTCGATCCTACTATAGCTGTGTATACTTGCTTATAAGTAAACAGCAGCTGCCTCCAGAATTCTTGACTAAGCATGTGTGAAGAGTAAAAGCTCATCAGCTACCCCCAGCTTGCTAAAAAAAAAAAAAAAAAAAGGAGGGGAATAGATCTACGAGGGAGTATTGTAAAGCTTTAATTATCACCTTTTTAAAAAAATGACAAAAAGTTTGTTTTGATTTGTAGTTGCTAACTTATCTCTACATAGTCACCATCCAGATTTACACATTTTCCCCAGTGTTTTTTGACCCTCCAAATAACTGATATTGTAGAAGTCTGCAGATTGCGCCTTATGAGGGGGTATCGTAAAGTAACCCAGAATAATGATCACTTTAACTGCCATGACTCTATCCTACAGAATCTTGGGATCTGTAGTTTGGTGAGGCACCAGGTCCCTCTGACAGACCCGGCTGAATACCTTGCCAAACTACAAATCTCAGGATTCCACAGGATGGAGTCATGACAGTTAAAGTTGTGTCCAACTGCTTTATTTCTGCAGTGTGGATACAGGGCAAGACAGAGGGAAGTAGCTCATGCTTGAATAGTAGAAAAAGCAGTAGCGTTTGCAAAAATAATATGGGGACTCCTGCTAATACCTGAAATAAAAAAGCAGGTAACAGTTCTGTTTAGAGAACTCGGGTTATAGCAACAAATCCTTTTCAAGGAATAAAGGACTGTATTTGCCTTTATGAACCCATTAAAGAATTAAGATAGTCCGGAGAGGCTCTTTTCTCTGTCTCACCACCCCCGCAGGTGCGTTTGGTGGGAACAAGGGAGAGAGCCTTCTTGGTGGCTGCTCCTAGGCTCTGAAACTCCTGCCCTAGAAAGGCCAGTATGGCCCCATCCCTGCTCTCCTTTTGGCGGCAGGTAAAAACACTTTTGTGCTGTGAGGCTTTTTAAACTAATAAAGGTGGCTTTTTAAACTAATAAAGGTTAGGCTTTCAAATACTGTGCATTTGTATACAAGGTTTGTATGTAGTTTTAAATACATGTAAATATTTTAATACATAATTGTTTTGTTTAAATGTTTTTTAAACTTTATACTTATACTTTTTAAACATTTTTGTATTGTTTTTAAATTGTACTGTTTTAAATTTGCTGTTAGCAGCGCTGAGTCCCTATACTGGGAGAAATGCAGGATATAAGTAAAGAAAATAGTAGTAGTAATAATAATAATAATGGTTTACCTTTGCAAATGCCATCATTGATGTAGAATCCCTGTCCACAACTAGGCATACAGAGGCCTTCCAGTAATACATAAGATAGGTCTTTGCAGGAGTAGCAGTTGTTTGCTGCTGGGCCCCAGCAAGTGGCACAAGATTCGTGGCAAGCTGAAATCAAGAACAGAGTATGCAGGTCAACCAAGAGTTGAGATACCATATCTATCATCAGGTACAGGCCTTCCTTTTAAAGGGTTGCCAACTTTTAAACTTGCTTTTACAGCTACGCTTTTAAATAGTAGTTCACCCGTCAACAATTGGCATGGGAAAACATTTCTCTTCATGTGGTGAAATGCCTCACTAGCTAATCCTTGCAAATAAAGCTGTTCTGAACTCCAGAATATAGTGGGCAACTAAATCCTCTTTAAACATATTTATGGGCAAACAGTCATAGTACGGTACGTATAATACCCAGATCATCTATCTGTGTTACTCTCACAGCTAGCTTAAGTTGGTTTTACTGAATTGGTGTCATGTGACTAATATGGTATGTAATAAGAGATTCACATGTGGAGCTATGACAGTTATATAGCTGAAATTTAAGAGAGTTATATGCTCCTAATGAAGCAGTTCCAGTTAACAACAATGCAGCTGCATTCAGAAGCAACTGTATTTTCCAGGCAGAGAGCACACTGCAGGAATCCAGACAAGGTCTAACTAAGGCATGTGTTATTATGTCCAGATCTGAAAATACCAGGAATGGGCACAGCTTGCAAACCTGTATAAATTTGGCAGAGACTTCCCTTTATTGGGACACATCTTCTAATCTACTAAGGGCTATTGTCTTTTTTAAAAGGGTGCAATATATGCAAAAAGGTGAATAGACTGTGGTCAGAAACTAAGCACTCAGCCCCAGAAGAAGCTAAAACTGAATTTGCACAGGCAAGGAGCCAACAAATGTTGTATTGTTTCTTGAAAGAGGTAGTAACTCATGGTGAGTTATGTATAACAAAACAGAACAAGTGTAGGGGTAAGTTTGAAACCTAAGCAGGTTAGTACTTGAATAGGAGACCAGCTTTCTCAAAGCAAGACTGGGAAAGAAAACAGCCAGAAACCCTCAAAACCCTACTACCAGCCAGATTAGATAACTGCAGGTTTCCTATACAGTGATCCCTCCACATTTGTTAGGGGTGAAGGACCTCTGTGAATGTAGAAAAACCACAGATTAAAAAAAATATTTTTACCTGAGAGAACTCCTCTCTAGGGATCTCCAGGTCCTCTAGTGCAACTCTATGGCCAACATATGCCAGATGTTGATCATAGAATCATGCTGGAGGGACCTACAAATGCCAAGATAAGTGTTTTCTCTAGGAACTCCTAGGTTCTCCGCACAACTCTATGGTCAATGTCTGGCAGAGTTGCACTGTAGGATCCAGAATTCCTAGAAAGAACATATTAATCAAACCCACAAATAATCAAATCCTCAAAAGTCAATGCCGCAAATTTCTACGCACACCCATCATCCTTCACCATAGTACTGGGATCATGCTGATAGGAAATTGAGTCCAACAACATCCATAAGACCACCAGTTCCCTAGCCCTGAAACAGAAGAACATCATAAATGTCCTTGACAATGAGGAAATTGAAAAAGAGTTCCCATATCTAGGATCAAACATTGATCAGAATGGGGACTGCTGTTAAGAAATCAGAAGACTAGGAATGGGGACAGCAGCTATGAAAGAACTAGAAAAGATCCTAAAGAATAAAGATATACAACTGAGCACTAAAATTAGACTCATACAGGCCATTGTATTCCCTATTACCATGCAAGAGCTGGACAGCTAAGAAAGGAGGGAAGAAGAAAATCAATTCATTTGAGATGTGGTGCTGGAGAAGAGTGCTGTGAACCCCATGGATAGCCAAAAAGACAAACAAATCGGTCCTAGAATAGATCAGGCTGGAAATTTCCTGGGAAGCCAAAATGATTAAATCGAGGCTGTTGTACTTTGACCACATCATGAGAAGGCACAACTCACTGGAAAAGACAATAATGCTAGGAAAGGTGGAGAGATGTAGAAAGAGAAGAAGACCACATGCTATATAAGAAGGCCATGGGCATTTAGGAGGTCATGGGTATGAATTTACAGGGCGTAAGCAGAGCAATGGAGGATAGTCTTGGATATGTCTCATCTACAGGGTTGCCATGAGTTGGGATAGACTTGAGGGCAGTTAATAACAGCAACAAATAAATGTTCAGCTGTACTACAAGCCAAGTATAGGGGGCACTGGTGGAGGAGGAGCAAATTGGCATGCATTCTGATTCATTCAGAATAGGAGAGATTTATTTATGACAGTCAGAATAGTTTCAGCATGTTAAGTCATGTGCAATCAACAATTGCACAAATAGTCTAAAGCTTCATTGTTTATAGGTATTATTGCTTTTCTATTTTAAAAAAAAAATTACACCCACATGTTGTCCCAAAGATGTTCTGAATGTTTATTATACTCACTGAGGCACGCATATGCTTGTTGAAGACATGGGAATGAAGCCCTGATGTGTGTGTTGGAAAACACACACACACACACAAATATAAATCCATCAGGGGTGGGTCTAAATGTGTAATTTACAGGAGTGGTAATGTACAAGTATACCTTTAGGCACATTGTAAATAAATAAATAAATAAAAATGACAAAACCCTGGTCAGGTTGAAGCAGAGTTTCCACTGTGTGATAGAACAAAATTTCTTATTGTTTTATGTTCCGAGGGCATAGATTGTTAGTACGTTATTACGGCTAAGTAGATTGCAGCCTGACCAATGTCTGGACGGGAGGTCTCTTGGGTGAACCATGTAAGACACCTTGAGCATACCAACAAAATAAAAGCATTAAAACATACACACCCATAAATAATATTAGCACTGGCTCTTACACTCAGCAGTTCAATTTAGAGCCTTCCTAACAAGAGTAAAGCCACAAGCAAAAGCATCAAATCTCCCTGGTGAAACTGGCTAAAGCAGAATTGCAAGCAAACATTATTATTGATCATTCTTCCCATATGATGTAGGAAGCCATCAGGGTTAGTTCTCTACCCCAATGACTATCTATTCTTACCTGGCAGCACCTTTCCAGTGTCTCAGATGGTGGGAAAGAGACGGCTCTCGTTTCACCTGCTATCTGGACTTCATAATTGGAGACTAATACTGGGACTTTCAGCATACAACACATATTTCCTAAACACTGGACTGCAGCCTTAAGGCATATTATATCTGCAATTAATCAATTTTATTTTCTTTGAAAATTGTATACTTCACAACTGGGGAAAAGAACCCAGGTCTTTTGGTCCCCAGCCAGTCCATGAATCCAAATCCAAACTAACAGTTGCTTTGTCACAACCACAGTGGCAGGCTGGGAATATGGGTTATCTGGACCCATGCTGAGCTTGACACATGTTGAGAAAGAAGCTATATATAGCTACATTTGCTGCGCAACTAGCCCACTCACTGGTGGCAGCTAAATTTGGGTTGAGTCATGAATAAAGCACCAATCTGGAGATGTGAGTTAATCTTCAGCATAGTTCGGAAAAGTTATCCCTGGACTGTGACTTCCAGAATCCCCTAGACTTGGTACATGCCATGCTGGCTAGGGATTCTGCACATTGTGGTATGAAAAGTAACTTTTAAAAACTGTTTTCCTAAAAATGGGATATGACAGAAAACAGAAGAATGTTCCATTTTGCTGCAGAAGGTACAAACTCAAAACTAGACACAAATACATAATAAGACACACACAGGAGGATCAAAAGAATAAGAAAGATAGGGTACTTTGGAGGTTAAAGAATGCCATAGAAACTATCCTCACTCCCACTCCTTTCTTCATCCTCTCTTCTTTTTTTATTTGCCAGCATTTGCCATCAGTACCATTCCTATGTTGCAGCCTTCCTCAGCCTGGTGCCTTTGAAATGTTTTAGGTTACAGTGTGGCTAAGAAGAATTGTAAGCAAAACATGGAAGATACTGGAATGGGAAGAGCTGCTCCATCATCTCTCCTGCAGTTGACATTGTGACAGAATGAGCATCCCATTGTTTTCCCCCAAAGGGGCCAAATGTACACTAGAATTCAGTTTAAGCACTTACACAAAGCTTGCAGACATTCATAAAACATTTATCTCCTCCACCACACCTTCCCCTATCTCAAAGACTTATATTTGTGGGAAAGAAGATGGAAAACATATTTTTCTGCCATGCATAAGAGTTCAGAATTACCAGGTTCAGAATGCCAATGGTTGTTGGGAAGAAAGTAGAGGCACTGACACTTTAGGTTTGAGCAGGGCCAGCCCTGCTATTTGGCAAAGTTCATCTCAGGCAACAAATGCTGAGAAGTAGCAGCAAGGTCCTGTATCTCCTGCAGGTTACCCTGTGTTCCCAAGCTAGCCACTGCCTTCACTTGTAGTACCAGTAGATGAAGCTCTCCCAGCACCAGTGTTGAAGAAATGTTCAATCACCAATCCAGTCAGCTTTTATACATTGAATGAGAGGCAGTGTCTTTTGAGATGAAAGCAACTCTGCTCATCTCAAATCTGCTGGTAAGAAAAATGGGTCATTTGCTTTTGTAACAACTCTTATTTTGGCATTTACAGTAAGTTTCCCAAGGCAGGGATGCTTTTCCTTATGGTCTTCCTAAATTGTCAAGTAGATAGCTTTATAAAAACACGCTGTGGACTACAATTTGTAGTTGTTCCATATCAATCCACAAAGAAACCACAGCAGTCCTGTAACTAGTGGAATTTTAATTCTCAAAATCAGGAGGGTTTTGTTTGTTGCTTTTAAAGTTCAATCCACACTTTTAATAGTAGTGGAGAGCTGGCTAATTTCTAAAGGAAGGAGGCTGAGAGAAGTGTGTCCCAATTTTCAAGGGAAATGAGAGCACTGAGATATGAAAGTTGGAATCAGAAAACCAGCCCACCTTCTTTCTCAGTTCTGTTCCATTCTTAACCTTTCTAATCTTCTCCTGGTTGGAGGATCTGAAAGGCAAACTTGTGAATTGGTAGAATGATTAGTCCACCCTGAATCACAAATTCAGTGCAGTGACAGGTAGACCTGTCACAGAAGCAACAATTTCTCTGAGATCTACAGAAAGTCCAAGACGACTATTCTGGTGTTTTTGAACTTGAGATGGTCTTTCAAATGGTATCTACTTAGAACAGGGATAGGCAACCTTTTTGAGCCGGGGGCCAGGTTGCTGTCCCTCAGACTATTGGGGGGTCAAAGCACCATAAATAAATAAATAAATAAATAAAATGTTTTTTTAAAAAATTTAAAAAATTAAAAAAAATATGTATGCACACTCTCAGCCCCAGAAAAGCCATGGCAAAACCCCTGTGGAGATTTTGCCAAGAAAACCCCAAGAATAAGTAATAACAGTAATAATCAATATCATCATGGCAGGGAGCGGCGGCGGCGGCAGGACTTGCCTGGGGCCAGTCCACAGGCCTCAGGGGCCACATCCGGCCCCCGGGCCTTTGGTTGCCTACCCCTGATTTAGACACTTCATTGGTGTGCAAGAGTGCCTTCCTTCCTTTGCTTAAGGCAGGCACAAAGAACTTTTCTCCTGTTGTGGGCTATTATCCCTTGAGGGAGTAGGATGCTAGGATGCGTATGCTTGAAGCAAGCAGAGCTGATACCAGCCATATGCAAGACAAGAGCCAAATGTGGTCAGGAAGCCCCACACTACTTTCTGCAACTTTATTCTCATCCTCCCTTTTTTTCCTTCTTAGACACCCCCCTTTCCCTTAGTACCTTTCTGCTAATTCCCTTTCACTCTCTTCCTCTCTTTTTCTGTTATCTCTTTCTCCCAACTCTCCTCTCTCACACGCATTCTTTTCTCCCTTTCTTTCACCCCTTCCCTCTTCTTCTTTCTGCCTTCCAATTTTACCTTTCTAGCTATTTCTTTTTGCATCCCTTTTCCTCTTCCTTTTTCTGATGCCCTCTTTCAATTCTCTACCTAACCCAAAATTTTCTTTCTGTCCCCACCTTCCCCTCTTTTTGCCACCATCTTTGTCCCCATTCCTTCTCTCGCTCTCTCTCTCTCACACACACACACCTTTTCACTTCCACTTTCTTTCTCTCCCTGTCTCACAACACTTTTCTTTCCCCCATTCTCTCAGTCACCATTTCATGCCCCTTCCTCCCCAATCTCTTCTTCTCTGTCTTGCTGGCTATGGATGCAAGAACCAATTACTCCTGTCAAAGGTCTGAATGGATAATCTGCAAAATGGTTTTGAAATGAGACTGAGGTCACCCACTTATAGCTTCAGTTTTTGCAACAGTTAACTGTACCCTTTGCTGGAAAACAAACGAACATCTCATCTTCTTTTCAGATGGAACTTTTTTTAACTTCATAATCCAGCTTTAAAAGTACCTTAATGGCTTTAGATATGGATGCCTGTTTTAACTTGTAGCCATGTTGCCTCATTGCTTGGGTTTGTGGAAGGCAGTAATACAAAAACACAATTAATATAAAATATATCTAGCCATTTAAAAAAAAAACAGAGAAGAGGCTAAAATGGAATATCATAAAGGCTTATGTCTAATTAAAATCCTAACATGGGTCACCAAAAGTCAGTCCAGATGGAAAGCTACTGTATCACTTCAAAAGCAGAGTTCTTACTGTTAATTTTTGCAGAGCTTTTCTGCCTAAAATTATTATGCAAATGGAATAGTCAAGAAGTAATTCCTGGTAGATTAAAAAAATAATAGGATATCAGAGGAATGAACTATGGTCTCTATGTATGATTGCATGCTCCCACTTTCCTGGACCCTGTAATACTAATATACTGGAGGCTCCAGATGCTTGAAGATTTACATTGTTTTATTTTTTTTTTAAGTATACAATCTAAGCAAGTATTATATGCAGAACAGCAAGCACATCAGCAGACATTATTGTTTCCAATGCACCATCAGCAAGATGATCAATGGTCTGGAACTCAAGCCTTATGAGGAATGGCTTAGGGAGTTGGGTATGTTTAGCTTGGAGAAGAGGAGACTGAGAGGTGACATGACAGCTGTCTTTAAAATATCTGAAGGGATGTTGTGTAGAAGATGGAGCCAGCTTGTTTTCTGCTTCTCCAGAGACTAGAACAAGAATCAATCGATTCAAATTACAAAGAAAGAGATTTCACCTAAACATTTGAAAGAACTCTTATTTAAGTTTGACAGTGGAATAGATTGCCTCCAACTCCATCTTTGGAGGTCATCAAACAGAGGTTGGGATGGGCATCTTTCTGGAGCGCTTTAGTTGCGTATTCCTGCATGGCAAGGGCTGGATTAGATGGCCACTGGGTCTGTTCCAACAAGATTCTATGATCACTCCATCCTCCACAAATCCTAAATGAGTTCCCAAACCCCAAATTAGTGTTTTTCAGCTCTTCTGGCATACAGCTTCTCAGTACAAGCAAAAACAGTGTTCATCCCAATTCTATCACCTGGATGTGTAACCCAAGTTTCAGGCACCTGGAACAACCAGCTCCCCATTGCTGGAGTGGTGGGAACCATGTGGCTTTGTGGTTTGCACATGCAGCAGCCCTAGTCACATAACTAAGCTTGAAGGATACTGGAGGTTGCTACCCCTCTTCTGCTCTTTTTCTAGTCCCAAAGGAGGTTAAATGACTCTCTTGAAATCCTTCAGGAGTAGCAATTCACTTTTTATAGAGGTTGCAAGGCTTTTCTACTCTGTTTAGCAAAAAAAGGGGGGATGTTTTTCAGAACCATAATGACTTTTTTGCTCCTTCTCATTGTGGGCCATTTTGCCCATTTTGAGGGGACATTATTGTTTGTCCACATCCCAGGTGCAAAAAATTTGCCCCGGACCCATTTCAGCTGCCTATCCCTGGTTTAGACTGACTGTAGGGAATGAATGGAGTGGGGTGGGGGGGGTTGCTAACAGAAAGGATCTTCAGAAAAGAAACAGGGGGAAGCTACCAATTCAGCTGAAGTCTCTCCACATTCTGCTGGCAGATCTGCTTCAGAAGACAATGAGAACTGTCAGACTTAATCTGCAAAACCTTTCTTTGGGAAGCAGGGATCATTAATCTGCTCCAAAGCCACTTTTATAGAGAAAGCTCTGAGTGTGTCTCATCAGGACATCAGGAATAAATTTCCCCCTTCCCTTAACCTGGCCAAATACACCATCAGCAGCTATGCAATTTGGGTTGCTGATCAGGCGCAGGTCTTGTTGAACTCTTATGCCCACAATGATAACTGTGAGGCAATTTATCTCAGCCTACTTTTAAATTTGGAAGGGAAAAAAATCTTAACAACTATTGATTTCCTCCTGCAATGTCTCTTTTCCACTAGTCTGTGCAGTTCTGTAAAGTAACTGAAGATCTAAAGGGAAACAGATCTATAGAAATGAAAGCTGGCAAGAGGAATCCATCTCAGAAATGTCAGCTGCTTTTTGCTTTTGATCTTCCCTGAGAGATGATGAGGTTACTTTTACCATAAAGAAAGAGGGATACAAATGATAATGGGAGGAGTGGATGAGACTGATGAGAATATTGGCAAGACATATATTGTATTAAGGCATACAAAACTGAACTTGTCACCTCATCACCATACCCACATGTTTTGCATTTCTATGGCTATTCATATATAGCCTGATTATAAAGGGCTTTCCTGGGCAACAATCCACTCCATGTATCTGAGGAAGTAGACCAAATCTATGAAAGCTTATGCTTCAACTTCTTTCGTACAGCAGGCAGCACAGTGGGACCTTTTCCGGGAGGATCCAGAGCAGATGAGTTTTTAAAAAGTGGATTAAGGGAGGGATGGCCCAGATTGCTGCAAAACTTCACACTTCTCACAGGAAAACAGTCCACAGCTGACTGGAAGTGAAGACAGGGCAACTCAAGAGTGGAGGGAAAGTGCTTTAAAAGGCCCATGTAGATATATCCAGAGGCATCAGTTTATCTTACACCAGGCTGTCCTGCAGAAATAAAGGAACCTGCTAAATGTAAAGTTCTCAACCATCTATTTTAAATAGGAAGCAATGGCACCTTTTTCTCTTAGTTAAATGTCTTTCTTTCCTTTTGGAAAGGCAGAATTTCTATTTGAATAAAATTATATTTTATATTTTATAAAAAAAAATCTACGATCACTCTCCCAATCCAAAGCTTTGTTACCTCCAACCCTGAAGTTATGCTGGCAAGTTGTCACATCTCTCTCCTTTAATTTCCCCTCTCCTGAATGTGAGCAGTTATTTATTGTGCCACAAAGTATGCTTCAGAGTCTTGGGACCACTAAAAGGAAGACTCCTGCCTTTCCATCACACACACCTTTCCTTAATGATGGTGATATACAAACAAACCTTGCCTTAATGATGGTAATATGGTGTAGGCTTCTTATAAGGATGTGAATGACTATGGTTGAGTGGCTAAGTCATGCGCTAGAATAAGCCCCAGTGACTCTATGTGAATTAAAGACAGTCTAATCTTCAGATTCTCCCTACTTTGCTTATGAGAAACCCTGCTACAGGCCTGTGTTAGTAGTCCAATCAACAAGCCATTTATAACATTATTCTTTATCCTACAATCACAGAATCATAGAGTTGGAAGAGACGACAAGGGCCATCCAGTCCAACCCCCCTGCTATGCAGGAACTCAAAATCAAAGCATCCCTGACAGATGGCCATCCAGCCTCTGTTTAAAGACCTTCAAAGAAGGACTGTGTTCCACTGTCAAATAGCTCTCACTGTCAGGAAGTTCCTCCTAATGTTGAGGTGGAATCTATTTTCCTGTAGCTTGTATCTGTTGTTCTGGATCCTGTTCTCTGGAGCAGCAGAAAACAAGCTAGCACCCTCCTCAATATATCCCTTCAAATATTTAAAGAGGGCTATCATATCCCCTCTTAGCCGTCTCTTCTCCAGGCTAAACTGGGAGGAACTTGCTGCAGCCGAGGGCCTTATCGACGACCACTCCCAGACTATGGAATGGCCTGCCAGAAGAGATCTGTTATATTACAACCTTAGACAGCTTTAAAAGGGCTGTCAAGACAGATCTCTTCCAGCAGGCCTTTCCTGACTAGATTTCCTGGTCCCAGGAGTTAGCCCATCCTCTCATCTATTATTCCCCGCTGCAGCCATTGTTGTTGTTGTTGTAGATTGCTTGCACTTGTGTGATTCATTTTAATAATGTTTTAATTTATGATTGTTTAATATTTTTTAAGGCATGGGTGAGTTTGGGATTTGGGATTGTGATTTTATTGTATTATATTGTAAGCTTCTGCTTAATTTTAATGCTGTAAGCTGCCCCGATTGCTCTGGAGAGGGGTGGGATATAAATATATTATTATTATTATTATTATTATTATTATTATTATTATTACTATACTTCTATTAATGCAGCCTAAAATTGTACTGGCCTTTTTAGCTGCGGCATCACACTGTTGACTCCTGTTCAACTTGTGGTCCACTAGGACTCCTAGATCCCTTTCACACGTAGTCGCATTAAGCCAGGTGTCCCCCATCTTATATTTATGCATTTCATTTTTTTGCCCTAAGTGCAGTACCATACATTTCTCTGTGTTGAAATTCATTTTGTTACCTTTGGCCCAGCTTTTTATTCCATTACTGATATCTATACAAATTGGTAGCTGAAGTTCAACAAGATGTCTCGGAAGAGAAATTTATTCTAGGATGGGGAATTAAACCTGCATTTACTATGCAGAAATAATACAGTCTGACACCGCTTTAACTGCCATAGTGTAATGCTATGAAATTCAGGGATTCATAGTTTTGTGTGATATTTAGCTCACTGTCAGAGAGCACTGGTGCCACAACAAGCTACAAATCCCAGGATTCTATAGCACTGAGCCATGACAGTTAAAGCAGTGTCAAACTGCATTAATTCTGCAATGTGGCAGCAGCCTAAAATAGTTTTGTTTGGTCAAGCATTCAGAGAGTATCAGGGCTAAGCCACAGACAAATATCTGACATAACCTAGGAAACTGGAAACAAACTAGGATGAAAATGAAGAGCAAGAACTGTAGAAGGCACAAGAGGGTGAAAAATTGTGTCATTCATTAAAAGGATGTCACTCAAATGACAGATGCCCAACCCTTTCTCTTCTCCCTTCTGCAATGTCTTCACAAGGTGATGACAACACAAAAGGTGACACTTTCCCCTATCCTTCTCCATGACTTCAGAGAAATCATTATCTATCCTCCAGAGTAAACATAGGGCAAGGTGATTATGGGAATTCACTAGATGACATTTTCAGATGTAAATGGGGGGTTTGAGTTTGTGGACATGTTCATGCTGGGGCAGAAGAGAGGGAAAGATCTGTGAGATACCCAATCCTTTTTTCATCAATCCCAAGATCTTTCTTTCCTGTTTGACCAGGAAGCCACCACTTGGTTTCCCTTTTTTCTCCCCTTTCCCCACCCAAATTCCCCAGCAAGCTTTCATCCAAAATGACGATCTCTGTGCAAACTAATTTGCTATGGTTCTTTCTTCCTTGACAGACATTCCTTTTAAAGAACTATAAAATCATTAAAAAGGGGAAATTGGAAATCTGTAAGGAAAATTAACTGCACAATTAATATTCACAGCATCCATGGCTCACAAAAGGAGTACAATACAGGCACAGGGAAGGAACTGTAACTCTCAGAATGGAGTTCCTTTTCCCAGAGGTCTTGTTCAATTCCAGCTGCCAATTCATACAGATGTTGGTAAAATAATAGGATGAATTCCTAAAAGCCTGTCAGAACAGAGTAATTTTCACTGCTGATACAAGGACAGCAATAAAGGAGCCATTTTAGCCTCCCTAAGGAGGGAATTCCAAAGCCTTCCAAATTCCAATATTAGTAACCAAGAAGACCCTTTCCTCTTTCCTAATAGATGGGCCTATGAAAGTATTTTAAAAGGGATGCAGTGGCTCAAGT
>CM034708.1:11385285-11397500 GCA_020142125.1 Phrynosoma platyrhinos | reverse complement strand
CCCAGAATCCCCCAGACAGCTACTATGCTGGATTCTCCCCCAAAAAGAATATGATGCTCTGATAACACACGGTAAAATGATCCTTAATATCTCACAGGATGAGTACAGATGACTGTCATCTCACACAGTTGCAATAAGCTCATCTCCAGAAGTTATCATGTGGCAAATGATAACTTTCTTTCACACAACAGAGTGGAGGGTTGCAGATTAATGTTAGTTTGATCTGTCTCCTTTCTGTTTGTGACTCAAGCCAAATAACATACACAGTGAGAGAAGTGGATAACAATCAAGTTACAAGCAAGTTCTGAAACCCAACACTTTGTGGGCTTCTGTTTTTATGCAGAAAAATGCAGTCAGGCATAACTAAAGCAAATTGCTTGAACTCCCTGGAGAAAAGGCAGAGAAAAAATTCCCAGCACTTTTCCCTGTTGTTATGCATGAGTGCAAATATGAATGAAATGCAGGAGAGTGAGCTGTAAAACCAGTAATAAGGTGAAATAAATAGCCATCTTGGACTCTGCTGGGCAGGGGAGGGGGGCTTGCCAATGGCAGATGCCAAAAACTGCTGAGAAGGAAAGCAGAAAACACAAGAAATGCAGACTGTGGATAATGCCTGCTGCTCAGCCACGTGGAAAACACAATCCTTTCAATATTTGTTGTGTGCCTTCAAATCATTTCTGAACGATGGTGCCCCTAAGGTCATATCATGCAATTTTCTTGGCAATATTGTTCAGGAAGTTTTGCCTTTGCTTTCCTCCAGGCTGAGAGAGTGTAACTTGCCCAAGGTCAACCAGTGGGTTCCCATGGCCAAGTGGGAATTCCAAACCTGTCCCCCAATCATAGTCCAGTGCTCAAACCACTACACAACACTGGCCCTCTATCCTTCAATATACAAGTGCTATATTTATTTCTTACATATGGGAAAGTACAAAACTATCAGAGACAATTGACAACAGCAGACCATAATCAATATCCAAAAAGTGCTCTATCATGTGGTTCAATGGTAGGCCATGTCTAGAGTTTGGCCTATATGGTATAAAGAGATAACAATAGCAAGTACATTTCTATACTGCTTATCAGTGCACTTAAGCACTCCCTAAGCAATTTACAAAGTGTAAGCTATTTGCTCCCATCAAGCTGGGTACTTATTTTAGCAACCTTGGAGAATGCCAGGCTGAGTCAACCCTGAGCCCCTGGCTGGTACTGAATTCACAACCTTGTGGTTTGTGAGTGAATGGCTGCAGTACAGGCATTTAACCACTGCGCCACCAGGGCTCAAAAGTATCCTCAGCTATTTCACCTCTGGCAAGGTGGAGTCTGAGTGACAGTTTCTCTAACAATGCCAAAGGTTCAAATTTATTTATTTCTTGCATTTCTATCCTGCCTTTCTCCCAAGATGGAATCCAAGGCAGCTTACAATAATTTTTAAAACATCCAACCACAACATTAATCTGCAAAAGTTAAAAATGGATTAAATATCAACATTATTAAAAATATGGTTGAAACACGTAAAGCATATTTAAAACAGTTTCAATAAAAGATTGAAATATACCTGCAACTCCATAGTTTAAATTCAAAAGCCTGAATAAATTAGAACATCTTCACCTGCCGATGGTAAGAGAAGAAGCGAGTTCCATAGCCTGGGAACAGCCATGGAGAAGGCTGTTTTCTGAGTCCTCACCAACTGTGCCTGTGAAAGTAGTAGGACTGCAAGGAAGCCCTCCTCTGAAAACCTCAATGCATGCCCTGGTTTATATAAGGAAATGTGGTCTTTCAAATAGTCAGGAGCCAAGTTATGTAGGGCTTTCAAGGTCAAAATCAGCACACTGAATTCTGCCAAAAAATGGACCGGTACCCAATGCAGATGTTTCACAATCTCTGTACCCTGCCCCAGCCACAGCATTTTAAACCTGCTGAAGTCCAAACTCTGTCTATATTCAATTTACATACATACAGCACCATTTGGCTTATATTCAGCCTTCCATATTCACACAGATTTTTTTTATCCACAGATTCAACCAGCCATGGCTTGGGGGAAAATATTTTTTTTAAAAAATTCAAATCAATACCTTGATTTTGCCATTTATATAAGGGACACTATTTTACTACACCACTGTATATAAGAGGACTTGAGCATCTACAGATTTTGGTATCCACAGGGGGTCCTGGAACCAAACCAAGGGCCCACTGTACAAGAAATTGAGAAATCATAGAATATATTGAGAAGCAGAAACATATATAGTTGTCATATCTACATTTGAGTTACCAACTTTGTCTTATTTGAAATTTCATTCTGTAAAGTCACCTTGAATCTGGAGAAATTCTCAGAAGAGCAGGGATTTTGCCATCAAACATCGGCTGATGAGAATGTGTCCTTATTGAAGACAATATGCTGCAAATGTTTCAGAGATGGGAGGCACAAAACTATTGATTTTTCACCCTTGGGGAATATCAATCTTTGCAGGACATAACTTTCTAAAGGGCATTAAAATCAAAGACCCATTGAAGCTGAAGAGAAAACAGCTCTTCTTTCTACAGGGTCATTTCATTGCTGACTTTTCTGATGGTACCAAATTGTTAATGGACTTGTGTGGTCTCCAACAGTTAAGTATTACATCAGTGATTTTCATAATGAAAAATTACCATCAAAATGGAAAATTAAAAATTCAGTTCTAAGCACACTTATGGACAGAACCGGAAAATTAAGAATGCAATTCTAAGTACACTTATGGACAGAAGAAAAGCTGTGCTGGATTAGACTAAAGGTAAGAGTATTCTATAATTCTCTTCATCTCAATCAGAGGTGGAATTGTTGCCTTCCAGATGTTCCAGTCACTTTCCAGACTGCAGCTCCCAACAGCTTTAGTCAACACAGCCAATAGTGAGGAGCGCTGGGAGATGCAATTCAACAACATCTAGAGGGACACATGATTTGCACCTCAGGCCCAAATACAAATGTCAGTGCCAAATATAATAGACCCACTGAATCACTGGAACTTACATATGAGTTGATTTTGTTCTTACATGATGTCAAGTTGTTTCTATCTTGTTCCAATTTCTGATAGGTAAATCTAAGGCCAGGCTTTTCTTGGCAAGATTTTTTTCAGAGAGGTTTTGCTGAACAGGGATTCAAACATTGGGCTCTTGGGAGTCCTGCTCCAATATTAAAAGTACAGCATTTTGTGTGTTAATTTACCAGTTAGTCTATCGAAATCAAGACTAACAACTGAATTAAGGCCATAGTGCTTTGTTAGTTGTTTATGGGAAACTCACAAGCAAGACATGAGTACCACTGCCATCTCCATCTTGCACTGCTTAGGAAATGGTAGACAGAGACACACTGCATTCAATACTGGATGTAATATCTAGCCGTCATGACAGTAACACCATCAATAATCTTATCTCCATTAATTTGTCCAGTTGGCAGATATCCTTACAATTTATAGTAGTGAATCTGAAAGTTTAATGCTTTGAACTGGGTGGAGAAGTGCTTCCTTTTATCTGCCTTGCATCCCAAACCTTTCATCTTCATCAAATCATTCTGGGTTTGAGTATTGTGGGAGAAAGAGAAAAAAATTCTTCAGGAGTTATTTGGCCTAACAAACAGGAATAAGTTTTCAATGTACAACAACACAAACTGGTGGGAGGAAATCAAGCCCCAAGTGAAACTGTCCTTTCCTGCCTCTCTTATAATATTCTGCCCAGTCCTTGCTCACTGTCTCTGTGCATTCAGCTCCCTTTGCATCAGTTCCTTTGCCAAAACACATCCTAAATTCCAAAGACACCAGAATCATGGGAAAAGAATGAGTTATGTCTCTTCAAGCGCATGAAAGTGCTCTCAGTTTTCAGGATGCATTCTAGTTGATGAATTTATGCCTTTTCAGCAAATGTTAAGTTGAACACATGGTTGAAATGTGGCCAATTAGGGCAAATATAGGGCATTTGCACAAAATTTGGAAAATTACTGAAATAAAACAGAATGATAGATGATGAGAGCTGTATCAGCATGCACACACATGCATAAACACATGCCATCTTCTTTCTTATGGCTAATATAGAAATATACATTCACACATACACATACACCCTATTTTCTTCCTTATGGCTAATACTTATATGCATATGTATATGTATATGTATATGTGTACAGTCAGCCCTCCATATCCATAGATTCTTCATCCACAGATTCAACTATTCATACCTTAAAAATATTGCTCCTCCCCAAAAAAATTCCAAAAAGCAAACTTTGATTTTGGCATTTTATATAAGGGAAACCACTTTACTGCACAGCTGTATATAATGGAATCTGAGCATCCATGGATTTTGGTTTCCACAGGGAATCCTGGAACCAAACACCAGCAGATACCAAGAGCCAATTGTATATATGTATAATTTGCTTTGTTTATATCCTATCTTTCCACCCAGAATTTACTAGGATGCTTGAACATTTGAAAGTTCTACAATGTATCATTTATCGGTTATCATACCTAGACACATTGGGAATAATTTAGTATGCCTGACTAAGATGCTATACATATATATTTCATTGTATTTCAACTGAGTTGTTAACAATTGTCTCCTAAGAAATGAGAATTAAAGTATTTTGTTGGCACTGTGTAATTTATTTATTATTGCAACTTCCATTCCTTTGCAGAACTGGGACACCTATTTTATTCCTGTCCAGGGCCACTGACCCTCAGGGGAGGAAAATTATCTGGAAGGCTGAATACCAGTAGAAATCAATGAAGCAGAACTCAGACAGTGCTGAGCCAATGCTTTCAAAGGCATTACCCAGCAGCCTCTCACATCAAAGGAGTTTTGAAAGTGTGAGTTGGGCCATGCTTACAAGGACCACAGCATCATGATTTGGCCTTGGAATCAAACTGGATGCCACTGCAATTAGTTCAAGAGCAGCGATAAATGGTGCCTAAGGCACATGCCACCTGGTCACCTAATTATGGACTAGTTGTATTCAAAGGCAGCCCCATGTAAAGTACATTACAGTGGCCTAAACAAGGAATGATTAAGGCAAGGATCAACATAGGCTGGTACTTGCTAGGAAGGGGCACTGGCACACCAGCCAAAGCTAGGCAAAGATAATGTTGTGACAGAGGAACTGCCTGGACTAGGCAAATCTTTGAACCTAGTCCTTCAGACAGAATAAGCCATCCAGAACTAGTTGCATCCCCAGTTTCAGGTTGGTTTCTCAGCTGATCACTTTGTTTGGGTTGAGTGTCATTTTGTTTGCCCACAAACTGTTTTCATGTGGGTTATGTTCCGATCTGTCATGCACAAACAGCCAGTATGGTCCAATATTAGATAGTTTATATGTATTGAGTTGGGTTTAAATAGTACCAATAATGAACTTACCTGTACACTGGGAGAGTCCTTGGAAGAACCCTTCCCCACATGAAGCCACACACTGGCCATCCTTCAAGTGCAGTGAATCCTGGCATGAAGTACACACAAACCCATCATGGCAAGTAGAGCATGTTTCCTTGCAGGCTGTCAAATCCATAGAGGAAAAAAGAAAGAGGGGGGAAGAGTTTCTTATAAAATAGAAATCTACAACTGATATCGACCTTGGGTCAAATCTGATCACTGTGAGTGGAAACCCACCCATTCCTTCCCTGCTGTAGCCTTTAGATCAGGATTCAAAAAAGTGATGGGGATGTAAGCAAAGCTGAGAAAAGACTGTACTAGCTATCAGACCCTTGACCAGTGAATCAGCCAGTCAAGGTTGGTAATCTAAAGATGAATAAACTAACTAGGAACAGAGCTTGGGAAAGCAGGTTTTTAGACTACAACTCCCATCCAACATAGTAACTTGGCATTCTGACTGGGGAATCCTGGGAGTTACAAACCAAAATGCAGTTCTTCAAAGATCTACCCATATGATATTTCTGACAACCCCACTTCACCATGTTATTTCTGCTTCCATCAAATTTTCAGAATGTTTAAATCTTGTTGGGTTATTGTGATTTGGGTGTGTGTGTTTTAATTGATTTATTGTGGCTTTTAATTCTTCCTGTTTTAAAATGCAGTACATCTAACTTTTGCAAGCTACCTTGGGGAGCAATGTCAGGGCCATATGTTTTTACATAAATGAAAGAATATATGGAATGAAGTTTCTCATGTTCCTGGAGTCAGGACTCAAAAGTAGTGAGCACCTTCCCCCCCCCCACCACCACCATCCTATGAACAAGAACCAAGAAGCTGTGTTTAGTAGCTCAGAACATCTAGTCCAATAGATTTAACTCTGACTGGCAACAGCTGAGATTTCCGGCAGCCTTACCAAGAGAATCATGATGGTCTCGCACTGAAGTATTAGCTTGGCATGATCCTCCTTAGCTCTTAAAATCATACAACACTGAGTGTGTTAGGTGACATGTTGGTACACTTCCAACATTAGGGAGGATGCTAGAGGAAGATGTTACCTAAGCAAAGCCCAGTATCCTCATAGAATCCAGATCCACAGCTGGCTACACAGTGTCCATTCTGCAGCTTCTTGGTTATATCACGGCAGTTGTCACAACGATCAAAAGACTGTGAGCAGGTCAAGCAATCAGAATGGCACTGACCTGTCATGAGGAAGAAACCACTCTGTTTCAGCACATGGGAGCAAATGATCTGAGCACACACACATGTACATATATATACCTTCCCCAAAGAGAAGATGCCAGTCATGTCCTGCAGCAACAGATGTTTGCACACTGTGGTCTCCTGTGATTCTTCAAATAGATTTTCAATGAGAAAATCAGTGATCACAGACAGATTTAACTGGAAAGTAGCCTGCTGAGCCCTACTTCCCCTGCAATCCACAGAAGTGAAGGAATGTTGGCAGGTTCTAGGTAAGGAAAATGTGTCTCTGTGTTAGTTAATATTTAAATGCAATCCAATCTCATTCATAGTTCTTGAACTAGTATGTGAACTGGCACTGAATTGTCCTTTGCTTTTTTCGTGCTCCAAATTTTGCAATGCAATTCTCTGATTAAAAATGCATACGAAAACTGCAGACATTAGGGGAAAATCATACAGAAATACATATATTCAGGGGGATTGGGTACAAAAGGGCATACATCTAGGAAAAAGTGCTTGCAAGAAACATATTTGTTGATAATATGTGTTCTCACATCAACTTCAATTTATGGCAAACTTCTCATAGGGTTTTCTTGGCAGTGAGGAGACTGCCAGTTCCTTCTTCTTTGGCTTAGAAAATGTGACTTGCTGCAAGGTCCCACACAATAGATTTCCATGGCTGAGTGGGGATTGACCCCTGGGCTCTCAGAGTCCTAGACCAACAAGCAAACTATTACACCATGCTGTCTCTGAGAAATATGTACAGTAAAGGAAATGGCATTAAAATGCACATAAATGTTTGTATACATGAAAATCTTAATCTGTACAGTTGAAAAGAGGCAAATGGTATAGAAAGCAAAACAAACAGTTATCCATTCCTAGTCTAGGGCACACTGTCAGCTGCAACAGGGCAGCCATAAGGTCCAACACAGATAGTACCTCACAGTCAATTGAGAATGGCCCTTAGAGGTGGCATATTATCGGGGGTCCATTCACACTAGGCTCAGCAAGAACTTGGAAAAGTTATAAATTTTTTGAACTACAATTCTCTAAATCTGGGAGATGTAGCCCAAAGAAGTAACTTTTCAAGTGCTGATCTTAGCCAATCCCATCATTTCATCAACATGAAACACAGGCTGGATGGCCATCTGTTGGGAGTGCTTTGACTGTTTATTTTTCCATGGCAGGGAGTTGGGCTGGATGGCCCTTGTGGTATCATCCAAATCAATGATTCTATAAGTCTGTCTCTATAATTCTATTCTAACTCTATGATCTCTTCAGAAATGATAAGACTGAAAGTTTGTTATAAGACTTAGTTTTACTAGTGCAAAGTACATGAGAGTGTGGTTCAGTGATCTGAGTGTTAGACTAGGACTTTGGAAGACCAGTATTCAGATCCCCACTCAGCCGTGGAAATCATCTGGGTGACCTTGGGCAAGTCACAATATCTCATTCTAAGAAAAGGCCATGCAAACTTCCTCTGAATAAAGTTTGCCAAAGAAACCAAATGACAAAGTCACCATAAGTTAGACCTGGCGTGAAGGCACAAGAAGGACAACAAGAACATACATTAAGTCCTTTGAACACTTTTGAACAAGGATGGTAAATATGATTACTAGAAATACACCCAGGTTCATCTGAAATGTGTAATTGTCACAGCAGATGCATCATGCAGAGCAGCTCACATGTAAACAGTGCCATGACCACAAGGCATTGAAAATGACTGTATTTTAGTAATTATCTACAACCATCCAACTAGCCAACGTGAGAGGCATGTTCATTCTCCTACCCTATTCTGATTTGGAAATAATTTCCCTCCAAAGAACGATCTCTACATTATCAGTAACATTACAAAACAAAAGTAGATGCAGTGACAGCTAAGCAGGGTAGGGCATACACTGTGGATTCTACAAAGCAGTTATCCAAGGTGTTCAAAGCCCCTTTCTAAAAAAAGGCTCAACACCTTGGATAGACCCTTTAAACTTCAGATTAAAAACCCAGACCAGAGTCACTATCCCACTGATATCAAACCCACCAGTTAAACCTCCAGCAGCTGCACTCATCATTCCTGACAGTTGTTGGAAAGGACTACAGAGACCCCAATTTGACAACCAAAGCCAATGCATGTAATGTACAGGCTAACTCTACTCCAGAAACACAAGCCTTCAGTAGATTCACAACAGCTTTATTCAGTAAGCAAAGTACATCACAGTGCTTAAGATGCTGACTCTGATGATTACAAGGTCAGCAATTTGAGGCCCAAGTGCCGCATGATGGAGTGAGCTTCCATCACTAGTCCCAGCTTCTGCCAACCTAGAAGTTTGAAAGCAGTTAAAGTGCAAGTAGATAAACAGGTACCACTTCTGTGGAAAGGTAACAGTGTTCTGTGCAATCATGCTGACCACATGATTACAGAGTTGTCTTTGACAACACTAGCTCTTCAGCTTAATGGAGATGAGTGTCACCCCCTACTGTTGGACATGACTTAACAACCTTGTCAAAGGGGAAACCTTTACCCTTATATTGTATATGTACTATATATAATACATAGTTGTCATCAGGACTAAATAATATTTTTTTTCAGTTACACCATATACTTACAAAAGCCTTTATCTCATTTGTCAGTAATTCAAAACACTGTCTTCCCAGGTATTCGCCTCCTTTCTCTCCATACCAAGCTACAGTTTCCCACAAGAACGACTCTAGTATTCACAGCACATACCTCCTCCCCACACATCTGCTCATTATCCCAGGCCATAACTGATACACAATCTTTCGTTTTCCCAGCATCACCAAGAGAATAGCAGAAACCAGCATTCCACATTAACACACATATGCCCAAGCACAGCAATTAAGCATAGCCTGCGTGGACCATGAGCCTGACAACGCAGTCCTAGGAAGCCCATGCCAGCCTGTAAGGGAGTGGAAGATTCTTTGCTTTTATTCTTTTATCCAGCCAAACATTTGGTGACTGTGGACAAGCAGAGTCTTCTTCCACTTTTCAACCAGTATTTAAGAAGGATTTTCCCTCCAAACAAATTATTTGTTTCCAAACCAAAAAGTATTGCTTTTAAACAAAAGTTCTAACACACAGGATGTCAGTAATATAAAAAAAGTAGATTAGCAATCTAAAGAGATCAATAAAAGTTTAATATTCATGCAAAATACCTGGTTGGCACTGAGGGCAACATTCTCCTGGCACAGCAACAGCCACACTGCCTGAGGGACAAGTTGGGCAAGACTGAGCATAGCAAACCACTTCAGAGTCCCAGCATTCACATTCATGGCAAAGGTCTTCCTTCCACTTTTCGCCACTCTATATTTGAGAAAGCATTCAAGGCTATTTAAATGCTTTTCAATCCTATTTATTACTCTTCCATTCTGCTCAGGATGGTATTTGTGGTTAGCCGTTCCCCCCACCATTTTGTTTGTTTGTCAAAATATTTATATCTCACTCTGTATCCGAAGACTCTCAGGATAACACACAACGTAAGCAGTTTAAATTATTTAAAATTCAAAACAATAACATAATTTCAACAGACTAAAGGTACATTAAACAATTTAATAAGTAAGACAGATGTGAAAGGTTAGAACAGTTTAAAACCATGGCCATGTACATTTTGGAATAAATCAATTAGGCCCCAAATGGCTTTCACAAAAAAGCCATTGTTTCTACTTAGCTCCAGAAAGCAGCAGACAAGGACATTTCACAAGTGATGTGCCACAACAGAGAAGACTCTCTCTCATGTCTTCACACAGTGTATTGCTCCCACTGATGGAGCACAAAGTAGGGCTTCAATACAATCCTGTGAGATGGATTACTGTGCAAGCTAAAATATATTTCTCTCTCCCCCACATCATACAAATTAGCCTTATGGTTGAGTGAGGATTTGAACTTGGTGTTCAATTTCTACAAGCTTGGTTTGTATAAATAGCACTGCCACTACTATTGCATTGGCATGTTCTGGAGAAGTCTGTGGTATTACCAAGCCAGGACTTTAATGCAGAGATGAACGGGGGGCCCTCAGCAAAATGAACAGGAGGATCATCCAACAGAGCAGAACTCACTTCCACATTTTGAACAAGGACATTTGTTCAAACAGTCCTGGAAGTGATTAGAGGAGCACTGTAGCATAGTTCCACTTGAGGAACATTTACACTATAGTTGATTATTTGGGATCTCAGCCCATTTATGAATATTACAATTTCAGAACAGTCCTACCCTTACAGGAAAACACTTCAAAAGCCAATAATGACAAATGGCCAAATTGGTCTTGTCTTGTAGCCTTGACAAGAGAACAGCCCAACCTGCCTCTGAATGCTTTGATACAGGCTCAGATGTTACAGTTCAGACAAAATTGATCTCTTTCCCTTGCTTGCATTGATTATGCTGTTAGGAGCCATTCAGTTGTACAAATGCAGTAGGCAATCATCATTCAATTGTTAGAATAAGGGTAGTTTTCCAAATTATAATAAAACAGCAAATGTCTGGGAGGAAGGGAGCCATTAAAAATATTGAATGAGGTAATCCTATTCTAATAAGGTGAGCAATCAAGGGAAAGCTTTTCAAAATAGTTTTGAAGTCTTCTAGCTGTGCCTTTCTGATGTGTACCTGCCTGGTCCTGCTTCTTCCACCCTTCTGTGTGGCCAGTGTACCTCATTACTGGATCAATAGCTCATGGATAGGAGACAACCTTTGGACGTTTTGCTTACATAGTGTATATTGTTACATGTTTGGCCATCTTGGCTCTGGGCTACTAGTATCCCCTGATTTTTCCTTTCATGCCATCAGGAAAGTTGACAAAAGAATATAATAGTTCTCAGCTCCTTACCTCCAAATGGACAATTTATCAGAAAGAGTAAAAAGCTCAAACCCATGCTCTGCAGGATTGATGTTAGAAATAGCTAACATTTTGCATTTTGGACAGGATCGGACATGCAGGGTAGTGGAGGAGAGAGAAATGAGAGGTTCTCAATTCCAAAAGCAGCTTTGGAGGTGCAACTGCAGCCTTGATGCAGATTGTGCAGCACCGCCTGCTAAAGAAGCTCATTTGCCTCCAGAGTCTCTGCAGGTATTTACTTGTTTGTTTAATTGCAAATATTGATATACAATCAGCCCTACATATCCATGGATTCTGCAGACATGGATTCCACCATTCCCCCCCCCAAAAAAATCCAAAAGGCAAACCTTGATTTTGCCATTTATATGTGGGGCACCATTTTACTATGCCGCTGTATATGAGACTTAAGCATCCATAGATTTTGTTATCCATGTGGGGTCCTGAAACCAACCCCAAGTGGACGCCACTGTACTGCTTATATCCAAAAGTTTCAAAGCAGTATACATCAATAAAATTTAAAACCAACTCAGTGAAGACAAACACAAATTCTTTGTCAAGTGAAAGAAATAGATGTCAAGTTAGACTACATAGGAAAGATGTGCTCAAATAAATATGCTTTTAACAGGCATCAAAATCTAAGAATAGTTAGAACATGTTGAAGTTCTGATGAAACAACATGCCAAATAGGAGTTGCCACTTAAAGGGTATGCCCAACTCTGAATGACTTCTGAGTGGAGCATGTGACATTAGAAGCAAGGCATCTTTCAATCAATGGTCTCATATTTTGGTCCTTAA
>CM034708.1:11353318-11385185 GCA_020142125.1 Phrynosoma platyrhinos | reverse complement strand
AACCAGAACATCCATAGTAATTATTTTGTGATGAGCCATTGCTCCAAGACAACCATTCTGAAGTGGCACACACCTTTCACAGTTTCTCATATTTCCAAACATGCCCATAGGCCCAGAATGTTGGGGGCACCACTAGCACAAGCAAGAAGCAGATTCCCAAAATACAGGGAAGCTCACAGAGTAGGTAAGGGCTATCTAAGCATTTGATGGCTTCCACTGAGTTCTATGCAGCCTATGCATGTTTACACACTCTATTACTCCCATGTAAGTGCGCATAAGATTGCACTCTGCTTTAGTTAGTTGCTATAAAGGGCAAAAAGGTACCCAGTACGTAGAAGCTGCAATACCTGGAAACCAGATGTCATCTTCATCTGCTCCTCTTATTTTTTAAATTTTATTAGTCAATGTGCCTGTATTTCTCTGCTTTCTGTAGCTTAAAGGCTAGAAACTTGCTTTAAAAATACAAAAGGAGGAAAAGGAAGAGAATGCATGTTCTTTGTGCAGAAATTGGTGTTCAGTCCAATAGAACTTCCATATTTGCATAGTGTGCAAAGAAGATAGAAACACTGGGCTACAACTCTCAAAATTTGCCAGCATGAGAACAGTGGCCATGTGGGTTGAGGGATTCTGTGAGCTGTAGTCTAAACAAATAACTTTTCCACTCCTGGAATGATGTGTACCTACATAAGCCAGGTTATATAGCTTGTACTTTTATGCTAGCTTCTCCTCTTTGGAAGAATTATCTACCTCTATGTTTATCCACCCTCAAGTTTTACATGCTCCAAATTATTTGGATACTTACATCTTTGGTATGTTCTTTATAAACACAGGGCCGACCTCTTGAAATACATTCTGGACAGCACTTGCCTTCTAAATGAACTAATTCTTCATCCTGTGGAGAAAGCCACAGAAAGATTACCCAGAATTAACATTTTTTTAATGATACTGGCAGAAGAAGATAGTGGGAGGCTAGCCATTTTTTACATCAGAAGCAGTCTTTGGGATTCTATTTCCCTTTATCATTCCCACAGCCCATTCCATTGCTCTTCGTTCTTTTCCAAAAGATAAGTGTTTAAATACCATTGTGGAGGTAGAATTAAACCCCACCAATTTCACTTGAAGGGCCATAATTTTGACACTAGACTAGCTCAAAACAAGAGGCATGTGGATACAGTTTCACAGATAGAATCCAGTTTGTACAGCTATGAGAATCAGTTTGCTTGATATCTATACAGTACATATCACATTTCCATCAGAATTTTCCTCTGGAGAGGGTACAATTATGTAGTCTTTTTTAGCCATACAGATATCCTTATGAAGACAGAAATGCTCGTGACTGACCCCTGACCTTCACAAGTAAACAAGTCCTTGAATTTGCAGGGCTTTGCTCCAAGTCCAAACAACTAGATTTATTTAGTTCTTACAAATACTACATTTTTGGGCTACAGTTCTCTGCAACCAGCAACTGGGTGGGGGATTCTGAGAGCTGTAATCCAAAAAAGTAACATTTCTAAGTTCTGGACCAACCTTTCCCAAGCTGGTGACATCAAGATGCCACTTTGAGTCCCATATGGGAGAGAAGCAGCATATAAAATAAATAAATAAATAGACTAAAACATCTACGGATATATCCATATATCAAAGTATATGTTATAAATACACTCACAGGTCCCTGAAAAGTGTCAAATTCCCACATATGCATACTATTTCTTGCTTGGTTAATTTTACATATTTATCTCCCACCCTTTAAAAGTCATTCCTAAGGGTTGGCTTCAAAATATATATTTTTATAAATATGTAATACAGTGTGGAAGACAAACGTTACAAAACACCATCATCTAAAACAGCAAATGGCACAGCAATAAAATAAAATAAACAAAAACTCAAAAAATTAATTACAGATAAAATCTGCAATTTACAATCTCTAGAACAATAAAAAAAAAGTTTCTCCTGATACTGAAGTGACTTTGCCCAGACCTACTGAATAGAAAGTTGAATTGAGTTCAATTTGCCATTCTAGTCTCCCTACAAAGGGATTTCCAGAGACTAAGGGCAGCCACTGAGAAGGTCCTATCTCATGTACCCACTAGCTGTACCTGTGAAGGTGGTGAGACCAAGAGATGATTCTCTACTGAGAATCTCAGGGCTCAGGCAAGCTAATATAGGGAGACACAGTCTGTCAGAGTTAGCCTAGATAGAAACTATATGTATCTTCATAGGTCTTAACCAGCATTTAGAATTGTTCCTAGAAATAAACAAGCACCTAGCAGAGATGCAGTAGCAAAGGTGTTATATGGCACCAAAGGTATTCGAGTATTTTAAGATATATATATACCTTAAGGCAGGGGCAGGCAACCTTTTTGAGACCTGGGCCGGTCTCCCGTAGCCCAGGCCTTGGCTGGGCCGAGCGGGGGGGGGATGGCAGTGCGCGTGCTCATGTGCGCACACACCCTCCACCGCCGCACACGACCCCCCGCACACGTCGCCGCCACCGTAGCGCGCGCAACCGCAGCCGCCATGGCGCATGTAACGGCCACCATTTTGGAAAGTCCAAATCGCGGCCGCAATGGGTTTGCGCATGCGCAAGAGTACTGCGCATGCGCAAACGCGTCGCGACCGCCATTTTGATTTCCAAAATGGCGATCACAGCAAGCGCGGCCGCAGAGCGGCAAAAACGCCCCCCACGGCGGCGCGCAGCGGCGGCGGCGACAACCTTCAGCCTGGGCCGGTAAGTCCGGGGCCTGGGGCCTTAACCAGCCCCCGGGCCGTAGGTTGCCAGTCCCTGCCTTAAGGTATTTAGATGATCCTTATGTAATTCCACTCTGAAGTTACAGAGCAGCTTAAACATTAGCACCAGTTTGGCAAAGCAATGAACTGAGAGCAAATGCTGTCATTACTTAGCCTAATCCTACTCAGCAATACATTGAACTGATTTCAATTGGGCTTTACTGCCAGTTATGAGTTTACACTATAGAAATCTAACACATCTAAAGATTCCATGCTTGGGTTTAATAGTCTACACCAGGGGTAGGCAACCTTTCCCCTTTAAGGGCCGAGGGACTTCAGCTCCCAGAATCCCAGGAGCTACTGGCCAACATGGGACTATTGGCCAACATGGCTGAGGCTTCTGGGAGCTGAAGTCCCTCAGCCCTTAAAGGGGAAAGGTTGCCTACCCCTGGTCTACACTTACTTCTGAACTCTGATCTGCACATGGCAACTATGGGCCTGAACAAACTGCTAGAAATAATCCAGCTTGAAACCACTTTAACTGTCCTGGCTCAATGCTAGGGAATCATGGGAACTGTAGTTTATTGTGGCACCAGAGCTCTTTGACAGAGAAGGCTCAATGTCTCAGATAAAAAACTACAATTCCCATGATTCCCTAGCATAGAGCCAGGACAATTAAAGTGGTCTGAAGACAGATTATTTCTGGCAGTCTGTTCAGGCCCTATGTTTGTTTCATGGTCTCATTTAATATTACAGAAATTATGCTGCAACTCATGATAATGGTTATGGGAGAAAACTTTGAATTCAGCTGCACAATTCAGCTCAATCACTTGTGGCATGAATATAAAAAAAGAGCTAAACAAAGCCCCAAGTAAGTTAACATGGTATTCACAGAAAGCAACACGCTATCCATCTTTTATGTAGGAGAACTTTTAGTTAATGTTGACATTTTCTGGAGAGAATATTTCAAGAACACCCTCATACAACCTGGTGTCCTCCTGATATTATAGACTACAACCTCTATCATCCCCAAGCACCATTGTTGGAGAATACAGTCCCCCAAAATGTAGGTTAACTGTGGAAACATCTAATTAAAAACTCTGTGGCAGTGAAAGAGCTTTTGTTACAGTGCATGCTCTTAACATTCCAGGCTTCTGCTTTTACTTAGTCAAGCATGCATAAGTACACACTACATGTAAAAAGGAAGGACAAAGAGGCATAGGGCAAGGCAATCTTTGCAAATAAAACTGCCCTCTCTGCCAAGATTCCAGGCTAGGGAGTATCATTGAAGATAACTCTCTTACTTTTCAATGCCCAGCTTACAATGTGATAGGAGGGGCAGGACTGGAACAACTGAAAAGAAAGTCACGTCAACAGTGTACACAGTCTTCTCGTGCAATTCCTGTGGTAACACTATGTCCTGAAAATAAAAGGGAAAAACACTTGTTCTGTACTAATCCCACCCCCAGGACATTTTCATTTTCCATTTTACGTGTAAATGACCCACTTGGGGCCTCTGCAGATGGACCCTTTGTGGCATCCTTGAGCCAAGGATGGGGAGGGGCAGCAGCATGCCGGCCACCACAATCCCTCCCTGAGGACGTCCTGACGCCATGCGCTGTTACGCATGGTGCAGGGCATCAGAACATCCTCTTGGCACAGTGTCTTAATGCGCTGTGCCAGAAGGGGCACAGAAGAGCCGTGCAGTGGTTTTTGGGGCGTCCTTTTTACTGACTCTGAAAGGAGTGGCATTTTGCCGCTCTTTTCCAGGCTGGCAAAAGGGAGGATTGGGGCTGAGGTGTGGGGCAGCCTCAGCCCCAATCCTCTGCTTTCCAGGGTAGCCCAGGGCCACCTGTTTGCATCCCCCCTTAGAGAGCCAGTGTGGTGCAGTGGTTTGAGTGTTGGACTTAAGACTCTGTGAGATCAGGATTCAAACCACTGCTCAGCCAGGGAAGCCCACTGGGTGACCCTGGGCAAGTCATACTCTCTCTGCTTCAAAGGAAAGCAATGGTAAATCTCTTCTGAACAAATCTTGCCATGAAAACTCTGATATATTATATATATGTATGTGTGTGTGTGTGTCCCTTCAAGTGACCTGTCAATTTATGGCAACCCCATGAATTTCCAAGGTTTTCCTATGTATGAAATACTCAGAGATGGTTCTGCCAGTTCCCTTCTCCAAATTATAGCCTACAGCACCTAGTATTTATTGGTGGTCTTCCATCCCAAGTACTAACCATGGATGTCCCTGCTTAGCTTAAGATGAGACAAAATCTGGTGTCTTTGGTAGGGATCTTCAAATTTCCTACTTCTCCTACTCATGGTTATTTTTCTTTAAACTGGATTTGGACTGTAGAGCCCTTCAAGCAAAGGATGCCATCAGAGGACTCTTTTCTGACAACGCTCTTCAAATGGGGCTAGCTTTTTCCTCCTCTTTGCAAAATAGTAAGGATGATTATTAAATGATTAAGACATAATAATACCCCATTTGCCAGAGAACTTACAAACAATCTCTTGAGGATGGCAGTTCAATGTTTGACAGCAGATTAATCCATACTTGCTTGCTGCTAAAGCATAGCATCTCATGCTCTACTTCTAGTTCCCCAACTCCTGCCTGCTAATCCTACACCTGCTTAACCCATCAGGGATTGATGCCAAGTCTGAGGCCTCATTACAATTTAAAGAGATGATGTGACCAGAAAAAATAATTCTTCCCCAACCAAGGATGAAATCCACTGCGACCAGGCTTCGATTTAGCTCTGGTTTACTGATGCATCTGTCCTAGATACAGAGGGAGCTTGAAGAGTTGGGAGGTTTTATAAAGCAGAGAGATTCTACCTGCTTCTTTTGTGCCAAATGATAAAATATTTCAGTGGAAGAACACAGGCATCACTTCTGAGGCCACTAAGTTAGAATACATCACTGATAATAAGCAGCACTGGGCATGCTAGTCTCAAAAATATTTATATATAGCACATTAATCCAAATTCTACAGCCAAACGGCTGAATTGTAAAACTTGGGTTTAAAAAGTGTACATTTGCAGTGAAAGCTGATGGTTCCTATCTCAGTGGGGTGGGGAACCTACTCCCAGTTTTAGCCCAAACTTTAGTTATCCAAGGTGTTTTACTCTGCTACCAGAACTGCTTCAGCACTTTGGCCAGATCTTTTACAGTTCACACTAAGATGAAGAGTGGGTTCATGGCTTCAACCGACATCAGAGTCACCAGCCTTGACTACACATTCGTGAAATGTGTCTTGTTTGGCACAATTTTTACTATGTGAGTTTTCCCACACCCAGTTACTCTACATAACAGAGTGCTTTCTTGGGTGAGAGGAGGAAATGCTGTACAAAGATGAGGCCAATATCCTGGGGTTCAGGAGCAGATGTTACTGCTGTGTGCTGCTATCGCACAAAACAAAGCATCAGGACTACATGTTGGAACATCTCTCTGAACCATAATAAATTATCTGGTGCAGGAGGGACTCTTTTCAAAAAGAATGAGCACAGATGTGCATGTTTGGCCACCACAAAAGAAATCACAAGGAAAGTGGATACTGGTGAAAGAAAAGGTAATTCCTGGATGCATCTTGCAAGAAGCCTTCTAGTGGCCCCTAAAATGGTCAAAATGATTTTTTTTCTACTTATATAATGCTGACACATCCTGGTTGTTTCAATTTACATGTACATATCATTATGTCTTGAATGAAAAGCTTGCTCAAATCTGTTCAACAACTCTCCTTTTCCTGTGGTGTAGGAACCTATCCTTCATATTTTTCCTCTGGTACCAAATTTTCAATAAAAGAAGAATGCTCTGAAAAACACCTATTTCATTAACTGAAGTATACCTGTATTGCTTTGTTAGCTACCTGGAAACCTTCACAGAAAAGGCCAACCAGAAATCTTATAAATCTTGAGGTTTAAATGTCATTCATTGAAGATGTGCTTTGTGAATTTTAATTGTTTTTTAATTTGTTTTGTTTGATTTGTTTTTTAGGGGTGGGAATGAGGGATGGGACTGAATTTGATTGTATTTGTTTTTATGTTTATACGTTGTACGCCACCCCGATTGCTTGGCAGAGGGGCGGGATATAAATAAAAATTATTAATTATTAATTATTAATTATTTATTATTATTATTATTATTATTATTATTATTATTATTATTATTATTATTATTATTATTAGCAAATAAATAAATAAGTACTTATGACAGTTCAAAATGCAATCATAAACTTACCAGAGAACACCTCACTTGGAGACACGCTGCATTCCAGCAAGCAACTTGACCTCCATCACACATACAGAACTCGCAGTGAGTAGTATTCCACATCTCATTGTGGTACCTGATGGTGCCATTGTGGACGCAGCTCCCTTTGGAAGGTACACACTCCTCACAGCATTTTCCAGGGGGTTGCACTTTGTTCTCCCCCTAGGAATGCAATAATTCAGAGGTCTCAGGAATAGAGAGAATGTCCTGTTCCCAAGATCCCGAAGGATTATCTCAGGGCTCTAAGGTTACCTTCTGGCAGGTCAGTAGGGTGCAGTTTTGTCTCAAGCACTTGGTCTCTCCTCTGTCACATATACAGATTGTGCAGGAGTCTTTCTTCCACTGCTCACCATGCTGCCCAATACAAAGAAGCTTTAGTTCTAATTATTCACTTTATAAATGAACAGATCTTGTAGCAACTTTGAGATTAGCTGAAAGAGATTGTAGGTGAAGCTTTCGTAGATTCAGAGTGCACCAACACTGTAGAAATAATGCACATTGACACCACTTTAATTGCCATGACTCTATTCTACAAAATCCTGAGATTTGTAGTTTTGTGAGCACTCTTTCATAAAGAAGCCTAAAGGTCTCTCAAACTGTAACTCCCAGGATTCCATAGGATGGAACTACAGCACTTAAAGTGGTGTCAAACTGCATTATTTCTACAGTGTAGATGTACCCTCAGTCTACTTCATCAGATGCATGGAGCGAACCACCTGCGGAAAGACACATACACTAATGTGTTGTATGGGTGTGTGAGAGTGTCTGTGTATACGTGTGTGAACAGGAAAGCAAAGCATATGTGTAAGGTGATGAATTGACAAATTCAGTTTCAGTGATAGCCATAAAGAGTAGACAGGGGACAAAGTTGGGAGACAGGATCTGCATCAAGCCAAGGCGAAAGGTAAACATAGGAATAGTGGAGAAAATTCTTGGCTTGGTGTATGGTTTGGGGTAAGGACCAGAAAAGAGGTGTAATGAAGTGGGCATGAGAACCTGGCTAGGATGTTAACTAGCATTATACACTAGGAAAATATTGCCTCTATTCAAACCACTGTCAATGGACTGGTGTTTTTAGATATACATTCAGTTTGTTTTAACTATCACTGTTAACATGGAGCTGAGGCCTGTAGCCATGAAGAATCAGGTTCAAATCCTCACCTAGACATGAAACTCAACTGAAAATTTTGCGCTGAGTCCCTTCTCCCCCACTTCTTTAGTCTCACAAGGTTGTTCTAAGATAAAATTGGGAGTGAGGAACTATTTAATTTTAAACTGATTTGTTGGGAGTTGCAATCTGACAATGCCTTGGAGGGTCCCATGTTCCCCACCTGTTATAATGGAATGCATGTCCTCCTGATTATAGAGCACTAAACCATAACCTTCATCAAGAATGCCTGTTATTCTCCTAATTCCTCACCCACCACTTTACAATATATGTTAACAGTAACAGTCTTATCTATATTTATGAACTGAGTTACCTCTTATCAGCACATTCCTTTCTGTGTCTAATCCCTTTTACTTCATTAGGCTTCCCAGGATGAAGGAGGGAAAGCAGTTAATTTGGGAGGGAAATAAAACCAACCACAAAAGTTATTACCATATTTTCCAGCGTATAAGACAATTTTTTAACCAGGAAAATCTGAGGTTGAAGTTGGGGGTCGTCTTATAATAATAATAATAATAATAATAATAATAATAATAATAATAATAATAAATTTTATTTTTACCCCGCCTTTCCATGGATATGATCAAGGCGGCTTACAAAAGGTTAAAATTGTTACAATATAAAGGTTAAAAACATCGGTGCAGGGTATAAGAGGAGGAGGACAAGGAAGGTAGAGGTGCGAGGCAGAAATAAATGCTAGGGAACATGGGAGCTGTAGTTTGTTGTGTTTATAAGTGACAGTATCTGCATGTCATAAGCATTTGAACTAAAATTACCATATTGAAATCAAATCTGATGTTTTTTTAAATTTTTATTTGGTGTGCGTTGGAAGAGGGGTCGTCTTATATGGCGAGTATACCTCAAACTCTATATTTTGGCTGGAAAAGTTGGGGGTCATCTTATATGCCCAGTCGTCTTATACGCCGGAAAATAGGTACCTCTGGCAAAGACCTCAAGTGCAAGAATAGTATAGATATGCATCACACAGCTCATGTCAAGTTGGTTCTTGTATATTTTAATCAAAGAGTTACCTCATATGCTCTCCCAGATACGGAGCAGGATTTCGGAGTACATTCCGGGCAGCATTTTCCAGCTGGTACAATGACACTTTCACCCTGAGAAAATATAAATAGGCAATGATCAGTAAGTATTCCTTTTTATATCCTTTTTTAAGACTACTGTACTACTTCTAAAATCTTTCAATCAGCAGAATGACCACAAGTTGTTGTCCCAAACAGGTTTCTCAAGTTTTTGTTGTTTGCTTTTGTTGTTAATGATGTTTTGGGGCTATGCCACTGTCACCAAAATTGGCAGCAAAAACTTTGCCAAGTCTGGCATTGTCATCTAATTTTGCCTTTGGGGCTGGATATGGCTTGTAGAGAAAGCCAGCAAGGTACAGTGGTTTGAATGTTGGACTATGATGCCAGGAGTTCAGAGTTTGAATCCCTAATCAGCCATAATTATCCACTGAGTGACCTTGAGCAAGTCACATTCTCTCAGCCTAAGAGGAAGGAAAAGACAAACCTCTTCTGAATAAGCCTAAGAGTCAACTTGATTAGATGAACACAACAATATGGCATCAATTTGGAGGCACAAAACAATAATATGCCTCATGGGCCACATGTTTTCTACCCCTCATCTAGTTATTCTATCATTCTATAATATTCACAAATGGTGCCTTCTCAATACACTTGGCATCTCATTTGAATGCATTTTGATTTTAATACTGGAATATTCCTCCCACCATCTTAAAAACACATCAGTGAACCTTGATGCCATTCATTGGATACCTAGAAAAAAATAGCTAAAGCTCTGAAACTTGAACTCTGAAGTTGAATTCCAGCAAATCTAAGAGAAACCCACTAGTTCTAAGGAACAAAATGAAGCTTTAACCAAAGCTCTCCCTTAAAAGTGGCAGCTGGTGTCTCCAGAATCAACAGAATAGCAGTACAACACCAGTTTAAGCTGTTCCTGAATCCCAGCTATGAGGAAAAGACAGGATACAAATAAAATACATACTCAGAAGGGCAGGGACACAGATAAACTGAATCTGCTCTGGGTTTTAGCACACCACCAAGATAGATTTTTTTTGTTTGTGAGCTGCCTTGGGTCCCTTTCTGGGAGAAAGGTGGCATAGAAATCTAAATAAATAAATAAATAAAATTCTATGTCTTTAAAAATGCCTTTAAAATTTGGACTTAAAAAAACAACAGCCTGGATACACTGTTCCACTACCATTACTGCTCCTTTTGAAATAAGGGGAAACCTTACTCGATATCCATAACTGCAGAGGCTATCACAACCCCCTTTTGCTTTCTCCAGTCCTTTACGTTTAGATTGCCTTCTCCAATTCTTCACAGCCTGTCCTACTGATAGAAATTTAGCTAGTACAGGAATAAAAGGCAGTGGAGGAAAAAAAATAGAAGAGAAGAATGAACAGGGTAGGATTCCCACCATTAAGATTAATGCATTTTCCATCAGAGTCTCTTTTTACGAAATCCATCAAAGATTTCTAAAATTAGCTAAAGGGAGATTGTGTTGCTGTTTTTGCATTAGCATGGAGATTTGCAGTTTGATTATTCACACCCTCTTCGTGTCACCAATAAATTTCTTCCATGTTCCATGGCATTCGAACGACTGGCTGATTAAATATTAGCACGATCAATTTTGAGATAACAGCACATCGAAGATGAGGGCTGAAATGGAAACATTTAGGTATTTTCCATAAATTTTCTTCTAAGGCTCATTTCTTTTAGCTCTTCATCTCCACTAAAGAACTGAACAAAGTGTAGAACATTTTTTAGTATGCCTCCCCCACTAAAACAGTTTATATACCCTCATCAAAAAATAGCTGGTATTACTAATGTGAACACCTGGCTCCTTAAAAGACAGGTGGGGGAATCTTAAAAGAGAAATGGTTTATGGCATGATGACTTTCTCTGCCTGCTGCCTTCCAAGCCAAGGTTTCTGCTAGTAACCTGGATGACTAACCCCACACATCAAGGGAGCTATTCTGCTAAGTGTTTTTAAAAAAGGAATGTGCTAAGGAACAAGAAGGGGAGAAAGGTATCAAAAATGTTGATACCAACTTTTTAAAAAGAGTTAAGTTAATTTGAAATAGAGGGAAGCAAACTTTAAAAAATGAAAGGTTAGAGAAAGGAAAAGGGGGGTGTAATGGGCTCGGGGTCATGGACAAAGAGTTAAGTTTTTCTCCACCTTGAAGGAAGAGAAGTGGCAACAGAGTGGTGTTTCCAGTTTTAGTCCAAACTTTAAAGAAAAGCATTGGCTATACTGGCAGGGGGAAATGTTGAGAACTGTCATCAAAAAAGTAACTTTTAAAGCTCTGCAAGGGGTGGTCAACTAGTAATTTCCCAGCTTTACTCAGCAGTTAATGTTAGAAGTGCTGAAATGGAAAGAAGAATGACAACCCCTTGCTTGGTGAGGACACAGTGTTTTTAAAAATGCCCTACTGTCACAGCCAGCCTTCTTCATCAGTGATGCATTTTATACCATATACAAGGCTACAACTTCTAACCTGAATTTACAGCAGTTTTTTAAACCAGGGCTTGACAATGGCATGCCACAAATAGTAATTAATTTTTTTTTTGCAATAAATAAGTTACATTACAATTGTAATATAATGTGGGGTAAGAACTCCTTTTTGATACAACTTTGGACTTTTTATGTTAAAGGGGCTATATGACCTCTGTGCTTTACATTTTGCACCACAGGCCACTCACTGGCTTGTAGCATTCTGTGTTTAAATAACAAAAAACTATATTAGATACTTCTGAACAACAAGAAAGTAAAGCGCTAGATTATTTAAAGACTATAAAAGTAACTAAGGGCCTTTGCAGACTGCCAGAAATAGTGCACATTAAATTGAGGCACTGCCCTGGCTCAGTGCTAGGGAATCATGGGAATTGTATTTTTTTCTGGGACATTGAGCCTTCTCTGTCAGAGAGCTCTGGTGCCACAATAAATTACAGTTCCCATGATTCCCTAGCACTGAGCCAGAGCAGTGCCTCAATTTAATGTGCACTATTTCTGGCAGTCTGCAAAGGCCCTAAGTACCTTCAAGGGCTTGGAACTCTATTTTCAAAGTGACTTTCCAAGCTGTGCATTAATAAATACACACACATATTAAACTTCTGGCTCTCTTCTTAAAGTAATCATTTGGACTTGGTGCAGCACTGTGATCAAGACCATATAAATTGGACATCAAGGGTTCAGATTCTCAGTTCAGGAAAGAAATCCTAGGGTGAGCAGCCTGCTTTACAGGGCTGTCATTAGGAATTGTTGTTGCTGTGTGCCTTTACGTCATTTCTGACATATGGCAAACCTAAGGTGACCCTATCACAGGGGTTTTTGGGGCTAAGAGTGTGTAGCTTTCCCAAGGTCACCCAGTGGGCTTCCATGGCTGAACGGGGAACTGAACACTGATTTCCAGAGTTGCGATCTAACACTCAAACCACTACAACTTACTCTCACTAAGAATTACTGGGGCAATATACCTGAAGAACTCTGATCATTTATGACAAACATTATGTTTATTTGCAGACATGAAACTTAAATATGTACTTAAATGAATCTATCATGCCAATGCATGCCAATTGGAATGCATATTCAGTTTCTCTCCACATTCCGTCCTAATCAAGAGAATTCACAAGTGGAACAGATCATGCAAGAGAGACCTTTCAGTGCAGTGTGCAAATAACAGTCTAAACATTATTACAGGCTGTTAAGCAGTTTTCACATCTCTCCTTTTCAAGATCTTACTCAGGACTGCCTCTGCAATATGGAAACCCACTAGATTCATCACACACAGAGGCACAGAGGCAGAGCTAGCCCCCACTTGTATTGTCATTTATTGTTTAACATTTGAAATTATTTTACATTTTTTAAAATTGGTTTTTAATTTGTGTGGAATAAGTAGACACCCAGCTAGGTGTAGAGACAGCAGTGGAAGTGCTGATGGCTCTGGGGTCTAGCTCTGAAAACTATGGATATGTAGTAGGAAATAAATATTTTATTAATAAATAGGTGGTTCTAGGGAAGGAAAGACTCCTAAGATGCCAGGCAAGCAGGGCCGCTACCCACCATCTGCCCTGCCTACCAGTTCCTGACATAGAAAGAGGGAAAAAAGAAAATAAGATACACAACAGCAGTTGCTTCTCTTACACACAGAACCATTGCTAGCCTCCAAGAAAGAAGGGGGAGCATTAAACACCTGTGCTGCAGCAAAGTGTTTTCTCCTGTCCCCCTTTTCACAGTGCCTTTGGTCCAGCAAAGAGGGACAATGAAAAGTACAACTATAGTTTTGAATGCCTGGTGGATCAATGACACTGTGAGAAGAGGGATGGGGAAACCAACTTGCTTCAGCATAGACAGGTTTCCCAGTCCATGCCTGTTGAAAGGTGTATCTACATTTTAGAAATAATGCAGTTTGGCATCATTTTCAGCATTGTAGCTCTATCCTATGGGATCCTGGGATTGTAGTTTTAAAGGGTTTTCAGTCTTCTCTGCCAAAGAGTGCTGATGCCCCACAAGACTAAAAATCCCAGGATTCTGTAAGATGGAGTCATGGCAGTTTAAGTGGTGTCAAACTGCATTATTTCTACTGTGCAGATGGCACCTTCAACAGGCATTCAAAAAGAACAGCCAAGCTCCATACTACCTCTCCCTCCTTTTTTCCCTCACCAGCATGCAAGAAGGGGTCACTAGAAAGGCCACTGCCATTTTCTACTCCTCCTTCCATAGTAAGGAAGGGGCAGGCAGAGACAGGTGTCTCTGTGATTGTGCATAAGCATTTTTAGGGGGAAGAAAGAGAAGAAGGGCAGTCATAATGGCTGCTCTTTAAAGCAGCAGGGGAGGGGACTGGGGAGGGTCCCACTTCTACCTCTTGCTCCTGGACCATCAACACCTTCACCTGCCTCTGCACCTAGCTGAGTGTCTTCTTATTCCACACTCACATTTTTCTCTCCCTATCTTCTGCTCCAACATCTTGTTGGAAGACACACTGGTTGGTTCCACATTCTCCAGATTGTATCAACACTTTCTTATTCTTATTATTTCTTATTTCTTATTAAGAAAGCAGTAAAGTCGGATCTCTTCTGGCAGGCCTTCCCGGAATAACCTCCCAGTCATGAGGAACCCTGCTACCTGCCTTGAGTCCCCTATAACTGTTGTATGCTGCCCATTGTTTTTGTTTTTGTTTTAGTTTTTATGCATAATGTATTTTAATTCCATGTCAGTTTAATCTAGTTTTAAGGGATGGGAGGGTTAGGGAAATAGGGATTGGTTGTTGTAATTTGTTTTCTGTTTTTAATTATGCTGTAACCCGCCCCGATTGCCGAGCAGAGGGGCGGGCTAGAAATAAAAAAAAAATATTATTATATTATTATTCTCAGAGAAGGTCTACACCATCAATGGTATGACTATACTGAACTTTTCCTGAAAGGGTATGACTATATGAACTTTTGCTGAAAGGGAGAACTCAGGGAAGCATTTTTTTTCCTTTCACTTATTGTGATTATCCCTGTTTATTTGCAACTCTGTATGTGTGAGCCTTCAAGTATGGCAACTCCATGAATTTTTTCATAAAGTTTTCTTAGGCAAGGAATCCTCAGAGGTGGTTCTGCCAGTTCCTTCCTCTGAAATATGGATTACATCACCTGGTATACATTGGTGGTCTCCCATCCAAGAACTAAGCAGGGTTGCCCTGCTTAGCTTCCAAGATCAGGGTATTTAGTCAGCTACAGTGCCCTTTTCTAAATGGTCGTTCTTCTTCCTGAAGCTGTTCCAAACAATCAAGGATCAGGAAAGCATTTTATTTATTTATTTATTTATTTATTTATTTATTGGATTTAAATCCTGTATTTCTCCCAAAATGGGATAGTCTGATCAGATTCAAACTTGATGACATCATAAAGATCAATCAAAGTGAAGTATCTCTTTCTCTCACAGACAATGTTTTTCCCTGTTGCTCTCTTTCAGCTTCTAAAACAGAGGAGTAATTCTTCAGGGGGCAAACTTTTCCATGAAAAGCTTGCTCATATACTTCCAAAGCTTGGAAACCTTACTTTTGGGGAGTCTAGTTTCTAGAGTCCTCCAAACAACATGGTCATTAGTGCTAGCAGCCATAACAGCTGGAGGATTCTGAGAACTAATAAAACTCTTCCAAGCTTTGCCCATTTCAGCTCAGAACTACTTAACAGTGGTTGAGAAAAAAGTCAGACAATGTCTATAACCCAATTCTAATTGATATTTCCAGTAATGACAGTCTTTTGCCTGGACAGCAACTTCCAATGAGGATATACATCACCTAATTATGGTTTTTTAAAAGCTAATAAAATGCAAAGTAGTTGACAGCATGCATAATCTTACCTCATTACACAATACAGGCTGACAGAGCACTGTAAAGCACTCCACAGTCCCATTCCGACAAATACATTTGGCACACTGGCTGAATCGCCACTCCTCACCATCCTGGAAAATCTTGCCATCAAAAGAACAAGTCTCTAAAAGGCATTAGAGAGAACATTTTTTCTTTGTTCATGAAATATTCTATAGGTTATGAGATCACTATTTATTTATTAAAGGGTAAAATCACCACAAGGTGATGCTTTTCTATACCGCTTCTTTACTTACATTGTCCTATAAACATGTCTTTTGTGTTCAAGTGTAGATGCAACTGTATATGGAAGTGTGTGTGGGGGGGGGTTGATCTAAAAGTAGAACTGCCCTTGTTTAGCTCCAGCTTTTTACAAGTACAGTTGGGTCCTAATAAAAGTACTGCCTCATCACTGACTTCTTGATTTTTCTTATGGATCACCATTACTTAATTTGATTTATGTGTAACTTGGAAAAGACCTCATCTAGCCAGTCAAGACAAGATTCCGCAAATGGAGGAAGATGAGTAATCACCACCATGATATGGAATTTCATTCTTAGAGGATTTCCTTTTCTTCAACTACAAGGGCATACAGCCCAATTTGGCTTCTACTGATTTACCGTACAACCAGAAAGTCAACTTCAGCTTACAAACTGCTATGTTTTCCTTTTATTCTCAGCCTGCTAAGGAACCTGTGAAGGCTGGACATAAATATGAGGAACCATTAGATTGTGTAGGAATCAGCTGTTATGCATCTGTTTGTCCCAATATGCCTAGGTGTAACCTGAAACTATGATGACACCCAGTAAAGCCTAAATCAGGGGTTCTTTACTTGTAGGACTTCAGCTCCTAGAATCACTTAGCACTGGCCTTTCTGGCTAAGGCTGATGGAAGCTGACATTCAACATTTGTGGATCCCAGAATGAGAACCACTAGCCTACAATATTTTGGTCTTCACCTCTTCGTCCACTCCATGTTAAAACTGTGACCATTCATGACTGCAACATCAAGTCAGCTTTTTTTCCTCCCTCCTCTTCTTCCCCCAAACCTCCCACTCTGGTTTCCATAACACTTTATGTGATTAAGACCTGCTGGTCTGAAAAGTACATCTGTAATTCTGTTCATATTTCATCAGTCCCTCTTAAAGCTATTGACTTTGCTGGATTCCTCACAAAGGACCAACCCAAGACAATTTGCTACTTGAAGTGAAGGACATGATGGCATCCCTTTTGCTGTTTCATATTCAGAAAATGATTGGACTCCTAGCTGACTTTTTTATTTTTATACTAAGAGTGGGATAGCATCCTCCACCACGCCTAAAGTAGAAGCATCCCAGGTATCTCCCACTGTCCTTTTTGATAAAACTAGCTGTAAACAAAACACCTCTAATACAAGACAGTAAGAGAAAAGTTACATCCATCTGTGGGAGTTACATTCAACTATTGGGCAGTATTAGCAGCAGCAAGTCTGCTTACATTGTCAAGGAACAAAAATAATCAACACAAATCACCTGCCTTCACACTTTCTCACCTCCACTGCCAAGACACTGTGGACAACACTCTTCTCGACTGTCAGATTTCACTTGACTTCTCTCACAAGGAATGTCAAGGCAAGGTTTGGGGTTGCAAAAAACCTCCCCATTCGCACATGAGCAGGTTGTACATCCAGAACCTGTCCATTCTGTGCCATGCTGCAGGTAAAAATAGAGAGGAAACACTCATCAGCCATTTACTGACAATCAAAGTTGAGAGGAAGATACCAGGGGCCCTACCTTAGCCATAATTTTCCCTCTTTGTGACCTAATGCATGAGCCATACATGGGCTGAGCGTGGCCGACCTCTGACTTTGTGGCCAACTAGTCCCCAGAAACCCCCCCCCCATATAAAACAACCAAATAATATTTTTAAAAGGAGAAGCCACAAGAAAGTATGAATTTTCTTCTAAAAGAAGTCCCAACCCACAGACCTCATACTTTGCTTTGATATAAAATAAGCTTTTTGGGAAACTGGGAGTAGATGTCTGACAAAACCTCCTGGCATTATATTTACATTGGTATTTGTATTTACATTTATACTTATTCTTATTAATTTTATTTATGCCCTGCATGACTCTTGGCCTTAAGCCCAAGGGGACTTAGAAAAATGTAAAACAAAATAAAGGTAACAAAACCCGCTAATAAAAGTTAAAACAATTAAATAAGGTTTATTAAAACATCATTGAAATTTAAAATATGTTAAAATCAATTTAAAGCCTAACACAGGTAAAAATCCAGCACACACATCCCATAAAAATGTTTTCACAACCAAGTAGTTCATCATCAGACCCCTGTTTGAATAATAAAAAGAACTTTGCCTCTAGGCAAAAGGAGAGCAGAGCCTAGTCTTCCGTGGAAAGTAATTCCACAGCCTGGGAGCAACCATTGAGAACTCTCTCCAGTTGCATCCACATTGCAGAAATAATCCAGCATGACACCACTTTAACTGCCATAGCTCAGTGCTATGGAATACTGGGATTTGTAGTTTTCTGAGACATTTAGCCTTTTCAGTTAAAGAGCTCTGGTGGCACAACAAACTACACTTCCCAGAATTCTATCTATATCATGGAGCCATGGCAGTTAAAGTGGTATCAACCTGGATTATTTCTGCAGTGTGGACGGAGCCTCCTATATCCTTTCCAATTGGGTCTGTGACAGTGCTGGCAAGAGAAAGCTTCACCTAAGGATTTAAAATTCTGGTAGATTCACATAGGAAGACCTGATCTTTCAGACAGACCTGGATCTATGCCATATAGAACTTTATGGATCATAACCAACACTCTGAACTGTGTCCAGAAATAAACCAGTAGCCAGTGAAGCTGTTTCAACAAGGGAGAGGGGTTGCAGACTGCCAGAAATAGTGCAAATTGAGTCCACTTTTAAGGTTAGGGTTAGTGCTAGGGAATCATGGGAATTGTTGTTGTTGTTTTTTCTGAGACATTGAGCCTTCTCTGTCAGAGAGCTCTGGTGCCACAATAAAATACAGTTTCCATGATTCCCTTACCCTAACCCTAGGAGTGGCCTCAATTTGCACTATTTCTGGCAGTCTGCAACCCCTCAGAGTTATATATTCCCTGTAGCTGTCCCCAGTTAGCACTCTGGTCATAGCATTTTGGCAGTAATTTATTGCAGCCCTTAGTAAGTACTTGGAGTGAACTGGCATCAGGACCATCCAGACATGCCCAATGAAATATAACTTCATGATGACATATCGCATTAAAAGATAAAGATTACATATTGTAATGTTTGTCCTTATCATTATCCTGAACTTACCATGACACTTCTAAGTAGGATGCATGTTCCAGGTATGCATTACTTAGCTCGGAAGTGGTATAGATTCTTTAGGTGGAAGAGATCACCCAGGAACTTAAGGTTTTTCAGAAATATTTCAGTTTATTTTCAAATATATAAGTAGAATATGGACACAGCTTTACCCCACAAATAGCAAATCAACTGCATGTCAGATCTTCAGAGAGACAGCCAGCCATTCCTGTATCTCCCAATGCTATCTGCCTACAGTATCCAGTTTTCTTTGTGTATCTTTTTTCCTGGAATAAACTACATGCTATACTAAAATGCACAGCAAGCCGCTCAGAATTACAGTAGTTTATTTTTAACTTTTCAACAACCTTGCAAGGCCGAGACTGAGCTCAAACACACAGCGTACAGGGGCTTAAAACTCTCCTAGCCCCTAGGGTTTTGTTTAAATATACTCTCCTCCATGGAAGCTAAATTCCAAGGGAGATGAAAGAATCAAATGATGCCAATGGAGTTCCACCTTTTTTTAGCTCCTTGTAACTGTAGGAAGCAGGATAATCAGGTTAAAAACACCAAAAACTAGATGGGTGGAAGGTTAAATCCGCTGTTTCCTACACATGCTGGGCTCAATCTGGATCTGCCCCCACACCATGCGCTTACTTGCAAGTTTTTTTAAAAAATTACACTAATTTTGAGCAGCACAGCATGCATTCAACATAATGTGTATTTTAATCTTCAACTTGTTTTCAAAGCCTGCAGCATTTATTTATTTTCTCATGCACAGATCTTGTTCATATCATCCTCAGCTGGAAAGAAGAAAGGTAGACCATCTGCACCATAATTACCACTCTACTTTTAATGGGTTTCATACTAATGGGAAATTCCTGCTATTCCTGGATTCTAGTTAGAGACACTTCCCTGCTACTTACCCATTAGACTGTCTTCCTCAACAGAGTGCCTTCCAAATCTGGTAGACTCCCATCTTCCCCAGGCAGGAAGGCTCCATTGGAATCATGGAAGCTGCATTAGGGAGTAATCTCCCTTTAAAAAGTGAGGTTTGACCAGACTTCACATGGATGTACATCTTTGTGTGTTTCATTTTTGCAGGCAAGAATGCATAATTCCTGCAGTATTCTTCATTCCCTTGGATGAGAACATGGATTTCTGTGCAGTTCCTAGTTGCTGTTAATGCTTCAGGAGCATTTTTCTATGCAGAAACGCATTCTTTGTGCAAAAAAACATGTTTTCTATACAGAAATGTATGTGGTTTTTAATTATTCAGAAAAAAACATTTTCTGTGCAGAAATACACATGGTTTCTGGATTTTTAAAAACTGTGTTTTCTGTGAAGAAATATGCGACATGTGCAGAAATAAACATGATGTTTCTACACAAAAATATACTTTGTATGAAGAAAAAAATATGATTTTTCTGGGTAGAAAACACATTTCTATGGAGAAAAACCATGTGATCCAAAAGTCCAAAGAATCTTGCCATAGCTTTGCAGGTGCCTGTATTCTATCCAATTTCACTTGAGAAACAAATAGCAAATGAATATTCTTCCCATCCCTGAGATGTAATGATGGGTGAAGATTTTGTTTGGTTTGGTTTTTGTTAAGAAATTTTCAAGAATTTGCAAGAGTTTGAAGTTAAATGTATCTGAATATGGAAGAAATCAAAACAGATTTGCTCTTCCAGGTAGAGGACTTAATTCAGCTCTTCAAAGCCTGACTTTGAATATCTGTGAATACAACTACTTTTGCAGTGCTGACTTATCTACTTTTTTCCAGTTCCTCTTTTTTGTTAACACTCACAAAGCAGGCACATACAACTACGGTCCTCTCCATTCTGAGAATATCTGTGCCTACTGAATTTGGCCAGTGCAAATGGTTGGAATTTTCTTCATTTTGTCTTTGATAAGAATTTTCCAAAATGTGCAAAATGCTTCACTTGAGAAGGTATGTGAGATGGAAACAAAACTACTACTGCAAATTTTTTCCCCCTGTGTTCCTAATCCCATTATGAAAGGAAAGACAAGATAAATCCATATCATATATTTTAATGTTTGCATTTGTTCTGGTCAGACTCCCGCACATATGTTAAAAGTGAAAATGTTACAGCTTTGCTTTAAAACTGAACAGTACATTTTAGTTTTTATACTCTGCCATGTTTCTTCCTTTTATGTCTCATTTTAGCCTACTGGCAGAAGGCCCAAAAGACTTTAGAACTCAGGTGTCTCCTAGTGCCCTTACTAAGACCAGGAAAGGAAAATTATCTAAGTATCAGAGTTTAGAAAGTTACTTTTTAAAAGTAGATAGTTAGCATTCCATTTGTGACCCCTTTCCAAATGCCTGGTTGCCATTATAGATACATTTTTTAAAACCCTGCTTTGTCACTGTTAAAAAATAACACAAATTTTAAATTGGTGGCAGTATTTGTGCTGATCTCCAAAATGCTAGCTCCAGATGCATTTGTGGTGGCTTCACTCCTGGCTCCCTCAGTCTCTTCCCCGACTTGACTGGTCCCAGTTTTTGAGCCAATTTTTCACCCTTGAGACTGGAATTGAGCCTCTGTGAGCAGTCCTGATTCCCCTTTTTTCCAGGATGAGACAGACACCCCAATCTGAGGCTTTAGTTCCCAGGGGTTTTCACCCTGCATTATTGTTGTCCCTCAGAGACTTCTCTGGGTATTACTCTCCACACCAGCTTCACCAATCAGAAGTTCAGCATTAGGGACAATGGGGTTTCAAGTAAGGTCCCGCTGTCCCTAATGGTGGTGTGGACACATGCACATACTGCCACTGGAGACAATAGGATCTGTCCCTAATGGTGGTGCGGCCACATGCATGCTCCGCTACTGGAAACAACAGGGGCTTGCCATCCGCAGATGCTTTAATCTGTGGATGGCAAGTCCACGGATACCAAGTTCCCATAGTATATGGTATAGCTCCTCCCCAGTGGGGTCACAAGAGTTGGTGTTACCCAATGCGGGTGCCAGAAAAGGGGGTCCAAGGGGTGATGGTGTACTTCCCCACCCTCCCTTCTTATTCTCTCACTGTCTTGGTCACCTGCCCCCAGCTGGCTGCCCACCACTCACCCAAACCCAGAAAGGGCTGCCAGTGGGGCAGTGGCTTACCTTACTTTTCCCCTCCCACTGTCCTACTCATCTGTCCACCACCCAGACCTGGAAAAGGGGGTATGGTCAGGCAAGTGAAGCAATGGGAAATGATAGAAAGGGCAGAGCTTCTCATTCAAGCTTCTCTGCAGCCATGGTTGAGGGTGCACAGGCAGCAGAGAAGAAGGGACAGGTGGCAACAGCACAGATGCAAGCTTACTGCAGCTGTTGGCACTCATTCATACAGGCTTCTTTATGGCTGTGGCTCTCATCCTAGGGAGCCAAGGCAATGAAGAAGAGGTGAGTGTCGGCAGCTGCGGTGATCTTCTGCTGCTGCCTGGTACTAGGCCAGGCAGGAAAGGGAAGGCATTTATGGCAGGAAGGAAGGAATAGAGAAGGTGCAAGTGTTGCCACTGTCACTGTTACTTCCATTTCCTAGCTGGCCAGCCAGCAGCTCTGCTAGACCCAGAAGGCCCAACTGCATGTAATTTCCCCTCTGAAGTGTCACCTGGTGCCATCTGCATCCCTTTGTGATGCCTCTGCTCCTCCCTTTTCCTACAAAACCCAGCCACTGCAGTCCCCCTCCAACACAACTATTTACCCCCAGTGATAAAGGGGTAGCAGAGAAGCATCCAGCTCTGTTCCTATAGCTGTCCTCTTGCTATATGAGACTGCATCCAGCTATGTGAACAGAGCTGGATATTTCACCAACAACTTTCCCTACCTCTGGTGTACCCCTTGTTAGTAAACAGTTGTGTTGTAGGGGCTACTTCAGCTAAATGGGCCTTTTGGGGGGTGATGGAAGAGACATGTCATAGTTCTGCCTGATGGAAATTTACAGTATGTCTTCTTGGTCTGGGATCTGCTAACTAATAGCTGCAGGAGCCCTGTCTTGCATTCAGCCTAATGCCTTATCTACACTGGAGAATAACAGATGGACATAAGACAGCCGTGTCACAGCAGACCAAAGATCCATCCTATCCAGCATATGAATAGCACATTCAGACTCAAATCCTATTGTTTACTCTCAACTAGAATAGAACCACTGAATCAGTTGTTGAATGGTGAGTTGACATATAAGTAAATCATTGGCTCTCCTTTAGTTGAGACTAGCAATGGAATTCAGGCCTCATTCTCCAAATGTAACTCCTTCTGCACCACTCATCATGCAAGAGGAAGGTATCAGCAATGTGAGAATTTAAAATATAAACTCAATTGATTTATTATTATAAATATTTTTGCCTAGTGTTCACTTGAAAACAGCTTCCAGAGCAGTTTACAAAGGTGAATACAGGCTGAGTTTCCCCTTATCCAGAATTCTGAAATCCAAATTATTCCAAAAAACCAAACTTTTTCATGGATGGCTGGGACAGTGGTATCTTTACTTTCTAATGGTTCAGTGTACACAAAATTTGCTTTGGAGTCAAAATTATTTTTTAAAATATTGTATAAAATTACCTTCAGGCTATGTGTATAAGGTATATATGAAACAAATTAATTTTGTGTTTAGACTTGGATCCCATTTCCAAGACATCACATTATGTACAAATATGCAAATACAGGTATTCTGAAATCCAAACAAAAATTGCAAAATCCAGAACAGTCCTAGTTCCAAACATTTCAGATAAGCAGACTCAACCTGTAATAGGTTCCTGCCTTTAGATTTACAAGATTAAAGATATAACATGAAAGGAAAAGCCATGGGGGTGGGGGGAAAGAGATGTTTGTGTGTGTGGAGGGAGAAGCAATGTAGGCACCAATTCTTTTGTTACAATAAAAACTAATGGTGGCCTATGGCTTCAAATTGAATACATGCAAATACAGTTCTCAGAGTAGGGTACTTTATAACATCAAATGGAGATGCCAAGCTTTATTGCTTTAGCTGTATTGCTTTTGTTCCCATTTTGCTTAGAGCTATGGGAGAGGGAGGGACTCGCTTTATGTATACACATACTTCCTGTAACATCTAAAGCAGAATGTAGACACCAGTGGGATGACAACACTGTCACTTTATTTCTCTTGTCTGCTCTTCTCCCACCTCTGCCTGATGAAGAAGCCAATGAAACTTCAAATGCTAGCACTGTACTTGTTGTTTTAACTGCCCTCCAGTTGACTTTGACTCATGGCGACCTTGTGGATGAGACTTCTCTAAGGGGGGTTGCAGACTGCCAGAAATAGTGCAAATTGAGTCCACTTTTAGGGTTAGGGTTAGGGTTAGGGAATCATGGGAACTGTATTTTATTGTGGCACCAGAGCTCTCTGACAGAAAAGGCTTAATGTCTCAGGGGTGGAAGCAATTCCCATGATTCCCTAGCACTAACCCTAGCCCTAAAAGTGGACTCAATTTGCACTATTTCTGGCAGTCTGCAACCTCCCTAAGACACCCTGTCCACTGCTCTGTTCAAGTCCTACAAGTTGAGGCCCATGGCCTCTCTGAATCTAACATCTGCTAAGCAGTCTCTTCTCTATCTGCTGTGTTCCACCTTTCCTAGCATCGTTGTCTTTTCCAATGATTCATGCCTTCTCATGATATGGCCAGAGTACAACAGTCTCAATTTAGTCATCCTGGCTTCCAAGGCGAGCTTGGGCTTAAATGTTCTAGCATCCCTCTGTTTGTCTTGTTGACCACCCACGGTATCGTCAGCACTCTTCTCCAGCACCACAATTTGATACAGTTTAGACCTTTGGGTTGGCCAGTCATGGTATTACTGCATAATGGGTTTTAGATCTTGATTTCTTTTGGGTTGGTTATATGGCCAACATGGCTGTCCCTGTATGTTTCCAGAGCTAAACTCTGTTTCTCTTTTCTCATTCTGCTGTGTGCCCTGTCATTTGCAGAACTAGGAGAGGGGAAAACACCTTGAATCAGGTAACAAGGGAACCCATCACCCAGAAATAACAACAACAGCTACGGTAATTTTCTCTGATCTCATTTAGAGCCATGGGTAGCTCTTGCTATTTGTCCTTAGCAACTGATACTAAAAGGAATACAGCCCCTGAATGTAGAGGTTCCACTCTCTGTTTTCATGGTAAAATTCTGCTGACAGCTGGACTCTGGTCTAGTGTTACATATGCATCCTGGAAAGGCCACAGAAATGCAGGGAAGGTAAAATGCAGATGTGAAGTCGTAGGCTTTCATGGCCGGCATCCGTAGTTTTTTGTGGGTTTTTCGGACTGTGTAGCCAACTTTTCTAGAACATGGCCACACAGCCCGAAAAACCCACAAAAAACTGTAAAATGCAGACCTAAGTTTGCATGTGCCTCTTGCCAGTCTGTTTTTGTGTTCCTTAACCTCTCCACACTCTTTGGACCCCATGTTTTCTGCCTCTTGAAAGGGTAAGCTGTCTGTCCGGGAAGATTCCAGGGGCCATTTCACATTTCACAGTTAACAGCACTATGGTTTCACTTTAACTTTCATGGCCTCATCTATGAATCCAGGGGTTTGCAGTTTGGGGAGTTTTCACAGCAGTGGTGCTATTTTCTTGCAGCATAAAAAGGAGAAAGGGAGGGGGGAAGAAATGCAGCTGCACCTCTAAAACTAACTGGTTTTTATTTTAGCATGAACTTTTGTGAACATAGACCCATTTCTTCAGATGCAATATGGAGTGATATCCAAGCTTCAGGATATAAAGCATATTTAAACAGTTGTGAGAGTTTTAGGAGAGACATCTAGAATTTTCAACCAGAAAGTTCTGGTGTCTCACCAAATGTCAAATCCAGAAGTTAACCAAGTTCAAAAAATCAGGCTTCAGTAGTTAAAACTCAGCAACTTTTATTCAGTAACTATGGGTCCACATTCATTATCAGAACTAAACAGCAACCACTAATATTGTCTAATTAAAACACACATAATTTCAAAATATTGGTGGGCTCATAGTTGATTTGTTACACACTCCCTTAAAAAAAAACACAACCCTCTGCTTCTCTATTTTCCCATAAAAAGGTAAAGATCTGACATGACTTGACAACTCTTTACCTTTTTAAGATGCAAAAGCAGCACCTGACACCAAATGAAAAACCACAGGATTCCATAAGATGCAGCAATGGCAGTTAAAGTTGGAATAATAGTGTTGCAATCATGTGGTGTAAAAGCACCTCTGGGACAGCAGTTCACCTTTGAAGCATATTGCAGGGGTTGCTGCCACAATTTAACATTTAAAAATGTTCATTTTCAAAAAAGTAGGCTACTGCCCAGTTCCTTTTCCACCCATTTCTGCAGCACAGACAGAAAACTGGCCCCTGAAACGGATGCAGTCGTCCAGTCCTTCTCTGCCAGGCTATTTGTGTTTTTCTCCAACTCCTAGTACTTAGCTCTTCCACCAATTAAAATGAACGAGATAGAAGATGATTAATTGTTCTTTCTCTCATCGCCTTCCAAGACATAATGCAACAAATGAACTCTTGGAAAAGAACATACTCATATTTTTTTTCCAGTGAAAATGCCAAAACTAGCTTCCGTGACCCAGTTGGCAGCAAGCACATGCCCGTTCTCTCTCTTTTTTATCTCTCTCCTTTTCCTTTTCATCTTTGGGTATCTGCCCAAAAGTTAATTTGTAGCAATAACTTTGGTTTGGTCATGTGTGAAGGAACATACAACTCTTCTGACCTAGTTCCCTGAATGCAAGAGCCAGACAAAAGACGAAGGCGCCACAGAACTGGCTGAACAAAGAATTGCAACACTTTACTGGCAACAGGCCTTCCTACGCAAGCCTGGCATATTGGCCAAACAACCAGGTAGATCTTGCCTAGACTGTGGTTGAGATCTAACGTTTTGATGGCAAAACCGTGGGCACCAAGGGCCATTTTTCTCCAACCATCTATACCTGGGTGGAAGTCCACAAATAAGGCTAAGTACATCTATTTTCTTCTACAGTTTTTCTGAAAATGGTATGTTGCCATTTTGAGAGGGACTACAGAGAAAGGAGAATTTTGAAGTTAGTAGAGGGTTCTGTGATATTTCTCAGGTGTGGGTAATTTCTCATGTTTTCATGAGTTAAAGTGGTGTCAATCTGGATTTCTACATGGTTTCAAGGTAAAAATCATTTGGAAAACTGGTGAAACCTTATTTAATTTTGGGGGTGGTGGGGGACTTCAAGGGCAGCAAAAGTGGGGCCCTATGTGACCTCCCCTTTGCCCACTCCTGTCCTAGATGAATGCTAGCAGTTTCTACTTGCACTCTTCTTCTGGTCCTCCTCTTCTACCTCTATGGAAACTACTTCAGTTAATGGAATCAGGATGGAGCTCTATGTCAAAACCAATGCCTTCCAAAGCACAGAAATTCCAGTAAATTCAGAAAACTTTTATTAAATAACGGTAAGTTTACACCAGAGACATTCATTGTCAGAACTAAACAGCAAGTATTAGGGAAAGTTAATTAAACCACACACAATTACAAATCATTGGTGGGCTAATTTTTCATTCCTTGCCAACTCAAAACAACCATGTTCCTTTCACATTCCCATGCTCCCATCCCTCTTGGTTTCTTTCCCACATAAAAAGACTTTGGGCAGTCTCAAGCCAGGCATCCTCCCTTCTATGTGTTATTTCAGCACAAAAGAATGTGCTAAACAACCCCTCTTACTTAAACGTTCCACTGCATATCCCATCACATATTTCAGTATGCCAACACACGTTAAGCCCAACTAAATCTATGGCAGGCAAGATACATATGTAGCTCCTGACACCCAATGAATCAACCAGTTAACCATTGGGGAAGAAAGACCCAAAGTTATAATTTTGCTGCAGTTTTGCATCTGGGAGACAAAAAAAATGGTTTAAGTCTTCTGGGACCTCCAGCATATTCACTGGGCATCTGGGAGAGAAACATCTCTTCTTTTGTTCCCAGATGCAAAATTGCAGCCAGATTGTTTCCCAGTGCCATGAGCCATGGTTATGTCCATGGGTACACATGTTGTGAAAGGCATTACTGCATACCTTCTTCTACAATGATGGACATAGGCTAGTGTAGCAGCTTACAAGTCTATATGTTAATAGGATTCCAGACAATGGGCCTTTGCAGACTGCCAGAAATAGTGCAAATTGAGTCCACTTTAACTCCCCTGGCTCAGTGCTAGGGAATCATGGGAACTGTAGTTTATTGTGGCACCAGAGCTCTCTGACAGAGAAGTCTCAATGTCTCAGAAAAAAATACAATCCCCATGATTCCCTAGCACTGAGCCAGGGCAGTTAAAGTGGACTCAATGTGCACTATTTCTGGCAGTCTGCAAAGGCACAATATTTCCAACACAAAGTTCTCACAATGTCTCTCTGTATAAAGAACCCCTCCTAAAAAGTTCCCAACATGGTAGTTAGAGAAAGAAATATACCAAAAAAAAAAACAAAAAAAACCAGGAAGTATGAAAGTAAAGCTTACTTCATGGATTCGTCCCTCATGTTCACAAAATCCCTCAGTTTGGGAAACACACCTTGGGCAACAAGCACTGGGGGGTATTTGGAGAACTTCTCCCTAAATAAGAAAAAGTCACACAGTGGGTGTTGCAAATCTCTCCATCTTGGATATAGATCCAAACAATCAACTTCTGCCAGAGTTTAGAAATTCTGCCGTTACCAAGTTGATGTTAAGTCATTCCAGAGATTCAGTTCATTCACTTTAAAATTGCTGTGGGGACTGTATGAAAATAATTTGTTAAGTGTTAATTAGTCCATTAAATTGTTAAATTAAAAATGGCATTTCAAATTACTAAAACTGGACAGTAACTCCTCAAAGTAACAAGACATTACTCAAAATTAACATTGCTGGAGTTCAGTGAGTAAAATAATGATTTATTATTATTATTATTACTCCTTGGTGGAAATAATAATAATAATAATAATAATAATAATAATTTATTTATATACCGCCCTGTGACTAGCCAATCCGGGCGGTGTACAACAGTAAAATAAATACAGCTTAAAACAATATAATTCCCTCCTCCCCCCCTTAAAAAGTTATTAAATCACGTCATAGTTAAAACAATTTACAATTAAAACAATAAAATTAAAAAGAAGATAAGAAAAAATACAAAAAGTTACAAACCAGGAAATGTTACAAATAAGGCATTAAAATATAAACAAACTATTTCTAAGCTCTGGTTTCCTCCAGAGTTGCATATACACTGCAGAATTAATGCCAATTGAGACTGCTTAATTGCCATGGCTCAATAATATGGAATCCTGGGATTTGCAAGATATTTAGACTTACAAACTACAACTCCCAGGTTTCCAATGGATGGAGCCATGACAATTAAAGCAGTGTCAAATGTTGGGTGTCATGAAAGGGCAGCCTAGGCTGCATCTGCACCTCAGAAATAATCCAGTCTAATGCCACTTAAAACTGCCATGGCTGAATGCTATGAGATTCTAGGATTTGAAGTTTGTTGTGGCAACAGGGCTCTCTGACAGAGAAAGCTCAATGTCAGAATCCCATAGCATTCAGGCATGACAGTTAAAGTGGTGTCAAACTGGATTATTTCTGCACTATGGATGCAGCCATACTGTTCATTACTGACTTTATTACCACTGTATTTCTACTTCCAGGGAAGGGGTGAAAGGTGCTTTTGAGATGTTTCTACCTCTGATATACCGTAACTTGTTTTGCTTTACGTATCCTGCACCTTGATTATAGAGCAGTGGGACGCCGTTTGCTACTTTACCTGAGGCAGCAAAATCGCTTGCCTACCAAAAGGTGAACCTGAAAACCTTTTGTGTTGCAAAGCAAGAACTCTCCCACCAAGCGATGGGCCTTTCCCTGGCATTGTCAAATGCTTCTCACCTTTAGCACAATGGTTTGGTTACAACATAAGCATTGCGCTTGTTGCCTTACCTTCCGGAAGTTGCATCTCGGGTTTCTGCAAACGATGGTTTTGCATAGGACGATGTCCCCATGGCAACGGCACTCTTGGCATGAGTCCGGCTTCCAGACGGTGTTGTTCTGCAAACAAACCATAAGCTCTGAATTAAAATTGTATTAAAAAGTATGAACGCTGCATGCAATTACAGGAGAGCAAAAAGAGTTCAAATGAATTAAAAAGGGACCTCACGTTACACAGGCAAACATGGCAAGCAATGTCTATCTGCTACATACTGATTAGTAACCATGGTTGTAATAAGTCCAAAGTTATTCATTTCATATTTCCAAAACATGTAATCAAAAGACTGGGGCTTGCGATGAAAAGCAATCAATTCCAGCTGTAAAGTAATTGATCCACCCAAGCCCCGGTAGCTACAATCTGATTAGGGCTTCCCTCCCAAATTGCTCTGCCTTCCATATACATATTTGGGCTGGGAATTTAACACTTTCCAAAGGCACTTGTGATGACCTGTTCATATTAAAATTGATGCACAAGAAAAATTACCTGGGGTGTTAAACAGCTACTATGTATGGGGAGATGCAAAAATGATTTGGAGCCTTGTGGTAGAGCAGTAGATGAGAGATATGATAGATGTAGGGGGAAATTTCTGAAGCAATATCCTTTAGCCTTTGGCAGAATATAATAGGTAATTTTTGCTTAGAGAGCTGAGGGGAAAAGATATTTTTAGTTTTGGTTTTGATGGGGTTTTGGAGGGTTTTTTCTGTTCTCAAGAAGCATCTTTGGGTTTTGGTGTGCTTTTGAATGCTTCCCATTTTGGCCCTTGAAACTTCATGGTGTTGCTTTTCTGTACTAGTTACAAATATGAAAAAAGGATGGTTTTTAAGGGACCTGAGCAATTTCCCTCCCTTCACATCCATTTGACTGATCCAGATCTTGGCCGAATCCCATTCCAAAAACTGCCTGCAGTTATGTAGTCTCATGTTTACAGAGAGTATATAAATGGACAGTGGCAAAGCTTTAGTTCATTCAGATGGTGAGTTTCCAGGCAGGCTGAAGGAAAGGCATGTGAAATGTCTCAATTTCATTGTTTCTCTCAGAACCAGGAAATACTGAGAGAAATACAGTGGGTCCTTGGTATCCATTGGGGTTTGGTTCCAGGACCTCCCATGAACACCAAACTCCGTGGATCCTCAAGTCCCATTATATACAATGGCATAGTAAAAGGGCAAAATCAAAGTTTGTTTTTTGGAATTATTTATTTTTTGAATATTTTCAAGCCATGGGTGTCTGAATCTGTGGATGCAGAATCCATGGATATAGAGGGTCAACTGTACATGCTTCACATAACTATGTCTCAGTAAATACTTCTCCCACTGCTATCCTTCCAAACCTCACCTTGTAAGCCGTGCAGTCTCTCCCTGAAACATGGCCATTTCCATGTCAGAGAGCAAAGAGATTAGCAAAGAGATCCAGCTATTTTCCTGCAATAGCTATGCTGCAATAGTCATCTGCAAAAAAGATTACCTTTTTGGAGGTTTTCAGGAGGCCCCTGATGAGGTCATCCTGGTCATATACAGGAAGACAGCTGGACATGTCCGTTCCTCCACCACCACAACCCCGTCGCTCTTACAGCACAGAAATAGCTGTGTTGAGAGGGCTGTGTGGTTTACAAATTGGATTTGCAAAGGAACTGGTCACTACATGGCTGGAACAGAATTCTATCCTCCCCAACATCCTAAAAAGTGAGTTGTGATGTAGTAAATCTGACTTATGCCACTGTAATTCCCCCCCTTGCTCTCTGACAACATAGAAATAGCTATTTTAGTAGGGCTGTGTGATTCACAAGTTGGATTTGCATGAGGTTAGGGTCACTACATGGTCAGAACAAAATTCCATCCTCCCCAACATCGTAAAAATTGAGTTGCAATGGAGTAAGTCTGACTTAGGTCACTGTAATTCACCACCAGGATGCCAGCTACCACTTTTAGGGACTACAACTTCCAGAAGGCAAGCTACTGGTCATACTGCATGTGGAGTTCAGGGAATTTTATACAAAAAGTAACTTTTCCAGGCTCTTTATCTGAATCCCACCTG
>CM034708.1:11279447-11289627 GCA_020142125.1 Phrynosoma platyrhinos | reverse complement strand
GTGTCTTATATGCCGGAGCGTCTTATATGCCGAAAAATACGGTAATTAGCAATAACATATTTACTGTAGTAAAATGGTTTTTGTTGTTGCTGAGTTCCTTCAAAATTTTTCATACTTATGGTAACCCAAGGCAAACCTGTCACTGGATTTCTTGGCCAGATTTGTTCAGAGGGGGGTTGCCTTTGCCTTCCTCTCATGCTATAGCACAAGGCATTTCATCACCACCATATGAATCATCAGGCTACTCACACTGACAGAATAAAAACTGATTAAAATTTATGATAATTCCCTATGAGAGTAAATACATACACCCAAAATCTAATGTAGATGATAATCAGCAAAACCACTGAATAACTAATGCAAGCATACCAACTTCATTCCACAAGTCCCATTCCTGTTTCTCCTTCCATAATACTTTGTTTTTCTATATTCTGTGAAATCATCAAGATAGCATGAGCAATCCACGAGGCTGAAGAAGCTCTTTCTACTGTTTGTTGATGCCAAACAGAGTTTGTGCTTTATAAATTAAGGGTCTTTGCAGACTGTCAGAAATAGTGCAAATTGAGTCCATTTGCTGTAGTTTATTGTGGCACCAGAGAAGAAGGCTCAATGTCTCAGAAAAAAATACAATTCCCATGATTCCCTAGCACTGAGCCAGGGCAGTTAAAGTGGACTCAATTTGCACTATTTCTGACAGTCTGCAAAGGCCCTAAGTCTAAAATGCAACCAGCATGAAACTAATGAAAGCTTCCTGATTTATTCTACTCACTGAGAGATCTGTGGAATTCCCTGATTACAGGATTTTAATGTTTAACCACCAGTAAATGAAGAGACTCTGGGGACTATCAACAAAGGTCAAACGGCAGCAATTTGCTTCAGAGAACAAAAGAGTACTTTCTCAAACAGTGAACATGAGGAGCAGGAGAGAGGCCATGCCACAATAAGATTTCTTTCTTACGATAGGTACTAGATACATGGAATGAATGGAAGAGAGAACAAGCAATGGATATTATAAGCCATCCTTCTCCAGTCTAGTCAGTGCCTTCTAAATATGCCTAACTGCAACTCTGACCTTCCACAGCCAGAAAATCAGTCAAATAGAACTTCCATTGTTTTTTTTGTGGGTTTTTTCGGGCTGTGTGGCCATGTTCTAGAAGAGTTTCTTTCTGACGTTTCGCCAGCATCTGTGGCTGGCATCTTCAGAGAAAAGGGTGCCAGCTGAAGATGCCAGCCACAGATGCTGGCGAAACGTCAAAAAGAAACTCTTCTTGAACATGGCCATACAGCCCGAAAAAACCCACAAAAAAAAACTATGGATGCCAGCCATGAAAGCCTACGACTTCACACCAGAACTTCCATTATTAGAAAATTGCATTCTTGGGGCAAACAACAAAGTATCATTGCTAAGGTGACTATTTATAAACCGTCAGAAAAAAGGAATAGCATAATTGGAAAAGATTTACATATATTTTAATATGCTAATATATATATATAGAGAGAGAGAGTGTGTTCAAACATAAGTTCTGTAATTTTAATAGAAATGCATCTCATCCTAGCAAGGAAAACCAGGTATATGCTAATCTAGCATCAACAATTCTCGGGTTTTGGTCTTCCAAATGTTTTGGGCTTCAACTCTTAGAAGTCCCATTCTAAGTAAACAGTTATGAATTCAGGCCATCAAAATCTCAAAGATGTGAAGGGGTGAAGGTTGAGATCAGCTGGTCTAGTTGACCTATATATCTGCTGCTTAGTACGCTGTCCTGGTGCTAAGTGCAGATCTATGTTCTTCCCATCCTTGCTATCTATACACTAGGGTAGGCAATATCAGGGCTTCAGAGTGCTGTTCCTAGCAGACTGCAAATCCTAGCAGACCTAGCCAGTGTAGCCAATGATAAGGAATGCTAGCAACATCTGGAGGGTTGCATCTGCCCACCATAATTATACACCTCTAACCTGTAAAACACATGCACACAGGTGCCAAGTTGAAAAGTAAGATCTTTTACTGACAGAGGAAACCAAAAGTTTCCTAGTCAATTTGGCTGTTAATTTTCCCACTGCAAGATCCTTCTTCCATTCCTCCCTTCCTCTGTTTTGGCATCTTATGCCCAGCAGCACTGGAACTATAGGGAGGGTCTCAAATCAACTTCAGACAGTTCTCACTGCACCATTTGCTGGCTCACTAGCAAGCTTAAGCTCAGAAGAATATTTCAGTAGAAAGAGAATAAGTTTCCTTTCCTCCATCCACCCCTGCTGTCCCCCCACCCAATTCCAATTGCTTCTTCCTCCTTTAATGATCCCCATGCTAGAGACTTCCAGAGGTTTCTCTTATGAGATTTTGGCCTCCTTGTGTTTCAATTGCCGGTTTATTGAAAATACTATGTGCAAAGTGACCTTGGGAACACAAGCTACCCAACAAAGCTATTTCAATAAAAGCAGCTGCTTTCAATGCAAGAAAGCATCAGGGATTTCTCCAGAACCCATCTCACTTTCTTTCTTCTTCTCCACAAGGTCATGCAGGAATGTATGTGGCAGCACTCTACTGTTTACAATATATTTCTGACATAGCCACTCATTCATATGTTGTCTGCCCATGATGGTGTCTTGAGTGGGGCCAACCACCATTTCTAACTTGCATAGTATATTCACCTCTTCCTCCCGATGCTGCTTCAATTAACATTTATCACCCCATCAGTGTGAAGCACAAGTACTTCTATGGGTTCTATGGCAGTGATAGACAGTGATAGGATATGGCAGTGATAGGAATCATGGGGTGCTCCAAATGTGGTTACCCTGAAGCCAGCAGCCCTTGACAACATAGCCCATGGTTTTGAATGCTGAGTTACAATTCAGATGTAGTTTCCCTGCCCCTACCATTCAAATGTAGTTTCCCTACCTACAGTGTGATATTTCTCAAAGGTTAGGAAAGTGGCCTACCAATATGCCCAGAGGTGTAGACCCAGCATGGTGTAGTGATTACATTTCCAAGCTTTGGACATATTGGTATTAATGTTGTCACTATTTTGACTGACTGTAATTTTATCAGGAAGCAGTACAAAAATATTAAATTATGGCAATGCAAACATGAGAAAATAGTGAAGATATGGAACGACTATTGAGGAAAGTCATAGAAGAAAACACAAAAGCAGGGTTATAGCTGGACAGTAAGAAAATAAAATCTATGAGTCCTAATGGACCACAAGTTGAACATGAATCAACAGTGTGATGCCACAGCTAAAAAGGCCAATGCAATTTTAGGCTGCATTAACAGAAATATAATATCTAGATCAAGGAAAGTAATAGTGCCAATGTATTCTGCTTTGGTCAGGTCCCACCTGAAATACTGTGTTCAGTTCTGGGCACCACAATTAAAAAGGACGTTGAAAAACTGGAGCGTGTCCAGAGGAGGGTGACTAAAATGGTGAAGGGTCTGGAAACCATGCCCTACGAGGAACGACTTGGGGAACTGGGTATGTTTAGCCTAGAGAAGAGACAGTTAAGAGACAGTTAAGATATGATAGCCCTGTTTAAATATTTGAAGGGATGTCATATTGAGGAGGGCGCTAGCTTATTTTCTGTTGCCCTAGAGAACAGGACCCGGAACAATGGATGCAAACTTCAGGAAAAGAGATTCCACCTAAATATTAGGAGGAACTTCCTGACAGTGAGAGCTGTTTGAGAGTGGAATACACTTCCTCGGAGTGTGATGGAGTCTCCTTCCTTGGAGGTCTTTAAACAGAGGCTGGATGACCATCTGTCGGGGATGCTTTGATTCTGAGTTCCTGCATGGCAGGGGGTTGGACTGGATGGCCCTTGTGGTCTCTTCCAACTGTATGATTCTATGATTCTATAAAGAATTCCATATCTTGATGGCACAATGATGTGGAAATCTCCCATCTCTATAAGAGAGAAGGTGCCACCATCCCAGTCCAGTGTTCTCCCATGGTATTGGATCACAACTGCCACCATCTCCTAAGGACAAGAGCTATAATCCAACACCGTGTTACTCAAAATGGAGGTCCATTGATCGGTGTCAGTTCACAAGCCATTGGCTGGACATTCCTGTCATGTTTCCAGAAAAGAAAGAAACAATTGTAGTGACTGGGCACAAGTATTCATAGAGCGGGGGTCAGGAGAGCCAGTGTGGCATAGTTGTTTGAGTGTTGAACTATGACTCGAGTCCAGGATTCAATTCCCAGATCAGCCATGAAACCCACTGGGTGACCCTAGGCAAGTCACATGCTCTCAGCCTCAGGGGAAGGCAATGGCAAACCTCCTCCAAACAAATTTGCTAAGAAAACTCCATGATTTATGGCCTTAAGATTGTCATAAGTCAGAAACAATTTGAAGACACACAACAACAACAAAAACAACAACATATCAAGATAGTTCATGAAACCTTAGTCTAACACATCTAGAACTTACTAGATTGTGAGTATCTGAGATACATGAACCAAGCCTGTACAGCAAAGGCAGAAATAATGTGGTCCTCCAGATGTTATTGGACTGGTAATCCCAGCAGCATTAGCATGCCCAGGCTATAATAGGAAAAACTGGAAGTTGTTACCCAATAACTTCTGTTGGGCCTCATGATTCCAAGTCCTGCTATACAATCTCTTGAGGATTTCCTTGTGTATCATGCCAGTATTACAGTACTTCCCTCCCCTTGAAGTGAAGGAGCATCTCACAGAACAAACAGAAGAGCTAAATAAGAAGAAGAGATGACGTCAAGATTCTGTGTAGGATGGCAATAAAGGCACAAGATGACACAGTGGGGAAAACACCAAAGGGAAAGAGAAAACTGGTGGGCAGGCAGATTCATCCATGTACGTACACACCAGAAAAGAGAAATTTTGAGAATCCCTGGGCAGCTATTCTTCCTTCAGTAGAGCCTACACAGTGAAATGCCTCCCACATCTAGCTGTGGGGACAGATCTGTGAACCTTAATCGGAATATTGAAAATTGTTTCACAGTTCCCTTTTTTGCCTTTTGGCACAGTTGAGATGACAGTTTGTAGTACACTGAGAGACATCAAGCGAAAGCAAGAGAGGCTACAAACATGAATGACTGTACTGGCATTCTGATGACAAGGCAAGCCAGTTTTAAAAAAGGCTGACTTGCTGTGGAGAAGCACACTATCTGAACATTCCCATTTGCACAACGAACAGCTAAAGAAATCATGGGCCTTCTGGTCATTATTATTTAACTATGAGGGTAGGAATCATGCTGCCCTCCAGATGCTGTTGTTTGACTGCAATTCCCAGTGGACCCAGGATGCATCTACCCAGTACAAATAATGCAGCTGAACACCACTAACTGCCATGGCTCCATCCTAGAAAATCCTGGGATTTGTCATTTTGTGAGACACCAACATTCTTTGGCAGAGAAGGCCAAAGACCTTGTAAAACTACAAATTCCAGTATTCCATAGGATGGAGCTACAGCACTTAAAGTGGTGTCAAACTGTATTATCTACAGCAGGGATCGGCAACCTACGGCCTGGGGGCCATTTAAGGCCCCGGGCCCCAGACTTAGCGGCCCAGGCTGAAGGTTGCCGCCGTCACCGCCACTGTGTGCTGCTGTCGGGGCGCGTTTTCGGCCGCGCTCACTGCGGCCGCCATTTTGGAAGTCAAAATGGCAGCTGCGGCGCATTTGCACATGCGCAGTACTCTTGCGCATGTGCAAACGCGTCGCGGCCGCGATTTGGACTACTAAAATGGCAGCTGTGACATGCGCCATGGCGGCTGTGGCCGCGCATGCTACGGCGGTGGCCGCAGTAGCGGCCGCGTGTGTGTGGGGTTGTGCGGGGCGGCAGGGAATGTGCGCGCGCATGTGCCGCCATTCCCCCCCCTTGCCCCAGCCGAGACCTGGGCTACGGGAGACCGGCCCAGGTCTCAAAAAGGTTGCCTGTCCCTGATCTACAGTGTAGATTCACCCATAGCCAACATACTCAATGGTGAAAAATGCTGCAAACCGCACTCAGACAAGAGCCACATGATTCCTTATAACAGAATGTGAATTTCACAGTATATGCATATTAACCAATATGACACTGGTTAAAGAGCTTGCCTCTTTCCCTGGAATGCAATCACAAAGTCTGCTTTCATGATTAATTTAGAAAGCTAAACTTTATTAGAAGAAATAGATTGAGATGGAGAGTTCTACTTCCAACAAGCTAACAGACTGAATACTGAAATGTTGTATTCTTTGGAGTAGTAAAGATGAGGGTTGGTGCCAGAACTCAGCATCCTTGGGCAACTGTGGGCGGTGCACATCTCTTACCTACTTTAAATTGTGTCTAGCTGCCATTTTAATTTCTGAAAGTCCTGCTGTTTAGTAGTATTGTAATTGTCTTGGTTGTCTCTGACATCAATGGAATGGTGAATCTACTCTGCTGACACTGGGTTTTGGTTTCAATTTTTAAAATAGCTATCCAAGGTGCTGAACACTATCCTGCAAAAAATTTCGGCCATTTGCACAACTCATTTAAACTTCAATGTAAAACCAGATATGGAGCAGCACCCCAGTGACATCAGAGCACCAGAAGCTGGGGAATATGGTTCAGGAACAGTTCACCTAATATCAGTTCAACTAATATCTAGCTAGAGGGATGTGGTGGCTTAGTGGTTAAGACACCAGTTCTGATGATCGCAGTTCAAGGCCCAAGTGCTGCGATCATCACTAGTCCCAGCTTCTGCCAACCTAGCAGTTTGAAAGCATGCACATGCAAGTAGATAGATAGGTACCACTTCTCAGTGGAAAGGTAACAGTGTTCGGTGGAGTCATGCTGGCCACATGACCACCAGAGCAGTCCTCGGACACTGCTGGATCTTCGGCTTAGAAACTGAGATGAGCACTGCCTCCTACAGTCAGTTACAACTAGACATTCATGTCAAGGGACTACCTTTACCTTTAATATCTAGCTTGGGAATGTTACTTTTTTTGGACTACACCTCCCAAAAATGACTGTATTAGTGGGGGGATTCTAGGAGCTATAGTCCAGAAAAGCAACTTTTCTTTTCTTGAGAACAGCATGGCTTAGAGCTCTGCTGTTGCTCTCTGTGGCCAACTGGGACACAAGAATGTAGCACCACTTGCAGATGTATTAGACTCTGGTGGACTAGACCTTGGAACTAACTACATCTAATGGTTGTAATTACACCCTTTTTTATAACCTAACTAAAGGTGTAACTAACTTACATCATGGATATAAGTGAATAATGGAGAACTTCACCTATTTTTGCAGTGCAACAGTAACTTTTAGTTACTTTTATAATTATGGGATGTCATTAAAATACCACACAACTGAAACCATGTCTCATGTTGTGCTCTGTGTGGGTGTTAAGGCACCAACAAATTGAACAGGAGAAGAATGCATTTTGTACCACAGGCCAGATGCTTGTTGCATTTACAAGTATTTTTAAGTAATGAAAAGGGAATTATTTTAGTTTCTTCCCAGAAATGGGTAGGTAAAAAGCTACTTTTCTGAGAACTGAAATTATATTACCATCTATCACTTGAAAATAAATCTAAAACTAATTAATTTTTAAAAGCAGCTTTCCAAATTTTGAGCCAGATCATAGGTACATCTAATCTAATACTGGCAACACTGATTATCAACATTTCTCCAGGGTTTCAGCCAGAGGTTTTTTTCTTTTTGGAGGTGCTAGGGGTTGTACCTGGCACTTTCTACATAGAAAGCAAGTACCCTGCTTTTGAGCCACAACTACACTTCAAAGGATCACTGATAGAGAAGTCTACCTGAGGCCCCACAGTCAGTATAGAGACTGAGCATGCTGCTGAAAATGAAGTGAATGTTGCTATACAATGAACAATTATTAGGCTTTCACTTCCAAAATAAACTGAACTCCCATCTCCCTGGTTGTCACGCTGCTTGAGAACAATGAGTGTAATTGACCAATATATTTGGGAGGTGCTAAGCTGGGGAGGTAAATTCAAAGTAAAACAATGGATAAATTCAGAGCTTTGAAAAGTTATTTCTTTGGACTATACCTCCCAAGTATCATAGCTCTGTGACAGCTGGGAGGTATAGTCCAAAGAAATAATTTTTCAAAGCTCTGAATTTATCCATTCTGTTTTACTTTGAATTTACCTCCTCAGCTTAGCACCTCCCAAATGTATCACATATGGCTAGATATTAGTTGAACTGGTATTAATGGTCATGTTGGTTGGAGAATCCTGAGAGTAATAAGTCCAAACAAGTCATTTTTCTAACCTCTGCAAACTGCTGTATAATATTCTCAGTTAAAAATGGCAAGCTCGCAATAGCAAGTCAGTAAAGAGCTATGAACAGTATATAATTGGAAATGCATCTCTCATTTTTACAGTAGTCATAGGTAAGCACTTTTGCTTTCCCAGGGAGAAGTCACATGGGTAACCCTGGTATGACAACAATGATTATACTTAATACTGAAACCATAAATATTTTTTTTTCAAAATCACTAGTGCTATATAAGGGGAGAAAGATCCAAGTACCAAGATTAGGATAGTTAATTTTAGATACCTTACTTATCTTTTAAACACACAAAGACACACACACAGTTTAGCAAGATGAGTCTAAACAAGTGGCTTGTTTTCCATTTTAAAACCAAAGTGCCTGCTCCTGTGTCAGTCGATGGAATGGAGAGAAATACAATATCTATAAATATCTATCTAAGAATGAAAGCTGTGCTGAAGCATAGGCTGCAGCCACACTGCAGTTTAACTATCATGTCTCCACCCTATGGAATTCTGGGATCTGTAGTCTGACGTGGCACCAGAGCTCTCTGATAGAGATGACTAAATATCTCACAAAACTACAGATCCCAGAATTCCATAGCACTGAGCCATGGCACTTAAAGCAGTATTAAACTGCATTAATTCTGCAGTGCAGATGCAGCCACAACAATGCCATAGCAAAACACAGAAAACCATTCACCTTATTCAAGCATTATAGGAGTGGCTGGACTAGACATACAAGGATGGAGTCTGGACCCTCTTGGCTACACACACACACACACACACACACACACACACACACACACACACTTGGTTCCATCACTCTCTACAACTGGAGTGGGCAACTGTGTAAGTCTAGGAGATCTTGGGGGGGCCACAATCCCCACTGCATTCTTAAAAAATGTTCCCTAATGCTTTCTAACCTGACAGCCAGTGTGGCGAAGTGGTTTGAATGCTGAATTAGGACTCTGGAGACCAGGTTCAAATCCCAGCTCAGCCATCAAAACCCACTGGGTGACCTGGGCAAGTTGCATTCTCTCAGCCTCTGAGGAAGGGAATGGCAAACCTCCTCTGGAGAAACCTGCCAAGAAAACCCCATGATAGGTTTGCCTTAGGATTGCCATGGTTGAAGGCACACAACAACAGTCCTCCTTCTATTGGCATGGGGACATCCTTCCATGTTTGATGTCTTCCATGGGTCATGGGTTATTTTAGGCCCAGAAGAGTGGGAGATGGAGAGGGCAGAGTTATTGTGCTCCCCAATCTAGGTGTCTACTTACGTAGCAGCTAAATGTTGTTATTCACACATCATTTTCCAAAATATTTGAGGATTGTATTATTGTGATTATTATTATTGTGAGTTCTTCTAACAATATTACTAACAAAAACAGCAACAATATATTGCATATAACAAAAGGACATGTTAGTAACTAATGAAATATGTTCAATCAGCTGGTAAGAAGAAATGGGCAATTCCATCAATAAATTGGATCAAACAGTGGAATTCTTCAAGGATCAGGGTAAGCATTATTTAATCTGAAAGAGAGCCAGTGTTGAGTGTTCAATTATGACTCTGGAGCCCAAGGTTCAAACCCCTGCTTGGCCATGGAAACCCATTAAGTCACCCTGGGCAAGTCACACCCTCTCAGCCTCAGAGGCAGGCAGGCAATGGCCAACCTTCTCTGAGTAAGTCTTACAAAGAAAACCCAGTTATAGGTCTGCTTTTGGGTTACCATAAATCAGAAATGACTTGAAGGCACACAACAACAACAAATAAATTTTAAAAAATAAACATAATTGTGAAGAGCTCCAAGATCTGTCCAAGCTGGATATCAGTGGCTACTAGTCAATATGTTTATATAATATCTCTAGGTTAGAAGAAGTATAGTTTCAATGCCAATTGGTGGTGAAACATGGGTTGAAGAGAACTACCGTATTTTTCGGC
>CM034708.1:11260134-11278325 GCA_020142125.1 Phrynosoma platyrhinos | reverse complement strand
AAATAAAATAAAATAAAATAAAATAAAATAAAATAAAAGCTAGCTAGCTAGCTATGCTGGCTGGGGGCTTTTAAGAACTGTAGTCCCTAAAAGTAACTTTTCCAAGCTGGGGTAGGGGAGAATGTAAAGTGCCCTGTTCTTTTATGCATGCACACTAAAAAGATAATTAAACCTGGATGTATAGAAAGAGAGGCTTGTTGTCCAAATGCAAACAACCTCCCCTGAGATACATTGAGCTGGTTGTCATCACTAAAATTCTCCACTTCTGGCTGACCAAGCACCACTCCTGAAAATGAGTATAAAACTTTGCCTACTATAACTCAGAGTCTAGCTTGAAATAGAGAAGCAAGGTTGGATGGTTAACGATTAACCAAGAAGAAGCCTAAGATATAACAGGACAATAAATTCCAAACAAATGGAAAACAAACTGCCTGAAAAATTCTGCTTGTTACCTTGTCATGCCTCTGGGGGGAAATTTAGCAAAACATCCAGCTAACTAGGCACAGCTCTGCATCCAGAATATCTCCCTGTCTGCCATCCCCACCTCGAGTTTTTTTCTCATTCTTAGTTGGTGACATTGATCTCAAAATAAATTCATTGCTACTCACCCATCCTTGACTATTGTAACTGAACTACACATGAACTGAGAGGCCAAATGCAAGAGAACAACAATCCTAAAAACAACACACCCTGTTTTTTTTAAACTGAAAACATTTTAGAACAGAACATCAAACATGACAGTTTGTGAATATAAAAAGTAAATGGTTGACATGTAGATGGTACAAATGTACTGTTAAGATTCTGCCAAAGTTTGGCTGGCTAGGAGTATCTTTAAAGGTTGAGTCATAAGGACTAGTGTAATTACGTTATCAATAAGTCTTTCCAAAATTTCTGGCCATGTAATGGGGTTGTCCAAAGTCCATCCTTGTTGTTCACATAATCAATTAATTGGAGCCATTTTCCTATTGGTTTCTCCTTTGATATATCTTATGTTCATGGTCAGTTTTTCATACGGTAAAAAAAGGGGGGGTAAAGGTAGTCCCTTGACATGAAGGCCTAGTCATAACTGACTGTAAGGAGCGGTGCTCACCTCTGTCACTAAGCTGAAGAGCCAGCATTTTCCGAGGACTGCTTTAGCAATCATGTGGCCAGCATGACTGCACCAAATGCTGTTACCTTCCCACCAAAGTGGTACCTATTTATCTACTTGCATATGCATGCCTTCAAACTGCTAGGTTGGCAGAAGCTGGAACTAATGATGGGAGCTCACTCCATCATGCAGCACTCAGGCCTCAAACTGCCAAACTTCCTATCTTCCAATCATCAGGATTGGCATCTTAACCACTAAGCCACCACATCCCCTCATACAGTACCAAGTCCAAAACTCCTTGGAACCATATGTGAATGTCCAAATCATTTGCATATTTCCAATTGGAATTCCATTTGAGTTGATTTGTACTATTGCCCAACTAGTAACAAGGAGTCTGAGCTGCAAAATCAATGGTTTATTAATTAAAGTAGGTAAAGGTTTCTGAGCCATTCAATACAGGGGTAGGAATTTGTTGAGTTTACATACCTATCATTCTTTACTGCTAGCTATACTTACTAGGGCTACTGGCAACTATAATTCAACAACCATTGGATTTCTGCATGACTGTTTTTGTTTTTGTTGTTGTTGTTGTTATGCACCTTCAAGTCATTTCTGACTTATGGCAACCGTAAGGCAACCCTATCACAGGGTTTTCTGGGGTTGAGAGTATATGATTTGCTCAAGGCCACCCAGTGTGCTTCCATGTCTGAGTGGGAAATCGAACCCTGATCTCTAGAGTCATAGTCCAACATTCATACTAGAACACCATACTGGCTCTCATTTCTGAATCATACAAATTAGATATTGCCAATTATTGGGAAAGAGGCTAGTAAAATAATTTAATTTCTGTTTCAGACTCATTTCTATTCCCTTCTACAGCTTGGGAAACTGCCAGTTTCTTTTTTAAAAGAAATCTGGTGCACTATCCTTTTACTAATGCTTGCTGGTATAATATTCTTCATGAACTGTAGCTCTACCGAATAAACAAGGATGAGAACAACCAGTATGCTAATGCAGCTAGTTCAGACCCACTTTGCATCTCCCTTTGGGCAAATCAAGATTGGTAAGCTAACCACAAATCCTGGTTTTAAACTGACTTGCATTCCAAACTTGTCAAGGGCCTCTAAACCATGATCCTGGGTTTGGCCCTCTAAGCTATTTCCTTCTATTTTATTTACCCAGCCGTGAGAATGCTAGAACAAAATGAACCAAAGCAAGAGTTGGGGAATTCGCTTTTTGGAATTTCCAAACAGGGAACTTCTCCAAGCTAAGCTGGTAGTACCAGAATGCTATTTGTTACCTTCAAGCTTTCTTTAATTGTATCTGTATAATTTATAGTGTTTTTATTGTGGCTGCTTTTAAATAGCAAGGAATCAGAAAATCTTCTTGACCTATTGCAATATCACCCAGTGGTCTACCACTGGTACACAGCTTGGAAAAGTTACCTTATCAGACTATAACAGTCAGAATTCCCCAGCCAGCATGGTCACACCAACTGGGAAATTCTGGGAACTCTAGTCTGAAAAAGTAACTTTTCAAAGCTCTGCACTATTTCTAGCTTCACCTTCTAACCTACTTGGCCAAGATTATTATGGCAATTAAAAACAAACACTCTAAGATCCTAGCCCTGACATGACTGGGAAATGCTTTTTTCATCCCTTTTTCTGCAAGCAGTGAACTTCCTTTTATCTTTGCTAGCTTTAGGGCAAATGAAAATCCATTGGACCCATAAGAGACCAAACCTTTACATGCAGCAGCTGAGAAGCTTTCAGACTTGCCAGAGTATCAGCAGGAGGCAAATAATTTTTTAAAAGGGCTTTCATAGAGGAACACAGGATAAATTTCTCACTGAAGGAGACAAAACACTGCAGAGTCTTATATCCCAGAGAGGGAATACAATTGGAATAATCCTCTATAAGATCATCTGGAGCTTCTCATGTAAAGTCACTTTTATTGTCCTTCCTGTAAAATCATAGGTCAAAAGTATAGTGGCTTTTTTTCTTAAGTGGAAGCAGTACCACAGAAGATAGCATTCCCTAAAATTATTCTGCTAGTAACTGCCTTTGGGCAAAAAATAAATATTAGAAAAGTAGAGCCTGAAGTTGAAGATCACCTGATCTTAGAATGGCATTTCTAGAGATATACAGAGGGAAATGGAATGTAAAGACTGGAGGCTGTGTGAATAGCTCCATCAATTTCTCTGAAACTTAAATGAAGTTTACAGATGAAGGCTCTTAACACCATTCTGTTTGATTCTCTTATTGTGTGTCTTCAAGTCATTTCTGACTTATGGTGACCCTAAGGCGAACCTATCATGCGGTTTTCTTGGCAAGATTTGTTCAGAGGAGGTTTGCCATTGCCTTCCCCTCCTATGACTTGCCCCACGTTACCCACGGACTTCATGGCCAAGCTGGGAATTCAACCCTGGTCTCCAGAGTTATCCTCAAATGCTCAAACCACTATGTCATGTTGGTTCTCCTTTGATTCTGATATCATGGAATTAGACTCACTATTCTGGTTATGGACAACATTCATGGTGCTGGGAATGACACACGCAACAAAGTCCTAGGCCCACAGCTCAATTAGGTACTTTTTTTTTTCAAAAGTAATTTGTTCTCATTATTTATTATAGTGTTTAACAGCCCTTTTAAAGTCTGAACTAAAACCCAGAGCAGATACACTGACCCAGTGACAAAGAAGCCACTAGCTATCATTGTATAAAATTCATATCAAGTCCACCTTCTGGACAACAGTGTGGGATTATGGACGCTTTAGTCCAAAATGTCTTGAAAGCCAAAGTTTCTCCATCCCTCCTATGAGAAACAAACAGCCTCCAGCCATGTACAAGTGCTCCACACTGGCTGCAAGATTTGGATAGTGATTCATCATGTGTGTTGCTTGTAGCACATGAGAAGGATGACTGAAATACCATTAAATAATGAGATTACTGCATTTCTAAATTTTGTCAAACTCTGCACACACACCACACACACACTTTGCGTAATGTTGCCAGGTTTTCAAAACAGCATTATGGGACAGTCAAAATTAATGTCATGCAAGACTGACAAATAGGAAATAGTTATTAACAAGTTTGTGTTCTGCAAATGAACAAAATGCAACTTGACACCACTGCCATCCCACAGAATCCTGGGATTTGTAGTTTTGTGAGGCATCAGCACTCCTTGACAGAGAAGGCTTGTAAAACTATAAATTCCAGGATTCCATGGGATGAAGCTTCAGCACTTAAAATGATGTCAAACTGTATTACTTTTACTGTGTGGATCAGGGGTAGGCAACCTTTTTGAGCCGCAGGCCAGGTTGCTGTCCTTCAGACAATTGGGGGGGCCGAAGCACCAATAAATAAATAAATAAATATGCATGAACACTCTCTCAGCCCCAGAAAAGCCATGGCAAAACCCCTGTGGAGATTTTGCCAAGAAAACCCCAAGAACAAGTAATAACAACAATAATCATTATCATCATGGCAGGTGGCGGAGGCGGCGGCAGGACCGGCCTGGGGCCATTCCAAAGGCATTGGGGGGCCGCATCCGACGCACGAGGCCTTAGGTTGCCTACCCCTAGTGTAGATGCACTCTAAGTCTGTATAAAAGGAAAAGCTTTCCAGTCCTCAAATATGGGAAATCCCATGTGACAATAGATACCTGGCAGTACTATAAGGGACAAGCTTGCTGAGATATGAGCTTCTCACCCACCTCAAATAAAGTGCATCCCTTATAATAAGGGACACCTGGCAACCTTACCATTGATGGTATCTAAATTTATCCATCTCTCTCTTTTTTCTCTCTTCTCTTTTTTTCTTATCAATGTTCTATCTCCTTTCTTCTTAATGCATATTTATTATCTTAATTCAAGTAAAACAAAAACTTTTTGTTTAGCAATATTTGGATTACATAACCTTTGGGTATGCTAATCATTTAAAAAATAATCATACCATATGCTGCATGTTGATGCAATATCATATTCCCAGAAAAACAATAAGTGAAATTACCTACTTCTCACATAATTATAAAGCACAGTTTTGCAGAATTACATTTCCACTCAAAGCTCTTCTGCAGTCACTGTTATCACACAGAAGATAAGACAAGCAAACCTATTGAGCTGAATTCCATTTGCCCAAAATTTAACACATGCAAAAAGAGATAATGGATCACCTTTTCCTTCTCTTAGAACCCAAATAAATTCCCTCAGCATCTGCTTGCATAATGACAAAGTGAAAAATCTCTTCTTTTTTGTTAAACTTTATTCTGTGCACATCAGTCATTTTGGCATTAATGGCCTTGTGCTTCAGATGGCGATCACTCTGTTTTTCTGTGTCACCATGTCCTTATCACTCTGAGAAAAATCAGTATGGGGGGAAACAGTCCAAAAATATGTATTACACTCACTGAACTTCTCAAGTAGTGAAAAGTTTTTTGATTTTGAAAGTGTTTGTATAAAAAATTGTAATATTTGCACTTGTTCAGCATTAGGCAAAGGCATAACTTAAACACTCCAACAGCCAATCAAAACAAAGAACTACATCCAATTGTTACCGCAAACTAAATCCAATAAATGCAGGCAACCTACTTAACTGTTGCCTTACCAAGTTCTTATTGATCGAGTGAGTCTAGTCTAGGTGTGACTAGCCACTGGATTTAGGCTAGCCCCATTACAACTTAAATACAATTGCCAGACCCAACCAGAGTAGGCGCACCAAGTCAATGCAATGCATGTAAGGCTTGACTTACCATTTAGCCCTTTATTCATTGACTCTACTCTAACTGGTCTAGAACTGGATTTCATAGAATCATAGAATCATAGAGTTGGAAGAGACCACAAGGGCCATCCATTCCAACCCCCTGCCATGCAGGAACTCCCAATCAAAGCATCCCTGACAGATGGCCATCCAGCCTCTGCTTAAAGACCTCCAAGGAAGGAGACTCCACTACTCTCTGAGGGAGTGTGTTCCACTGTCGAACAGCCCTTACTGTCAAGAAGTTCCTCCTAATGTTGAGGTGGAATCTCTTTTCTTGCAGCTTGCATCCATTGCATCCATTGTTTCGGGTCCTAGTCTCTGGCGCAGCAGAAAACAAGCTTGTTCCCTCCTCGATATGACATCCCTTCAAATATTTAAACACGGCTATCATATCACCTCTCATATCACCTTTATGTCCACAGTTCCAAAGAGAGGCAGCCAGCACCCCAAATCATATTAGCAGAGAGTATTTCCAAAGACTTAACCCCTTCACACACTCTCTGTCCCACCCCAAACCTGTGCTTTCATTGGCCCTGTCCTTAACTACCCTTTTTATGGTTTTGTTTTATCCACATACCTGGATTCTATCTTCCTTAACTAGGAGGGTGGAAGGAAAAGCATACTTTTTGACAAGTATCTTCCAACTGCAGTGGTGAATGATGGTTTCCATCAGTGGAACAATGAATCACCTTACTTGGCTTTTGATAGTTGGCTCATACATGGCATTAAAACTGGAATTATGCTTAATTCATTTTTCCACTCAAAGACTTTTTTATTTTACAGTTTGTACAAGTAAGCAAATGGGAACGGATCAAGACCAAACTTTCCCTGGAAGCCAGGATGACTAAACTGAGGATGTCGTACTTTAGCCACACCATGAGAAGGCATGACTCATTAGAAAAGGCAATGATGATGGGAAAATTGGAAGGCAGAAGAAAGAGAGGACAAGCACACACCAAATGGTTAGGCTCAATGCCATGGGACTAAGCCTGGAGGGCCTGAACAGAGCAGTAGAGGATAAGGGGGCTTGGAGATGTCTCTTTCACAGGATCACCATGAGTTGAGGTCAACTCGAAGGTAAAGAAGAAGAAGAAAGTAAGAATTATAGTCTCATCTCATGTTCTGTGTTTCTTCTGTTCTGAAAGTAACTTGAAAAGGGTTATCTTTTTATGCTACAACTGACCAGAGGGCCATCATAGGAGTTACAATCCAAAAAAAGCAACTTTTCCAAGCTCTGATCTTTCATTAGGAAGACTTCACTAACTGATTGCTCTCAAGAGTTCAACAACTATACTTGCTTATGGCTGGTGCATTCTGGGAGCTGAGGTCCAGAAAATAACTTTCTAACCTGTGGTTCTGAGCCTATGTTCATTTTAGAATGAAGAAGATCCAGAGCAGTAGTTCATGTAGAGACACTAATAAAAATCCACAGCTTAGAAAGTTATTTTCTGGACTACAGCTAATGTTGCTCTGACACCAGGAAGACAAGTAAATCTGTGGTTTCAAACTGAACTTTTTACTCAAAATACTAAACATATTTTGGGGACAGTGTCCAGTATCTCCCATAGCTTTTAAGCCAAGATGACGCTGAGCTGCTCATGTTGCAGCCTTCAGCTGTATGTGGACCCAACCAGATCAGACCAAAGATTCATCTAGTCCAAAGACACAGAACTTTTTCCAATCAAAATCTGCACTGCTTTGGTTGAAACACATCAGGTTCTCCACTGAAGGAGTGGGCAAAGCCGGAGACAAAACAGGGTGGAGCTACAGATGCTACTTTCCCCAGGATGACCAGATGTCCTAACTGCAAAGGAGGACAAGGCACCATAAAATGTAGGACAATAAAGAAAAATGTAGGACATTACAAACTAAACGCTGACAACACTAATATAAATTCATGCTTCTTAGTCATGCTGAAAATGGAGGACATTTTTAAATTCTTCTTGAACAGAAGGTTGAAATGAAGGACATGTCCAAGAAAAGGAAGATGTCTGGTCACTCTGCTCTTAACTCTCTTCAGGATACAGTGGTTTTTTGTTTTGCTTTTGACAGAAAGAATAATCTCAAGCAAGAGCCAATGACATATCTACCCTCCACTAACTTGTCCCATTGCTTGTTAAATACCTGTATATCTAAGACAGGGCTTGGAAAAGTTCATCTTCTTTTGGACTATAGTTCCCAGAGTCCACCACCCAATGTGGCCATTTGGTTGAAGAATTCTAGGAACTGTAGCCCAAAAATGAACTTTTCCAAGCTCTGATTCTATGGCAGTGGCCACCAATGCCTCTTTTGGAAATGAGTTCTGCAAAGTAATTATGTGTTCTATGAAAAACTTTCTTGTGTGCATCCAGAATCTACTGGTACCAAATTAATCTCCATCTGTAGGCTTCCAAGAACCATCTGAATGGCTACTGTGGAATGCAGGATGTTGTTGGATAGGACAGACCTTTGGTCATCTTCTGTTCCAGGAAGGCAATCTTTATATTCTTACCTGAAGGAAGCAACAGTTGTGTTGATCCAGAGGGATCCCTGCAGTGTGAAAGGGATGTGTTCTTTAATAAGTTTTCTTCTCCCTTGCTGCTTTTGTTACTGTTATGCTACTTTAATTGATTTTCTGGGGCTTTTTGTTTTCAGTATCTTTAACTATCTTGTGGTGCCTCTGGCTCAGAAGGTGGGGTAAAAAATAATAAATAAATAAATAACATAATATTCAAAGGTTCAGAGCAATATATAATTGGTGGGAGAACATGAGCAACAATGACTCCACATACCCATAGCCTCATATTCATCTCAACAGATATGGTGCCTGAAGCGGCTTGTATAAACTAAATATTTCCTATGTTTCATTCCTATTCATTATTTTGCTGGAAGAAATTATCCAAGCAGTAGAAAGATAGGAGGAACCTAAACAGCACTGCTACTTTTTTTAAAAAAAAAAAGAAATAAATCTGACACCAGTTCTTGGCTTTTTTAAAAAAATTAAACAACTTTTTCCATCACTCTTCCTATATATTCAATTTGCCTATGAAGTGTGAAAGACCCCATGTGCTAAACTCAAGCATTCACTGCAATTCAAATCTGATATTCTTCCTCCCACCCAGTATCATTTTAATTAGTTCACAGCATGACCCACTGCCTTTTCTGCCTCCCTCCCTCCTGCTCAGGTCAACTGAATTTAAGCAAGCAAGTTCTAAAAATTTCTAATCATCATCACCAAGCCCACAAGTGGCTTCTCTTCCCAATTTCAATTTCTTTCACTGGTGGAGTGCAATTAAGAGTTTGGAAATAACAAAAAAACTGGCCTCTGTGAAAACTATTTATGCTACTGAAGCCTGACAGAGCAGAAAAATAAAAGGCCAGAGGCTTCCATCCATGATCAGATAGCAAATGAATATACTCTCCCCCACCACCTTAAATGTCTCTTCATTTTCTGGATTTCTTACACATGCTGTGATTATTGATAACTCTTAGGATTTGCTCAAGCTGAAACAGAGAGGAGAAACTGAAGCACTGTATTGCTGCTGTTGATACAGTCAGGTATATCTACTTACCAGCTCACCTTGTTGTGGCTGCCAACCCATTTCTCAATTATTTCCAACAGTAATTCATTGGCAAAAATCCTACTGGTATCATAGACTAATAAATTAATTAACTTTCCTCCTTTCTTCCAGTATGGGATCCAAGGCAGCATACAACATTTTAAAAGCACAATACAATTAAAAAAAAAACATAATTAAACTAAATTTCTATTTAAAAACACAAGCTAAAAACAAGTTCAAAGGAGCATTAAAAGATAAAACAATCAAATAAAAGCACAATTCAATCCCCTGTTAAAAGCTTTATCTGCCACAACACAGTAAAAACCAAAAGCTTCCTTAAATAAAAAAGATCTTTAAAACACCAGGGAGGGGGGCAACCAAACCTCTTGGAGGAAGGAGTTTCATAACCTGGGAGCAGGCACCAAGAAGACACTCTCTTGTGTCATCACTAGACACATCTGGGATGATGGTGAGACCGAGAGAAAACCTTATCCTGCAAATCTTAAGCACAGGCATGCTCACGTAAGGAGAATTATAGGGACATGTGTAAGCTCCCTTATGTATGCAATTCTACTTTTTTGGCCATTGTGCACATTCTGGAAGTAGATGCAGAGTTCCACAAGTATAACCACAACATATTTCATAACATCCTGAATTCTAGAGTACAGCCATTGATTCAGTTGCATTCCCCTATATGTTGACCCAAAATCCAACAACTGAGACTAGCTGGGGTTAATCAATGGGATTCCAGCCATGCAGCTAATCATTCCTAGATGGTGCATAATTTACTCTTCAGGACCTTCAATGTATCACTTTACTGAATGGGGTTGTAGAAATGGAGACTATGCATTCTCCATTGCACAACTAGATAATAACCAGATACATTGACATCATAAATTGCACCATCGGGATTCAGCAGAAGAGAGCTGTAACGACTGCAGATTACACAAACACAATGTAAAATCATAGTCAAAATGTATATACAGATGTGTGGATGTGTCAGTACAGAGATTTGTTCAGAGAGGGTTTGCCATTGCCTTCCTCTAAGGCTGAAGGAGTGTGACTTGCTCAGGGTCACCCATTGGCTTTCCATGGCCAAGTGGGGTTTTAAATCCTGGTCTTTCAGAGATCTAGTTCAACAGTCAAACCACTACCCCACAGTGACACACAAAGTGCATAAAAAGTTGTTGTTCCTACTGTTATTATTGTCATTTTCATTCTTCATTTTTAGAAATGCAGTATTGATCTTCTATAGCATGTGCCTTCTTGTCAAGTAAAACCAAATTATTAGAGACCTTAAAATGCATGCCTTGATCCTTAAAGCAATTCTGTTCTGATTAGCAGACGAGTTTATCTTTCCTAAATCCTCTTGTGAATTTTCTTTCATTTTTCACTTTCCATCTCTTCCATATACATCATCAAAACAGAGAAGCTCCTTCCATTCATGGCAAATTATAATACTTTTCCTCTTCTTTTAGAAGCAGTTCATTACGGGGGGGGGGGCACTCCTTGACTCTCTATTCTATCAATGTTTTTATGTCAGTCAGCATATTACTGAACACAAAAAAAACTGCATCAAGTGAAAAGCATTTGCTACGGGTAAGTAGTCATCATTTTTATGTCAGTAACCTCTTCACTGTGAACAATTTATGCAGTACTTATGAGTGAGATTTCTGCCCTCCTTGGAGGGTTACAGGAAAAGCAGCAAATATTTCAATTAAAACTGGCTTTCATCTTTTATATTTTGAGCAGCTCAATAAGTAGTCAAGACATTTTCTGAAAAGCCAACTCTGAGAAATCATTTCCAAAGGATGGGCCCAGAAGAAATGTTCCAAATGGCATATGTGTACTCTGTCATTCTTTGTTTCCAGTGTTGTAAATGTGACTGCATCTACATTGCTTAATTAATGCTGTTTGACACCATTTTAACTCAATACTATGGAATTCTGGGATTTGTAATTTTGTGAGATATTGACCTTCTCTGGCAGAGTGCTCTGGTGCCACAACAATCAACAGATCCTAAGAGTCCACAGAATGGAGCCATGACAAAGCAGTATCAAACTGCATTAATTCTGCAGTGTGGCAGCAACCTATTAGTGTTGACAAAACCATAGAATCAAAGATATGGAAAGGCCAATCAAAGGCTATCTAATCCAACTCCCTGCTATGGCAAAGTAGTATAGCACAGATGACAAGGGAAATTTTGTTTTGTCCCCCTTCCACATAAAGTTGCAGATGTCCACAAAAGTCTGCATAACAAAAAGTCTACACATTCTCACATATGCAAAAATGTGTACACATTTTAATACCAATTTTGCCCAATACATGCATGTTTCCAAAGCACTTTCCACTAATATATGTCTCTTCTAAAATTATTTTTTAACGAAAAAACTATATTAAAAAAATCCAAAGGAACGTGAAAATGAAAGGGGAAAGGGAAGGAGGAGTGGGAAATTAAGAAAGAATGTGAAAGGGTTAGCGGGAGAAAGTGAGAGTAGAGAAGATGAAAGAGTAAAGAGAATGGAAACGGATGAGGAGAAAGTGAAAGAATGGATGAGGAAGAGAACATAATAGCATGAAAAAAACAGAATAACGTAAATAATGCAGTGATATAATGAATTATTTTAAGATAATTTTCTAAAATATAAAGGCTTAGAATAATGAACAATATATTATGAATTGGTGTTTAGAAGGTTGGTTGCAATAAGAGATTTTTGTAATAAGGAATAAGTATATTAATATGCAACAATGAGCCAATGAATGTATGTGTATTTTTTAAGTTTTTAACTAATATTTTTTTTAAAAAAATGAAAATATAACTGTGTTCTGGTTCAAAGAATAGTTCAAGAAGCACAAATTAGGTTATTTCATATTTAAATGAGAACCAAATGAGTCTCCACACTCCATCCCTGATGTTATGCACCCACACCAGCTCTTTCAGAAAAGGTGGTGTTAAGAAAGAAGAAAGCAAATCCAGATAACCTTAATCCATTTATATTTCAAAGTGGCAAGTTAGTTGTCTGCCGTAACCATATACCATTGTCATTGTATACCTTCAAGTCATTTCCAATTCATGGTGACCCCAAGGTGAACCTATCACAGGGTTTTCTGGGGCTGAGAGTGTGTGACACATCCAAGGTCACTCAGTGAGTTTCCATGGCCAAGTCAAGAATCGAACCTGGATCTTCACTCATAGTCCAATGTTCAAACCTGTCATATCCAAAAGTGTATGGATCTTTCATTATAAGGGAGATGAGGAAATGGGGATAAATGATATGGTGTAATAGCGCTATGGGGGAAATAAAGCGAAATCGAAAAGGGAGGGGGCAGTAATCCAAATGGAATGCAAATGGGGACCAGATGGGCATTGGCCGGAGAGGATGGCAATTTATGGCTTTGTTTACTTCCTAAGGAAAGACTTTGTTGCCTAGCAAGACAACAGCTTCTTTCCTGTGATAGATGGATTGATACGGGAGATGGGGAAATTGGAGGAAAAGTGGCAAGTTTAAAGAGACCTTTGATGTAGTTGAAAGTATGTAGACCACAGGCTGAGGAAAGGAGGGGCTGGGAGGGAACCCTTTAAGGCTGGATGGTTTGGGAGGAAAATTAGATTTGACACTACCAAGTCTCTGGCAAACTTCTGTCTAGAAATCCAAATAAAACTTTAGTTAATCTACACTATTATGCTGTCTTGGTTTCTGAGGTCTGGCTCCGCTAAACATAACAAAACCATTACATCATACTGGCTCTTATAACCATACATATCAGTGGTATTAGCTAGGGCTTATGCTGTGATTTTAACCTTTGCTTGCATATGGTAGAGAAAATGCCAGCTACTTTTGCCTGTTCTCTACTGTCCATGCTTGGAGGGAAGATGACATGTTTTGGTGTCTTTTTTGGCATGCTCAAGACCAGTATTTAGGGGCATATCATTTTCACAGTGGGGGTGAAAGACAAACACTAGGGTCTGTGGCTTGAAAAAGGATGTGAATAGCCCAGATGTTTGACATAACTTTGCAAGGAATTTGACCAAGTTGGGAATTTTGTGTTTTAACTATGAACTGGAGAAAAATGTAATTAGTGTGGCAGAATTCTTCCTAAAGGGACAACACCTTCATTTTGCCACCATCATTTTATAGCAACACCCATGATGCAGCCCTAGGGCAGGACACTGACTTCTAGGCCCACAGCAATTGCCCACCCCTGCATTAATAAAATTAATGAGATTTATGCTTCACCAGCAGAATAGATTCAAGGTTATCATAAACTGAGGAGTATTTCTTGTAAAACGCATATACTTTTAAATTATTTTTTATTTATATTTTACATTTCTCCCAAAAAGAAACCCAAGGAGACTCACAGTTAAAACCCTTACAAGAAAAATTTAAGAAATAGTATTTCAATGAAACAATATAAATTGCATGAAACATACAAAAGTTAAAAAACACAAATAAAGCACACACCTGTATAAAGCTTCCCTGATTATGATTATATATTAAAAGCCTGCTTGAACAAAATTGTCTTTGCCCACTAGTGAAAGAAAAGCAGAAAGGGGGCCAGCCTAGCCTCCTGTGGAAGGGAGTTCCAGAGGGTGGGAGCAGCCACCGAGAAGGCTCTCTCTCATGTCCTCGCCAAGCAAGCCTTTGATGGTGGTGGAACTGAGAAAAAGCCTTCCTCTGAGGATATTAGCATTCTTGCAAGTTTGTATGGGGAAATAATGGTCTTCCAGATAGTTTGGACCTAAGCCATAAAGGGCTTTCCTGGTTATGATGAGCACTTTGAATTGTGCCCAGAGCCAAACCAGTGGGCAGTGAAGCTGTTTCAACAAGGGAGTTGTATGCTCCCTATAACTGGTCCCAGTCAGCATTCTAGCTGCGGTGTTTTGAACCCGCTGAAGTTTCTGAACAGTTTCCAAAAGCATCCCACATAGTCCAAACAGGATGTAATCAAGGCATGTTACCTACCATAGTCAAATCTGACATCTCAAGGGAGAGGCACAACTGATACACTAGTTTTAACTGTGCAAATGCACTCCTGGCCACTACTAAAACCTGGACATCTAGGCTTAAAGTTGAGTCCAGGAAAACATCCAAGCTGCGAGCCCGAGATTTCAGGGGGAACATAACCCCATCCAGCACAGCTAATGTTGCTATTGCCTGGTCTGTCTGTCAACTGACCAGGAGCGCCTCGGTTTTGTCTGGATTAAACTCCATTTCTTTGCCCTCATCCAGTTTATTACTGACAGCAGACTTTGGTTCAACACAGAGACAGCTTCCTAGGAATCAGATGGAAAGGAGAGGTAAAGTTGGGTGTCATCAGCATACTGAAGTTTAAATTTTTTCATTTAAAAAAAATGAAACAGACATATTTGCCATGAGACTGGCTGTCAGCTTTCTGTAAGGCAAACATAAAAGAAGGGAAATTCAAGATGTTGTTGTTGTTTTGAGCAAGAAAGAAAGAAATACTAAAAGATCAAATGTGTTTGGAAGTTTCTTCTCAGAGGAAAAGGAGATTGAACACAACTTGAACCTTGATATTTAATTGAGACGCTAACTGAGTCAGGTGAGACACATAGTGTGCTCAGCTGTAAAAGCTTGCACTCCAGTGCCCTTCTTGCATCTAGTTACAGCTTCGGAGTCTGGGAAGAAAACTCTCAAAGCATAAAAATGCATCCGTTCAAAAGTCCAAGTGCTGCTTCAACAGGCAGACAAATCGGAACCCACCATTAGACTGACCTACAAGGACCTCTGTTTCCCCTTACCCTCTTGACGCACAATAACGTGTTCAGTGGTGCAGCCAGACTCTTATAGAAGCAAGGATGTGCATGACCATTGCTAAAAGATTAAAAAGTGTGTACCAAGCTGCACTGTATTCTATGACCTGTACAAATGGGAAGCAATGTGCTTACCTTGCATGACAGCATTATCTTGCTTCTGCTACTGATGCAGAGAGGTGTCATGTGGATGATTTTACTTAATCTTATTTTCTTTTATATGCATTAATAAACTATACTTTTGGACTTTACAATGTGTCTTCTTGACTGAGGAAGACAGGATCCTGAAGAAGAGAAGGTGAGCTAGTTGATGGTAAGAGATACAAAGTGGCTGTGGATCACAGCAGCCAGCTTGTCCTGCAGATTCTGTTGGGTGTCAAAGAGCATCACTGTAACACCCATCATCCACACACTGACAGCAGATGCCCTAGAAATTTTTCCCCTGATTATTATTATTATCATTTATTTATATAGTACCATATATTTACATGATGCTTTCCAGGTACTACAGGTTTGTATTGTTGGGAACAATGTTCCTTTAAGACATTGTAAAATAGTTTGTATGGCTGTAAATGATAAGTAACACCAGGTGTCAACCTTTAGTCATCGCCACTGTATATAAGTGCTCTAAAACCCAGGGCAGGTGTGGGTTGAAGAGAGTGGTTTGTAGAGTGAGTTGGTGTGTTATTTGTATAGAGTAAATTGCTGTATATCAGACAGTGAATGTTGGAGAGAGTTACAAGAGAGTTTGTATATAACTTTTACATATTGCAACAAATGATAAAAGCCTCCAAGGTCTTTTGGAAGAATCCAACTGTGTCTGTGCATCATTCAAGGTTGATCAGTGCAATACTGACAAATACTACTGAGCTTGTACTTCCCCACTCTGCTGTGTTAATAGCTACTGTTGAGGTCAAGCACCTCAGACAGTGCTGATAGTTGGCACTGCATGCCTGCAGGACATAAAAGAGAGTCAACATGTATCAGGTACAAGTTTCCACCTCTTTATTCACTAATCCAATTCACTAACCTCTAAATTCACTAACCCAATCCTGAGAGCTAGCAAGTTTTGAACAGAAAGATTCTCAAGAACCTGAATTTTGTACTAGCAACAATCCCCACACCTTGTGTGCACATCTGATGGCTGAAGATTCAAACCTTAATAACCTGTCAGAACAGAGAATTCTAAATCTATAAGTACAATTAATGAGTCTTGTATGGTAAAACCAAACCAAAGAACTTTATTGAAGCCACAAAGCCAGAATTTCACCAATTGAGTGTTTACGCTATAACTGCCCTCTGTGGGGCCAAACACCATAGAATCATAGAATCATAGAGGTGGAAGAGACCACAAGGGCCATCCAGTCCAACCCCCCTGCCATGCAGGAACTCCCAATCAAAGCATCCCAGACAGATGGCCATCCAGCCTCTGCTTAAAGACCTCCAAGGAAGGAGACTCCACTACACTCCAAGGGAGTGTGTTCCACTGTCGAACAGCCCTTACTGTCAGGAATCTGTTCCAGGTTATGATATGAACTTTAAATGCTAAGAAGTTCAGCAGACTGGATTGTGCATTTAAAAGTGTGGAATAAAACCCAGAATGGGTTTTTCACCACCCCATTGACATGGGATCCACCACTATTTTTACAAATTTCCTGCATTATCCCTATGGCAGAGAGGAACATTGGTCTTACCTAATTTACATCCATTTCCAGCAGAGAAGGTTCGGTTTTCCTTAGAATTGGGTTGCTCCTCCCATTTACATCTAGAAGAGACGAGATAGATTTCTGCGGTACAGCCCCGCAGAGAAAAGGAAAAAACAACTGAAGTGAAGCAACACATAAACCTGGATTCCATTAACAGCACTCAGAAAAGGGTGAGCAAGAGGATCAAACCTTCTCTGCTGGAAATGGATGTAAATCAGGTAAGACCGACATTCCTTTTCCTAGGGGAGAAGGTGAGATCCTCCTTAGAATTGGGATTTACAAAAGCCCCCTCAAACAGGGGTGGGGTGGGGTGCTGTACTCCTAGTGAGGAACCCAGGAACACATGCTGAAGTATCCTCCTCCAGAAAGAGGCCTCAGGCAACTGATAAACATCCAGCTTGTAGTGCCTGATAAAGGTGGAGGGAGACTTCCATGTAGCTACTCTACAAATCTCTTCCATGGAAGTGCAGGTGAACCAAGCTGTTGAAGTGGTTGTGCTTCTAGTAGAATGTGTTGTTACCCCATCCGGGGCCAGCAAGTCCAGAGACCGGTAGCAGGTTGCAATGCAGGCCCTAATCCACCTGGCTAGGGTGGAAGAAGACATTTTCCTCCCCTTCAACACTGGGTTGAAGGAAATGAACAGTGCCTTGGAGGCCCTAAAGGGTCTTGTCCTCTTGAGATGAATCCTGATTGCCCTGCAAACATCCAGAGTGTGCCACACCCTCTCTAGTTCCTTCTTTGGCCAAGGGTAGAATGATGTCCTGTGATGTGTGGAAGGCAAAATTGACCTTGAGGACAAAGGAGGGACCTATCTGCAGAAGCACGGAGTCTGGTCTGATGACACACAAGTCCTTGCGAACCAACAGCATGCCGAGTTCAGAGATCCATTGAGCCAAGGTGACAGCAGTTAGGAAGAGCACCTTCCACAAGAGGTGCTTCAGCAATTCCTCCCTAAGCAGGGGCAGGGACCGGAATTCTCCTCCTGCTCTTCTGAGTAATATCCTCCTGGTGAGGTAGAAGGAGCCACTGTTAAGGTCTGGAGTGGAGGTGTACCCAGGGTCTGGAATGGAGGTGCGCCCAGGGGAGACAGTCCATAGTCGAGATCATCAGGCCTTGAAGGTGGGTTACAAGTGCAATCTTGCTGGTTTGCTGACTCCTGACATGATGTGCTGAGCGTGAGATGGCCTCTATCTGATTGTGCAAAAGGGAGACCGTGCCCAGAGAGGTGTCCAGAATTGCCCCCAGATGATGAATCCTCTGGGCTGGAATGAGAGAATTCTTGCCCAAGTTCACCAAGAAACTGTGGTCCTGCAAGAACTGGAGAAAG
>CM034708.1:11238781-11256409 GCA_020142125.1 Phrynosoma platyrhinos | reverse complement strand
CCCCTTTCTGGCACTGCCTCCACCGCCACTGCTGCCGCGCCCCCCTTTACCTTTGATTTTCTACGCTCTGGTCATGGGGCCAAGAGCTACACAGAACCAACTGACCTGCTCAACCTGCTCAAGGCACACTATCTGCACAATTATAAAGCCACATAACTGTGTGTTGTTGCTGTTGTTGTTATCAGAAATAAAATCCAAATTAAGCTTCCAAAGAATCTGGTAAAAGAAACCTGAACAAATGTTAGTCTTAGCCCAGAAAATTGAGTAAAATCATCTTCCTCCAAATATTAAGAAAAGGGTACTCCTCTATGTCCCACCAATTTAGAGTTACCAGGTTGGATATCGGATGGGGCTCTTGTAACCTTCAGTCCATGCATTTTGAGAAGTAATCTAAGGGTGCATCTATACTCTAAAAATAATGTAGTTTGACACCACTTTAGCTGCCATGGCTCCATCCTACAGAATCCTAGAATTTGTAAGGCATCAGCACTCTTTGGTAACGAAGGTTAAAGACCTTGTAAAATTACAAATCCCAGGATCCCATAGGATGGAGCTACAGCAGTTAAAGTGGTGTCAAACTGCATGGTTTCTACAATGTAGATACACCCTTGATCTCTTGCCTTCCCATTGTGTTAATAAGTAAAGTTATAAGCAACAAATATCCGAATATTATTCACCGTGCCATAAACTACCTTCTTAGCTTAGTCACATTAATATTACAAGAAACAGGAAGCATTATGATGGCATAGAAAGCATTCAAACACAATGTTGAGGAAGAGTATACTTTAAAATAATACTGTGGGAGTGCAGAATGTATGTAGTTTAGATTTTCTCTAATTCAGGTTTTTCTGATCCAAGGTCCTCCACATGTTGTTTGCTACAACTCCCATCATGCCACCCAGCATGAACATGGTCAGGGATGGCCAGGGATGATGGAAGCTATATCCAACCAATCTGGAGGGATCCAAGGGAGAAATCTGCTAAGCCTTAAATGTAACTTTTCATGAGGACCCATCACTCAAAGAGTTATCTTCTTCATAGCTTTTTGAAAACGCAAACAGCAGCAGCAAATCCAATCTTGCATCCTTCATTCTCTTTGAGAGTTCTCTATCTGTTGTGTTCTTATCTGCAAAATTACTGAACCACACAGGCTTGATCTATATCAGGAAACTCAGTGTCTACTTGATGCGCACAGCAGAGCAATAAAGGTCTTGTACTAAGAAGCAAGGTTTATAAATTGCATATGCCATTACATAGTGGTTAATATTAATCACATAACCAATGCCCTTTCATTGGGGACCACCTCTTCCATTATTGGGTAAACACATTCAATGGGCTTAGTGGCTGTATAATGGGTAGCCATGAGATGAATATCCCCACCCCATGAAATATAATGAGGTTCCTTCCGCTCCAAACCCCACTCCTGAAAACAAATGTCCACAGTAACAGGGAGAAGGTGGAGGGGAGGGAAGCTGAGTAGAAACTCTTAGACGTTGAGTGCATGGGGATTGTTATCTATTCCCTCTCCATATTTTATATATATAGTGTTTTTTTTTAAAAAAAAATCTTCCTGCAATTCTCTGAGTCAAATCCATCATGAACTGTCTAAAAACAAACTTAAATAAGAATGCCTCATGGATTTGATTCTGAAAACTGCTGGCTGATGTTTTAAATATAGGAAGAGAAATAAGGATGTGATCCCATAATAAATATTTCCAGACATTCCCGCTGTTGAACAACTTCTTAACAGCTTCTCCTCTTCACTTTTTCATGACCAATTTATACAAAATGAGATAAACATATGTATGTGCTTTAGGCTGCAAGTGGGGCACACACCCTGTTTTTAAGGCTCCTCCATCAAAAAGCACCCACATCTTGAATACAAACAGCATATCAGTAAGAGTCCTGAGGAAGAATCTTTCCACCTCATGTTGCTTTTCTACCTGCAAGGAGTTTTCCCCCCTAAAATGATCAATTCAAAAATCTAGCCCCTGTTTGTAGTTTTAAAGAGTACAGTCCAACCTATCACTATGGAACTGTAGCTTCTTGTTCTGTTGTATGACTAGATTCAGCTTCAGACAGTAGGTAAAACAAAAAGGAAGGAAATGAGAAAATATTGTACTGTAGTAGCAAAAAATGGAGGGAAGCAAACCAGGAAATAAATGCTTCCAAAAGAAGAGTAGAGGGTATGCCTGGAAACCTGGCTCTGGGGTGTCTTCCCTTGTCTATTTCTAAATTTGGTAGCAGGCCACTGAAATTTGATGAAAATGTCAGCAAAAAACAGTTTTTATGCATTTTAATTTTTACCCTTCTAGTGATGTTAATTTGCTTTAAAACAAGCCCTATGCTCCCTGCATTCCTTGTTTTACTGAGAAAGGGCAGGAAGAAGTGTCCATCACTACCTTAGTGAATTTCATAGACCGTGACAGAGTATGCCTCCTGCGAGTTACATGGAGAATGGTCCCCAGGTGCATGAAAGTTGCCATCTGACCTCAAGGTTGCAAACCACAGGTGTACTGTTGCCATTTTTGTTGAACATAAGCTTAATTACACTTATTCACTCTTGGTAGCCTTGACTGCTGTAAAATGCTCTATGTGAGGCTGCTTTTGAAGATAGTTCAGAGGCTACAGCTGCTGCAAGAAGGAATGGCGTGAATGGATGAACTTTGGGAGCAAAGTTCTATCAGTGAAGGTTGGTCTTGCAGTCCTCCATCTGAAGTACAAACTTTTGTTTCAAGGGCTGGGCATCTGAAGGCTGGTTTAAAGACAGTAAATCACACAAAGCAAGACCAGATGTCCTGAAAGTTCTCAGGGACATTCAGCCTGAGGAGTATACACATCACCTTGTCACAGAGTTTGATGTACCTTTAGGCAGAATAAAGCCATCATGTCAGGTCCCATATGGTAAGTGCAGTAGCATCTCAAATGTCCCTCACAAGTTCTGCAGTTTCTCCTTTCTACCACACAAGCTGTTCTGCCACCCTACACTAGCCCACTTCCTTAGGTTTGATGGAAAATGCCATCTGATTACCAATACTGGAGTAAATTCTGTAATGGTGCTAAACAAGAAATAAATAAATAGATTCACCTGTCAGTCCAGTCTGCTTCTAAATGCAGACTGAAGAGGGGTTCTCATCTTGTGCTACACCTCAGGCAGCAAAATGTGTAAATTTTCTAAATTTGCATCTACACATATTGATTGTTTGCTTTATTTATTTACTTTATTTATATGCCACCTTCCTCTTAGGCCAGGACCAAAGGATGCTTCCATAACAAATATAAATTAGCACATGTATATTTTACACAAATCTGTGTTCTCCTTTTTGATGATGCACTCCACCATATATATAAATTATTATGTGTACATTTTAATAATATTAGGATTTTCCTTTATCCTCTTTTTTGGGGTAGTGCATAAGCAGCCACCCAAGACAGGTGCAACACATCTTGATGCCTTCCTGCTCTAGGAGATGCTTGTAGTTCAAAAAAGTAACTTTTTCTGGCTCTATTTCAAGCTGGTATTGGGAATTCCCTATCACAACTGACAAATTTAAACAAGAAACCCAGCTTGGACATTGCATGTTGGAAGTATTATCAACTATGGTGACAATATTGTGAAAATATTATTACAATATTGTGCAAGTATTGTCACAATACTTTCAACATGCAATGTTCATGCTGGAGAGAGGACTTAGGAAGAGTAATGCTTTTGCAGAAACAGGGAGAAGGTGTAGCACAGGTGAACTGGCAGATTCTTTCTCCCATGCTCTTAGCATCATCTCAAACTAAACTTTCACTCAAGTAGAGATCAGTGTGAACAGAAAATTGTGGAGGTCAAGAAACAAAGTCTGTACTACCTGTTCTTTCCTCTTCAAGTTCAACAAGCATCCAGAGTCACTCACACAAAAGTATGTCCTTTCCTGGAAATTTGGTTTTGGAAGAACACGCAAAACTCAGCTAAAATATATGTAGAAATAGCATAAAATTGTTTTATGATACCCAGAGTTCAGCAAGTGAAGAGGTACTTAATTTCTAGAGACCGCTGTGAAGGATAAAGCCTACCTGAATGTCTCAACTCCTAATACCAGGCAGTGCAAGCTGACCGTGGTTGTGATTTATAATGTATCTTATGCATGCTTAGAGGAACACTTTTCTTTATGACTAAATAATCCAGGACTTAGTTACAGCTCTAACAAAAATGCAGCTAAGCTTCAGTTCAAGTGTAAAGATATACCATCAAATACCAAAGTCAGAATCATCGAGGGCCATAGTATTTCTGATTTCTACATATGGTTATGATAGCTGGAGAGTGAAGAAAGCTAACAAGGAGAGAATCAACTCATTTGAGATGTGGTTCTGGAGAAGAGTTCTGTGAATGCAAAAAGACCAATGGATGGGTCCTAGATCAAATCAGAAATGAACTCTCACTAGAAGTCAAGATGATTAAACTAGGCTGCCATACTATAGACATATCATGACATGTTGTGATTCACTGGAAAAGTTGATAATGTTCAGTAAAGTGGCAAGTGGGAGACTGAACTACAGATGGAATTAAGGAAGCCAAGATTTGAGTTTGCAAAACCTGAGGAGGGCAGCTGATGACTTTTGGAGATCTCTCATTCATATGACATAAGTAGAATTTGACTTGATGGCAAATAATGACAGCAACAAAGCTTCAATTCAAATTATGCTGTGAAATGTGGCAAAGAAAGAAGATGGTATTGAGCCACAAAGTTGAATGCTTGATCTTTCTCTCACAGTGATTCCTTCGTGACTAGTCATTTGGCATTCCTGCCTTTTGCTTTCCTTCATCTATAAAGCAGAAAATCTCTTAACTAAGTTTACTGGAAAATGAAACAGTCTTTTGAAGCCTTGGGAAGGGCTACATTACTTAAGAACACAAAGTCACAAGTGACAAGTGTTATTAATCCATGCACTGCACACCAGTCTATTTCCAAATTCTGCTGTCGCTGAGTCTCAGCATTCAGGGCTCTTTTGGTGACTTTGTTTCAGGAAAGACACATTAAAGAAAGAAGGATATGCAAGTTCTCAATCAATAAACGTGGCAAGCCCTTCCTAAGCACCATCATTTAAAGAGGATGGGAGTCATCTGGAAAAAAATGCAATTCAATAACTAAACTGCTACAGACAGAACCATTAGCATCTAGTGTTTAAAAAATAAAGCAGCCAAGAAATGAATTGCCTACCTATGAGACTTAGCGGGTCTCAACAGATCCAAAAGAATTCCATCCCCTTCAATGGCTGTTGATTTTGTCAGGAGGCTACATATACTACACACCTCTTTTGCACAGAATATCATATTTAGAATTTACTACTGTATACACTGCCATAGGTACTTAGAATGCAGGCATACACTGTTTTCTTCCATAATGTAATACATTTAAAGCCCCATGAAGACAAAAAGAAAAGTAGATGGATTATTACAAAACTGCTTGCTCAAGATGATGATGATGATGATAATGATGATGATGATGGAAGGCTTTTTCTTTAAAAAGACACAAAATATTTTATATTTTCCATATAGAAAAGTAAAAACACTATGTGTTGGCCTTCAACTCTAAGACAAAGATTCACACCCCAGCTCAGCCATGAAACCCACTGGGTGACTTTGGGCAAACCACACTCTCTCAGCTTCAGGGAAAGAAAATGGCAAACCTCCTCTAAACAATTTTTGCCAAGAAAACCCCATGATAGGTTTGTGTTAGGTTCGCCATAAGTCACAAACAACTTGAAGGCACACAACAACAAAAACACCATCATATATCTATTTAAAAATATAAAAGAACACCATCCTAAATATATATTTAGGATCAATGTTTGAAAGCTATCCTGCCTTCAGTTCACTCTGTTTCCCGGAATGGACTGGAGAGTGTACCAATCATTCCACAGAACCTTATCTTACTCCTTTGCAATGCCAAGTCGGTCAAAAATAAGACCCATATTATTTATGAGCTCCTTTTAGATGAGGATGCCGACCTGGCTTGCTTTAGAGACCTGGCTGGGAGGAGACAGTGCTATAACTTGGATGCAGGCCCTCCCAGCTGGGTACTCTGTTAGTGAGCTGGTAAGGGGAAGTGGGCAGGGGGGGGCAGAGTGGCTCTGGTTCACAAGAACAACCTCACCTTGACCAGGATACCTGTCCAGAACACAGTCCACTTCGAGTGTATGTACCTAAGCCTGAGGACTAAGGATAGCTTGGGGATTCTACTAGTATACTATCCACCCCATTGTTTAACAGACTCTCTAACTGAGCCAACACAGCTGCTCTGAGTTGCTGTTGGAGTTGCCTAGATTCTTAATCTTGGGCGACTTCAACATTCCACTTGAGACCGATTTGTCAAATCTAAAAGGTGCAGCTCGGGGGTTCATGGAATCCATGACAAACATAGGCCTATCCCAATTGGTTGTTGGGCCCACTCATTGTGCGGGTCATACCCTCGATGTGGTCTTCAATATGGAACAGGAATATCCATGGGAAGAAGTTATTAAAACCTCTGCATTGTCATGGGTGGATCATTTCCTGATCAAGATTGAACTAAGAACCACTGTCCGCCCTGCCGGGGAGTGGGGGTGGACCCATTAGAATGGTCCACTCTTGAAGGCTGATGGAACCAACTGGATTCCAAAAAGCCTTAGAGGGTTTAATGGTTGGTAACATCAGTGATTCTGTCGAAGTTTTGGTTAATACCTGGAACACCGATCTCGCCAAGGCTATTGACACAATTGCTCCTAAGCATCCTTTCCAACCCACTTCAAATCATAAACCATGGTATACTGGAGAGTTTAGGAACATGAAGCAGGTTGGACAACGACTAGAGTGCATCTGGTGGAAAACTCGACTCTTATCTGACAAGACTCATCATAGGAAATTTCTTTGTTTCTATAGAGAGGCAATACATGCAGCACAGAAATCTTTCTCCTCTGCACGTATTGCGTTTGCAGAGTCCTGTCCAGCAGAGCCTTTTAGGGTGGTAAGAGAACTGACACAGGTTCCACCTGTGCAGAACCCATTACTTAACCCTACAACAGCCTGCTGCGACATGTTTAACAACTACTTTGCAGATAAAATCTCTCAGATAAGAGCCAACTTAGACGCCGGGCTTATAACAAAATCAACTGATGAGCAACTCCACTGATGAAATTATACTGGTTCAGTTTCAATCCATGAGTACTGGTGACGTGGACAAGCTTCTTGGTAGAATGAAGAAAACAACCTGCCCTCTTGATCCTTGCCCTTCATGACTGGCCATCCATGGGGGAGATGCCTTGAGCATGTTTCTTAGAGACATAATCAATGCATCCCTTTAGGAGAGGTCATGTTCCATCCTGTTTGAAGGAAGCGGCAGTTAGGCCGCTCCTGAAAAGACCTTCCCTGTCCCTCTGGACTTGAACAGCCATAGGCCAATTTTGCTACTACCTTTTTTTGAGCAATGTGATCAAGAGGGCAGTTGCTCTTCAACTCCAAGCTGTCTTGGAGGAAACCGATTATCTAGATCCATATCAAGCTAGCTTTAGGACAGGAGTTGAGACTGCCATGGTCGCCTTAGCTGATGATGCCTTCATCTGGACATCTACAGGGGTAATGTGACCCTGTTGGTGCTATTGGACCTCTCAGCGGCTTTTGATACAATAGATCATGACATCCTCTTGGATCGCCTGAGAAGGTTAGGAATTGGAGGCACTGCATTGCAATGGTTCCGTTCCTTCCTCTCAGGCAGATTCCAGAGGGTGATGCTCGGGGACAGTTGCTCTACAAGGAAAGAGCTTAATTGTGGCATCCCATTAGGCACCATCCTATCCCTGGTGCTATTCAGTATATATATGAAGCCGCTGGGAGAGATCATCCGGAAACATGGAGCGGAGTGTTATCAGTATGCTGATGACACCCAGATATATTTCTCCATGTCTCGGTCTTCAGCTTTGATTTCAGATGGCGTCTCTCCTCTCAATGATTGTCTTAAAGCAGCAATGGGCTGGATGAGGAAAAACAGATTGAGACTGAGTCCAGATAAAACGGAAGTACTTACAGCCCCGAAGCCAGGTATTGGGATGCAACCTCCAGTCCTGGATGGGGTCATACTCTCCTCTAAGGTCTGTGTTCGCAGTCTGGGGGTGCTCCTGGGTCTGTCACTCCAGATAATAAATCAGGTAAATGTAATGGTCAGGAGTGCCTGTTACCAGCTTCAGCTGATGCACCAGCTGCGCCCTTTCCTGGAAGCTGGGGACCTTGAAACTGTGGTACATGTGCTGGCAACCTCTCATCTTGATTTCCGTAAAGCGCTCTACATGGGGCTACCCTCGTACTTGGTGGGGAAACTTCAACTAGTACCGAATATGGCAGCCAGACTGGTCTCAGGAACATCGACAAGAGACCATATTACACCGATCTTAAGATCACTTCACTGGCTGCCCATTAGTTTCCAGCCCAGTACAAGGTGTTGGTTATCACCTTCAAAGCCCTAAAAGCCTTGGGTCCAACCTATCTTTGGAACCGCCTCCTCCTGTATAATCCATCCTGCACACTCAGGTCCTCTGGGAGGAATCTACTGCAGCCTATAAAAACTAGACTGTCTGCAACCACTCAGAGGACCTTTTCGGCAACCGCTCCCAAATTATGGAATGGCCTGCCAGATAAGATCCATCATATTACCACCTTGAACAGTTTTTAAAAGGCTGTTAAGACTTTCAGCAGGCCTTTCCTGAATAGATATCCTGGCCATCAAGAGACAGCCCAACCTGCTCCCTTGATTCTGGCTGCAGTTATTATTTATTTGTCTATTTGTATTATTTTAAGTGTGTTTTTAACTTGTCATTGTTTAATAATATTTTAGGGGTTGGGTGGGATTGTGGGATATGAATTGTATATTTTAATGCTGTAAGCCCTCCCAGTTGTGTTACGCAGAGGGGCGGGATAAAAATAAATTTAATAATAACAATAATAATAACAATAATAATGATAATAATATATTTACTTAAATTAGATATTCAAAGATCAGCTAACTTGTACTAAATATATACTAAAGTTGTCCCTCCACATTTGCGGATTTGACTTTTGCAGATTTGATTATTCACGGATTGTATTAGTATGGTCTGTCCATGAATATCTAGGTCCTCCAGTGCAATTCTATGGTCAACTTTAACCAAATGTTGCACTGAAAAACCAAAGATTCTTAGAGAGAACAATCCACTAGGCATTTATTTGTAGTTCTTCCAGTGCAATTCTATGGTTAATGTTTGGCAGATGTTGACCACAGAGTTGCACTGGAGAACCGAGAGATGTCCTCTCAAGTAAAAACATAAGTGTTTTTGTTACTTATGGTTTTTCCACCTTCACAGGGGTCCTGTGCCCCTAACCCTAGCGAATGTGGAGGGACACTGTATAATGGTAGGACCAAGTGGGCCTCATGGAAAGTGCACTCCACGGACGGGGCCACAACCCAAAAGGCCATCCTCCCAAGCCTCTCTTGGATGAAGGCCTCAAATGTTAATGTAATCCTTGTCCAGCTGGATGTCTCCCCATTAACCATGCAAAGCACAGCCTAATTTAATTCTAACCACATCCATTCAGAAATAAACTCCAGTGAAAGAGTGTCTCAAAGTGCAAGCAACAGTGAACAGCAGCAGTGTATAAATGATTAGGAAATATTGGTATCTGCAACAGCATCCTATGGCTGGAAAACCTATTGTCTGATTCGCTGTCATGTATTTTCAAATGTTCCAAAGGCTTCTGCACAGAATTCTACCTATTTTTATGATTTTTTGAACCATGGATTGTCACTCGATGTCTCCCATATATTGATGGGAAAGTCAAGTTTCTCTTTTTAAGGGGCTACAACTCCCAAACTCCTCCAGCCTGCACAGAAAACTGCTACCATGAGATAAGAGTAGACAAACTGAACCAATAGCAAGGCTTGGAAAATAGACTTTTAAAAAGTACTGTAATTGAAACTACAACTGTAGTTGTAGTTCTACAACTGTAGTTCCAAGGCTGAGGAATCTCAAAAGTAAATTTAATTGTGTGTTTGTTTGTTTGTTTTTAAAAAGTAGAATGTTACAAGATGCATGGTATATGACAGCCAATGTGGTGTAGTGGTTTTGAGCATTGGAATATGACTCTGTAGACCAGGGTTCAATTATTTACACACTCTCAGCACTAGAAAAACTCCATGATACACCTTAAGGCAACCATAACAATTTAGGGTCACCATGAGTTGAAAACTGAAGGCACACCACAACAAGGACTAGATGCTATCTTGTGGTACGAAGCACACTGTTATTCTGTGTACCTCGTTTGCTACTTCAACACACTACACAAATTCTGTCAACAGAGCCAACTAGTTTTGTGGGTTCATCACAGCCAAGCAATATGAGTGGAGTGAGGCTGTCTTTTTTTGGATGGGCCAACATGACTTATTGGAAAACACAATAATCCTTGGCAAAATGGAAGAAAAAAAGGGGGGAAACAGACTGCACTACATGTGGATAGACTCAGTAGAGAATGCCACAGCTGTGAGTTTGCAAGACTTGAACAGGACAGTTCATAACCAGGGCTTTTGGAGGTTTCTCATTCACAGGATCACTATTACGTCAAAGTCAACTTGATGGCAAATAAGAACAATAACATCCTTCTAAGCCAGACCATTGGGTCCCGGCTGGTTCTGTGGAAAACAATGCCAGGTGCTTTGTATGGTCATCGCTGCTCTCCCCACAGGGCAGGAATCAGTCAGTGCTGAAGGAAGTAGCCATGTTTTTCCTCTCATCTTAAACAGGAGACCCAGGATCAGCACTGGTGAAGGCTGCTAAATGTTTCCTTGAAGAATATTTTGTCTCTCCTTTCCCTACTACACTATAACCAAAAGTGCATTTTAAAACTGACTTGCCTTTTATAGGGCACTGATTGGTGGTGGAAGCAGTATATGTCATCTGTTTATTTATTATTTATTGTTTAGTTTAAAATATTCATATACTGCCCTTCATCAAAAATTTATCTTAAGGCAGGTTCACAAGAACCCAACAATTAAAAACACAATCCCAACAAAGTAATAAGTAAAAACATTCAAAGCAGTATACATCATACTGTAAATGCTTGAGTGAATAAAAAGTTTCTCACCTCTAAAATATCTGTTTAACTTTATTTCTCCATGCTTTTTAAAACTCTTTGAGAGTCTGAGGTCACAAGTCGTATTCTGTTTTTAATACAACAGCATTTTAAAAATAAACATATAATCTTTAGCATCTTACTTAATGAGCTCTTTTAAATAACGGTGTTTTTCAAAATGTCTACTTTCAAGAAATACATTCCCCATCAACATGGTGGCTGAGGAAGCTCTTCATATCCAAAGCTTGGAATTATAGTTGGCCCTCCACATTTGTGGCTTTGACTTTTGTGGATTTGATTATTTGCAGTTTTGATTAATCCAGAAAATCTCTAGGAATTTCTAAGTCCTCCAGTGCAATTCTACTGGAGGTTGACCATAGAGTTGTGCCGGAGAACCTAGAAGTTAGAGAAAACACTTCTCTAGGCATTTGTATGTCCTTCAGCATGATTCTATGATCAACTTCTGGCAGATGTTGATCACAGAGTTGCACTAGACATCCTTGAGTTTCTGAGAAAGGTGTTCTCTTAGGTAAAAATAATAATGCTTTTTTATTTGTGATTTTTTTCCCCACATTCACAGGGGTCCTTCACACCTAACCCCAGCAAATGTAGAGAGATCACTGTATTGGTTTTTTAAACTACAGCTCTCAGAACTGTTCCATCTTAGCTTGGGTATTCTAGCAGCTCAAATGTTTCCAATCCTTGGAAACTAGAAAGGATTCTGGGACAGGAGATACATCCAGTTCTGCAACTGCAAGTGACATTGGGTCATTCGAGGTTGCCTTCAGGACCTTTTTTTGTAGTGGGGAATTCTGGCTGCTTCAGGGCAGGTGCCACTTTGAAGCAGCCTTTTAAACACATTGGAGCACATTTTGGAAAGAAATATATGGGTGAGTTTTTGCTGAATTTTCTTTGGTGGGATCTATATGGTTTAGGAGATCAGTGGACCCCTTTCCCATGTAGCCTATGAGCTGCAAAATCTACATCCTAGTTTATAGACAGTGTTGTTGAGACACATTCAATTCTTTGCTGCAGCTGTACCTGAGGAACACCAGTAATGATAGACAAACTTTTCCTTTTCTTCTCAATGAGGGAGCTAGATAAACTCTATATTCTTTGTTTCTAGGAATATAGTATGGATTACAACTCCCAAGATTCCCTATTGCTAGCAAAGCCAGTGGAGGATTCTACACCAGTAATCCCCTCCAAAAAAATCTCTTTCAAGATCCGTATTTAATCAATTGAATGGGGAACTTTTTATTTTTATTTATTTATTGGTCTAGTCAGATTAACAATCCTACATATCAATCAGCACCGTGAGGGCTTGCAAAAGTAGCCACTTAGCTGGTTGTCCATAAGTGAGACCAAGCAATTTTACAAAAATTAGTTTTAGACCAGACATATCTAATACAGATGCATGTGGATCAAGTAGGCTAGCAAACACTTCCTCTTGTAGTATATTGTGAATCTGCAATGCTTGTGGCTGTATAACTGTACAATTGTCTATTTCACATCTATTCCCTTTCACTTTCAGCTTCTTCCCTTTACATTTCAGTTTCATGCTGAACCATGCAACCAGCAGGATAGAAAAAGTGTCTGCTTTATTGTTTTACTCTGCTCTGAAACATTTTGCACCACCATGATTAAGATTTAAGCAATGTTTTCACCACCTATCTTCAGGCCAGGGGAAAAAAAGATACCTCTTCTGAATTTTTCAATTTCAGGCTGCAATTCAAGACAAATGAGCAATGGCAACTAAATGTTAAAACATACGAAATGAAAAAGTAAGTTCACAGCTTGGTTGTAACTGTTTTCCCCTTTCTTTAAAAAAATGTATTTTTTTATCCATACTTTTTTCTTTAAAACTAATATGCCCATGATTGTGTTTTTTTTCTTGCCAATTACACACCTTGACCTGGTTATCAACAGCAGCAAAACGCTAAGAAATACTAATGTAGGAACTCCAATGTTCTCTTTTTTTGCAATATAAAGTGGCACCTTCCCATTGGAGTTCCCTTTTCCACTAACTAGGTTTATTCACCACATGAAACACAGACCTAATTTTTTGATGATGTTACTGCTTCTGCTGTTCCCCGTCACAAAGTCACTTTCCTTTCCTTTGGGGGCTTTATGGTCATCTGTTCTGATTTGGAAGCCTCTCTTTATTATTGGGAAAGGGAGCAGTACTGCCAGCTTTTTAGCTCGAGGGGGGAAACCCAGCCAGGAAGAGGCAACATAATCAAAATGTATAAAATTATGCATGAAGAGGAGAAAATGGATAGGGAGCTCTTCACTTTCCCTCAAAATACTAGAACCCAAAAAGAGCCCTGGTGGCACAGTGGTTAAATGCCTGTACTGCAGCCACCAACTCGCAAACCATAAGATTGCAAGTTCAATACCAGCCAAGGGCTCAGGCTCAACTCAGGTTTGCATCCTTCCAAGGTAACTAAAATGAGTACCCAGCTTGTTAGGGGCAATTAGCTTACACATTGTAAACCGCTTAGGAAGTGCTTAAGTGCTCTGATAAGCGGTATAGAAATGTACTTGCTATTGCTGTTCAATGAGGCTGGATGGTGGGAGATATAAAAAGATGAATAGGCACAAAACACACTGCAGAAATAATCCAGTTTGAGATTGCTATAACTGCTCTGGCTCAATGCTAGGGAATGTTTTGTGAGACATTTAGCCTTCTCTGTCAGAGAGTTCTGAGGCCACAATAAACTACAATTCCCAGGATTCCCTAGCACTGAGCCAGGACAGTTAAAGTGGTCTCAACTTTATTTCTGCAGTGTGTTTTCGACCATAGATGCATTTGTCTGTTTTTTTTAGAGCCCACTTTTTTTCCAAAATGAGATTCAAAGTACTCCTTCTCACAGCACCAGAACTCAGAAATGTTACTTTTCGGAAACTATAACTCCCAGAATCCTCCAGCATACAAGCTTCCATGTACAGGCATATCTCACTTAACAAAGCCTCTGAAAAAGAAGCTCCTTTTTACAAAATCTGTTTACATCTGCCCAGTATCCATTTTCTCATCATCCCCTGTCTAGCTAGATTTTTTTAGCAGCATCTGCACTGGGAGAATGGCAAAGGAGGGCTGGGGAAACATAGACTTTTGATGTCAGCTTGCAGCAGTGTGTCTGCAGTAAAAAAATGCAATAAACAAAGCTTGAAAAAGCTGGGAAAGAGTCAGACTCTACTGTAGTCAATCTTACTTCAACTGTGGGTGTCTGCCTACTGCAGATAAGATAAACAGCAGCTGCCTGCAGAATCCCTTACTGAACATGTGGAAACACCAAAGTGAAGAGAGCTAATAAGTTCACCTCTTCAACCCTCTCCAGCATGGCAAAAAAGCATATCTATAAATCTGGCCACCAAAATAGAATCCCTTCTGTTTATTCTTTGAACAACACAAAACTTAATTCACTCACCAATCCTATAGATTTGTTTATTTTTTAAGTAACAAAAAAGTACAGAGTAACCAAGTACTGAGTAAAAGTAAAGGATGCATGCTGTCATGAGCAACCTAATGAGTCTCTGAGATCCACTTTGATACAATGGTTTCAATGTTGGATTAGGACACTGGGAGACTGGGTTTCAAATCCCTGCTTGGCCACAAAAACCAACACATTCTCTCAGCCTCCAAGGAAGGCAATAGCAAATCCTCTCTGATCAAATCTTGTCAAGAAAACCCTGCGATAGGTTTCCCTTAGGGTCACCATAAGTCAAAAATGTCTGGAACACACACAGCAACATGTTCTTAACATATATTTTGGCAAAATAAATAATCAGCAATCATTCCTTTTAGGTTTTGTAACAAGTCATGCAACAAACTAGTTTTGAAAAAGGAATGTTCCACACTCTGCAAAACACATTCCTCATAGACAGAAGTGGAGCATAGGACCCTCCATCTCAAGTAGGACTAGCCAATAATAATAATAATAATAATAACAACAACAACAACAACAACAATAACAACAACAACTACTACTACTACTACTTTATTCTTGTATCCCACCTTTCTGCCATGACAAAGCGGCTTACATAGAGTAAAATAAATTTAAATAAAACATACCCTACAATAAAACAATGATAATCATAATAATAATTATTAACCCCTGCTTTAAAAGAATTAAACACTAAAATAAGAACATAGTATTAAAATAGTGATTGTTCTGGGACAATGGTGGGTGTATAAAGTGTATAAAATGGGGAGAGCACAGAGTCAGCTGATCTCCAATATGGAAAAGGCAATAAAGGGCTACATACACTAATGCACTGATTTGATATAACAACAGTTTCCATGTTTAGTCCCATCAGCTACTGTGATGAGTTCTTTCCCTCATGGCCAACAACATCTGTACAGCTACACAGAGAATAACTTGCACTCCATCATAAGTGGAGGGATGAACATCAGTCACTTAGGCTGCGCAACATGAAGAAGAGATGCTTGTAAGTGTCTGGCATCCACATTGTCTTTGCTACTTAGAAAGACTGGGGCAGAGCAAAAAGGGAGGAAAAGACCTGCAAACATCACCCCACATGTCGACAGTGGTGACATCCTGATGTCTCATTTTTACACATTGTTAGCACCAGTATATTAGAGTACTTATTGACCCAAAATGTGGAGTAGAGAATTATCTGCCACACGATTTATTAGAGTTGATGGAGTGTAGGCAGATTTCTCAATAGCCTCTAAAACATCATGATGCTCCACAGTATATTTTTAATGGAAACAAATGCATGCAATCTGCTCCGGCTTTTCGCCAAGCCATCCGCCAAAGACAACGTGCCGTTAATCAATTTCATCTCCTGCCTCTCTCTTTGCACAGGACAGCTTTAAAGGGACAATGTCAAAGTTGGGAGGCAAAAGAGATTTCAAGCTTCTAGAAGGATTTAATCATAGAGGTGTTAAAACTGGAAGTAGGAGGCAGGTTAAAGATGGAGAAACTGCAACCACAAAGTGTAAGGATACTAAACAGAGATTTACACCTCTCTGAGAAAGGTAGCATCTAGAATTTGGAGGGCCAGTTCTTATCTCACATGGGATTGGTAGAAAACAATTGAGTTGTCTGTTCATGGTCACATTTATGGGGGCTAAAAACTCATGGAAGCTTTGGCTCAGCAGCTCTACTAATGAGATCAGTGATGGCATCTGATGTTTACTCTTTTTTCTGTCTCTTTGCTGTCATTATTCTACAGTGGAGATTTATCCCATCCCTCAAACACCTACAGCACAACCCTCCCCATGCCAATTTCAAAGAGCCAAAGTTTAAATACATTTTCTTGCACAGCTAATACTTCTTTTACCAGCACAGAGAAAGAGACAAAAATAATCACTCAAGCAACCATTTCTATTACAAAATTATAGAGCTTTAGTATTATTAACTGATTCTGGCAGCCTCAACAGAAGACGCTTTCTTACACTTTTTCCTCCAACCAAGCATGAAAACGTATCTGAGTGAAAAATGAAACTTTAATAACATTTCTGAAATCTTAAGACATATTCTGTACTGTGCTACAGGATTTGATATAAATTGTACATAAATGAGTCTGTGTGCAGGTTAAAATAATACAGCACTTAATAACAGTTCTTTGACATTTTAAAACAAGTCAAATTTGCTTGAAATGATATCTAAAACGATGAAGATATAGCAAAATAGACAATTTTCTGATTATCTTTCAAATTTTTTATTATTATTATTATTATTATTATTATTATTATTAATACCCCATCCCTCTGACAAGCAATCAGAGCAGCTTACAATTAAATACTGTATCATATAATACAGGTACACAAATAACCTGGAATCACCAAACCCACCCACCCCTTAAGACAGTATTAAACAATTAAGTATTAAAATATATTAAAAAATACATATCAAAAAGAATCAATAAAACAGGCAAACCAGAGGCGAAAATAGCAGTGGGTACTAATGCAGTGGGGGGGGGGGGATTAAAGGGCAGGGCCCCTGGGGCCAGAAGATCTAGTCAGGAAAGGCCTGCAGGAAGAGATCCATCTTTATTGCTTTTTCAAAGCTAGTTAAGAGTCATGATCTGATGGATCTCGTCTGGTAGTCCGTTCCATAGTCTGGGAGGTTGCAGACACCTGTTGATTTTTACCCTACTGAGCAAACTGATGTATGTCTGCATCCACTGAGGCTACCATACTTTGGACATATCATGAGACAAAATGGCTCATTGGAAAAGCTGATAATGCTTGTAAAACAAAAGGTCATAGGAAAGGAGGAAGATTGATTACATATGGATTGATTCAATTAAATAAACCATGGTCCCAAGCTTGTAAGACCTGAGCAGATAAGATTGAGCAGAGCTGTTGACAACTAGGACTCTTGGAAGTCTTTCACTAATAAGATTGCCATAAGTCGAAGCCAGCAGCAAATACACTATGACCCCCATATCTACAGGGGGCCTCATCCTGGAAACATGAAATTGTGGATGACAGTAAACCCTATTGAAATGAATGGCTTCCAGAGGAAGTCACACTG
>CM034708.1:11224695-11238681 GCA_020142125.1 Phrynosoma platyrhinos | reverse complement strand
CTCAAAAAGGTTGCCTACCCCTGACGTAGAAAATGCTTAGAAATAATATTTTTTCAAACATGGGTAAGTGAAACCATGAGTACCAGACCTATGGATAGGGGTTTGTACTATAACAACAAACATTACTCTATGTTCAAGCTTATGTCTTCTCATAAATTTAGTTGCGGCTATAAGCAAAGACTTATTTTATACTATTTTTCATGATTACAGATTAGCACTTTGGAATAAAATGCAATGAACGTAAAGATGCAGTAGAATGGTATTTATACAGCTAACATTTTCATAGTGCTGAAATTATGGAAGGAAAAATAAATAAATAAATAAATAAATTACACTCCCTCCTCTTAGTCCCCCTACCAGCCAAACGAGTCTCAACTGTAGTACAAGGACAACTTGCATCTTCCATTGTCAGCCAGTGGGATGGTGAACCTGCTCTGGATTTTAGTCTGTGCTTCAACACAGCTGTCCGTGATACTGAATCCTCTCCCACAAACAGGTTCAGCACCTTGGATACAAACCCTAATTCAGATTAATTCAAATGAAATCTTGTTTGGGGAATAGGATTGATTCAGCATTTTGGACAGTTCCTTCAAAGTTCATACTGCAGCTCAGAGTGGATTCACAGCCACACTGACACAAATGCCACCAGCTGTAGTCTTCTTTAAAAATAACAGCTGAAGGGGAAGTCTCCAAAAATAACAGGGCCAGGATCCTTCCAGACCCTCCATGATTCAAATGCTTCATTTTCATTTTGAGGAGACTGGAAACTGCTTCAAGGGCAAAGCCTCATCCAGCCAATAAAATGAAAACTAATTCAAGGCAGGCACAGCAAGTAACAAATAACATTAAATCTGACCTACCTCTAAAGATGAGCCTCGATAGTTGCATGCACCTGAAAGACCAGAAAGAAAATTGTGTTAGACAGACATAAAACCAACTTGTTAAATTAGGCAGCACTTTTAAAAAAAAAAAACGATCTCCAAAAACAAGGGCTTAATAGACCGTGTGACAAAATAGTCCATTTGCTACAAACAGCACTATTCCTGCTTTTAACCTGAGTGTCAGGAAGATTCAAGCTCACAACTCGAAGGGTCTCAACATTAGATAGCACATAATCTGTGCATCATAGACTCCAGCCAAAACCAGGGAAACCAACAAGCTTAACAAAGAAGATAATAGGCCTGAGTAGATCCTGTAGTTGTCAGAAGAAGCATTACTTACTGGGACAACTGCTCCTTGCTCACTATGGGGCAACTTCTGAAGGCAACAATCCTGAATAAGTCCCACTGGCCCTATTCCCCCTTTTCCTACTAAATCCCACCTTCTCCAGAATTTGGAAGTATTCCATTAGAACCAACAACATAGATTATTTCTCATTACTTAATTTTAGCAATGAAGGCAAGTGCAGTTACCATTTAACATTCTGATGACTAGGTATTCAATTTTATTTTATTTTTGTACAACAATGTTATATTATTATAGAAATGTTGTGTCCCTGTTGTTGTGTGCCTTCAAGTTGTTTCCGACTTATGGCAATCTTAAAGTGAACCTATCAGAGGGTTTTCCTGATGAGATTTCTTCAAAGTAGGCATGCCACTTAAACTGTCTTAAACTGAGAGAGTATGACTTGCCCAGGGTCACCTTATGAATTTCCATGGCCAATCTAGGATTTAAATCCTGGTTTTCTGGAGTCCTAGTCCAACTCTCAAAGAACTGCAACACAGTGGCTCTTAGTTCACTGTTTTAAATTAGGAACATAGGAAGCTGCCTTCAACAGAGCAAACCAATGGTCCACTTAAGTCCTGTACAGTCAGTCCTGACTGGCAAAAATGGTTTACCAGGGTTTTAGGTAGGATTCTCATCTGGCCTTACCTGGAAATCATTAATATTCCCTGCTGGTCTCCTTTCAAAGAACTAAGCAAACCTGATCCTGCTTAACTTCTAAAATCACATGAGATTAGGGAACTATTCACACTACATAATTATAGCACTGTGATTCCACTTTAAATGCCATGGTTCCAGCCTATGGAGTCCTGTGACCTGCAGTTTAGAGAAGAGTAATTTAGCATTTTCGGCCAGAAAGAATTCTAGTGCCTTGCCAAACTGCAAACCCCAGGATTCCATAGGTTGCAGATATGACAACTAAAGTGGAGTCACAGGGCTAAAACTGTCTCATGTGCATGGGCCCCAGGTATGTTCCTGAACCGATGATGCTTTATTTTGATTCTGAATGTTTTTACATTCAGAATCATATTGTTCCAAAGCACAGGGGAAGTGTCTCAAAAATGCCAGCAAGGAAGAAAGGGAGAAGGGGAAGGAAGGAAAGTCCTTTATTGTTTTATCCAAGTACTAGAATAAATAACAGGTAACCTCTGTGTTCTGGGGACCTCTTTATTCTCCAGACTGTGGCCCTAGGGACAGAAAAGTATTTAACCATAAAAACAATATACTGTATTTCTGTATATAACTAGGCCCCATAATAAAGTTAGAAGCAAAGGATTCATATTTAGAAATCACATGTCCTCAGACACAGCATTTCAGAGCTTGGAAATGCAACTTTTTTAAAATTACAACTCCTGCAATTTGAGATTTGGTGCTGGAGAAGAGTGCTGAGGATCTCATGGACAGCCAAAAGAACAAACAAATGGGTCCTAGAGAAGATCAAGCCAGAAACCTCCCTGGAAGGTAAGATGGCTGTTATACCTCAGACACATTATGAGAAGAGAAGCCTCATTGGAAAAGACAATAATGCTGGGAAAGGTGGAGGGAAGTAGGAAGAAAAAAAGGCCACATTGCAGATAGATGGACTCTATTAAGGAGGTCATGGGTATGGGTTTGCAGGAATTAAGCAGAGCAGTGGATGACAGGGGGTCTTGGAGATATCTCATCACCATGGGTCGAGATCAACTCGAGGGCAGTTAACAACAAAAAATGGTCACTGGGAATTCTGGGATCTGCAGTCTACAAGCTAACTCCTCTAAGCTCTGCCTTGGTATATGTACACTTAGGTGCAGACTTTCCAACACTTCACAAATGAAATTAAGGACACACTTGTAACACCTCTATGCAAATTCCAAGAGACAGTGCCTGAGCTAGACCCACAAAGAGGCCACCTGCCCTGACACTATTACATTTCACCCATAGAAATCCTGTGCTTCCTCCATTCATCAACTATAGGACTACAAAGCATAACTCTGCTATCAACCAGTGGACCAAATAGCATGAGGAACCCAACCTAGACTCCTGGACATCACCCAGAAAAAGCACTGCTGTTTCAATACTTGCTTTCCTCTTCCTTCTCCACTCTATGACTCTGTTGTTTGATATTGGTTAGATATTGTTGAGTAAGATCAGCAGAACCTGAGCTCAGATCCTGAAGATCAACCGTTCTAACAATAGTAACCACTAAAAAGTTTACCAAGTCACCTTGGTGGATGAGAATGCTGTCTAAGCAGAGATTGGGAAAGTTACATTTATGGATCTCAGTTTCCAGATCCCCACAGCCAACATGGCCAAGGGCATTCTAGGAGAGTTAATTCGAAGAAAAATTAAGCTAGCTAAGAAATTTGGAAGTTGTAAGCAAAGGCCAGCATAAGTACCATAAAGGCACTAAATACCATCTGATTTTGGAAACTAAGCAGGGTCAGCCCTGATTAGTACTTGGATGGGAGACTGCCAACGAATATCAGGTGTGTAGGCTATATTTCACAGGAAGGAACTGGCAAAACTACTTATGACTATTCGTTGCCTAAGAAAACCCTATGAAATTCATGGAGTCATCACATATTGACAGGTAACTTGAAGCACATGTGTTAGTACGGGTGGAAGACTGAGTCTATATGCAGAAGACAGGCAGCCAGGTAACAAATGCCACTGGAAATTTTGGAAGTAGTTGTAGGCAAAAACTCCTTTATGCAAACAGAATTTTACTCACACTGCTGAGGTTCTTCCAAAGAGGCTTTTAATCCTATTTGCAGCAAATATTTACAAGCACGATATAGCAATTTTTCCACCATCCAACATAATGCTCTGCCACCATTCAACATCTACCTAGCCACAATGCATTGTAAAGAAGAGTTCCCCTTTTCAATGTCCTACCAGCTCTTTTTAGCTAGGGTGAGTAGGCCAGTTTTAGCAGAGTTCTCCCCAGTTCCCCTTCCATTAGTGTAGAAAATTACCTTTACCAGCTCCAGGCTATCACATCACTTGGAAAAGCTACCATTTAAAAAAAAACTTTCTTTTTTTCCTTTTTTTAACTTTTAAACTTACTTTAAAGGGTCTGTGTCATACATATGCAGTTGTTCAACTTTTTTTTTTTTAAAGAAAAAGGGAGGCACCTAAAAAAGCAGCTAAGAGAAATGCAAAAATGACAAAGATGCTGGTCTTTTCTTCCAGTAAAAGTGATTTTTTAAAAAAAGATGTAGACATGTTTTGGCAGCTGTAATTGGTAGGAATTCTGAAGGACATGAGGATTTTGTTCAACCCCGCCTGGGTATGTGGAGACAGAGGAAGAATTTGAGGCCAAGTTGCACTTGGTCTCCCAAAGGAGGCAGCAACAGTCACTTCTGTGGGGCACCTGCCAGGTTGTTATAAAAGTGTCAAGGCTAGTGACTGTGCAGCAATCCAATTGCCTCTCTTCAGTCTTAGGGGAACAAAATGCAGGGTCATTGATTTTGCAAAGGCTCCTTGTTTTGTGCCATAAGGAACATGATGTAAAAAATAAAATTCCGGAGCACAAGGGGACACAACTAGCACAAAACTAGCTAACTAACCAGTATGATGTAGTGGTTAGAGTGGTAGCCTGAAACTTGGGAGACCCAGGTTCTAATCCCCATTGAGCCATTCGATTCTGGGTATTTGGGGGTTGTTGACACACATGACTTCTCTAGCACTAGTACTCATGATAGTTCCTTGATATCCTATCTTTAAAAAGGTGCAAAAGCATCTTATAGCTAAAATATATATAAAATTTAGAAACAACTACAAAAGCAGTACAGTCAGACCTTCATACCCAAGGATTCTGCATCCATCAATTCATTCAAACATGGTTTGAAAATATTCACACACCAGAAAAAAATCACCCCAAACCCCCAAATCTTTATTTTGCCATTCTATATAAGGTATGCCAGTTTACTACACCATTGTATATAACAAGACTTGAGCATACATGGATTTTGGTATCCTTCGGGGGGGGGGCTCCTGGAACCAAACTCCACCTGATACTGAGGGACCACTGTATATACTGTAGTTTGAAACACTCCTCCCCAAAAATCAAATTATGTCAATTGATCTGAAAAAAATGGCAAAGTTTTCTTCCCTACCCAGGAAGTCTCAAGGACTCTTGCTGGCAGGACTTTACTCACCTAAAGACAGCCTCCAAATCCCAAACAGTTACCTACCTACAGAAGGACACACAATACAGATGAGCACATGGGTAAAAAGCCTTGCCCTTACCACAAACCCAGATGCCAACTCTGCCCATACATTTACTCAGGAAATGTCATCACCCACAATATGAGAGGGACTTTCACATGCTCATCCCCTAATGTGATTTAAGCCATACTATGTCAGCAATGCCTATCAGCACTTTATATTGGGCAAACAGGCCAGTCTCTGCACCAGAGGATAAGTGGACATAAATCAGACATTAAGAATGGGAATACCCTTCAATGTTCCTGGGCCTTCCATCTTCGACCTCAAAACAGCAGTCCTTCAACAACAACAACAACAAACTACAAAGGAAGATTGGAAAGAAATAGCAGAATTGGAATGTATCCACAAATTACAGTCCACCAACAGTGGGTTGAACAGACAATGGTTTTGTTAGAAAACCTTTGCATTCTCTTTCCCCCTCCTTAGATAGATAAGGATTTCTTCCCTCTCTCTCTCTCTCTCTCATTCAAAAACTAACGATGTGATTTAGGTCATACCTTCTTTGGGACTAACAGTACTTTCTCTTAAGATTTTCAACTGAGCTGTTCCCATCTTCTTGCTCTCTCAACTTTATTTTGAAAAATGGCGAGATAAATCTTTCTCTTTACCTGAAACATTCACTAGTTAGATTAGGATATAGCTTTTTGTGTAAATATAGATTAAAACCTTGTTTTTAAACTACAAACTACGTGTTAGTTATTTCTTGAGTCAGTATCCGTTCTTAGGAAAACATACGGCCTGTACAGACTGCCAGAAATAATCCAGTTTGAGACCACTTTAACTGTCCTGTCCCAATGCTAGGGAATCATGGGAACTGTAGTTTATTGTGGCACCAGAGTTCTCTGACAGAGAAAGCTCAATTCTCAGAAAAAACTACAATTCCCATGAGTCCCTAGCATTGGGCCAGGACAGTTAAAGTGGTCTCAAACTGGATTATTTCTAGCAGTCTGTAAAGGCCCATAGTTAGGCAAAGTCACTCTTCTGCTACTCTGCTGTTTTAAAGCCAGACTCTTAACAGGTTTGGCTTTTATATTTTAATATTTAAATATTTTTGTTTCCTTAAAAGGCTGAAGCCTTAGGAAACTTAAATTACCCCATAGGTTTCCTGGCACACTACACAAATTATAACACTAGCTCTCTTGGCCAGTTCATCACATCTTCTTTTTGATTCCCATATTACATCCCAATACTCATTCATATGGTTATCCACTCACTTTGGCTTTAGGCAATATCCTTCCTCCTGCCTTGTCCCCCAACAAGACCATTATTAAAACTGAACTTGTCATCTCATCTCCACACCCACAAAGTTTGAATTCCTATGGACATTCCCACACACAGATTGCTTATATAGGTCTGTGCCTGGACTTTCCACTCTACCCCAAGCATCTGAGGAAGTGGACTCAAGTCTACGAAAGAAAGCTCATGCTACCAACTTCTCTCTTTCAGTTAGTCACAAAGATGCTACAAGATCCCTTTGCATACTGATTTTCCAGACCAACACAGCTTTGTCTTTGATTTCTACCATTCCTGTACACTTAATCTGCATTCCTTCCTGTCATTTGCAGCCAGGTGTCTTTCCTGCACTTGGATCAATAATGAATGAAACCAAACAAGGAAATACCAGCTGAGTGCATTGCACAATGCCTTGGGGGTATGGAAAGAGAAAACCCAGCACACATAATGCTTCCTCCTTCACCTTTTCTCAAGGTATAGTCTCAAAATGATTCTCTGCAGATTAGTCGTGCATAACAAGATATAACTAGGGTTGTTAAAGGTTATGATTTTCCCCATCTTATGTTAATGAACAATTATTGGCAAAATAAGGATTCTATTTCACATCAGCTATTATAAATTCACATTAAGGACTGGCTGTTGTTCTGAATTAAATTTATCTGAAGTAAAGACCTATTCTGTCAGCACAGAAGTGCTGGAGAGTAGCTTCCACTAAAGAGCAAGCGGTACTGGGACAGATGGACACATACCCCTACCTGGTACAAGTCATTTTCTGAGATTGGTGTTTTAAGTATAGGCATAATAAAGTAGGAGAGCCAGTGTAGTGTGGTGGTTTGAATATTGGACTATGACTCTGGAGACCAGGGTTCAAATCCCTGCTTGGCCATGAAATCCTACTGGGTGACCTTGGCAAAGTCATACTTTCTCAGCCTCAGAGGAAGGCAAAGGCAAACTTCCTCTGAACAAATCTTGCCAAGAAAACCCCATGATAGCCTTAGGGTCACCTTAAATCAGAAACAACTTGAAGACACAACAACAACAACAACAACCACAACAAAGTCAAGCTTGCGAAAATTACTTTTATGGAGAACAAGTTCCAGAATCACCCAGCCAGCATGTTGGTGGATTCGAAGATTTGTGGTCCAAAAAGTACTTTGACTATGCTCTACTATATTAAAGGTAAAGGTATTCCCCGTTGACAAGGTTGTCAAGTCTTGTCCAACTGTAGGGGGTGGTGCTCATCTCTGTTACTAAGCCAAAGAGCCAGCGTTGTCAGAGACTACTCTGCGATCATGTGGCCAGCATGATTGCACAAAACGCTGTTTATCTTCCCACTGAAGTGGTACCTATTTATATTCTTGCATTTGCTAGGTTGGTAGAAACTGGGACTAGTGACAGGAGCTTACCCCATCATGCAGCACCTGGGCCTCGAACTGCCAACCTGCCGATCTTGCACTCAACAGAGTCAGCATCTTAACCACTTGAGCCACCGCATCTACTATACTATGCCCAATTTAAGAAACCATCCTCAGAAAATTTGTACCAGGTTGGGTTATATGTCCATCTAACATAGTATTGCTTGGTCTGACTGGAAGATATTCTGCAGACTGAAAACTTTTTCCCATCATCTGCTACTTATCCTTCTAAAAGGATACAGAAAGCACTTTTTCGATTGCTGAGCTATAATCTGTCAAACTGCACTATTACTCAGCCCATTTTACCAACAGAAAACAGCTTGGCCCAAATATCATAATGATTTTAATAAACAGAATGCTAGCACCTAAGACTAACTTGCCACATATGGGATAATGCTTGTCCCGGAGTGAAATGAGACACTTTCCTGGTCTTTTGGTTACATAGTCAAATTTAATGCTAGAGGAACTCCTGTTCAATCCATCCCTTAGTGGGAGCAGGTGTCAAGCCTGTAATAATGATGCACAGGATAAAACAACATTTTGATAACCAAGATTAGCAAACTGATCCACAGTAGAACAAAAGCACACATGGCTTTTTGATGGGTACTGCAAGAGAACATCCATTTCCATCAAGCCACATTCATCCTGCTGTACTAAATCCATTGGATGTCAGATGCGCTGTTGCATGGCCTATGAAACATAAGAACTGCCTTTCTGGATTAGATCAAAGCCACTCAAGTCTAGCAGTGTGTTTCTTTCCTTAAAGAACCCAGACAGGTGCTTCTGCAAACTCACATGCAGAGCATGAAAAGCAACACCTGCACCTTGTCCTCAGGATATCATACGCAAACATATACTGTCCCTGAATAGCAAGGTCTCATTTTTTTAGTAGCCAGGGTTAATCTGACCTATCCTCCATGAGCTGTAATATAACTAAGGTCCAAAACACACTGCAGAAATAATCCAGTTTGAAACCACTTTACCCGCCCTGGCTCAGTGCTAGGAAATCCTGGGAACTGTAGTTTATTGTGACCCCAGAGCTCTGTGACAGAGAAGGCTAAATGTCTCACAGAAGTATAGAATTCCCTAGCATTGGGCCAGGGAAGTTAAAGTGATCTCAAACTGGATTATTTCTGCAGTGTGTTTTGGACCCAAGTTAGTGTTGTAGCAAGGTGTCCCACACTTTACTGTATTATTTGCAAGATAGACAAATTCTTTTTATCTTGAACTTCCCGGCATTTAAAAGGTGAACCAGCATGGCTAAGTGCAGGGGTAGGCAACCTTTCCCCTTTAAGGGCCAATGGACTGCAGCTCCCAGAATCCCAGGAGCTATTGGCCAACATGGGACTACTGGCCAACATGGCTGAGGCTTCTGGGAGCTGAAGTCCCTCGGCCCTTAAAGGGGAAAGGTTGCCTACCCCTGGTTTAGTGGTTTGAGCATGGGACTGTGACTCTGGTGACCAGGGTTTGAATCCCTAGTTGGCCATGAAACCCACTGGGTGATCTTGGGCAAGTCACACTCTCTCAGCCTTAGAGAAAGGCAATGGCCAAAAAAAAAAAAACCTTGAAGAAATTGTACCAAGAAAACCCTGTGATAGGTTCACCTTTGGGTTGCCATATGTCTGAAATGACTTGAAGGCACACAACACACACTCCTAGCAATTAGTTCACCTGAAGATAAAGAATCCAAGTGCTCCGAAAGAGGGCAAGAGTCATTTCTATTTGCTTAGCCCATGTTATACATAATTTCACAAAAGCCCTTTCTTAGGTAAAGGCAGGGTGGAAGGGGGTTACTACTTCTTTATCTAGGTGACCATCTGAACACAGGGCTCTTCTGTATCATGCTATCCTTTTTCCTTTTATAGGGCAAGCCAAGCATGTTCTCCTCTGGTTGAGCACAGCATCCAGCCATGACTTTAATTGCATATCAGCCATCCCAGGGACAATCACAGCAGAAAGCATCTCCACATCATCAGTGAAGGAACGTGACCCTTTCAGCCAACAATCCCCAAGATTTGGAGAAATCACACAACTAAAGGAGATAGAAACAACCTTCTATTTGGTGGCCAAACACCAAATGCATGCATGTGGGTGAACCCTTAAGGAAAATAAACACAAACTGAAGCATGAGTGACTGAGGCATGGGAACAAGTGAAAAGAGTTGTTATACACAATTACACACTCAGGTTCCTGCATCATGCAATCACTTATTTGTCTCCTTTAAGAAAAGCTCTGAGACAACTAAGAAGGTAATAAATCTTACTGCAAGCAGTCAGAATTGGAGGAGGTGTAGAACAGCTCATAGTGAAGTAATGTCAGCTGTAATGTTTATCACACAGTGCTGGAATGAATTATTTTCCAAACAAGGTGTTTAAAAATTGATATCTGGCAGATGCCAGATATCTCTACACATGCCATGCCTATGTTCTATATTACATCAAACACAGTACTGACATTAAACAGTAATTCAAAGTGTTAATCTGTAGAATCAGTATGTAGAAAGATCTTGTAGCAACTTTGAGACTAATCTGAAAGAAAGAATTTGATAGCATGAGCTTTCGTAGACTGAGGAAATCAGAAGCACCTCAAATGCATCTGAGGAAATATACTTATGTCTACAAAAGCTCATGCTGTCAACTTCTTTCTTTCAGTTAGTCTCAAAGATGCTACAAGATCTCTCTGCATTAAACAGTAATATTAGCAGTTGTAACTGGCAGCAGTAAAGGAGTAATATTTTCATGTAATTGTTTTCTGCTGAATGTATAGGCTTAAGGCTTAAACTAATCAGCAAGTATATCAATGATGTACTGTACTATAGTTGTCTTATTTTCATGAACTTTATAGCACCACTGAGCTTTTCTTTTCTGCATGTGGGAATTATAGAGTTGGAAGAGACCACAAGTGCCATTCTGTTCAACCCTCCCATGCAGAAAGACACAAAGCACTCCTGACAGATGGCCATCCAGCCTGTTTAAAAACTTCCAAAGAAAAAAAACTCCACCTCACTTTGAGACAGCATATGCCACTGTCAAACAGCTCTTACCATCAGAAAGTTATTCCTAATATTTAGCTGCCATCTCTTTTCCTGTAAGTCTGAATCCATTGCTCCTTGTCCTAGACTCTGGAGCAGCAGAAAACAAAGTTGCTCTATCCTCTATATGACATTCCTTCAAATATTTAAACATGACTAAACTATCATGTCACCTCTGAACCTTCTCTTCCCCAGGCTCAACATACCCAGCTCCCTAAGCCATTCCTCAAAGGTTTCCAGACCTTTCACCATTTAGGTATTCCTCCTCTGAAAACATGCTGTTCATATGTTGTCATAGGAATAAAACTATAAAGAAGCCAACTTTGTAATGCACACATTTCTGACCTGACATGGGATACATGTACATTAAAAGAACTGAAGAATGCAAGAAATGAATGTTGGCAGGCACCATCTGGCATTTTTAATAGCAATTTTGAAACTGAATGTCACCAGAAAATATCTTAGGTTACAATTAATTATACAATACGTAATGACTATAAAGAGCCGGAGGGGGAGGAATCATCTTTTTCTAGACTACAGCTCCCATGAGGTTTGGGAAATTGTGGGAAATGTTATCCAAAAAAGGGTAAGTTTTCCAAACTTAATAGTTATTTACCTGGCATATTTACGGGCATATCTGAACTCCTTTACCCTAAAATAGTCACAGGTTTCTAGGATGTATTGATTGATTAATGGATGCCACTGACAAAAGGATGTAATAGGCTGAAGGCACCAGATCCCATCTGATCTTGAAAGCTAAGCATGGTGAACCCAGGTTAGTATTGATGGGAGACCACCAAAGAATATCAGGTGCTGTAGGCTATATTTCAGAGTGAGGAACTGGTAAAACCACCTCTGAATATTCTTTGACCCATGAATGAAAAATTCATGGGGATTGAACTCATCAGTCAATATGCGACTTGAACAAACACATACAAGTCAAAAGTAGATCTAGAAAGTAGATAATGCCCGAGGTGCCAATTACTGGTAGTCCATGGTTGCTGGACTATGTTATACCATGGGGAAGGGTGGTAGCTTGATGTCAGAGGAAATGCTCTGAATGCCAAAAGTTCAGTACCTAGCATCTCCAAACAAGCAGGGGAGAGAATCCTTCCCCAAACCCTGGAAAACTGTAGCCAGAGCAGTGTATGGTCTCTGGGTCAGAGTGCTCCTTGGCAATTCTTAGTTTCTATGGCAGGAAGAGTACACAGTCCTGATTAGTTAGCACTAAATGGTTATATCCTAAGTTCAAGAGACTCCAAAGCACTGGCCCTATCGTTGCTGTTGTTGCATGCCTGCAAGTCATTTCCGATTCATGGAGACCACTAAGGCAATCCTAACATGAGGTTTTCTTGGCAAGCTTCTTCAGAGGAGGCTTGCCATTGCCATCCTCTGAGGCTGAGAGAGTATGACTTGCCAAGGTCACCCAGTGGGTTTACAAGGCCGAGTTAGGAACAATAAAAAAACACAAAGAAACAAAACACCTGTCCTAGAAAGCTTAACTTCCCCACATCTTGACTTTGGGGGGAGGCAAAACTTGCTTTTCCACCTTAGGCAACAGAACATCTAGAGCTCCTACAATCAATATCCTTCAAAACAGCACCCTCCATAAGTGTTAGAATACAACTACCAAATAATAGGAGCTGATGTTTCTCAGCAAATATGGCAGGTGAAATTAGGGGAAACACTCTTCGCTCTTCGCAGCTTGTTGGTTGATCCTTGCATTGTTCTGCTTTGAAAAGAAAGATAAGGCAGTGCAAATTATCACCCCAGCTCAAATCACATCATTTGGTCCAAGATGGCATGATTTCAACATTACATGGTCTTTTGGTTATCAGTGACCCACCTTGAATAGAACGGGAGTTGGTGACTTTCCATGTCAGTGGGTTTTTAATCTGAAATGTAAAGGAACTATCCAAAATGCAGGGTCAGCTCTGGTTAAGACTTGGATGGGAGACCGCCAACAAATACCAGGTGCTGTAGGGAATATTTTTGAGGAAGGAACTGGCAAGACCACCTCTTAAGGACGATTCCTTGCCTAAGAAAAGTCTATTAAGTTAATAGTGTTGACAGGTAACTTGAAGGCACATATACACATGCACACCCAAAACGCTTCAATTATTTCAGGGAGAGAGTTCAGCTTCACTCATAGCTTAGTTCAGACTAAAATCCTGGTGTAGATTCACATCCCCACTCATATGGAATCCACCAGACCTTTCCCTCTCTCTCTTTCCTCTCATTTCTATTTCTATTTGAAATCATTTTGAGCTCTGTTCTGCTGTATCCATGTCCCATTGCCTCCCTGCCTGCTGAAGAACAAACTCTCTCAATTGTTTTCTGCTGCTCCGGAGATTAAGACAAGAAGAACCAGTGGATGCAAAACTACAGGAAAAGAGATTTCACACATAAACCTTAGGAAAGTAAGAGCTGTTAGTCAGCTGAACAGCCACCCTCAGAAAGTGGTGGACTCTCCTTTGGAGAGACTAGATGACCGTTGAGGTCCCTTCCAACTCTTAAGAGTCTCTGATTCTATGAAAAGGACTCAGCCCTATACTGAGTGACTTTGTGGAAGTTACACACTCTCAGCCTCAGAGGAAGGCAAAGGGGAAACCTCCTCGGAACAAATATTAGTCAGAGGTTTAAATAGTTCTAGACATTTGGCCACCAAAATAGCAATCATAAGAAATCTGGAGAGACCCCATGGTGCAATGTTTTGAGTGTTGAACAAAAACTCTTAAGAGATCAAGGTCCAAATCCCCATTCAGCCATGGAAACTCACTGGGTAACTATTGACCAAGTCACACTCTCTCAGCCTCAGAGGAAGGCAAAGGCAAACCTCCTTGGAACAAACCTTTCCAAGAATCCACCCCCCCC
>CM034708.1:11206272-11216571 GCA_020142125.1 Phrynosoma platyrhinos | reverse complement strand
CAGGTCACCATAAATCAGAAATGACTTGAAGACACACAACAAAATAGTATTCATTGCCAGAGAGCTCCAATGCTGTTGTTCACAAGAGTGGGCTGGAGAATCCTTCAGTAGCTCACACTGCACTACAAATCCCAGGATTACATAGGATGGAACCATATAATTTAAAGTGCTATCCAGCTCCTATAGATGTATAGAGTAGATACTCCCTGGTAATTTCCATTCTTGGTTTGACCCTTTTCCTTCAGCAGGTCCCTCTCTGCATGGTACAATTACTGATACTTTTATAGGTGTGATGTGTCAAAAAGACCAAGATCCATTGCCTGCAAGGGAGCAGAAAACAAATAGATCTGGCTGTCATTGCCAGTTTTATGCTGCTAATGGAGACAACAGTAGTTTCAGTTTCAGCACCACTAGGTAAGATGCACCTAAGGGCAATGTGTAAGTTGTAAAAAGCAAGTACAAGACTGGCATGTTGAGTTAAAAGCACCTAGGGACAAGCAAAGAGTAGCCAGTTAAATGCAAATGTACTGCATGAGTTTGCTTGGCTTCCATTTTAAGAGGGTGGTTACTGCCAGATGCAAATTAGAGAAGAGGACATCTTGGTGAAAAGGGGTATTTGCACCTCCTTTTTGCCATGAACACACCACACAATGGCTTACTTCTCCTTCTAGGGCCAAGCTATAGCATATCCAAAAGGAGAAGACTGAATGCATTTGCAGCTTAGGGTGAAATCATGAGGTCCTCCAGATGTTGGACTGAAAGTCCCATCATCCCTAACCACTATATTCAGTTGTGACAAATGTTGGGAGTTGCAGTACAACAGCATCTGGGAGGCTGCCTGATTCCCATGTTATTGATGTTTAATCTTGCTCAGAATTATAGTAGGGCTGGAGAGTAAGTCCCCTTCAAAGGAAAAGTTAAAATATTTGAGGCTGTTTAACTTCGAACAAAGGTAAGAAATTACTTGATAAAAGGAAAGAAAATTATAGAGGCATATGTGGAGATAAGGTCCTTCAAATAACCAATAGGGCTTTATAGGTCAAAACTAGGACTTTGGTGCCTTTAAGTATTTAGGTCTTCTGTAGGCATGCTGACAATTCTGCAGATACAGGGACAAAGTTAGGTCTGCTGTTATGGATATAACATTTGACATACTGGGGGTCTCAGGGTTGTTGTTGTTTTTTTAAGACCGTTGTTTCTAGTTCTTACAGCTATGAAAATGTGTGAAAAATCTGAGGAATGCTTACTAAAATCTAAAGTTTGAAGAACTTTCTTTTGGGGGACAATAATTCCCAAATTCTGTGGTAAGCATGGCCACTTTACCATGCTCGCTTATAGAATCTTTTTGAGTTGTAGTCTTAAAAAAAAAACTTTTTTCCAAGCTCTGCTGAAAATGGAGAAGCTAGAGTAGAAGAAGCTTAGGGGGGGCACTGAATAAGAATTGTGGTAGATTTGGACAGAGTTTCAATCCTTGCATTTGTGTGCAGATGCACTCACCATGACTAGTAAAGAACAAAATGCATTAATGTTAAAAGAAAGTATGCAAAATCATTACAAATCCTCCAAATGGTTTATGCAAAACTGAATAATGCAAATTTTATCCATTTGCAGGATTGATAGAGGCTGTAGAATTCAATTTTTCTTGGTACAGAATAAAGACAAGTGTTTGGTTTATGAATGTTTCCCTCTGTTCTTGCTCAGTCCCCTCTGCATTGCTTCTAGCTCTCTTAAGAGTCACTTCATACCTTCATTTATTTGAAGTTAAGCACTTCAGCAGTTTTGGTACACACCTAAACAGTTACTGTGTGCAGAGTGCAGAAAAAATTCTTTCTGGACCATACCTCCTAGCTAGTATATCCTGGGAATCTTCATCCCCAAAAATTACATTTCCAAGCTCTGAGTATGCAATCATATGTATCATACAGGTACGTTTTGGGAAAAAGACAGATTTGGCACCAATTTCCTTTGGAGTATATTCTTGCAAGGTGGACTTCATTATGTGCTGGATTGTGGTGTTGTCACTTCCTTTGGAAAGAGCAGAACTAGCAGGAACAGGTCAGGGAACAAGATGTCATTGCTGCCAATTGTGTGGGAAGAATGGCCAACGCATGTCTCCCCTCTGGCAAACATGTCACTTAAGACTCACCTGCCAAGCCCTTCAGTGGCAAAAGACATTTGGCTTTAATAGCAAAAGGCTGCTAAACTGGAAGGCAAACAGCAGTTCCTTTAGAAACTGAGCAAAATCCTCTTTTGTTTGGGTGTTTTCTTTGGCACAGGACAGTAATTCAAGATAAGCGTCTTGTCTGTCATTGCCACAAGCGGCAATTGTGCTTCTCCTAATTCATGGCTTTCGAAAAGGGAGCAAAACAAAACTAGCAGCATAAAATGGCACCCTTGCCTTTGAAATGGCTTTCCAATCATAGGTCCCTGGGCTGCATGTCCTCCTGGCAGCATCTAATCAGAGGTTTGGCTGTTATTAATGTCTTCCTGCTCCAGGTATAGCTTAAGAGGCTGTTAACGGGACGCATGATAGATTAGCAGTGCCTTTAATTACAAACAACAAGAAGAGAGGATTTCAACTGGGATTAACCTGTGCAAGTGATCCCAGTTTACAGAGCCAGCACCCTCATCCTGTTACATTGTGGGGGCTACACTCCCAAAAGCGTGTTTCAGCATTTGCCACTTTGTCCGCCTCAGCCACTTTCTCAGTTCCAAGGAGACTGTAGCAAAAGCCATTAGACAATTTGTTGTTCCCTTCAAGTCGTTTCTGACATATGGCGACTCTAAGGCGAATCTATCATGGGCTTTTCTTGGCACGATTTGTTTGGAGGAGTTTTGCTGTTGCCCTTCCCTGAGGCTGAGAACATGTGACTTGCCCAAGGCCAGTCAGTGGGTTTCATGGCTGAGCTGGGAATCAAACCCTGGTCTCCAGAGTTGTAATCCAACAGCCAAACTGCTATGCCTGGCTCTCAATTAGACAATAGGAGGACCAAATTAGGCATGATGATTCCATCGACCAGATATCTGCCCTCTTCATATAAAACGGGCACACATGCTCAGAGCCCAAAGAGCATCACCAATTATTTTGGGCTCCTCCAGAGCAGGAGCAAGCCCCATCATGGCTGCCATTCGGGGAAGTGATGCATCCCTTCCAGTCCCTTTTGAGAGACGTTCCTGTTGTTTTAAGGTGAGGACGTCCACAACATTTATTGCAGTGCTCCTCAGGCTATCAGATATGACAGACTAGCAACTTTTCCACAGTGTGCTAGGAGCTGGCGCCATGCTTGTTTCATATTATTATTGTATTTGCATTGTTTCCTGGAAATTTGACACAGATCAACAACCAATGGCTTGCAAGCCAGTATTCGTCCACAGACCACCATTTTGAGTGGCACTGTTTTATTATGTTTACAAGGTGCTGGGGTGCTTTTCAGGCAAAAAAAAAAGGGGGGGATTAGCCAAAAACTAATTTAGGGGTGATGGAGGCTTGGGGGAGTAATTACTATCAAGTTATCTGTAACATGGCAATCTTATGAATTAGAGACCTGCAAGAGTCCTGGGCAAGAGCCACTGTCATGCTCAGGGCTTGCAAACTCAGGACCATGGCTTCCTTAAGTGAATCAAATCACCTGAAATGCTTTCTTCCTCTTTTCCTATAATTTTCAACTGTATGTTTCTTGTTTTTGCTGCTTCTTTACAAATATACAGGTAAAGCAGGTGAAAGGCAAGCAGGAACTGACACTGATGGTGTTAGTTTTAAAGCAGCATGTGAGAAACTAGTGTCCTTGGCCATGACTTTCAGTACTGTAGTCAAATTTCCTAAAACATGTGCATGCTGCACTGCTGTATGGTGATTTCTAAATCTAAAGCTTTCTCATGAGTAATTGCTGGAACTCACTTCATTACAATGTTATTAGTATGGATTTGCTGTATCTGGGAATGAAATTTTATAGCAAGGGTATGGAAAGGTTTTAATGGGCATTTTCTCCTTCCATTTCACCATGCCATATTTGGCTTGTATTAGAAGTGAAGCAGAGGTTGAGCATCTCTGGATTCCTGCAGCTAAAATTATTGGCAAGTTTCAGTTTCAAAATCTCTCTCTCACACACATACAGAGGGGGGGATTTACATGTCATGGTAAATTGTGTTGTATAAATTTTTTTTAATGTGCAACTAGATATAAAATGTGCAGTTTTGGGGGAAATGTGAAATTGCACAACAAAATTTGTGCAGTTCAAAATTCAAGAGATTGAAAGGTTACTCTATGTTAGTAGAGGTAATAAGTGACTGGCAGCAGCCTGAACAGTAAAATGAGTAGCCTGGGTGCCTCTGCAGTCTCAAACAGTGATAGAGATATATAAGTCTCCCTTATTCCTTCTCATTTAGGGTCTTGGAGTGTTTTGGATTTTCTATTTTATTTTGGAATACCTGTATATATACATACATAATGAGATATTTTGGAGGTTGGACTCAAGTCTAAACACAAAAATCATTTATGTTTCATATATACCTTATACACATAGCCTGAAGGTAATTTTATATAATATTTTCAATAATTTTGTGAATGAAACAAAGGGCCCGAACAGACAGGCCAAATAAAGCAGCTTCAGGCCACTTTGGAGGTGTGCTGTTTAAACAACACATGTGTCCTAAAGGCTAGAAGCCATGCTGAAGTTGCACTCCGGTCCTTAGATCCATAGCTCAGTTTTGGTGCAGCTTCTGGCCTCTAGGATGCATGCATCATTTAAACAGCACAACTCCAAAGTGGCCCGAAGCTGCTTTATTTGACTTGTCTGTTCTAGCCCAAAGTTTGCGTAAATTGAACCATGAGAACACAAAGGTGTCACTATCTCAGCCACCCATGTGGACAGTTTTGGATTTTGGAGTATTTTGGATTTCAGAATTCTGGATAATGGAGACTCAACCTTTTGGCTTACTCATACTCCCTCCTACTGCCAAACATACTTGATGGGCATCTTCTGGAGGTATTCTCTGTAGCTGTAACAGGTAAGTCTGATCTTCTGCTGCTATGGTGGGTGCAAGAATGCTACTTACAGTTCCTGAAGCTAAGTGTACATGCAAAGTGAAAACTAGAGAAAGGAGATATCTCCTAGTTTCATCATCATTACCAAAACCAGGAATAGTATAAAACTAAGGTTCCATTAGGACTGTCAAATCTCATCTCCAGAGTCTCCAATTTTTGTGGATAATCTCCAGCCAGACGATGAGGGTACAAACTCTCCAATTCAACTAGCAGAGCAGCCTCTTGCTACATATTGCAAGGCCTTAACTCATTGTTAATACAACTTACAAATACGAGGGAGTATCGTACAGTTTTAATTATCACCTGGAAGTTATTATGGTATACTGATGAAATTTTGTCAGTGTCAGCGTTGGTCCCTAAGTGCATGCTGTTGAGAAAACCAGCTCATTGTGTCCTTTATTTTTGTGACACATTGTGCCAGTAGTGACTAAAGTGTAAAATCCTCATAAGGCGCAATCTGCAGACTTCTACAATAATGGTATTCAAAGGGTCAAGAAACGCTGGGGAAAATATGTAAATCTGGATGGTGGCTACATAGAGATAAGTTAACAACTACAAATCAAAACAAACTTTCTGTCAATTTTTTAAAAGGTGATAATTAAAACTTTACTGCTCCTCCCCATCCCTGCCTCCAGGCAAAGCCGGTCTGTAGAGACCCTGAGTGAGAAAGAATAATCCCTTCATTTCACTTTGATCTGGGAACAGCTTCTTAAACTAAGGCCTCATTCCCACTACGTTATAAACCAGTTCGCTAACCAGTTTGAAGTGGTTTAAATGACCCTGGTTCACACTTGAGCCAAATCGTTGAAGCAGTTTGGAGAGGGCCCTCCCCAAGCTAGATTCATTTAACACGTATCTTTTTGACGCTCATTTTTTCCACGTCTTTTGCAATAAATCAATTCAGCGCAAGTTGGAATGGGATACGGATCAGAATCGATTTAAATTTGCCCTTTAAATTTGCCAGCTCACTGAAGAGAGTCCATTTTGAATCGATGCATTAGTCAACCTGAACAAGTGGGTTATTTTACAACAAGAAAATGCAGTTGGGGCAAATGTAGTGTGAACAACGCTCCGCTGTCAAACCAGTCCATCGATTTGGATTAGAAACTGATTTATTTGTAAGTGGGAATGAGGCCTAAGTACACTTCTCCCTCTACATTCACTGGGTTAGCTGCACAGGACCCCTATGAATGTGGAAAAACTGCAAATAGCAACACCACTACATTTTTACTGTGTAGAGAGATCTTGTAGCAAGTCTCAAAGGTGCTACAAGATCTCTCTACACACTGATTCCACAGACTAACATGGCTATATCTTTGAATTCTACCACTGTGTTTTTACCTGAGGGAACACCTCTCTAGGAATCTCTAGGTCCTCCAGTGCAAATCTGTGGTCAACATCTGCCAGACATTGACCATAGGTTTGCACTGGAGGAGCTACAAATGCCTAGTGGAGTGTTCTCTCTGGGAATCTCTAGGTCCTTCAGTATAACTTTTGGTTAAAGTTGACCATAGGGTTCTGCTGGAGGACCTAGAGATTCCTAGAGAGAACATATTAATAAAATCTATGAATAATCAAATCTGCAAAAGTCAAAGCCGCAATTGTGGAGGGACGAGTGTATAAATTTCTGAACAGGAAAATATGTTGCCTCTGTGTGGTTTCAAATGAGAAGCTGTGCAACTGTGGTTGGTACTTAATGCATAATGCTTAATGACACCACCAGGCACTGTCCCTAGGTCTCAGATTTTGTTGTTGTATGCCTTCAAGTCATTTCTGACTTATGGCAACCTAAGGCAAACCTATCATCCGGCTTTCTAGGGCTGAGAACATGTGACTCGCCCAAGGCCACCTGGTGGGTTTCCATGAGTGAGGAATCGAACCCTGGTCTCCAGAGTCATAGTCCAACACTCAAACCACTATACCACACTGGCTCTCTTTCTACACAATCCTGAGCTGGAAACCCTAGTTCCTATAATTTCTGCTTCCACTAATTTTTACATATTCATCAGAGGACTTTTGGATCTTTATAGGCTATATAAAAGGAATATGTAACTGCATGGTCAGAGTACTCCTCCTGCTGGAAAGTTGTACATTTCACCATTGAATAAGACAAGAGATAGTATATGCTATCCTTCTTGTGGTAATGAAGCCACTGACACTTGGATGAACTAATGTGATGGAACAGAATAATCAGAAATGTTTCAATTGTTCAGGGAACAGAACTGTTGGAGATGTTTTGCAGGCCAGTTGTCAGTTTCACTAGACTTACCAACATGCTACAAGCCCTGCAGCTAAGAACTTTATCACATAGGACTATAAAATTTTAACTGGATAAAAGCATCCTTGGCTGGTATTTACCGTGTGATGTTATGTCCATCCTGCTGCTGCCATGCATTCCATTCATTACTGTAGTGCACCTTTTAATTGACAGTCAAAACCCATCAATAGACTCTCAATCTTGCTGCTATTCCATTTCTGCCTCCATGCAATAGGTCCCTTCTGCGACAGGTCCACTTCTCAGACAATCATTTAGTGTGTGTGCACATCCACACAGCAGCCACCTTCGGGAGACAGTTGGCAGCCACAATTATTCGTTCCAAACCTTCCTCCCGGAACGTGGTATTTGGCAATGTGGAAAATAGAACATGAAACCATGGATCACCAAAGCACTGCCATGGGGAAAAGTATGATAAGAAATTATGCCAAACTGCTATGGCTTTCATTCTTAAACTAGCACAATTGTGGCAAGACATCAGGCTGGTGTGATAAACTCCTAAGAATAGCAGGACTGGGTAGAGGAGAAAGAATTTTACGTATTAGTTTGAGCAAAGTAGCCAACTATTTGGCTCCAGGTTTCCAGTTTATTATTAATAGGCACCTATAACAAGCTAGGTCCTGAACAAGAACAAAAGCTTGCCTGTATTTTCAAGGTATTCCAAAATACTCTGAAAGATTGCTTTATTCTTCAGTTCTCACTTAAAATAGTATGTGATTAGGACTGGCAGACCCAGACCCAAATGGTAAAAACAAGCGGGGAAACACAACATAAGGGACCTCATTAACAGCCTGTCCAGACTGATTGAAAAGTCCCAAACTTTGTTCCTTTTCTTTCCAATTTTATAGGGTTAAAATAAACCAACCTGGGGAGCTGGCATAAAAAGTGTCTGATTGTACCTGGAGCTGACAGAAATATTCTGACATTAACAAAGCATGTACAGATCTCTAATGTAAAGTTGGAAATAATGGGAACAAAATCTGCGACTTTTTGGTGTTTTTTAACCAGAGTGGAGGTACATTATCAAGGATGGCTGCTGTCACATTGCAGATTGAATGCAGTTTGACACCACTTTAATTGTCATAGTTCCATCCTATGGAATCCTGGGATTTGTAGCTTATTGTGGCATCAGAGCTTTCTGACAGAGAAGGGTAATTTCTCATGACACTACAAAACCCAGAATTCCATAGCACTGAGCCATGGAGGTTAAAGCAGTGTTACACTGCATTAATTCTGCAATGTAGAATCAAGCTTTTAAAAAAACTTTTTAAGGTTTTTTCTATGCTGTAGAAATAATGCAGTCTGACATTGCCATGGCTCCATCTTACAGAATCCAGGGATTTGTAGTTGTAGTTTTTATTGTTGTGTGCCTTCAAGTCGTTTCTGACTTATGGCAACCCTATCATAGGGCTTTCTTGGCAAGATCTCTTCAGAGGAGGTTTGCCATTGCCAGCCTATGAGGTTGAGAGAGTGTGACTTTGCCCAAGGTCACCTAGTGGGTTTCATGGCCAAGCTGGGAATTGAACCCTGAGTCACAGTCCAATGCTCAAAACACTACACCACCAGCACTCTTTGGCAGAAAAAGCTAAAGACTTTGTAAAACTTCATGTTCCAGGATTCCATAAGCACTTAAAGTTTTGTCAAACTGCATTATTTAAACAGTGCAATGCATACTGGAAGGACAGGAAACCTTAACTCTATTCCCACCAAAGTCCTGATAAAAGTGGCACAGACTTGATTAATCCTCTGCCATCCCACTTTCTCAGCAGCTTTTAAAATGTCCCAGTTTCTCTCTCCTCCTGCTTTCCCCTTTGTTTTCACCTTATTCCAATTGTTGCAAACTGAGTTCAAAGCGCAAAAGCAGTTAATTTAGCACAAGGGAGAAGAATCTTGCATTTCCCTGTAGGGTTAGGCAAAAGCAATCTGCTACGGCCTCTCTTAACTTTTGTATTTTTCCTCATTAATAACTTTTATCATCTTAACCACACTCTGATGTTGCTCGGCCACATGTGGCCTGGTGTTAACCTGTGAAATATTTAGCTTCTACCTGTTTCATCTTGGAAGCTAAGCAGGGTCAGGTTAGGTTAGGACTTGCATGGGAGACCGCCAACCAATTCCAGGTGCTGTAGGCTATATTTCAGAGGAAGGAACTGGCAGAACCACCTCTGAGTATTCCTTGCCTAAGAAAATTGTATGATATTCCTGGAGTGGTCATAAGTTGACAGGTGACTTGAAGACACGTAAACATGCAAAAATATATATGGTTAGAAGTGAATGTGGAATATTGTGCTTGCAGGAAATGGTTGGCTGAAATCCTGAATATATGCAGCTCTCACTTTTTACACAAAATTATTTTAAGAGCTTAAAGAAGCTGGAACCAGGCCCATAAACATGTATACAGATCTCTTGTAATACTCGGATCAATACCTTATCAGCAGCAAACAATGGAAGTGCAACACATAAAACCTCATTTATTTATTTATTTATTTATTTATTTATTTTGGAAATGTCAGCCAGGTAGGTGATGGCTTTCAATGAGCCAGAACTTCTGCTCTCACAAAAGGGCCTTGTTCAGCACTTTACCAAGAGCTGGTCGGTCAAAGCCAATCATTCCCCTTTTGTCTGGAGTACAATTCTTTCCCAACATTACTATCAACCATTAATTAATCTGTGAAGTTTCCCTTACTCAGTATTTTTTACTTAATTATTTTGGCACAGGGATCTTCAAAGTGGAAAAAAAAGAAGCAAAAAAGTTCTTCACTGTTGAGATTTGCAAGCCATGGATAAACCCATCAAAAGTTTGACACAAACGGAAACACACAATACACTCACATGCATACATTCCACAATATAAACTTAATGAGTGAATATAAAGAGCCTTCCTGCAGGGCCTTTGTTCATTCATTTCTGCAAACCTCTTTCTGATTATATAGGCTGCAGGCTAAAAACACTGCTGTGGGAGGCATATGGGAAAATGCAG
>CM034708.1:11186160-11198416 GCA_020142125.1 Phrynosoma platyrhinos | reverse complement strand
AGGAAATATTGAATTTCACATTTGGTATCCACTAGGCTTGTTGTTGTTTTTATTATCCTGCCCTTTTCCCAAAACTGGGACTCAACAGTGGCTTCCAAGATTAAAAACAGTACAATTAAAAGCACCGAAGTGTTACATTAAAACAGAAATAAATATTACAATATTAAAACAGATTGCATGTAAAAGAATAAATTTTAGTTAAAAAGATAAATGTCTTTAAAATGCTTTAAAAGAATACAACACTGGTTTCAGGACCCCCTGTGGATACCAAAATCTGTAGATGCTCAAATCCCATTAAATAGAAGGGCACAGTAAAATGTTGTCCCTTATATAAAATGGCAAAAATCAAGGTTTGCTTATTAGAATGTATATATTTGAATGTGTATTTGGCTGAATCCATGGATTAAAAAATACAATACCGAAGGCCAACTGTACTAAAAATGCCAACTTTTGTTTGTTCAAGGGCAGACACACCTCCATATCCCACAAAAGGGTTGGGAATCAAAATATCACAGGCCTTTCTCCCCTGCCCCATGGTTGCTCCTCATATACCCTCCAAGTGTCCTGATTTGGGAGGGACAGTTTCAATTAATCGTCTTGTCAACCCACTTTTTCATCAGCCTTTCAAATGTCCCACTTGCTCTATTTATAATTTGCATTCAGCAGGAGGGAGTGGAAGGGGCAAAATCTGGTATGCTTCCCTGTATGCTTAGGCAAAAGCAAACTGCTGCAACATCCCCAAGCTTGTGTGTTCTTCTTCATTAGTAACTTTGCCATCTTGAGCTCACTCTGATGTAGCTTGACCACATGCATTCTGGTTTTTATCTGTGAAATGTTAGCAGGTATGCTTTCAATCCTCTGTCAGGTTGTAGCACAAGCCTTTCCGTTTTCTTTTCTTAAAAACTAACTAAATAATGTGGCTCCAGCTGCTCAACATTCATCCTTTCCTTTTGGCAGAATACACTGGGGCCCACATGTGTGAATGAAGAGTGAGTGACGATGTTCTGCATCTGGTGAAGTGGCCTAGAGTCCATGAAAACTTATGCTAGAAATATATTTTTCTCAGTCTCAAATCTACTGGAGGATTCCTGTACATCTTTTTTGTGTTGAAACAGACTAACATGGGTATGACTTTGAATACTGCTAGCATTAGAGTGAATATACGTGCTGGAATCAAAGTGATGGCAACTCATATTTTCCCTTAATACCCATAAATGAGTTCAGAGACAAAGAAGTAACAAATGCAAATTAAACAGGACTAGAGTAATATTTTCTGCGCCGGCACTTGGCAGCTTGCCTTCCTCGGCCGTAGAGAAGTTGCCTTCCCTGGAGCAACTGCTTATCCATCTCTAGGGCATCCCTTCTATGCTGTTAGTTCTTCTAGAAATGAAATCCAGTAGGTTTTTATCCTGTTTTAAGGTTAATGCTTCCAACTGTGATGAAGTATTTAAAACAATAAATATGGCACTACTCAGAAAAGAGAAGCTGGTTTAATAGTAGAGACTGTTGGATGGAACTTACCCAAATGCAAATCCCAGATGAGATCTGCTATTACAGAAGTCACACTGACAGCAATAGATTTCCCCATCGAAATTGTCAACATAGGGATTTTGGGAGCATTCACGTAATCGCTCTTCCTTTAACAGAATGTCATGTTAACATTTAAAATAAACGATTGCTCCAATTTATCTCTCTGACTCAGCACCACAGAAGGAAAGACTAGGCAAAAAGTAAACATTTCATCACAGCTGTTCCAAATGCCACCATTTACTTGTCTGTCACAATCAGGAGCTACAGCAAAGTGATCTAAGTCCATCCTGTTCTGAATATTGAAAAAAAAAATGCTGACTTTAGAAAAATGTAGTTTAAAATGAAAATTGTTCGGAAACATTTATCACAAACTTTCTCAAAACTTCAGGCAGGTGACAACTGAGACTCAATTGTGTGGCACTTTCAACACACAAAAGACAAACATTCAGGCAGTACTATAACCATTTTCCTTCTCATTTCAATGAACAGAGAGGATGGTAGTCCTACAAGAGCCCACATTGAAAAGAAGGGAACATACAATGGCAGCATCAAACACCATGGATTTTTAACCAGATTTGCAGTAATGGTGCAAATTCCTTTCTCCCTATCTGCTGATGAGAGGCAGAAACTGCAGTCATTTCAAGCCAAGTGATGTGTCTGGCCAGAATTCTTCAAATCGAGTGAGCTAAAAGAATCAATCTTAGCCCAATTCTAGGCTCTACAGTACCCAGGTTCACACCATTCTCTCAGTCTAGCAGCTTTGTCAAATGAAGAAGAAAGCAAAAACTATGTCGCATTGCTTAAAGTCCCCTCCCGCCCCCCAGCTATCTCAGGCCTCGCAAACTGGTGCCATCTTGGCCTCAGTGCCCAATTCTCCTCACATTGCCTGACACAGTGGTCCAAGCTTCCCATCTTCCAACTATCTCCAATTGCTCAATTCTTTTCTAGTCTTTTTGAAAACTAGTCTATCCAACTGGTTTTACCTTGCCATGTCCTGAATCGTATGAATGTTGCTTCTGCTTATGTCTTGCCTATTCACTCCCCACTTGCTTGCTGCCTCATACCTCTGGTTTGACCCTGCCCAAGCTTTGCAATGGCTTGGAGACAGAGAACCTGACAATCAGCACTGGTCTCTGTTTTAGATACCTTAATACTTTGCCCTCATTTTACATATGTAAATTCAAGACTAAGAATCCATGGTTTGTCCAAGGCCATCCCATTTGTGGACTGAGGAAGGGATCTGATTTGAGATCTCCAGGTCTACATTGAATGTGGCCACTAAATTTCAGAGGCCAGCAATAGATCAGGGCTACTCAAAGTGGTGGTGCATGGACTAATGTCATGCCTTCCAGGAAGGAAGGAAGGAAAAGAAAAGAATCATAACCAATGGAGACAAATATACTTGTCCTGATATGATGCCAGTCCCCATCAGATAACTTGAGATGCACTGCTTTAGACTACTGCTGTATGGGAGTGCTTAGACATCAAGGCTTTGTTCAGCTACTTCAGAATGAGAAGCTGAACAAAATCCATAAAAGTTCTCTGGCAAGAAATCTAATTAATCTATGCTTAAGTAAAAATACAAAAACAAAGCCACTGTAGAAGCAGTTAATCTTCTTTCACACAATACTATACTTTTAAAAACCAGGATTTTAGAATGATATAACCAATTCTTATGTTGATGAAACAAATAAATGGATATATTAAAGCAACAATAAAAGATGGGGACAAGAGCTTTTGCATTCTGTTGCCCCAGGAATTTGGAGTTTTTCCAAGATAAACACATACCAACTGAGCATAGACCTTTCATTCATGGCAACAGCTTCATGTACTTTTAAGGCAGTTCCAGTACTTTTTAATGAACTGAGAAGGATGTTGCAGTGCAGATCATTTTCATAACTAATTACTACCTCAAACACTGGAGTGGGCTCTCTTTTAAGACTGGATATTAAAGTCAAACTTTCTCTGTGCCCTTTATTAATTGCTTGGCCTGAAAGGAGAACAAGTCCAAGGCCTTGTATAGCTCCATGTCCCACTGAAATAATTAATGTAAGCAGTCACAAATTGGTTCTTCCAGGTTTTGGTATAGACAAGGACATTAATGCAAAACTCAGATTATCTGGACTCTCGCATTTCTCCTTCATCATCACTTTCTTCTTCTTTTTTCTCTTCTTTTTCCACCTCTTTCACCTTTTCTTTCACAGCTCCTTCAGGCAGAAAGCATTCAAACTTTAAATCTAAGCCTTCACTGCTTGAAGTTCGAATAATCAAACGTGTCACGAATGGACCTTTAAACAAAAAAAGGAAGAGGGGAGGAAGAAATCCAAATTATTGTTCTTCTGTTCTTGATAAATGATGACTGATATATGGGTGTAAAACCTAATTCATTGAAAGTGTTGTACTACAGATATTGAAAGGGACATAGAAAATATTAAGGGCCTGGCCTGGCCAATAGTAAGCATTTTTAAGCCTCATATTTCAGTGGAAGAGATTTAAGCATGTACTTCGCTCTTGCACTGAAAATCAATATGATTTATAAGCTCTTACGTTTGGCTGAGTTGTGACCTACATTGGTAATGAAACATTAAAAATGGTTTACTGCTGTCATTTAAAGGGAGTAGCTGTGATCCAGTCCCACACATGTGCACAGGTCCCATGGAGTTATTATCCCTCCTGATAGCTGGAAAAAGAACATGCCCGTTTGTATAAGCAAAACTGCTTTTACTAGATTTTACTAATCTATTATTACTTCAGCCATAATAAGTCTCTTGAGCTAGAGTGGTATAGTGGTTTCAATGCTGGAATAAGACTCTGGAAGTATGGTTCAAATCCCTGTTCAGTCATTTCCAAGAAATTCCTGAGGGCTGCATTCCCATGGTAAGGTCAAAAACTATCAATATATTTTAAAGCTTAAATCTCTTACTCTCAGTAAGTAAGATTTAGGCTGCATCCACACCACAGAAATAATTCTGTATGACCCCACTTTCACTGCCATGGCTCAATGCTATGAAATTCTGAGAATTGTAATTTTGTGAGAGCTCTGGTGCCACAACAAACTACAATTCTCAAAATCCCATAGTATTGTGCCATGGTAGTTTAAGTGGTATCAAACTGGATTAGTTCTGCAGTGAGAAGAAGTATTTCAACCTTTTCAAATAGAAAAAAACCCAGTAACAATAGAAATTGAAGAAAACTACCCAATTGCCAATGGTATCACAGGGGAAAGGGCATGGCCCTTTGGGGAACTCCAAAAGACTGGACTGGGAACCCAACAGGAGATTCTACCCTAGGACTAAGTTTCTCCCACCCATTTATACTACAGATGGAAGCTTTTAAATTTTCTCCTTTTGCATGCAAAGAGAATCAGAGAGTTGGAAGGAGCCCTATGGGCCACCAGATCCAACCCCCTCCTCAATACATGATAGAGGATCCCTTCCAGGTAGCTATCCAGCCTCTATTTGAAGAGCTCCAGAGGAGACCCCACAACTTCTCTGGGCAATTGGTTTCATTGCTGAACCACTCTTATGTCAAGAAGTTCCTTCTGCTGTTCCATCGAAACCTACCCTCCTTTAACTTTAAACCATCAGACCTAGTTCTACTCTCTGAGACAGCAGAGAACAAGCCTGCATCCTCCTCTTTATTTCTCTGAGGCAGCCCTAAAGAGTGTGATTATGCCACCACTTCTCTTCACCAGGCTGAATATGACCAACTCCTTCAACTTCTCATATATTTTGTTCTCTATATCTCTTATTGTCCTTGTTGCCCCTCTCTGAACTTGCTCCAACTTGCCTACATAGTTTTTAAAATGAGGTGCCCAGAACTGAATGCAGTACTGTGACCACATAAAGAGGGAATCCTTCAGCCAAAGACTTCTTAGGGCATGTGCACATAACAACTGCCTATGGTTGTTATTTTTGAACTGGACTAGAAGCTGTGCTGGCTGAGATTATAGGGGTCCTAGTAGGCTCTGATGAGTACTAGTTCTCACACAAAGACAACAAGAACATAACGTAAGATAGATCAGGGGTAGGCAACCTAAGGCCCGGGGGCCGGATGCGGCCCCCTGAAGCCTTTGTACCGGCCCCAGGCCGGTCTTGCCGCCGCCGCCGCCGCCCCCCATGATGATATTGATTATTGTTGTTATTACTTGTTCTTGGGGTTTTCTTGGCAAAATCTCCACAGGGGTTTTGCCATGGCTTTTCTGGGGCGGAGAGAGTGTGCATGCATATATTTTTAAAAAAAAAATTAATTTTTTTAAAATATTTATTTATTTATTTATGGTGCTTCGGCCCTCCAATTGTCTGAGGGACAGCAACCCAGCCCCCGGCTCAAAAAGGTTGCCTACCCCTGAGATAGATGGAGCAAACTTGTTCTCTGCTTTTGCAAAGAATAGAACACCAACTAATGGGTTCAAATTACAAGAAAATCTAAACATTAGGAAGAACTTCTTTACTGTAGGAACTATTCAGCTGTGAAATGGAGTGCCTGGGAAGGAGTGGGGTGGGATGGAGGTCTTTCAACAGAGGTTGGATGGACATCTTTCCAGAGTGCTTTAGCTGTGTATTCCTGTATCACAGAGGGTTGCACTAGCTGGTCCTTGTGGTCCCTAAGTATCTATGATTCCCATTTCACAATTTATGTTGGGGATTTTCAACATCATGCAACAGATGAATTTTGATCAACAAAGGCAACAGGAAGAAAGTCAGAACTTCATTTTCAGAAATCTTGCATTTCAGTGACAGAGCACCAGTTCTGTATGCAAAATGTCCTAGCTTCAATCCCTAGAATCTCCAGGTAGGGCTAGGAAAGACTACTTCCTGAAATCCTGCAGACACTGCCAGTCAGAGTTGATAGCACTAAGCAAGGTGAACCAATGGGCTGACTCAATATAAGGTAGCTTCCTATATTGTTATGTTCAAAAGCTACTTTCTTCTAAAGAAGGGAATTAAGACTATTAGTACCCATGGAGCTGGATAACTTGTATTAACAAGTACATCCTATCGAACATATTATTGTATGCTGCCTGTAAGCAGTTTCTTACTGTTGAGCATCACAATTTATTTAGTTTTTAATCAAGCAATTTCTTCCTCCCTAATGTTGGAGAGGGGGTCCCCTTTACCTGTCTGAGTAATGTAATTAGCTTTTAGTGTCAATTAAGAGACAAAAAAAAAGGAAAGAAAAAAGATAGGAGAGTGGCTTACCATAGCTCAAAGGTTTGTATTTACAAACATCCTTAATAACTGCATCCAGATTGGCAAGTATCTGATCATTAGGCATATCCAACTGAAAGAAGTTAATGCAAAATTAATGAAGCAGAAAACATTTAATGCTATCGGATTAATAAAAATGGCAGCAGCTGGGGTAAATATTTAATCAGCGTTCAGGGCTTTAGTTTAATAAAAGGGAAAAAACATGTTCCTCTCTATTAAAGATGCAAAGTACTAAAACTGCTATTAACCCCATTAGATACCCTGCTAAGAAAAAAGCAGAAAGTCCTCTTTTGCTTGTATGCAAACTCAACCTCTGTAAATATATAAGCCCTGGTTTGTTAACCAGAGTTCCTTAGAACCCTAAGGTTCTGCAAGAGACTGTGACTGAAAAACAAACCAATATTTTTTGCTCTGTAGACATACATTTCTTAATGCAAGCGTTCCTTGAGAGTAGAAAGTTTATTTCAAGGGTTCCTCCAATGTAAAAAGCTTGGGAAAAGCTGATATGCACATATATAACCCCTGTTGAAGCTCCTGGAAGGACCACATATTGTGAGACAAGAGATTCAGTAAATGTCTTCTGACATAATCATGTCTCTTTCCAGGATTTCCAAACAGCATCTGAGCTCAAGTGAAGAAGAATCTGCTCAGGCAAGACTGGGAGGTGAACTCTGAAGTAACATCACAGTCTTTGTTTCACCACTGATGGACAGGAAGCGCCTGATTATATAGGGAGAGGCGGCTAGAAACAGATGTTAATGAAAATTCTATGGCATCTCAATCACTAAAGACTGATTTCTCTCAGGTATACAGAAAGGGAACCATACTATTCCAAACCAGCCATCCCCAAACCAGTACCCTCCAGTTGTGTTGGATTACAGCTCCCAGAATCTTCCAGTTAGTTATGCCCAAAAGAATATACAACCAGCTATATTGGCTGGGGATTCTGGAAGCAGCTGTCCAACCTATCTGGAGGATATCATGTTGGACTAGGCTGTCTTCAGATATTGAAAGCCTGAAGAGGTCCTGAAAGGATTTATAGAAGACAGTCAGTTTTGGTGTTTGTTGTAAATCTCCAAAATTTGGTAATGTCATGGGATTGAAGTAGTAGAGCAGCTCTCACCTGAAACCAACAACTCCCCCACACTGCAGAAGTAAAGCAGTTTGACACCATTTTAACCAGTTTTCTTGGCAAAATCTCCACAGGGGTTTTGCCATGGCTTTTCTGGAGCTGAGAGAGTGTGCATGCATATTTTTTAATTTTTAAAAAATTTTATTTATTTATTTATTTATTTATTGTGGTTTGGCCCCCCAATTGTCTGAGGGGCAGCAACCCAGCCCCCGGCTCAAAAAGGTTGCCCACCGCTGATTTTAACTGTCATGGTTCCATCCTGTGGGATCATGGGATTTGTACTTTGGTGAGGTATTCAGCCTGGTCTGTCAGAGCTTTGGTGCTTCATCAAACTACAAATCCCAGGATTCTGTAGGATAGAGTCATGGCAGTTGAAGTGGTGTCAAATTGCTTTATTTCTGCAATGTGAAAGATCTTTTGTTTTCAGGTGAAATCTGCTCTACTACTTAGGAAGCAAGGTGCTCCCTGCTATAACAAGCTCCCAATGAACCTTTCTTTAAAGATTCTGCATCTTAGGAGGCAAATGAACACAACTCTGTGTGTTGGACCAGCAGGAGGCAATTTATATAAGCCCTTTCAGTTTTCTGATTGGCTCAAGTGAACATGGACCATCACCTCTAGTAAATAAAACTTCCCAGCTCCTCTCTACATTTTTCAGGCAGAAATAAAACAATTTCTATTTATTTTTTCAGAAACAGAACAATTTCTATTTATTTAATGTTTTGAAACAATAGAAGACCGTGCCAAAAATGCAAAACCAAAACCAAAACAACTTTAGAAGAGTATTTCCCATCATGCTTCTCTCTCACATAAGGAGGAAAACTCTTCTACGCTGATGGCAGCTATGATACATAAATACACTGATAAACAAAAGTAGATTTTTTTGCTTCTGCTTTTTAAAAGAACAACATCCAGCATGTGATAGATGTCATTCTAGAAAGTATATATTACAAGCAAACAATTCTTGACTGTCACCTTATTATTACACTGACCTGTCATTTCTTACAGCTTGGTTTACAGAGCCAAACCACTTAAGCCTGCCTGCAAAGTAGACACTACTATCCACTCTATGGGGTCCTGATTTTCCACACCCCATAATCTAAGAGACATTTACTTCACTGTACAGTTTGTTACATACCCTGGGCCATTAGGATAGAATAGGCTTTTATGTATATATTTAGAGATTTTTTTAAAAAATGAGGATAGCTTATCCTTCCAAGACTCCCTATATGTTGATCAAACATGTTTTATGTGATCTTATTCTATCGTTTAAAATTACATTAAACAATTAAACAACAATAATTAGATGTAATCATTTTAAAAGTAAATACATTTCATAACCTTAAAATATTAAAACAACATAGACTATTAATATGCTTTGTCTTGCAAACATGGCATTTACTTTGCTTTTTGATGCATTTAGAAAATAAATTTCTTGCATTAGCAAAGGTAATGATTTGCCTGACTCTCCCTGACTGTGCCCCAGCTACAACGTGAATGAAAATCTAGAGGCAGGTATGTGTGTGTATTTTCAGTAAATTATTAACACTCATCAGAACAAATATTTCAACTGGATTAGTTGCCAAAATCCTGTGAAGCTTACCGTCGCAACTGGAGTATGAATAAAGTTGTGATTTTCTAGAACTGCATATTCATGGCACACTCTAAAGAAACCAACCATCTGAGCAATGTCATAACCAACAGACCCTGACTCAAAAGAAAGAAAAGAAACATTAAACACTGTACCACCTATTACATCCATATAGGGTCTCCAGGATGCAAATTGAGCCCTGCATTATCATGTGTTCCCCCACCCCATTAAATTTCAGTGCTGGGGAAGTATTCTCACACAACATGGTGAAGATCCAAGTGTTAAGCATTTCCTGATGCTAAAAGAATGTGTAGAATTTCATGAACACAACAACCTCATAGCCAACTTTTTTTTTTAGTTTACTATGTTCCTAATCTACATAACATTCAGATCCTCTGATTTTAAGAACTGATATTCACAATTATAATAAATTAAAATAGTTCAGAATCTTGTGATATTTCCCCAAAAGGCAAATTCACCCCATAACCCTAAATAATGCTTACCCATGGTAAGAGGGCATCGCCCAGTTTCTCCAATGCCCTATAATACTCTAGTACCTACCAGATGTTGCTAAACCTCTCTTCAGTATTTCAGCCTGACTTGGAACCCCAAATACATACAAATATGATATACTATGAACCACAACATAAAAGCATTTTAAGGTTGACATTTCCATCAGAAAAGAAGTTATGATGGCCTTTAAACACAATTATGAGCCCCATGGTACCTTAAAATCTTCTAACACAGATGTATGCCTGGATTTTTTAAGAAAGGTGTAATTGCTTTGGGGCACCTAAAGGAGATTTGAATCTGTTTCTCAAAACAGTAGCAATTTTATAAATAGTGTGTGTTAAGGCAATGGGAGTGGAGGTGACATGATAGCCATTCAAAGAAAGAAGTTAAAAGTTCCACATGTCAGACAAAGGGCCCTCAAGCGCACCTGAAGGAGCTCTACAAATTTCAAACTTCTTAAAGCAAGAGTATCTGCAGGAAAAATCTTTTGTCTCCAAGATTCTTGGTTGTCGGTCTAGAAAACAGATGCTTTGTCTTTTAAGTCACAAAGGGTGTTCCCCTGCATGTCCAGCACAACCAATAAGAGAAGAAGAAATACGGTACTCCTGAAGTCTGAAATCTGTTTGATATTATTCCTGGCTTTGTAAGCCAATTTGGAAATTCTTTTCAAATAGAAAAGCAAGTTTAAAATATTTCTAACAAAACACACTCATACATCTTAGTGGTTAGAAGTCTTGGGAAAGTTAGATACATGTGTGTATTTAAACTAAAAACATACATCAATAAAAACCATTTCTCTAACTTTAGAAACTATTAACAGAAGAAAAGCTGTGTCCTCATCAGCAGGGAATAAAAAACTGACTTTGGCAGGGGTTGTTTTGATCCTTTATAATGTCACTCCCACACCTGAAATATTTCATCTTTTTTACCACTCCCTGCTTGTCTGGGTGAATGGAACAAATGTAAAATGAAAGGCTTCAATTTAAAAGAGGAACAAAGGCCTTTGCTATAAAAATAGGTCTCCTCTGGTTCTGACCATCTTGTATATTATGCCTTCTTTTCTGGTAGGTTACTAATTTATTTCAAAGATCTACAGAGGAAATGGTAAATATGTTGCCTGCAGATAAGTTTGAAGACAGCTATGGCAGGCAAAAACATTCAAACAGAAAAATACACTATTTTTTTAATTTTCCTATGCAAAACAAATTTGGACAGAAAGAAAAAGTGGGAAGAACTTCAGTCTGTTTTAAGAGAAACAAGATGTTAATTTTCATCACACTGGAGATGCTTCCAGAGTTTGTTGTTGTCAATTGCTATCAAATTGACTTTGACTTATGGCAACCCATCAATGAGAGACCACCAAGTCCCCCTATCATCAACAGCTCTGCTCAGGTCTTCCAAACTCAGGGCCATGGCTTCTTTGAATGAGCCTATCCATTTGGAATTGTGGTCTTCCTACTGCCTTCCACTCTACCAAGCATTATTGTCTTCTCATAATATGGCCAAAATATAACAGTCTCAGTTTAGTGAACCTGGCTTCTAAGGAGAGTCCATGCTTGATTTGTTCTAGGCCCATTTATGTGTCTTTTTAGCAGTCCATGGCATCCATAGACCTCTTCTCCAGCACCACTTACAAATGAGTTGATTTTCTTCCTATCAACTTTCTTCACTGTCCAGCTTTTACAATCATACAAAAAAAAAAGGAAAATATGATGGCATAGATAATCCTTACTTTAGTATTCAATTATATATTTTTACACTTCAGGATCTCGTCTAGTTCCTTCATAACTGCCCTTCCAAGTCCTAGTCTTCTTCCGATTTCTTGACCACGATCACCATTCTGATTAATAACTGAGCCAAGGGATGGAAAATCTTCAACTGCTACATAACTGTTAAAGTTATGTAAATCATTCTTAACCTGGTGGCTACTCTTCACTCAGTGTAACACTATGATCTGGCCAGTTTAATCTGGTTAGTTGAATGACCAAATAACTGGCTTCCTTTGGACCAGGCCTGGCCCTCAAAGCAGTTTTATCTGGCTCCTAGTGATGTACTATGACCTGGAAGCATTCCTCTTTTGGACTGGAACTCCCCAAAGCTCCAAACCAGCAGGACCAGCTGCCATACTGGTGGTGAACTAAGGGAACTGTGGTCAAACACAGATTATACTTCCAAGCTCTGCACTGTATCAAATATTAAATCAAGATGTAGTACAACAGTGTTGTTTTGCATGGCCTTTAGTGTTTGAAACCACCTGATCATAGAATCATAGAATCATAG
>CM034708.1:11175080-11186060 GCA_020142125.1 Phrynosoma platyrhinos | reverse complement strand
AGGCCGGACCAAAGCAGAATAGAGTGGCACTATTACTTCTCTTGATGAAATTGTTTGTTTTACAATAATATTTAAGGATTGTTTTAGGCTATTTTAAAATATTAATACATAAAAATTTTGCAATGTATAAATATTTTAAACAAACAAACAATTTAAGAAAAATAGTTAATTAGGTTCTGTGAGCTTTTCAATAATGTTAATGACATTCTCATGTGAATTCTGGAAAATGCAGTGAACCACTGAGTCATCTTTTAGGCAACACGTTAAATCCTAAAATCCAAACCTAACATCATGTAGATCCAATATATGTAAAATCCAATATTCTGCATGCTTGCTTGAAAGCAAGTTTAACCAGTGCTACTGTCAGATAAGTGTACACAGGAGTGCAATGTTAAATGCTTCAGACAAAACTTGGCCCTTACCGTTTTTAATCCTTGGGAACTTTTTCTTTAGGGTGCCTCTTAAAGGTAAGATCTTAGATAACATTGTAGGCACAGAAACAAAATAATCTGCTTGGATTTCACCATCTAAGATCTGAAAGTTGAAATTATTTTTGAAAAGAGGAATTAAATGATCATTACTTAGGATCATACCATTATCAAATAAATAAATGTTGCACAAATATGTAGTACTTTTCCTTCATACTCCCTTCAGTGCCAGATGTAAGAACAAAGAGCAAACATGCCTAAAGAGCACCTTTCTTAATACAGAAACAAATTTCTTTAAATTGGGCAAGAATAATCTGAGGCCACACATACTAGCTCATTCCAATGCAGATTCTTCTCAGTTGTGTCCCAGGTGGACTTACATTTCCCTCCATTTAATCTCACTGTACCTACATAATTGTCCTTTATGGGTCAATGAACCTCTCCCATAGAAGGCAAGTGCTATATGCATAATATAAATATAGTGTTCAAAGGTTAACATTTATTGTCAAGACCAAGACTAAGTTTTGAACAGCTAGAAATTGTCTGCAATCATGCTTATAAAATCACAAGAATAAAGTCTATTTAATCAGAATACAAAGAATACTTCCCAATGTTGAACATATTGTCTCATTCATGGAATTTATGTGAGATTCGCACAAAATTTTGCACATGTGACTATTTTTTTCTGACCACTTATTCCACCATTATTTATTTATTTATTTATTTATTGGCAGAGGAAAGTATGGAGTGCATTTTGATTGATAACACTAGGAGCCTTCCACCTGTAAGAATCCTAAATAAATTTCTGTAGGACAGCAACAGTTGGTCGCCTGGGGCCAGAATATCTGAAAAACATGCCTATTTCCTTATGAACCTGTCCAGAATTTAGGATCTTCAGCAAAGACCCTGTGGCAGATGCTACTGCCGAAACATACTACACGCCAGAAGAGCTTTCTCTGCAGCAGAACTGACTATGGACTTCCCTACCAAAGGAACTATGGCTGGCTTCATCTTTGCTGAGTTTCCAACAAGCAGTCAAAACTGTATTATTCTGTCTGGCTTGTGGTTTTCAAAAAATTTAAATGGATTTTACTTTGCTTCTTATGCATCTTTTCAAGTATCTTGTTGTGCATTGCTTTCTGGTCAGAAAAGCAATTGTTAAATATTTTAATAAATATATAGAACAAATAATAATGTGAAGCAAATTTATTCTTATTTGAAAGCAGAAAGCCTTTGTTTGTATGTTTTCTTTTGCAGAAATGGCCATGGTGTTCATGACCCATCACCAGTGAAGGCCAATATTTACTCTGAGCACTCTCAGTTCCAGGACATTAAAGTTGGAGTGGAATGTCCTCTTATTTTGTCTGCCCCACAGACACAATGGCAACTCTACAGAATATTTCGATACCTTCTCTATACAACCACCGGCAGCACCCATTGAAATCCAAGGACAGCCAATTCCCCTCACTGAAAACCTCCACAAACTGGTATGCTTTTAAAAATTATGTAACCAAACTTTAAGCTAAGCTGTAATTTTAGTACAAACCAAAGGGACAAAGTCATTCTGTACAAACAATCTTCTGTTTCTCACTTCCAGTCATCCTCCCTCCAGAAAAATAGCCACCCAAGAAGTTGAAGAAGCCAACATGTTGAATTTTTTATTCAACTCCCTGAAACCAAGACATGTCACTATTAAAATGAAGTCACATTTGTTCTTGTGGAGAAACCTGTAGTAAACCTTCCTGAAACACATGCATCAATTTGAGTTATAAAGCACCCCCTCTCTAATTAGCAAAATCCTAGTTTCCACTTTTGTAATAAAAAGGAGGAATGGTGAAAGTGGTGAAAATGTGAAAAAGGCTTCCTCCAAGAGCTCAACACTTGGACCGGCTCACTTGGGGAGATACCGTTGTGCAGATCATCTGGAACCAAGCCATCAAGGACAGGATAGATTATGACCAGCTCTTTGAACTGTGCCAAAAATCAACTGGTACCTAGTGATGGAGTTATATATAGTGCAAAGGGACTAACAATGACTTGTCAGAAGAACTGATTTCAAGTTAAGTCAAGTTTATCCCCCTAAAAAGTGCCTAATTTACAAATGTTTTAATTACCGGCTTGATTAATTCAGTCCCTCCTACAAAGGCAGCTCCATTTTCTCTTGCTACTGTAGCATCTTCTGTTTTCTGAAAGAAAATGATAGATCATAAGGAGAGGTATGCTGATCAGACCAAATGCCTATCTAGTACAGGACTCTGTTCACACAACAAACACTACACTTAGGACCCTCAGCAACTGATGAACAGACATATGGCCTAATGGAGGGAATATATATATACAAACACATACACGTGTATATTTCACAACTTGTAGTTATCAAGAACTCTGTTGTTATTGTTCCTTCAGCTCCAACTTATGGAGACTATCATAGGATTTTCTTGGCAAGATTTACTGAAAGGAAGCGTTTCATTGCCTTCTTCATAGCCTGAGAGTGTGTGACTTGTCTGAGGTCACCCAGTGGACTTCCATGGCTGAGTGGGTATCTGAAATGTGGTTTCCCAGTATTTTAGTCCAACACTCAAACCACATCACCATGCTGGTTCTCCCAATAGTTTTATTCTGTGAATTTGTTCAATCCATTCTTAGAACTGTTCACATTTGGCACAAAGGCTGGACATTTTGCCACACAACTGCAGTTATTTATTTAATTTGTATGCTGCCTTTCTCCCAAATTGGGCCCCAGGTTGGCTCTCACTTAAAGAATCAGAACAATAACATTTAAAATAAACCAAGTAAAATAATCACATAAAACAATTTAAAATTATTTAAAAGAAATACAAAGTTGAAAATATAGAGAAAACATCCCAGTAAAAAAGCTTCCCTGCTTATACATTAAAAGCCTGTTAAACACTAAAAGTGGGGCATTTCTCCAAGTGGCAAATCCCTAAAGCAGGCACAGATGGTCTACCTAATTTATAGGTGTGCCTTAATCAGAGAAGACCAAACCGTGCCTCAGAAACTGTTGGAGATCAACACTTTTCTGAACACATATTCTTACTTAACTTCAAATATTCCTTGCAGGATTAGTCAAAGGTCTATTTAATTTTGCTTTACTCTCAAGAATCACACCAACCAAAAGCTTCTGGTAGGGTAATAATTTCATACTCTAACATGTCCAGAGTGTTAAGGTGTATGCCTGGCTACTAGCAATTAGAATCAAAGGGCAGAATAAAAAGTGTATTGATGAGTGCATTAAATTATGGCTTATCATACAGCATAGAGAAATCAAAATACATTCACCTATCAAGTGAAAAAGATCTGCAAAAACACCTGGAATGTTCTTTAACAATATCTACATGGTACATATCTCTCCTGTTAAATCTCAACTCAAAAACCACCTCTCCTACAAAGTTTTACGTTTAAGTCCATCCACAACCCAAACAAGCCCTAGTTGTATATACAGTATTTCCATTTGTTCACAATTTCACTTGCCATTCCCTATTGTTCTACTTCCTCCACTGTTTCCTGTGTCCCTTGTTTAAAGGTTAACTGTAATCTCCACTGGTCAGGGAACTACCTTGCTTATATTAGTCTCTAAAGTAGATGTATGCTGATGATCATATGCAGATAATAAATTGAGCCACAGCATTAAAAGAGAAATTGCAATACCCCACATGCATTTATTAAGTAAAACACATCCTCTGTTACTTAGTACTTCATGTCAACAGAGCCCGAACCATTGTTTCACAGTGTTGACTGTCACTATCATACACAGCATATCAAGACAGCTTTGGCATATTGCTGTGTTACTCACCTCAGTAAATACTAAAACCTTGTGGATGTCATCAGTGAAACTGTAAGGTAGAAGCATTGTACCAACAAACTGTTCCACTGTTTTCTGAAAGGTGTAAAAGCAAAAGAGAAAAAAGTATTTATTTATTTAATCTATCAAGAAAAAAGATATTTTCATTTGAAATAGAATAAGTGAAATGGAGATTCAATTTACATAAGCAAGATCTTCACTTTATCTCTTTTCACCTTTTCACAGGAATGTCCTCTAACTTTTGGAACTTCCCCAAGGGATATACAATTGGTCTCTTCAGTTGCAATACCCAAAGACACATTTAAAAGGGTTTTAACCTATGACTTTGCTACCATTAAACTGTTTAACAGCTGGCTTGATGCACTTTGGAGGATTTGTTTTGTTTTGCTTTGCTTTTGCATTTTTAAGATAAACAAAAAATCGTTAGCAGATTTGGGTGACATGATCCAGAAAGGTGGCTCATAAACATTTTCTCAGTTTGGAAGGTAGCATGGGCACACACTGCAGAGTACAGCAAGATAAGGCATGACAAAAAAATTTTTATTAATTATATGTTGAAATACACACTAGTCAAGAACTAAAAAAGCTGCCTTGAGTCCCTGTACTGGGAGTAAGGCGGGATATAAACAGAATAATAACAATAACAATAACTGACCAAGTAGGTCCATGTGTCCAATGGACTTTGGAATAATTAATTAGCTTACATACCAATCTCCTCTCTCAAAATGCTTGCCTCTCACATGTAACGTGGCAATTCTGAAATAGGTGGCAATTTCAAAACAGCATTTATGACATGAAATATGAAGAAGGGAAGGGCTTAGTTGTTTGAAGTAAATCCCAAATCAAGTGCCTGAAAAACACTGAGGAGCATGGATCTCAACCTTGAAAATATTCCCATAATTATCTCCAATCAGCATCCCTCACAAGTGTTCTATGGTGGATTTAAAAGCAACAAAGAACATTCTGGATATTAACTAGAAGAATTTGTCTTGTCCCCTATCCCTTTCTGATAATCTGTCGTATTAATATTTGCAAGACTGAGGTGGACAGAATTTACAATTCAGTGCAAAAGCCTAAGATTGAGCAGAGGTATGAATTATAGAGCACTCTAGAATTTGATAGACTACAACTCCCAACATTCCTCACCACTGGTTATGATGGCTAAAGCTGCTAGGACTTGCAATCCAACAATATCTAAAGGGCCATATGATTTTTACCTCCAAGACACAGTAAGGCAATTTCAACCAGCACTTTGGGAACTGCCCTCCAAAGAATTATTCCTGAATAAAGAATCTCTCAAACAAGAGGGTCTGGATTTTAAAAAGCCCTCCAGTTTTTTTCAGTTATATAGTAAAAAGACTGAATACAACATCCCAACTGTGAGTCTTTTTCAGTGTACCTTCTTATCCATTGCCATGTCCAGGGTAATATCAGCATATACCGGCTGGTTGGGAGAAGTGAAGTCCAGCTGTTGAAATTTCTTCAGCATATCTACAGCCACTTCTGCATCATAAACTGGCCTCTCATAGCACCATGTCAAATAAACATCATCTATTGGTTCCTTCAGTAAGGGGAAACTGGAACGTTTCTTTTTTTGCTTGGGCTCTGATTCCTGGGCTTTCTTTTTGGGATCACTTTTTGTTTTTTTCGCTGGTCTTTTAAAAAACAAAGGTGATAAATGAAGCAGTCCAGCTAAGTAACTATTTCTAAGAATACTTGCAAACTTCTAATATCACTACAAGAGACAGGTCTGATACCTAAACCATGGCAAAACCAAGAGGAAAACATATACTTACTGCTTTTTCACCAGGGGCTTTTCCAATTTTACAACCCTTTCCACAGAAAACATTATTTTCCCCTCCATTACATTAAGAAATAAAACCAACATTCTAGCAATGGCTTCACTGAGTTTATATGGACCAACAATGGATGGCACGAGTGCCATCACCATTCTCTTATTTTGTTGATTTATAATAAAATAAATTATAGGAAGCTAATGAAAACTGTAACAAACTAAAATATAGCAAAACCATTAATAAAACTAATCAAAATTCAAAGTACTGTAAGTTCCGAGTTAGAATTATATGGGATTCCTAAAATCCTTAGTTCTAGCCAGTTTATGCCCTCAGGCTGCATTTTTATACTCACTTACTTGGGAGTAATCCACACTGAACTCCATGGGTCTTACTTCCAAGTAGATTTTGGGGAAAAACAAAGCATATAGTATTGAGTCCAGAAACACACTGCTAGTTTCCCCTCTTAATCTTCTCTTCTCCAGGCTAAACATACCCAGCTCCCTAAGCAGCCATTCACAGGGCATGCTTTCCTGAACTCAATTTGGACATTTGACATTTCTCATTCCATGCATAGTAGAAGTCTTTGCTGTAGAAGTTTGAGCATCATTTTGCTTTCATGGGAGATTGATGCAGAGGTCAAGTGGTTACCGCAACCCTTGAAGTCCCTTTTCTTGGAGATTGGAATGTATATTAAGTGTTTCCAATCTGTGGGCCATTGCTTCGTGTTCCATATTTGTTGACAGATTTTAGTTAAAACTAGAGTAGAATCTGTCTCTGTAGAGTGAAGCAGCCCAATTGGTATGCCATCTGTTCCTAGTGATTTATTTCTCCCAAGTGCTCTGATTGCAGCTTCCACTTCACTTACTAAAACTGTAGGTTCACCTTCAAATGGTTCTTTCTTGAACAATCTCTCATCCTTTCATCTCTTTTATATAGCTCTTCAGAGTATTGCTGCCACTGTCTTTTTATTTCTGCTTGGTCATGCAATATGATCCCCTGCTAGTCATACAACATTCCCACTCCTGATTTAAATTTACATTAGTATATCTAGTGTCAATATGCTAATGAAAGTAGAGTAGAACTGCAGTTTCAAAATCAGTCACTGAAGTTGAGTGTATTGTTGGGTAGATCAAATCAGTCTAAGGAAAGATGTACACCATGTACTGAATGAGACTACACTCCCTTAAGGTTTCTCTGTGATCTGATAGAAATGTGAATGGCCCAGGAGATGGTACAGTATGGGGGAACATTGGGGAGGAAAAACCTGTTCCCTCTCCTGCAAAATCTTCACATCTTGGTTGATGTTGCTTTAAGATACTTAATTGGTAGCAATGACCAAGAATCCTTTTTACTGTACTCTTTCCTGGAGAAGACAGACTTGTGTATGGTCATTCACAGACTCATGGAGTTGGAATGTCCCACAAGGGCTATCTAGTACAACCCCCTATGATGCAGGAATAAAAACTAAAGCACTCCTGAAAGACGGTCACTCAGCCTCTTGTTTAACAAAGGAGAGTCCATCAAGGTCTGAGGCTGTGTATTCCATTGCAAACTGATCTTCCAGTCAAGAAGTTCTTCTTAATGTTAACATGGAAACTTTTTTCTTGTAATTTGAATCCACTGGCTTGTTTTTTAGTCTCTGCAGTAGCAGAAAACAAACTCACTCCATCTTCTACATGACATCTCTTCAGGTTTTTAAATATAACAATCATATCACCTCTCCTTTTCTGCAAACTCAACATATCCAGCTTTACAAGTGGTTTTCCATGCTATATTTCATGCCTTATCATTATATTAAACTAATGTAATGCCCCCCTTAACAGGAAGGTATCTGAAAAATACTCTGAAGCTCCAGCTTGTTTAATAAAGCTGCCAGACCTTAGATTGATAATAGTCAAGAGGATATAAATCAGATACTGATTCATCTCCATTCAGTAGCCATTAGTTTCCTGATCCATCTCACTGCTGGTTTTTAAACTTTTGGGCATTAAAAGCCTGTGAGTAGACTACTTTTAGGAATCACCTCCTGCCTTATATATCCAACTTCAGAGGCTATGTGCCCTTCCCCTCACTGTCGGATCTCAACAGATGGGTATATACGCTAGGACCTTCTTCCGCTATTGTGGCTGTAGAATTTCACATCTGAATGTCCTATGTAAGACCGAATAGACTCAGCTCCATCACTGCCTACTTTTTATCAGATGGTATAAGCATAGCACATGTTTGGGGCATGTATAAGGTAAATCGCATTTCTGTTGTAATCATTTTGTTTTAAAATATGGCACTTAGTTTTTTAACAAAAGGATAATTTTAAATAGTGTTCTTAATAATAATAAAAAATAATAAAATTTATTTGTATCCCGCCCCTTTGAGATCAATCACTATTAATCAACTAGCTTCTTTCTTTCTCTGTGTGTGTACATGCACACACACATGCATTTGTATGTGTATTTTATACTTCTATGGCCTTGGCAGGACTGGCCATTTTTTGTTGTTTATTTACTTGTAAAACATCATGTAAACTGATGGTGCTATATAAAATAATGATAATGATGATAATGATAATAACAACCATACAGCTGTAACAGTATAAAAAAATCAAAAACATGGTAGAAAGTATCTTTTAATATGAATTGTTCAATATTCATTTATAAACAAACTGCCTATCTGAACTATTAATGACATGCCTACCTAAGCCCTGTTCAATATATGAATCTATTATGAATTTTTAATTTTATTTCTACTTATAAATACTGTAAAAATATTTACTTACTTTGCAGCATAGTATCTATGTGAAATAAGTAAGTTGGCAAAACAGGGAAGCACTGCAGAATGCTGACCATTTCTGGAGAAAATATGACTCTGACTTAAAACTGTATGAAGAAAGAGAGAACAAGCCTCTAAAATTATCCACAATAAACAAACATGCTAGTCAAAACTTTAACAGTATTCACTTTTAATGCTTTGGCGCTTTCATAATTCCAATACTTATTAGGAAGTAAAATCTATTGACATTAATAGGACTTACTTTCCACTACAGGTATATAATGCCTTAGTCCTCATTCATGCATCTGGATGCTAACATCTTTGAGCACCCATCTAAAAAAATCTGGCCACACAGACAATGAAGTCAGTTATGGGAGTTAGCTAGAAAATGTCTTCCTGAATTTAGTTTTCTGTATGGAGAGCTGATGATTTTAATGGAGAAGTGTTTGACTGCATGAGTTGCCACTTGCAACTCAAAATGGTAAGCTCCAAACACAAGTTTACTATCTCACTCAGAATGATAACAGAATTCTGGGGTGATAGGGTTGCTGTTTTTTTCAGAGACAATATCAACTTGACTGCCTATGAATGAAAAGACTGTGATATGACAAACTGTTCTAGCCAACAACTTGCTTTTTCATTAGACTGTTTCTAGATTAAATATTTTTGGAGTTTAATGAACCCAATATGGTGGGTCACTGATTATTAAGGCTTGCAGCAGAGTATTATTTACGTGTGTGCATGTGCCTTCACGTGGCCTGTCAGCTTATGGCAACCCATTTATTTTAGGAAAACGCAGAGGTGGTTTTGCCAGTTACTTCCGTTTAAAGGAAGGAAGGAATGCCTGCAATATTCATTGGCAGTCTTCCATTAAGTACTAACCAGGACTGCTCCTGCTTAGTTTCCAAGATCAGATGGGATTTGGTGCCTTTAGGGCAGTGATGGTGAACCTTTGAGTGATCGAGTGCCCAAACTGTAACCCAAAATCCACTTATCGCAAAGTGCTGCATCCCTCTGGATTTCTAACAAACTCTGGCAAATTCGGTGCTGAGGGGCCACTGCCACCTCTTTCTCTGTTAGTCCCAAAGGTGCTGCAAGATCCCTTTGTATACTGATATACTAGTTGAATCTGTTGGTTCTGATACAATTAAAAGCCTAGCACAGGGTGACCAGATATCCTAACTAAAAAGGAGGACAAGGCACAACAAAATGTAGGACATTTAAGAAAAATGTGGGACATTACCAAATAAAAGTTAAAAACACTCATATAAATGTTAATGCATGCTTCTTAGCCATGCTCAAAATGGAATTTTGGAATTCCTCCGAGACAGAAGGTTGAAATATAGGGTGTGTCCTGGAAAAAGGAGGACATCTGGTCACTCTGGCCTAGCAGACCTATGGAGGGAGCACAGTAAGCTTTTGTTTTGTTGTTAACCACCTTCATGGTGACCCTGTGGATGAGACATCTCCAAGAGCCCATCTCCTCTACTGCTCTGCTTAGTTCCTGTAATTTCATACTTGTGCCCTCCTTAACAGAGTCCATCCATCTAGCCTGCAGTCTTCCTCTCTTTCTACTACCCTCCACCTTTCCTAGCATTATTGTCTTTTCCAATGAGTTGTGTCTTCTCATGATCATCTTGGCTTCCAGAGAGATTTCTAGCTCGATCTGTTCCAAGACTCATTTGTTTGTCTTTTTGGCTGTCCACAGTATCCTCAGCACTCTTCTCCAGTACCATATCTCAAATGAGTTGATTTTCCTCTTATCCACATTCCCCACTGTCGTTATTGCATCCGCACATAGTAATAGGGAAAACAATGGCTTGGATAATTCTAACTTTCATGCTCAGCTGTTTATCTTTACATTTTAAGATCTTTTCTAGTTCATTCATTGCTGCTCTCCCCATTCCTAGGCTTCTACTGCTTTCTTGACTGCAGTCCCCATCTTGAATAACTACTGAATAAGCAGAATAAATACTGACACATTGGTCCAAAACCCACTGAAGAAATAATCCATTTTGAGACCGCTTTAACTGCCCTGGCTCAAGGTAAGGGAATCCTGGGAACTGTGGTTTTGTGAGACATTTAGCCTTCTCTGTCAGAGAGCTTTGGCGCCACAATAAACTATAGTTCCCAGGATTCCCTAGCACTGAGCCAGAGCAGTTAAAGT
>CM034708.1:11140791-11150822 GCA_020142125.1 Phrynosoma platyrhinos | reverse complement strand
AGGCCTTACTGAAATCAAGATATACTATATCCACTGCATTCCCTTCAGATTGATTGATTGTTATAAATTAAAATAGTATGTAATCAATTTTCTCCATTTTTTCTAGGAAAAAAGGGAATCAGACCTCCTGCCTCCTCAATATTCCTGTTTTTCCCCCTCAGACTATCACACCTCTAACTATCCTCATCCAGATTTGTAGAAAACAATAAGGCTTTATCACCAGAAAATTAGATTTTTTAATTAAATAAACATATCAAGAGGAGTTGTACCTCATAATGGGACTTTCTGTTTCAGTAATGCATGCACATAAGGGAGTTATGTTGTTCACAAATGACTTAATAACTGTGTGGTGACTTGGGGTCTCTGATTCATGGGAGAGCCATAAGTCGAAAACGATGGCAGTTAACAACAACAGTATTTCTCAATATAGCTGAGACATCTGATAGTCTGTAGACTGAGAGGCTGAGGTGTCATGTAAAGGAGTTTGTAAAGCAAGTCAAAACCTGTTTATATGCAGACTTGCTGGATCTGATCCAAGTTCTCTAGTTAGATTTATGACTGTAGTATGAATTCTGTGTGAGAATATCTAGCTGCTATCACATGATACTGCCTCAAGTGCCTTTGCAATTTGTGCTACACTGATAAAGTTGAGTTTCTTCTCTGTCTCTGCATTTTAATTTTTTAAGATGGGGAGGACACAGAACTCATCTCTTTTCACAACTGCAAATGAGTGAAGGAAGACCTGTCTTACCTACTAGTCATTTTCAAAATACTCTTTATCCCTTAGAAATCTGAATAACAAAAATCAAGTGTAAGTGCTTGTTAGTCTCTTCTATTGTGTAAATTCAGTATCTTACCTTTGCCTTAATATAGAAGATAAAATAGAATTGAAGTTGTAAAGAAATCTGATAAAGAAGACAAATGTCCAGCAATTTATTTTTGGTGCTGTAGTCTATACATTGGCTAACAAGTTGAAAAGTCTGTACTTGCCTTAATAAAGCAAAAAATACAGCTAGGCAGTTGAAGCTCTGATTCAAGTTGCAAACCCAGTAACAAATGGTGGTTGTATCTCAGCATGGGGTAATGGTTTAAGTGTTGGACTGTGACTCTGGAGACCAGGCTCTGCATTCCTGCTCAACCATGGAAGCCCACTGAGTGACTACACTCTTGACCTTAGAGGAAGACAAAGTCAAACCCCCTCTGAACAAATCTTGCCAAGAAAACCCCGTGATAGGTTAACCTTAGGGGCGCCATTACTCAGAAAGTACTTAAAAGCACGCAACAACAACAACAACAAATCCCAGTACCACTGAGGTGTGCAACTTGTTTGTAACTTGGAGAGAGCATTATGCAACCAGGTCCTGGCACTGATTTTTTGGAGGCATCTGGTATGTCTGAAACTGAAGGCATCAGGTGATGCAACCTGTTATTGACAAAGTTCATCATTTTGATGGGTGCCATGTATTTACAACACTTCATTAGCCTTTCTGACTAATAAGTGGGTGTGCACTTGAGGTCCAGTCTTGAATTCTTATTTACAAAAATCAATCTGTACAGGCCTGTTCTTTGTTGTAGTAACAATAGCTCTTTGAGAGAATAGAGATAAGGATAATTTGGGGGGAAAACGGATATTTTACAGGGAAAGTGACATTCATACATCTTCTTCTCTCACCCCACTATTATAAGGAAGACAGACAAATGTCTGTAAAATATCAGCATTGATGGGAGGATGTGAATGTGGGCTTGAGAAAGGCTTGCAGTGTTGGGTTGCAGTAGTTTTTTTGCAGTAGACAATGCAATAAATCTTGACCAGGGAAATAATTGATTCTACTCCAGTTTCTAGCATATTTGGGTGTGCCTCCCTACAACAGGCAAGGCAAAACAGTTGCCTGCAGAATCACTTATTGATTCTGTGAAGAAACAAAAAGAAAAAAGAAAATTTTCCACTTAAGTCCCAGTTCTGGGGAAAAGTGGGATGCTAATAATAATAATAATAATAATAATAATAATAATAATAATAATAATAATAATAATAATAATAGCAGAAAGAAAGGGGGAAAGCAGATAGGCCTGATTCACCAGCTCCCCTAGCATGTTGAAAAAGCATAGTATAAGCTTTGCCACCAAACTAGAAATCTTAAGAAATGTGGAGGCAGTGAAAGAAGAAAATACAGTTGTCCCTCTGTTTTTGTAGACTTCGAGTCTACGGTCTCACTTTTTGCGGACTGGCAAGTGGGGAGGATATAATGGTACACCCCACTTTAACACCCATTCCAGCCAGTGGGGTTTGAATATTTGTGGTTTTTCATTTTTGCAGGGGGAGTCCGGAATGGATCCCCCGTGAAAATGGAGGGGCGACTGTAATCCTAGAATGTATTTTGGAAGAAGCTTTCAGGTGGTCTAGAAGATTGTAATGATTTTGTTTACTTGGGGAAGGCTTACCTGACCCAATTGTTTCAGTTTACATGTGTATATTTTAGTTTCAAATAAAGAGTTTGCTGAAACATGTTGAATCCCCCCTTCATTTTTGTGGTGTAGGATCCTATCCCTGTTCTTATGTTATTTCTACCTCTGGTATTCAAGTTTTTGTTAAAGAAACTTTAACTGGATCATTTCTGTTTCATTGAGTGAAGTATACTTGTACTTTTGGAATGGACTAAAATACAGGCAGATTATGTGGAAAATGTTTTTAGCATTTCCTTTTTGGATGGTGATGGTGTTAATGTATATGATACATAACTAGCTTCTGTTATAGGAAATGGGGCCAGGCAGGTTCTTCTCTTTTTTTAAAGTGGGTTGATTTTATTTGGTTTCTTAAAAATAGATACATCGGTCTATTTCCTCTGTGTGTGTGTGTGTGTGCGCGCGTGCGCAGGCATTTCAATGAATATGTGGCTAATTCTGGAGATGCAACAATTGGCAGAAGATGTGGCCTCTGCCCTGTAGAATTTTCCACTTATGTATTTTTTGTTATGGAAATTTTGAACAAAACATACAGGCAGGACTTTTTAAAAAGTTCCAAAGTGAAGGCAGGGGAGCTAGAAAGTGCTAGTGCCAGATCTTAGCTTATACATTTTACACCTAGTATTTGCCTCCACCACTGAATTATAAATGCCTAAATAAGTAATCGCTGCCTTTATTTACCTATTTATTGAAATTTCACTCCCTTCTTCTGTGGCAAGGGCTTTTAGAATTAGAATGGCTTACAAAGATCAACAAGGCAGTCCCTGCCCCCTTACAATTTCGATAACACTATAAAGAAGGAAAAATGGACAAATAGAGGCTCTGATATCTTCGATAATTTATCACAGTGATCAAACCCATATTCCTTTTCTATGTCAATTTGATGAAACATGGGAAATATTTTCTGATGTTGATGCTGAGCTTGTTACATTGACTAGTGAATAGACACTCTTATTGCCTTTATTGACTGAAAGTTGCCTACAGATGACAAAGCAGGGAAACATCTGTTAAATTGTTTCTTTTCTTTCAGTACACAAATGACTGGCATAGGTACATAAGGGTCTTGAGGTAGTAACCTACGTGCAAGGTTTATATCATATTTGCGGCCATATTCCACATTAAGAAAAATGCACTGAATGTAACATTTCTAGAAGTAATTATCACCAAGCTTGAGATTTATGCAAAAATGTCCTGTTTCCTTGAATCACAGAGTTGGAGTAGTCACCAAGGGTTATCTAGTGCAACTCTTCCCGTGCAGGAAATGCATAACTAAAACATCCCTGACAGATGGCCATCCAACCCCCATTAAAAAAATTCCAGTTAAGAAGAACTCACCTCTGAGCCAGTTTGCTTCACTCTGAACAGTTTATACCAGGGGTAGGCAACCTTTTTGAGCCGGGGGCCGGGTTGCTGTCCCTCAGACAATTGGGGGCCGAAGCACCATAAATAAATAAATAAATAAATATTTTTAAAATGTTTTTTTAAAAAATAAAAAAAAAACATGCATGCACACTCTCTCAGCCCCAGAAAAGCCATGGCAAAACCCCTGTGGAGAATTTGCCAAGAAAACCCCAAGAACAAGTAATAACAACAATAATCAATATCATCATGGCAGGCGGCGGCGGTGGCAGGACCGGCCTAGGGCCGATCCAAAGGCCTTGGGGGAGGCCCGCATCTGGCCCCCAGGCCTTAGGTTGCCTACCCCTGGTTTATACCATTACTTAATTCTTCCTTGTGTTTATTCAAAATCATTTTTGTCTGGTAAGTTGAATATTTGTTCATGTCCTACCCTCTGAAACAGTAGGAAACGTCAAGGATACATTCTTCCAGAAGACAGCCAAATAGGCCAAAAAACCCATAAAAAACTACAGTTAGAAATAACTTTGCTCCAAATGTTTGAAATCTTCATCATTCATATCATCTTTCAGCCTTCCATTCTCTAGACTAAACATAGAGCTTGTTATCCAAAAGTACTGTCTTGGTCACTTGTCTCTGAACATATTCCAGTTTATCAATATCCTTTTTAAACAGTAGTGCCCGGAACTGGGAACTGTAATCCAGGTGAGTTATGGTAAAAGTAGAATAGAGTGGTATCACTCTTTCTATACACTTTACTACATCTTTCTGTGGTGCCCTTGCTACTGCTGAGAAATTTGCTTCCTGAAGTTACTGTTTTAATATATTCAATATGTGATTGCATAAAATTGAATCAGCAGCAGCTTTCAGCAGTGTTTTGGTAGAACAATTTTAAAATAGATATTAATGTCTCAAAGGGGTTTCTAGACCCCTCCTCCTTGGGATGTTCTACCTCAGCCTGCTTGTACTGTCTGGAGCAACTAAATTTAACCCTCTTGTAATCATCTCTCTTGGCAAACATGCTACAGCTGAAATTCACTGTAGGAAAGAGAAACAGTCAATCTAAAAGTAAATTGGGCCCTTGGTATCCACTTGGGTTTGGTTCCCCTGTGGATACAAAAATCTGTGGATGCTCAAGTCCCAATAAATACAGTGGCATAGTAAAATTGTGTCACTTATATAAAAAGGCAAAATCGAGGTTTGCTTTTTGGAATTTAGATATTTTCAAAATATTTTCAATCTGTGGATACTTGAATCCATGGTTTTAAAAATCTGTGGATATGGGGGGATGGCTGTATATTTCAAATACAACTTTGGACTGTTTTTGCTTGTCATTGGCTTTGATGAAGGATAGATATTAGCACATCATTAGAAGGTGGAGTGTAAGTCTTATTCTCTGCCCTAACCAGGCCTAGAGATGTTTTTGCTTTTACCTGGGAATGCTAGAAACTCTGGTGCTTGTGCCGGTTGAAGTGCATGTGCTTCAGTTAGACCTCCTATGACCTAATTCCACTCAGTGCCCATGTAGTGTGGAGCAGTTTTCTTGTTCTGACACACAGTTTGTGATAATATCAGCTGTTTAGTTAGTGTTGAAGGTTTAACAGACTGTGGTATGGAGAGTGAGCTCCAGAAACTGGTCAGTTTTCAGTCTATGTGAACATAATCTTACACTTTTTGATTTGTGAGATGTCTGGCTTTGCATGTTGGTCTCCCAGTTGTTATATTGTCATCTGCCTTAGAGGATTTTGCCAAGCCTCATGATGTCATTGGTTTTACAGATAATTCTACTATTTTAATGTCCTGGCAGCTAGGATAATGGCAGCTCAGGCTTTACATAGCTTAGGGTCATATGCTTTAAGCACACACAAACACACACACACACACAGCTGCTGTGAAGTTCACAGAAGGAAAATCAGATGCAGTTACATTCAGAAACAGAAGACAGCTTTTTTAAAAAAAAATAATAGAGAATTGATCAGAAGGCCAAGAAGCCATTGATGAGATCTAAAAGCCGTCATACTTAACATGTGAAATATGCTTGTACAGTTGATAAGATAAACCTGATGCACCAAACTGACAAAAATAACTTTTTTTTTCCTAATTCTTCCCATCTTACAGCTTTCTGGCTATTATGTACTGAAACGTATTTTGTTCTGACAAGTAAGCATAATATAACAGCTCCCGTCTTTCAGAGCTCAGTCTGGGTGTGGAGTCTTGTCTGGTGGTTAATATCCTTGTGGACCAAAATAGCTTGTGTTCACAGTAACATCTAACTCTTATTTACTGGAAAGTGACATGTAACTCTGACCAGACTGTTTACAAGATCACATGTTTTCCCAAACATTATTTTGGTATTGTTTATCCTTGCTATAAATTGTTCAAGGTGGGTTTTATGTTATTTTTTTAAAGTACAGTGGAAACAATACCAGAAGGATTAAAAGTAAACAGAGAATTATTTTACCCACTCTAATATATTTACTAAGCCTATGCATAATGTGGGATCAGATTGTGTATGTCTGGAACTGTTTCCAGATAGCAGTTCAAGGACCTTCTTTCTTAGGAATTAGTTGATAAACTGAGAAGCAGGACTGTGCATCATCTGGATGCTGATAATATTTCAACCCAGATGTCTGGGTGACCCTTCTTAGTAGCTAGAGGTAAATATTAGAAACTGTGGTAACAGACTAGAACCCTGAATCACTTTGTAGGTCAACGGCCTAGGTAAATAATTAATTCCCCAGCAGCAGCTGACACTAGATAACCAGTGTTATCTAGAAGTGTCTGGAATGGAGATACTACCTCCCTCACCTTACATCCAGTTCTTTTATATACAGTAGAGTAAATAAAAATTATTTAAAAGGAGTTGCACGATTCTGTCCCTCAAGTAGGAATTATCTACCCGGTCCAAGTGCCGTATTTTCCGGCGTATAAGACGACCCGGCATATAAGACGACCCCCCCCCCATTTTCCCATTCAAAATATAGAGTTTTAGCACCTCTATCCTCTTAATCCTTATACCCGGCGTATAAGATGACCCCCCACTTTAACCACAGATTTTGTAGGTTAAAAAGTAGTCTTATACGCAGGAAAATAAGGTAAACTTATCTTCCAGGTCCAAATAAACTCAAGCAGCTTTAATTTTAAAAAGAGCAAGTGGTAGGTCTCAGCTCCCAAGTAGTCTCCGTAGCTCCCATTCTCAGACCACAGAAGCTGAAGCCATTCATCAAATTTACACCAGGCAGAACATCTGCACTCATCTCTTACTCATAGCAGTGAAACAAATTGCAATGGCTATTTTATATGTAAGATGTAATACAAACTAATAATAATGGCTATAAATGGTTCAGTTATATCCCTTTGGAAGGGAGAACGTGGTTTTATTCCAAACAGTTGCAGTGTAATACACAGTATGCAAAGGGTATCTTTGAGACTAACTGTGCAAAAGTAGTTGTAGTATAAGCTTTCATGGTCTGGGTCTACTTCCTCGGATGCATGGAATAATTTTCACACAGTTAATCAAAAAGGTGCTATAAAATCCCTTTTCATACTGATATTCCAGTCTAACATAGCTATGTTTATCAAGCTTATTTTCTCAACAAAAGGGTGAGTTGGTAGTAGGAGCTGGTTTGGTGGTATTATTCCACAGCGTTAATAATTGATGTACTTAACAGCTTTGGAAAGAAAAGAAAAATGCTGGCCATTGTTTGCAGTAAAGGGTATGCCAGTTGTAGTTCTGGACTTTCTAGCACAGAATAATATAGCATAGAATCCTAGAGTCGGCTTTGCATGAGTCTCTTTATATGCTTTCTTACAGCTGTTTAGGAAAACAGTATACTCTGTTTAAAACTAATGGGTCAGATGTTGTTGTTCTATCTTCAAGTTGTTTCCAAATTATGGCAACTCTATCACAGAGTTTTCTTCACAAGATTTGTTCAGAGGAGGTTTGCCATTGCCTTCCCCAGAGGCTGAGAGCATATGTCTTGCCTAAGGTCACCCAGTGGGTTTCATGGGCAAGATGGAAATCAAACTCTGGTCTTCAGAATCATAGGCTAACATCCAAACCATTATGTCATACTAGCTCTAATGCGTCAGATATAAGTATCCATACATACTTGCTGTAAATACCTTGAATTGGTACATGTTTTCCTTCCACATGCATGCTTAGTGAAAAAACATTTGCCCATTTGCCACGTTCTTGGTGCCATGCCATTTTTTCTGCACAGAAATGATGCCTTTATAAATACTATCTTAGTTGAAGTGCTGAAAACTGTAGGCCTCATTTTGTTGAGTGACCATGGCTACTAGCTACTATCTGTGAAAGGTACTGGAAGCAAGGAAGCAAGTCAGACTGAACTATCCTCAAAATAAGTATCTTGCCTGAGTGTGTGTGTGTGTGTAATTGGAGGAAGAGGAGTGACAGATTAAAATTAAATGTGATGAGGGGACAGAGAACATTAAAACTTTTTTTTAAAGTATTGCACATATTGCATACTGGCTATGTATGTCACTTAAGTTTTCCTGACTTCTTTAAGATGTGATGATCGCTTGTTTGAAACTGTTCTACATAGTCAGTGTTTGTAGGTTGTAGTAGTAAATTCGCAGAAATCAAAGCAGTGGAATTATTCAGAACCAACTGTGTGTGTGTTCCAAGACTACAGGCCAGTTTTCAGAACATATAATGTGGATCAGTGAGGACAAAATGAATAAACAGAATCTGTAAGTATTCTAGTCATGTAGTTAATGTGGGGTCTGCATAAGTTAAGACCTAAATAGATGCTTCATGAGCTATTATTTTATGTCAAAAGGCCTAAGCAGACTGCCAGAAATAGTGCACATTAAACTGAGGCACTGCCCTTGCTCAGTGCTAGGGAATCATGAGAATTGTATTTTTTTCTGAGACATTGAGCCTTCTCTGTCAGAGAGCTCCGGTGCCACAATAAATTACAGTTCCCATGATTCCCTAGCACTGAGCCAGGGCAGTGCCTCAGTTTAATGTGCACTATTTCTGGCAGTCTGCTTAGGCCCAAAGTATTCATATCTATACAAGGAAAAGCATTCTGTTTCTTGCTTTCCTAATCATATTGCTGTGGAAATAAACCTTTCCATCTGGTTTAATCCAAATGATTTAAGAAAAATACACTCCTGGGTTTTAAAATTAATTATTCATTTATGTGTGTGTGTGTATATGTGTGTGTAAAAATGTCTGGCTACTATTACTATTTTCCATCCCTCTTACTGGAAAAACTGACTGAATTTAAACATTTTAACTTTATCAGTTTATTGGCAGTTGTTCATTGTTAGACCAGTATCCAGTGTCAGTTGCTTTTTAATCACTTTAGTTTATAGTGCAAGAAATGGCATTCAGAAGCAAATCCTTCAATTAACATAAGTTCAACCTAAATAACTTGCTTTAGAAGAGCACTTTCTAAAGAACAATTATTATTTCAGTTAGTGGCCATCTGAACTGCATTTTGCTCCTTAATTTTCTGATTTAGTCCTATGCTAGTATAGTCCTGCACATAAATGCAGAAAATCTCTACAAAAAAATTGTTTGTTTTTCCAGAAAAGCTGTTTGTCACATACTCCTGTACATGGTGAAAATATAATGTGTGAAAATATTGTTTTCATAAAAATCAAGAGGTTTTCTGCAGTTGCACTTAAACATTTAAAGTCATTTGAAATATAATTTGGGTGTCAGACAAATTGTCTGTGTTGTGTTAAACCCATATCTGCTCTTGCTTATTTTCTTAAAGTCACAGGGAAATTGCTGTAAGATTTAACATGAATAATAATAGTCTTGTAGTTCTTAGACTAAATTTATTATGGCATAAATTTTGATTGCATACATTTAATGTACAAGTTTATAGATGGTAAATTTGTAAGTAGCTGTTAGTTTTCTCTGGTCTGACACCTGAAATGCGTAGGAGTCTCAGCCTAAGGGCTTCAGTGAAATGTTGTATCTGTATTCTAGATGGTTAATGAAGTCATCCAGCTAAAATCCTGAAAATCCTGTACGTTTACCAACTAGTTACAAAATGAGAAAGGAAATCAGATGGGGTGTAGATATGATATGAGAGCCAGCAAGGTGTAGTGGCTTGAGAGTAGGACTAGTGCTCTGGAGACAAGGGTTTGAGTCCCGGCTCGGCCATGTAAACCTCTAGTTAACCTTGGGCAAGTCACACTCTCTCAGCCTCAGAGGATGGCAGTGGCAA
>CM034708.1:11119329-11140691 GCA_020142125.1 Phrynosoma platyrhinos | reverse complement strand
CGTATATTCTACAAAATAATAAAATAATACATATTAATACAAAGAAGGCGACAAATTAAAAACATCAAATAATCATCATGCAATGCCTGTGAATGCTTCCCTAAACAATATAGTCTTTAACTCAGCTTTGAGGCTGGTTAAAGAAGTGATGCCCCGTGCTCATTTGGGAAAGAGGTTCCAGGAATAAAGGGCAGCAAGTGAAAAGGGACAAATTTCCAGATGTTTTACCATTTGGGCCACCCTCCTCTGGACCCATTCCAGCTTGTCAGTATCCTTCCTGAGTTGTTGTTTCCAGAACTCGATACAGTACTCCAGGTGAGGTCTGACCAAAGCAGAGTAGAGTGGTTCTGTTACTTTCCTTGATCTATTCTAGATATTACATTCCTATTGATGCAGCCTAGTATTGTGTTGGATTTTTAGCTGGTGCACACACTGCTGAGTTATGTTCAACTTGTAGTTTGCTAAGTCTCGTTAGCAGGAGACTCCTTAGTAGTCAAGCCAGGTATCACCCATCCTATATCTATGCATTTCATTTTTTCTGCCTAAGTATAGTTTCCCCGGTTGAAATTCATTTTGTTAGCTTTGGCCCAACTCTCTAATCTGTTACAGTCATTTTGAATTCTGATCTTGTCCTCTGGGGTATTAGCTGCCCTCCTAATTTGGTGTCACCTGCACATTTAATTAGAATGCCCTCTGTTCCATCATCCAAGTCATTTATAAAGATAATAGCATTGGGCCTAGGACAGAATCCTATGTCACCTACTAGTCATTTTTCTCCAGGATGAAGGGAACCATTGCTGAGCTTCCTTTGAGTTTGGTCAGTCAACTAATTACAGTTGTATTGTCTTGCCCACATTTCACTAGCTTGATTGTAAGAATATCAGAGAGAGGACTTGTCAAAGGCCTTACTGAAATAAAGATATGCTACATCCACAGCATTTCCCTCATCTACCAAATTTGTAACTATCGGGAAAAAAGGAGAAATTATTAGTCTGGCGTGCCCTTTTTCTGAGAAACCCATGTTCACTTTTATTGTTCGTGTCATTCCTTTGTAAGTGCTTACAGATTTCATAAAAGATATCTTGGGATATGGGCATGTAAATCATTTTGACAAATGTCTCTTTTGCAGTGGCACAAAGAAGGAAATTGACTTCATTTTTAGAGGCAAGAATATTCCCCACTATTCACATCAGTTTGTTTTATCATGTCTTAACAGTTGCTTGTATAACATCAGGCAAACCTATCATTCATTTCCCACTAATGGCCATTCACAGCTTCCTAACTTGCTCTCTAGGATGGACCCAAACTGCATTAGCCTACAACTCCTGTCCTCAGCTGGCATGAGAGATGTAGTCCAACACATATGGAAGATACTTCCTCTAAGATAAATACTTGTAGTAAGCAAAAAGATAGCCCATCTATTTTGTTCTGCTTTCTGAAACGGCACTTACAGAGTTGTTGATCTTGTCTGGAATAAACTTTTAAAGTTCTGAAGTCAGCAGTTAAGACTGAGTTAACACTTTAATGGTGAACTGGAAGACTAGTTAAGCTTCACCTGGAGCCTTTTCGTTTTGCTCGCTTCAGTGATACTTTTGAGAGTTGGCTGCTGCTCATTCTCTGAAATGTTGGAGGAAAATCTGCTTTGCATGTTCCCATGACTGACTCTTTTGGTTTTGCATATTTATCTTTTGTGTAGAGCGTGTGTGAGAACTAGAGACTGTTACCTGGTGCTTTTGTAATGAGCACTGCAGCTGTTCTGCTTCATAACTTTTGCTTCTCCATAACTTTGAAAGAATTCATTCCTTGTTTCATTTGGAAAACACTTGAAATCTAATTCTGATTTTGTGGATTTAGAAGGCTGAAAAAGTCTTTAGGTTTGATCCTAAGAAAAGAAAATTTGCAATTAGAATTTTTATAAATATCTGTTTCTGGGTCTTTAGAATCCATGCCAACAAAAATTGGACTGAGAACAAACAAGTCTGGGTGGTTTGCTTGAGGCTACAGTACACAATACATGCTTGGAATTAAGACTTAGGCCTGAAACACGGACCAAATAGAGCAGCTTCCAGCCGCTTTGGAGGTGCGCCATTTATATGATGCATGGCTCCAATGCATCTGGAAGCTATGCCGAGGCCACACTCTGGTCCATAAAAGTAGCAGGGATAATCCAGTTCCTTGTGGTGCAGCTTTGGTCATGTGGCCGCAGCCTGCTTTTGGACTGGCCCATGTAGTTTCCATAGACCCAGTCTGCTTGCGCCCAGACCAGACTCAAGCTGCGCTTTGCTGCTGTCTGCTTCGCTCCACACTGGTCACTGTGGGGCTTGTTTGTGGCTGAGCATACATATGAATGCAGTGCAATACATTTATATCCTTTTAAAACAAAATTATATCCTGCTTCCCCATGTACTCAAGAACCATGATGGCACAGTGGTTAAATGCCTGTACTGCAGCCATTCACTCACAATCCACAAGGTTGTGAGTTCAGTACCAGCCAGGGCTCAGGCTCGACTCAGGCTTGCATCCTTCCAAGGTGGCTAAAATGAGTACCCAGCTTGTTGGGGGCAATTAGCTTACAGTTGTAAAACGCTTAGAGACTGCATAGCACGGTATGAAGTGGTATATAAATGAAGCTGCTATTGCTATATCATATCCCAAACCAGACCATTTTCAGATTTCCGCAGTCTAGCCCCTGCATATTGCACTAGCCGCAGGCACTGTGCAAAGGCCACTTGAAGTTCAGAGTTGCCATGAGTGTGTAAAATACTGTATGTACTTGAGTACAAGTCAACCTCATGTATAAGTTGAGGGAAGGTTTTAGGGCAAAATCATGACTTTTCATATGACCTGTGGTTAAGTCGAGAATAAAACTTAGGGGCACGGAACAAAAATGTAAAGGAGAAAACACCATTTCCCTCCCTCCCTTCTTCACAGTCTCTGGACCTCTCCTGACGACCGAACACCACTTCCCTAGTGCTGGAGGAGAAGGTTTTAACATGGGGTTGAGAAGGGAAGGAATGAGAAGGAAATGGGGTTTGGTGGGCAGGAAAAATCCAGGGAGGGAGAAGGTTTTAACATCCGATTGAGAAGGGAAGGAACTGGAGGGAAATGAGATTTGGTGAGCAGGAGAGGTCCAGAGAGGGAGAAGAGAAGGTTCTAACATCTGATTGAGAAGGGAATCACCTCTTTCACACACTCACACTCCCTGTGGCAGCTCTTTCAGAAATCACTGCTGAAGCATGGAGAATGGGGCATTGGGGTGGAGCTGCTATCAGGACCTTTCTAAGCAGTATCACTATATTGACCCGTATATAAGTCGACCTAGGATTTTAGGGTCAATTTTGGCCATACATTTTTCAACTTATAGTAGAGTATATACAGTAGACATTGTGGCATTCAGTCCTAGATGGTGCTCTTGTCTCTGAATAGTTTTGTAGAAAGGATTTTTACAGATGTATCTTTTCCTATTTTTGATGGAAAACTTACAAGATGGCCTTGGAAAAAAGGTTTCTTTCACTACCAAGCTGCCCACTTATTCCTCCCTTGCTAAAAGATGTTAGAAAATGTTTTATTTTTTAAAAAAAATACTTTGTTCTTGATAGAACTGCACTTCATCCTGGATTGCAGCTGTTTTGGTAGCTTGTGGTTTTCAGGGATGTCCGCTAGCCTAGATTTTAGTTTTGTCTTCATTAAGAACAAATGCCAGCTATTTAGATACATGTTTTGTGGGAAGGTCTTTTGGATGTGTTTTAGCCAAATAAGGACACCGTTTATATTGTCCTTCAAAATTTTTGTGGAGTTATTGAGAAACGGGTATATATTGTAACCTGCAGCTAAGAACATTAATCACTAGAAAGAATGGAGCTAAATTGACTCTTTAAATGTCAATCTTCAAGTAAAAATACCATAATCCTTGGAATGGTGTCCATTGCTAACCATAAATTGTGTACACATCTTTTGTTGTGAGTGCAAGCATGATGATTTTTCAAAGAATACACTATTTGTCAATGGCAGCTTGTCACAGTGAAATTAGTTGGGAAACTTTCCATAAAAATTTCCACCAGGAGGTCAAATGCTATCTCTTTTTCACCCTACAAGATGTAAAGCACCAAATATTTCCATTGGTGTAAGTCCCATTGAAATTGGATGTACTTCAAAATAAATATGTTTGTGGGATATGGTGGATGTCTAGAAAGGGATGGAGGGGAGAGAGATACATCTGTCCCCATGTGCTACTTCAAGAGCACTGGCTTGCAAGATGGAGGGGAAGGATTAAATGTAGTATTTAGGCATTTAGGCATTATGCCATTGGCAATGAATAGTTTTCACTGAGAACAGCTTAATTGTGTGTCCCCAAAAGGTCAAACACACAGCCACATTTTCTGCTTATTGACTATACTGGACTAGACTTTAAAACTAGGGATAAGAAAATGAAAATCAGGAAACCAATGGTCTGCTTTATTTACAGGTACATTATAAGGAAATCTGTGGCTACTGAAAAGCAGCCCTACTGATCTTTATGGAAATTGCTTTGGCACTAGAGCTCTCTGACAGAGAAGGCTAAATATCTCACAAAACTACAAATCTGAGAATTCCATAGCATTGAGCCAAGGCAGTTAAAGCAGTATCAAAATGAATTAATTCTGCAGTGTAGATGCATCCCTGGTTACACTTTATGTTAACTGAGTCATAATACCAGCATTCCCCCTCTAATTAGTGTTTTTTTCTTTGTCAGTTTGAAGACAGGAGGTAAAAGTGAGAGTTTCTCTTTTTGTGAATAATTTATGTTATTGTAAAGAAAAATATTCTTTTCACCAGTATTCTCTTGCACAATTGTTAGGCTGTCTTCCAAAGTCTAAATTTCTTGATTTTTAAGTTAAACAATGTTGTTTGTTTGGTCACCATAAAAAAGCCCACAAAGTAAACAATCTATCCCTTTGGTTTGTGACAAAATAGAGTATGAAAGATTATAAACCTTAATAAATTAAGATTTAATTTATATCTATGCAACATGAGGGGATGACCTAATCTTTTATAAAATAATGATTTTTTAAAAGTTGTTTCTAAACAAACTGTGGCTTCAAAACAAAAAGATAGCTTGGTTAGTTTCAAACATGTAAATACCCCAGTTACACTGAAAATGGAGGAAGTTTTCTTCCATCAAAGTCAATGGACACAAGAGGGCTGCTAAAACATTCCTTGCACTTCCCACTTAGGTTATTGTAGTATCTCTTTCCTAAGCACCTTTTGTCCAGTTGAGGTCACTTCTGATATCTGAGCTCAGCTGAGAAGATAAATGTTTGGGAACTGAATCCTCTAAGAGGCAAAGTATAGGGAGGGTGAGGAGTGGTGGAAATCTCCATTGATTTACTTTGTAATTCTACCATTCTATATGGTAGAGATAGTACCTAAATGTAAAGAATTACTGTCACCATGCCCAATTTGGCCTGAGTTGAAATGGAATGTGTTGCAGATAATGCTTCTGTTAAATTTTCTGGTTAAATAGTCTGATGGCCCATTCACTGGTGTGATATTTGTTTGCTGGCTTTCACGTGTTGTAATAATATGGTTTATTTTTCAGACTAACAGGGATGCCAAAGGAAAAATATGATCCTCCAGATCCTCGCAGAATTTACACCATCATGTCAGCAGAGGAGGTAGCCAATGGGAAGAAGTCCCATTGGGCAGAATTGGAAATCTCGGGTGAGTTACCAGATAATTACTTGTCTATCAGGTGGAGTGGGCTGTTTGTTTCTCAGTTACTTGAAGGCAGATAACTGCCTGCCTGATAATTATATTAGTGGCTCAGCAAGTGTTTGTTGGCAAGCTCATGCATATTGCCTGAAGCCTGAATGCTTCAAGATCTCTTCTGTGAACTGCCTAAAAATTCCATGTGGTAGGGTGGAAAGAATTAGAAACACACATTTACAAGGGAGAAAATTTGATTTTTTTGATGCACGATCAGCAGGTTGGCAGTTCAAGGCCCAGGTGCTGCATGTTGGGGTGAGCTCCCATCACTAGTCCCAGATTCTGCCAGCCTAACAGTTCAAAAGCATGCAAATGCAAGTACATAAATCGGTTCCACTTTGGTGGGAAGGTAAATGGCGTTCTGTGCAATCATGCTGGCCATATGGTCACAGAGTAGTCTTTGACAACGCTAGCTCTTTGGCATAGTAACAGAGATGAACACTGCCCCTATGGCAGGCACGACTTAACAGTCTTATCAACGGGGAATACCTTTACCTTTAAAGCAGAAAATACAAACTGTTTCAAAATTATTTTTATAAATCCCCCTCCCCCCGTTGCTTCAGCCTTTCCTGCTGCTGCAACCTGTAATTATGCATTTGAATCAGAAGTTACGTGAGACAGATAATGTGTGCTAATAGAAAACCTATCACCTTTGGCATAGAGATTATAGGCTCTGTAGGTGGATTGAGATCACTAAATGATTCATTCATTTATCTATGCCAGGGGTAGGCAACCTGCGGCCCGGGGGCCGGATGCGGCCCCATGAGGCCTTTGAACCGGCCCCAAGCCGGTCCTGCCCCCCCCCCGCCATGATGATATTGATTATTGTTGTTATTACTTGTTCTTGGGGTTTTCTTGGCAAAATCTCCACAGGGGTTTTGCCATCATGGCTTTTCTGGGGCTGAGAGAGTGTGCATGCATATTTTTAAATTTTATTTTATTTTATTTTTATTATTATTATTATTATTATTTTTTGCTTCGGCCCGCCAATTGTCTGAGGGACAGCAACCCGGCCCACAGCTCAAAAAGGTTGCCTACCCCTGATCTATGCTGTCTGTTTTTCTTTCTTGGAAAACTTTGTCATGTCAGTACTTACTGAAGTATATAGACAAACCTACTTGAACCCTTAACACTCTTTACATGGTCTTCATTTTAGGTAGAGTGCGAAGCTTAAGTACATCACTTTGGTCACTAACGCACTTGACTGCTCTCCACCTCAATGACAACTATTTGACTCGCATTCCGCCTGACATCGCTAAGCTTCAAAATCTGGTTTACCTGGATCTCTCATCCAACAAACTCAGAAGTTTACCAGCAGAACTAGGAAACATGGTATCTCTCAGGTGAGAAGCCTGTTGTGTCCACCCAAGTATGTGAAGAAACTTTTTAGCTCATAGTAATTTAGCTGTTGGTGCAGACACTTCCTTTACTTCTAACTGTAGAACCTTTTGCAGATTTTTTACACAGTGTTGGCTATGGGGCTACAATTTGAACTGTGAGATTCATATTTTCAAGTCTTATGTATATTTCTGTGCTATTGTTGACACCAGCTAATGAGAAGCATTGATTAGGTTTTGGACATGTTTCCCAAAGGAATATCAAAGCTGTTTTGTAGATGTTTTGGACAATAAACAGAATATTGTTGTTGTTAACTGGCCTTGGATTGACCTTGACTCATGGAGACCCTGTGCATGAGACATCTCCAAGACCCCCTGTCTTTCACTGCTCTGCTTAAGTCTTGTAAATTCATGCCTGTGACCTCCCTAATTAAGTCTATCCATCTGCAGTCTTCCTCTCTTTCTGCTGTCTTCCACCTTTCCCAGCATTATAGTCTTTTTGCATGAGTCATACCTTCTCAGGATGTGGTCAAAGTATGACAGCCTAAGTTTTGTCATCTTGGCTTCCAGGGAAATTTCAGGCTTGATCTGTTAAAGAACCGATTTGTTTGTCTTTTTGCCTGTCCACAGTATCCTGAGCACTCTTGTCCAGCACCACATCTCAAATGAGTTCATTTTCTTTTTATTCATTTTTTTCACTGTTGAGCTCTTTGTGAACATAGAATATGTAAACCCCTTTTAAGCTGACTTTACTAAGATGAATTTATTTGCTTCTGTTTTAGGGAATTGCTTTTAAACAACAATTTGTTACGAGTTTTGCCTTACGAACTTGGACGGCTCTTCCAGCTACAGACACTAGGTTTGAAAGGTATTTTGTGCATGTCTGAATACATAATACCAAAAACTTTTCTTGTGATTCTCTTTTCCCTCCCTTCTTTCCTGTACCAATATCTTGCTGTATGTTAAGGATTTATGGAGAGATTTTGTAGGAGATACTGGTACAGGTTGACTCTCCCTTATCTGAAATTTTGAAATCCAAAATATTCCCAAAAAAAACTTTTTTCATGGGTGGCTGGGACAGTAACATCTTTCCTTTCTGATGGTTCAGTGTACACAAATTTTGTTTCTTGAACAAAATTATTGAAGCTATTGTATAAAATTATTTTCAGACTATGTGTAAGGTATATATGAAACATAAATGAATTTTGTATTTAGGCTTGGTCAAAGTATCTCATTATGTACAGGTATTCCAAAATCCAAAAACCTCTGAAATCTAAAGCACTTCTGGTCCCAAGCATTTCAGATAAGGAAGATTGTAATGAGTTTTTAGCCCATTGTTGTTGTTTTTCGTATTCTTTATTTATTCAGAATAAATAGTTACAGCAGTCTTGAACAGTGTTTTTGTTTTCTTTTGTTTTGCTCTAAATTTCTGCATGATGTCAAGCCCTTTGTATAAGAGTATAGCATGCACATTAGTTTTGCATTTTGTGCACTTTTCCCAAGTACATAGGAAAAAACAATGTAAGGAGATTAGTTTTTTCCCCCTAGTAAAATGACTAAGTTTTTACTGCAATGCTGCACAGTTTCTCACATTCTGGTGCAGTTCTCAAAAAGGATGCAGTTTGTTTTGTGCCAGGAGCAAAAAAGGTTCCTACAGTTTGCAGGAGCTTTGATATGCTGCTTTTCTTCCAATGTAAGTTTCTTGAGGTGTCAGTAACTCCAGATTTAACCCGTCAGGAAACTGATGAATTTTTGTTTCATCTCTACTTTGATATGTCTGCTTAATCATTATTTCTGTAGTCATGCTTTAAGTAAATGGAGCAACATATGCCCATATTCTTCATTCCCTACTTCTGCTGTTTCTCCATTGTTTATTTTATATAATAAGCAAGCTTCTTGAAAACAGTAACGGATGCTTTTCCTATGTATCTCTGAGGTTATCTTTATACTTTACACTGATGGTGCTGTATTAACAAATAATAATATAGAGCAGGGGTCAGCAACCTTTTTTGCCGATGGGCCGGGGAGAAATGGCATTGGGGGCCAGCGCGCACACTCATGTGCATGCACATCCCCCCGCGGGTGCCCATGCCACCATTTTGAAAAAAATGGCGGGTACCCCCCCCCCACGTGCGCATGTGCACGGCGGTGGGCCTCCCCAGGAGGGCTCCCTCCAAGAGGCCCAGCGCCGCCGCCAGTGCCCCCAGGAGGCTTCCCTCGGCGGCGACAGGCCTCCTAGTGGCCCAGTGCCGCCAAGGGTCCCCCCAGGGAGGCTTCCCTCAGCGGCAGTGGACCTCCTAGAGGCCCGGCGCCACCGAGAGTCCCCCCGGGGAGGCTTCCCTCAGTGGCGACGGGTGTCCTAGAGGCCCAACGCCACCGAGGGTCCCCCCGGGGAGGCTTCCCTTGGCAGCAACGGGCCTCCTAGAGATGCAGCGCCACTGCGGGTGCCCCCCAGGAGGCTTCCTTGGTGGCAACGGGCCTCCTCCGGGGCGCCATTTTGGAAAGCAAAATGGCGGGGGCAGGGGTCCGCAGGCCGTAGGTTGCCGACCCCTGATATAGAGCTTTACATAATAATATACACAGAACATATGTGCACGCATAGAATGTATGCACATGCAATACACATACACATTCTCTATCCCAAGGTAGAAGAACAGGCAGGAAAAAACTAAGCCATCCTGACCAAAGGCCTATTTAGTCCAGTATTTTGTTCCCACAATGGCCAGACAGATGCCTGTGGGGAGCCCGCAAACAGAATGTACATGCTATAGTATTTTGTTTGTGTTTCCCAGCAACTAATTTTGAGAAACATACTGCCCTATCAGTGCAAATAGCATATAACAATTGTGATTAGTAATCACTGAAAGCCATATTCTCCATGAATTTGTCCAATCTCTTGTAAAGCCAAACAGAAAGAGAGAGAGAGAGATGGCTTCCTGTACTGCCTGTTTTTGCACCACCCTGGGAAGTATCTGATCAGAATATTGGTTAATGCTTCTAAACTAATCATGTGAAGAAAAAAAATGGCTACAATCTGGAGGACACAAAGGCTACAATGGGGTTTTGCTTGAAGGGATATCAAACATAAGAATTATGGAGCATGAGTTAACTGTTTTCTTTCTGCTCTCCTGCTTCTATACTACAGTGAATTTCATAATTTAAGTCCAGCTTTCCAGTTGGTTCACTGATAACCCATGTGAAGTATTTTCCTTGGGAATAAAAATACTGTCTCCCATGTCTGCTTCTTAAAAATTCTGAGGGACATAGTTAGGATAGAAATACTTAGTCAGGAGATAAATATTAAAAATAAAGAATTGTAGAGTTGGACGAGTCCTCAAAGATCACTTAGGGTGTATCCACACTGCAGAAATAAAGCAGTTTGCTACTACTGCTGCTGCTGTTAACAGCCCTTGAGTTGATCTCAACTCATGGTGACCCTGTGGATGAAATATCTCCAAGATTCTATATCCTCTACTACTCTGCTTAGTTTCTGTAAATTCATACATAAATTTATGTATTTGATTTTGATTTTAGATGTAAGCCGCCTTGATGGCCAAGGCTAAAGGCAGGGTATAAATAAATTATTATTATATTATTATTATTATACCCGTTGCTCCTCAATAGAGTCCATCCATCTAGCATGCAGATTTCCTCTCTTTCTGCTTCCCTCCACCTTTGTTAGCATTATAATTTTTTGCAATGAGTCGTGCCTTCTCATGATGTGGCCAAAGTACGACACGCTCAGTTTAATTATCTTGGCTTCTGGGGAGACACCACACCACTTTAATTGCCATGACTGTATCCTACAGAATCCTGGAATTTGTAGTTTAAGAGGCATCAGAGCACTCTGAGAGGCCAGGCTGAATACCTCACCAAACTGTAAATCCCAGAATTCTACAGGATGTGGCCATGACAATTAAAGTGGTGTCAAACTGCTTTATTTCTGCAGTGTGGATTAGTTCTTAGTGTAACAATGTGCCAGTAGAGAAAATTCACACTAAAGTAACCCTGACAGATTATTATTCAGCTTACACCTAAAGAGCTCCTGCAAAGGAGAGTCAACAACTCTCTGAGGTAAGCCATTCTGCTGTTAAACACCACTTCCCATGAGGAAGTTTTTCTCTTATGTTTAGCTGAAATTTCCTTTCTTGAAATTTAAACTGTTGGTTTGAATGCTACCCTCTCAAATAGCAGAAGGCACTGCTCTCTCTTCTATGTAACAGATCTTCAAATTGATGGTGACTGTCTTAGCAGGAGGGCATCTGTCCTCCTGACTAAAAGTTCCCTACTCCTATCAACTGTCATTTTCAGTTTCTTGTATTCAAATAACTTGTTGCCCACTTCTGGACATGAATTGAGCTAGTACAAATTAGATACAAGAGTATTATATGTGGTGCCACCAACTTATTGTAAATATCTTTGTTTCCAGGCAATCCTTTATCACAAGATATTCTCAGCCTGTACCAAGACCCAGATGGGACACGGAAATTATTGAATTACATGCTTGACAATCTAGCAGGTAACTTACTTTTTAAAAAAATATTTAAACAATATCCACATTATGGAAGAGTATATGTGTGTGTGTGCATGCATAGTATGTGTTTGTGCACTTTGAATACAGTGTTACCAACTCTTTGGAAGCCCTTATCAACAAAAAACTGTCTATTCTGTGCCAGGAGAAGGTCAGGTAGCTGTTGGTACATCAGGAAACCAGGTTCAGATGTCCACATAGATCTGTGTTCAGATGAGGAGCCAACTGTTTCTTGGTGAAGTTTCTTCATCAGAAAGAGCTAACCTCTCTGAACCAATTGTCCATTTAAATTAAGACTTGGCAACCTGAGATGATACAGATTCCATCTCCCATCAGCCCTAGTGAGCAAGGTGAAATGTGAAGGCATTGCAGTCCACCAGGATCTGTTGCTTATTTAAATGAAGAAAGCCAAAGAGGTCATTTCAAGTTAGGGAACTCTGGATAACTACATATCAGGTCTACCATGCTCAGAACTGCTTGTTTGAGCCATGTGCAGGTAAGTGTCAGCTGTATTGCATTGGGGAACTAAGTGGAAACTGTTTTTCCACTTCAGTTAAATCTGCATGGTATGACTATCCCTGAAAACCACTTCACCACCTGCATGTTGCTGGTGTGAATTGTTTTTTTGTGGCATATTCATATCATGAGGAATGTTGCATGCCAGCACTAAACCTCTTTTGCAACTGCTAATATTGGTGTGGGAACATTCATTTGATGGAAGTGAGTGACATAGTAAACATTGCATACATTCCTGGCAGTGTCATGGAGCCCCTAGCTTCTGAAACTTCTTTTATAAGACACGGCTATTGCCATCTGTATCAGACAGGCTTTACTTAATCCAGTACAAGAGTAACTCCATACTGTGAATCTTCTTAAGGTCACCTGCGTATATTAAAATGAGAGAGAGAAAGAGAGAGGTTTGTGTGTTTGGCCATAATTGTTTCCAAATAGCAATTAAATGGTTCATGTGACTAGAAATTCCAGTGAAGCTAGGGTTCAAAATGAAAAGGAAATGAAAGGCAGAGGTGGCGGGGGTGGGGTATCCATGTCTAACAATAATGGATTCCTTTATCCTGAGAACTTCTTTCTCAGATTCTGTATCACAGTATGGAGTATGACTATTGAAAATTTAGTTTATATATATTATGGTTTCTAACCTTCACTAATTTTCAGTCTTTTAATATTTCAGTTCATCCAGAACAGCTGCCTCCAAGGCCATGGATCACGTTAAAAGAACGAGACCAAATTTTGCCCTCAGGTAATTATGGGGCTTCCCTTTCTTCCTTTAATAAGGTGCTATAGAGGGAGATATTGTATGATGCAACTAAATTGTGTACATGTGAAGAGAACATAGACTCCACCATTGTGAGGCATTTGCAAGACACTTTGAAGACCAAATTGTTCACATTCACTCTAACTTGGATGCTATAGTTGAGACAGTTCCAGTGGATGTAATCTTGACACTTGCTTGTCCTGTATTATTGGATATGCTTCAGTTTGTACAACCTGAGGATGTGGATAGGATCCTTAGAAGTGAGAGTCTCCACATGTTTACTGGATCCTTGCCCGTCCTTACTCCTGACAGAACTTTAAGATCATTAGGGGAAGGCTTTCTTTGCTTCCACCACCATCACATGTGATAATGGGGCATCTCCCATTATCTGGGCAGCACAAATAGTCTTCCATCCAGGTAATAAAAGGTTGATAAGGTGATAGTATTAAGTCACATATATTGGCAGACAGCATCACAAGAATCACATGTCATGAGAGACAATTGGCCAGCCTGGGAGAAATTTCCAGATTCTCTAAGGGAAGTGATATAAAAACCTCAGGTAATCTTAAGAGAGGGATTCTAGGAAAGAGGAACAAATGAGCTGCTTTGGGGTCTGGGGTGTCTGTCCCAACTTCTAGCTACCCTCACAAACATCCAGGACTCACAATTCCAACTGTCTTAGAGTAGAATAGGTGAACATATTAGCTAATCGCATCAGGAACTTTTGATTATTTTACTGACTTGGCTGAAGATGACACAGACTAATCTGTAACTTGTAACTTTCCTAAGTGTGCCTGAAGGGAAGTGGTCCTTCATGAAGAGAGATACCATTTGTTACTGTAGATTTCTTTCCTAGAGTAAAAGCCTACCTTTGAAAATACTTCTCTCATACACACTCCTTTCACATGCCTTTTGCTCGATTTCATCTCACCACCAGGGTTGGAGGAGAAAAGTTTGTGCAGCATCACAGATGGAGAGTGCAAGTGGAACCCCAAAGTAACTTCTTACTGAAATACAAGGGAAAGGAGGCAGGTCAGATCAGTAGGTGGTGGCAGCTCAGTTCGTTTAGATGGCCTCAAGGGGTCCTGTTAAGGGGACCCAAAAGCCTCACAACTGTCTTGGCAAGGACAAAAGAGAGAGCCTTCTGAATGGATACTCCCATCTCCTGGAAAGCCCTTCTGTGGGAAGCTAGGCTGACCTCCTCCCTGCTTTCCTTTTGCTGGCAGCCAAAGACATTTTTCTTCAAGTAGGCTTTTAATATACAATCATTCTCAGGGTGACTTTGTCTTGGGGTACACACTATATTTATTTATATTTTAACTTTTGTATTTTAATATAATTTTATAGTATAAAAATGAAATTATTTTAATTGTTTTAAAATGTATTGGTAAGTTTTTAACCAATTTTATCTGTGAGCCACCTTGGGTCCCAATCTGGTAGAAAGAGAGCATATTAAACGAACAACCAAACAGTGGATTGTCATAGAAGGACTCTCATAGATGAATGTGCGGCTACTTTATAAATGGGGGATACCAAGAAAAGTGGAAACCCCCTTTCACAGATGCATGTGTGTAATGTTGTATATGTGTCCTCTAACGTTGCATTGCTCATATGAGAAGGTAATTGTTCAAGCTAGAGCCAATTCATAATATATGATTCTGCCCTTTAAATCTGGTAAGTTTTAGGCTGTTGTTCTTAATCTGCTTTAATTATTTATTTGGCTATAGCTTTACTCGGTTTAAGAACAATATAATAGCCTCTGATTTTATCACTATGTTACTGAGATGTATATTTCAAAACATATGATCTGGATAGATATAGTAGAAACTCTCTGAAATGCTGATTGTTTTTTTTAAAAAAAGTACACAGATGCTCACACTAATAATGTGTGAATGTTTATGTTATATTTTGAGTCCAACATGGGTAAAGTAGTCATGAAATTAAATGGAGGTAATAATTGTATATCGAATATACTGTATGTACTCGACTATAAGTCAAGAAATTTATGCCCAAAAATTGGCTCTAAAATCTGGGATCGACTTATATACAGGTCAATGCATTCACCATGGGTTGAGATCAACTGAAGGACAGTTAGCAACAACAACAGTATTGTAATATTTCTCATAAAGCTCCTTTAAAAAGCAGCCCCAATGCCCCAGTAGTAATTGCTGAAAGAGCTGAAAGAGCTGCTCCTTGCCTCAGTAGTAATTGCTGAAAGAGCTGCAAGGGCACAAGTGCGTGTGCCGTGTGTGGTGATTCCCTTCTCAATCCTATCTCTAAACCTTTCATCCTCCTCCTCCTTGCATTTCCCCATTTCCCTCCACTTTCAAGCCGATCTCCAAACCTTTCCTCCTCCTTCATTTCCCAGTTTCCCCTCCACTTTCAAGCTGACCTCTAAACCTTTCCTCCTCCTTGCATTTCACCATTTTCAAGCTGATCTCCAAACCTTTTCTCCTCCTCGCATTTCACCATTTTCCCTCCACTTTCAAGCCAATCGCCAAACCTTCTTCCTCTTTGCATGTCCCCATTTTCCCTCCACTTTCAAGCAGATCCCCAAATCTTTCCTCCTCTTTGCATTTCACCATTTTCCCTCCACTTTCAAGCTGATCTCTAAACTCTTCCTCCTCCTTCTCTTCCTCCACCTCCTCCTCCTCCTCGCATTTCACCATTTTCCCTCCACTTTCAAGCCAATCTCCAACCTTTTGCTTCTCATCTCTGAAAGCGAAGGTTCTCTTTTCCCCCCTCCATTTCCACTTTCAAGCCAATCTTAAAACCTGTCTCCTAAATTTTGCCTTCAACTTATCCACGGGCCATATCAAAATCCACAATGTTGGCCCTACAAACCTTCCCTCGACTTATACATGAGGTTGTACACGAGTATATACGGTATGCAAAATAAGGCACACCACTTGGCACATGAGGAAAGTTGGTTTTTACAAGAGTTTCTGCAATATTTTAGAAAATTGACAGTTGACACAGAAAGATACAGTTCACTCTGCTGAAATAGCTTTTGCAAAATGATGATACTTCTGTCAGAAAGAGCACAATACTCCACCATTTTCTTCACCAGACATTGACTTTTGTTTCCTCCTAGCTTCATTTACTGTCATGTGCTACAATGTGTTGTGTGATAAATACGCCACCCGACAGCTCTATGGCTACTGCCCATCCTGGGCATTAAATTGGGAATACAGAAAAAAGGGAATCATGGAAGAAATTGTGAACTGGGATGCAGATATCATTAGTCTTCAGGTAATTCTAAAAATACGATCATTTTTCCATCAGAAAATAATGGGACTGACTCTTTAATTCCATTCTTAAAATGCCAATAACAAGTCTAGGGCATGTTCATAGATCATTTCTTGTTTTTGTTGTCTGTGAAAGCTCACAGGCTTCCATACATGCTTATAATAGAAGAAAAAGTAGAGCAAATATACCATAAAAATCAGCACAATACCAAATCCCTCCCACTGGCCACCCAATATCTTCACAGTGCTGTTCATACCCATTTGACATTTTCAGACTTTGTTAGAATTAATCTTGGAGGAGGTGCATGCCATCAAGTGAGACAAGGCACCAGGTTTGTTCGTTTTTAAATAAGGGGAAATGACCTGATGCTACATAATGTAGCACTGTGTTATAGAGACATACTTTGAGGGAAGAAAGATAGTTGCCAACACTTCTGTATTCTGAATTCCACACCTATAAGAATTTTATGTATTATTTCTTAGTTCTTTTGGTTGGAACTCAGTCCCTTCACTGTGGTTGCACCCTAGTTGTGAATATCTCACATGAAGTCCTACCTTTACTCACTTCTAATCAGGAGGTGATGGCATTTTTGTTTCACTGATTTTTACTGTGGGAATGATTCTATTTTCTGTTGGTTTTAGTGATAGCTTTGCTGTCAATTTTGTTTTGGTTTTGTTTCTTCATTTCTCGCTTTGTATACCATCTTTGGGGCTCTTCTGAGACTGATAAGCAGATTATTAGTATTTTAATACATAAAGAACATTAAGGAAAGAATGAGCATGATGTAATGGTATGAGCGTTGGACTATGACTGGAGTTCAAATCCCTGCTCAGCCATATAAGCCTGCTAGGTGATCTTAGTCAAGTCACACTCTCAGTTTCAAAGAAAGGCAACCCCCCTCTGAACAAGGTGGAAGATTTGTCTTCAGGTTGCCATAAGTCAGAAATTACCTGAAGGCACAGAGCAATAAATTTTTTAAGAGCTATTATCCAAGAAGGCTAAAGGCCCAAAGCCATATCCTACCTAATACAAGGTGTAGGGAGAAATGAAGGATAATAGTTTCCTTACTTTTTTGAACTTCCACAGTACTTGGCTGCTTGGGAAATGAGATGCCATGATACATGACCTTCAGCGAGATGTAGTAAAACTCTTAATGTTCTTTAGCGGGTATATATATAGCTCTTTCCTATGCTACTGTGAAAGTCTGGGCCACATGTGAGGAATTCATACAGTGGATCTCTCCCATCTGCACAGTATCATAACCCTCCCAAAGCAGTAAAATAATGAAAGGAACTGTCCAGCTTTCTTGCCAGTTTTCTTCATCCCAGTATTAATAATGGACTGTTCATTTCCAGGAAGTAGAAACTGAGCAATACTTCACCCTCTTTCTACCAGCATTAAAAGAGCGTGGATATGATGGATTTTTTTCTCCAAAGTCACGTGCCAAAATCATGTCTGAGCAGGAGCGAAAGCATGTGGATGGTTGTGCAGTATTCTTCAAAACGGAAAAGTAAGAAACAATTTAGTCTTAAATAACTCACAGGAGATTAGCCGTGATAGTCTGTTGCTACAAAAACAGTGGCACCTTAAAGATTAACAACGTTTTATTTGGCATAAGTTTTTGTGGACTTCAGCTCCTTTCCTCAGATGAATAGTATGTTGCCTCATTTTGTAGGTATTTATAGATATGCCTAGGTAGGAGGGAGATATGGGAGAACTGAAATATAAATAACAAAAAGATTGACCTTAGCAGTAGTAATTAACAAACATAATTGCTTGGTAACTTGGTTGTTTTTGTTTGAAACAGAGTGTACAACAAAACAGTTAATAAATTAGCATCTGTTTTTGCGTTGGTACAATATTAATGAGATGAATTTCTCTATTTAAAAATGTGGAATGGATGTGCCTTATGTTTCTGGGTTTATTGAGGTCATTTTTGCTTTCCATAAATAACAATTCTGACAGTTTTTAAAATTTTAAATGTTGTGGGGTGTACCTTATTTCAGATTCACACTGGTGCAGAAACATACAGTAGAGTTCAACCAAGTGGCTATGGCAAACTCTGAAGGATCAGAAGCTATGCTGAACAGAGTGATGACAAAGGACAACATTGGAGTTGCTGTAGTTTTAGAGGTGCATAAAGAGCTATTTGGAACAGGTGAGTGTCAAGTGTTTTCAACAGAAAAGTAATGGTGTGTGAGGCTGCATGTTGGATTTTTAAAAACTCAACTCTTCCAGTGCCCCATTGCATATAAATAAGTTGGTAACAGCACAATATCATTTTGGTGAACTGCTTAGCTGTTCTAAAGCACAAGTCATCCTGGAATAACAGGCTTTCTCATACTTCATTTTGGGGATGAACTTACAAATCTCTGTAACACTAGCTTTAGTGATTTAGGGAGGTACGTTGACACCCAAACTATTTTTAATAGGAATGTGTGTGTGGATGAGTGTTGGTTTGTCCACAATACTGAAAGTATTGGTGGGCTGTCTCCCATCACCAAACTTTTTTGAACAATCCTACAAGCTATGTATAACACACTATGAGAACAGTAGTACAGTAAAACAATGTTTCTAAGCTCTGTACTTACCTAAGATCCTTTCCCCTGGAAGGATGGGACTAGAAATGGCAATCTTTCCAGACAGAACATGGGTTCTTCTCTGGAACTGTGCATCTTCTCCCCCAAGTACAGGGCTGGTGTTACGTCAGGCACTTTCTAGGCTGAACGTGATGCTTCAGTTTTGCTTCTTTTACAGCATTTTAAAATCCACTCAGCAGATCCCATGTGATCTCCTATGGGGGAAATGAACAGACATAATTGGGTTTGCAAGCTGGCTATGATAATGCAGTAGTGCTGTTCTTATGAAGTGGCATATTCATGTGGGTTGTATGTCTCAAATTGGCCAAGTACATATGATAGTTGTCTTCATTGCTTTAGGCCACCACCATAGGAACTGGATTGACTGCACAAACATTAACAAATTGGAGAGGTGATAGTTTATCCAGAACATGCCTCTGTGTATCCTGACTTACCTATGATCACAGTCATGCTGCACTGTAAAAAAAAATATGCATAAATGAAAAAAGAAAATGATCCTTCTTTATCCAGGAGAGAATGAAATTAACCTAGTTTTAACAGTTATACTTTGCTTTTAGGTTTGAAGCCACTTCATACAGTGGACAACCAGCTCCTTATTGTAGCAAATGCCCATATGCATTGGGACCCTGAATATTCTGATGTAAAACTTGTCCAGACAATGATGTTTGTCTCTGAACTGAAAAACATTCTTGAGAAAGCCTCTGGGAGGCCTGGAAGCCCAACAGCAGATATGAATTCCATCCCTCTGGTGCTGTGTGCGGATCTTAACTCGTTGCCTGATTCAGGTACAATGTGTGGTAATGTTTGCTTGTTAGGAAAATTTTGGATCATTTTCCCACAAGAAGGTAGGGAGTGGTCATTTTCAATGTTTTGTATTAATATTTTTATTTAGGGTTTAGAAGATCAGAAGAGGCTATAGCATCATATATCTTATTTTTTCCTCTATCTCTTATCTCTTATCCTTTAGGCAGGATTTCTTGCTGTGTGGGATTATGTTAGTCTTGGGTGCCATAGGAATGGATTGAGTTGGTGGTGGTTGTGGTCAGGTCTCTCCCTCTCTGTGTTTCACATGAGCATATATGTACATACAAGCACACACACAATTGCAAAAGGTGGGGAGGAGATGTGTGATCACATCTCTAAAGATCCTGATCAGGATCGTTTCTGGGGGAAGGCTTGGACATCACTCCTCAAGAGATCTTGACCAAGATCTCTGGGGATGGATGTTACAAATCCCCTACACCCAAGTGTTCCTGTGGAAGAGCACTGTTTTCCTGCCATTAGTTGTATAAAAAAAAACCACAGTCTGTTCCTTGCAGTCCGGCTGATGACTGATCCAGTTCTGTGGGGAGTAGCCTACAGAGGTTATGGTGAAGGCTGAAAGAAAAGAAAGTTTACCTGTGTTGCACACTGATAGTAAAATGGACTCCTGTTTACATATGTTTTCTGAAGAAATAAATACTGTTTGACAGTTCGGTGAATAGGATTCTTAAGCTAGAAAAATGCAGAAAGAATTGGAGATTTTGTAACACTGAACTTGAGAATAAGATTAATGTACAGGAGGTGTCTGTTAACAATTACAGTAGCCCCTCTCAATTTGCGGGGGATCTGTTCTGGACCCACCCCTCCCGCAAAAATGGTAGCTCACAAATATTCGAGCCCCTTTGAAATTAATGGTGTGTGCGCCCATGGCTTGTGTGCAATGCTGCGTGCGGGTGTGCACCCCATTTTGTCCCCCTCCGTTTGCCTCCCGCAAACGGGCGAGGGACAGGGAGGGGCGACTGTAATTGAGCATCTGGAGGATTTAGATAACAAAAGGCATAGTAATAATCTTATTACCAAAATGCCTATAGGAGTGGAAGACAAACTTTGGTGCATATACCAAAGAATGGCTCGATTTTCCCTTAGTTCTGAGCATTTGACAGTCCAAAAGAGAAAATGCATTTCAACTTATATTGTCAGAATCACATGATGTTTCAGTGATTGTGCTGGAAAGTCCAGCCTGTAACAAAACTAATTCAGGTGCAAAGTTGCTAACATAGAGCACTAGGTCAGACAGATGTTGCAAAAAATAGATTCATGGAGAAAGGACTTCGACCTTTCTTGATTGTACAAGTGCTTTGAGCTGTTTTGAGATATCCTTTATATATTTAGAAGTAAAACCCACTAGATTGAATGAGGTTTATATCTCAGTCCTAAGCACATGTATTCAGAAAACTGACTTCTCAAAGTCAAATCCCAGGAAATACTTGTAAGACCTTGGGCTCCCCTAAAGTAGCCCTTAGGAAACCAGCTTAGCTTTATAATAAGGGAAAGTATACTGAGAGGGTGAGGAGAGATGAGTGAACTGGTGTTTGCCTTGTGCTGAATTAGTGTAGTTTCATACTCAGAAGAGTAGGAAATTGCCCAGGGAAGTTGCTGTTTATAATAAAAAGAAAAATAAATCACAAGATTCATCATAACTTCACACAATTAAGTATAATTACCAATATAAGAATTCAAAAAGTAATTGTGTTAGTCTGTAGAATCAGTATGTAGAGCAGGGGTAGGCAACGTTTTTGAGCCAGGGGTCGGGTTGCTGTCCCTCAGACAATTGGGAATAAATAATGAAAGGAATAAATAAACAA
>CM034708.1:11099588-11119229 GCA_020142125.1 Phrynosoma platyrhinos | reverse complement strand
TTCTTTCAGTTAGTCTCAAAGATGCTACAAGAACTCTCTACATTCTAATATTAGGTTCTGTTAGATTAGCCAATTTGATTGAAATGCTACTTGTGATGGTATTTTCCAAACTTAGGGTGGCTAAGTCTGTTTTGGTGATATTTCTTTGCTCCTCAGAAAATATTTACACTGTCAATTCCCTTGCTGCTGGTGATGCTTGTAAAACTCTAAACTTGGGTTATTCTTAAACAATAAATAAATATGTGCTATAATGCTTCCTCAGTATTAGATAATTACATATTAAATCTATTTGTCTTTCAAAACAGGTGTTGTGGAATACTTAAGTAATGGAATAGTAGCTGATAACCATAAAGACTTCAAGGAGTTACGGTATAATGAGTGTCTCATGAACTTCAGTGGCAACGGAAAGAATGGGGCTTCTGAGGGGAGAATTACTCACGGCTTCCAACTCAAGAGCGCCTATGAAAACAATTTGATGCCTTATACTAATTACACCTTTGATTTCAAGGTAAGTAGTGAACTGGCAGAAAACAGCCAAATATTTATTTTAAGGGCATTCTAATACCAGTTCTTACTATTTAAAAAGTCAAAGCAGTTTTCCAGTTAAAGCAAATACAAAACCAATTGCAAATAGGTTTTTCTAGCCTTGGTAAACTGTAACCGAGTAAAATCCTCACTATCCAAGATAATATTAAAACTGCAGTGTAAAAACTGAGTGTTCACTAAAGTTACAATGAAGTAAAGTGTTCACTGTTGATCTAGTACAGAATACACTGTGGTTTCTTCCACTGTCCCCATCAGCTTTGCAGTTTCAACTTCTGTCATTTCCATAATTAAATAAATAATGGCAACATCAGTCACTTGATCATATTCAGGTGGCCCTCTGTATCCATGGATTCTGTATCCACAGATTCAGCCATTCATGGGTTGAAAATATTTTAAATATATACAAATTCCAAAAAGCAAACTTTGATTTTCCTATGAGGGACACCCTTTTACTAAACTATTGTAATTAATGGGACTTGAGTATCCATGGATTTTGGTATCCACAGGTGGCTGTGGAACCAAACTCCAACAGATACAAGAGCCATACTAATATACTCAGTAATTAGAATAACACAAAACTGAGGGTCATAAAAACTTTTTTTTAAATGTATGCTTGTTTTATAGGAGCCTTGTGTTCTAAATCCAAAAATGACCTCAGATTTGCTCCATTACATGCATTTTTTTACAACTTGCTTTGCTCTTTCTGTGTTGTAATATGTGACTGACATGATCATGAAAAGAATAAGAAAGAAATTAAAAGGGTGCATCTACACTGTAGAAGTAATGCAGTTTGACATCACTTTAAGTGCTGTAGCTTCATCCTATGGAATCCTGGGATTTGTAGTTTTACAAGGTCTTTAGCCTTCTCTGCCAGAGTGCTGGTGTCTCACAAAACTACAACTCCCAGAATTCTGTAGAATGGAACCATGGCAGTCAAAATGGTGTTAAATGGCATTGTTTGTACAGTGTAGATGCAAACAAAGTCTTCTAATAGACTTTTAAAACACTTTAATTCACGGATATGAAAAACAAAAACCCATTCAATAGTACTAAAAGAAATTGCACTGAAACAGCAGCATGCATAGTTGATCAAAGCTAAGTAACAACTCAGTTGAGGCTAAAAAATAGAATTTGTAGAAGAACTGTGTGTGGTATGACTTTTTTTATTTTGTTTTTCTAGTTCAGCACCCCAAAATACATTGAAAACAGCTCAGAATTGAAAAAGGTTTTTTCATTGCAAGCCTGTATAATCAGTAATTGGTCACTAAAAAAAAGGCAACGTACTAAACATATTTAAAGCTTGATAAAGTTTCAGATCAGACTGTGGTGCTGCTGAAATGCATTGATGTGCATAAAAATACATGATTTAGGTGCTGTACTGAGCAGTCAGGCACTGTTCTGCTATGAGAATCTGCATGGCCATTGCGGGATGGCACACTGCTCTATGTCATTCCTGTATCAAGGAATAAAGGCTGATTTTGGGTTTGAACCCTCATTCAGATTGTCCTAGAATTCAAAGACATAGCTATAGCTGTTAGTCTTGAAAATCATTGCACAAAGGGATCTTAGAAGCTGATAGCATGAACTTCCAGTAGACTCAAGTCAACGAAAGCTCATGCTACCAGCTTCTTTCAGTTAGGGGCAGAACAGGGCACCCCTTTGAAAGCTAGGTTGGGGCCGTGGCAATCGCATGCTGTAGCCCTAACCTGGCTTTTTGTCAGCACAAAAAGATGTGGCAAATTACCACATCTAAACGCCATGCCACCAGAGTGCTGCAAAGCTGGCCCCTGTGTGGTCGGGTAGGTGACATCAAAGCAGGTGGCGTCTAAACGCTGCGCTCCAAAGCTGGTGCAAAGGGGTGGTCTGTTTCATCCCTTAGTCTCAAAGGTGCTACAACATCCCTTTGCACTCAGATTGACATGCAAGTGAAGGGATTGCACTTGTATATTTATGTTCTAGGGACTAAATTTTTTTTCCTTACAATTGCAGGTTGTCCTTTGCAATAAAAACATAAAGACCAAAGCTGTGATCATAAACCTAGACTAGATTTCATACTTTAAACAGCATGTATCTTACATGAGTAGAAAGCTGGCGTAGCTGCAACAAAAACTATTACCATTACTCTAGATTGCTCCCCCAGCACAGGTCTTCCAAGGAAACCAGACAAGGCTGTTTACTCCTCCCTTATAAATTAAACAGATCCAGTGAGATGTGAGTCAAGACCAGGGCTTGGAAAAGTTACTATTTTAGATTCTAGCTTCCAGAATCCCAAAGACAGCATGTCTACTGTCCATGCTGAATGTGGAGTTTTTGGCAGTTGTAGTTCAAAAAACTAATGCTTCCAAGCTCTGATGAGAACCTGCTCACCTCCTGCTATCTCCCACTTTGTGATGTGTTTGTGCAAGGATAGCATTTCTCTCCCCCCCCCCCATAAGTTAAAGGCGTGGGCATACACATAGAGTAGATGGCACTTTTCATTTGTTTAACAGGATTCTGTTCTAAATTGCCATTTGTGGTTCTTTCTTGTCTCTGTCTTTTTTAGGGTGTGATTGATTACATTTTTTATTCCAACACTCATATGAACGTGCTTGGTGTCTTGGGGCCTTTGGATCCTCAGTGGCTGGTTGAGAACAACATCACTGGGTGCCCCCATCCTCACATCCCTTCAGACCACTTTTCACTGTTGACACAGCTCGAGCTCCACCCTCCATTCCTGCCTCCTCTCAATGGCATCCACTTGCCTACCAGGAGGTAGTGGAGCCCTGCCCCTTTGGAGGGCTGGGACCTGTTCATTTGTTTATGGACCTGTACAGTTGTAAATCAAAGTATGTAGGAGTGAAGTATGGCCAACCTTTTAAAAGCTGCTGCTTCAAGCTCCTTTCATTATGTGTGTTGATGATACGATTTTGCACATTTTTGGTGCATATTGGTACCATTTGGCACTAGGGCTGGAACCAAAGTTGTTGTTTGTTCCCTTTTCCAGTTTTTTTAAGATGCACATTTACACATGCATTTTAAACTGGCAAACTTTATTGGTTTCATAGAAAAGCTGCCTTTATAAACAGACAAATCAAATGGGAGGATTTGCATATATGTATACATTCATTGCTAGTTCTTTCCTTACATCTCTAGTAAAAAGAGCCTTACCTCCTTCTCCCTATTCATTGTAATTTTTAAGCACCCTGGTACAATTGTTGTGAAACATTTAAAATTGGAAATGGCACTTAATGCTTTTGTAAATTATTCACAGGACAGACTGCTTTCACCTCCTCCTCTGCCACTTACGCCAAAATTGGTGCAATATATAAGATTTTCTGACAGAAAAAAAATTATGCTCCTCCAGTGGAGACTTCCCCATTAACATTTTCTTGTGTGTAGGGTCAACCCACCAGAGTTTATTGTTTTCTAGAACCACCATTTCAAATCAGTAAGAGTTTGTATCCTGAGAAAACCTCATGAAAGCAAATAAAATTTGCATGTGGCAAGATAGCATTTTCTACTCATTGCTCTCCACTGAACCACATTCATTTCTATGGAAGTTGCAAGCTATTCAGTAGTTGTCTGTGGGTAACCTCCAGTTCTCTTTTTGACTTCTACTGTTGATTGCAGTCATGGCGTTTTCTCAGAGAACACTATAGCAGAAGTCTTTCTGGTAAAGCTCTGCAAAATGTCTCCATTATGAATGGGATCACTTTTCACAAGACCCAGCAAATAAGCTTTGGTGATCTTGGCAAACTACTGAGCAGAACAGAAAATGACTTAATGGGGGAAGAACTGAGTTGAAAAATGTGGAACAGTGAATTGTGCACTTAAAATCAATGGCAAGAATTCTTCTGTTCAGTTTTCACCATGTTCCACCCCTCTCCACAAGTTCCCCCCACTTTTTTTTTCCTTTTAAATCACAGTCCCACATCTCCAGCCTTAGCAAGGCTTCAGAATTATTCAGCCAATATTTGGGAGTGGAGTTAGAGACACAACTTGCTTCTGCTTCCTCCATGCATGTGAAGTGAGTTTTCTGGGTGAACTTTTTTTCCTTCAGGAAGGTGAGAAAGTGTTTGCCATAATCATTCCTCAGCTGGTGTTTTTTTCCTGACCCTAGTCGCCAAATAGCCATCTCACACTTTTAATGATGGTTTTGTTTTGTTTTGTTTTCTATCAAGATTGGATCTTTTTAAAGCTGTTGTTTCATTCCCAACCATTAATTGCTCTTTCTAAGATGATGTGCTTGGAAACTTTTCTATTCCCAGGCTCTTTGCAGCCATTTTAAAATCTTTGTGCACCCCGAGAGTGGAAGAATTCATAATGCCATCTCTGTAGCAGTTTGTGGCTGCAGTCTGAACTGGGCAGCTGCTGAGTCGCCTCTGTTTATTGGGGTTGGGGTTGGGCATAATTTCATCCATTGTCCATTAAAATAAATGGAGGTTGCTTAACAGCAGTCTTTTAGTGGATTGAGCCATGCTTTGTGTTTCAAAGAACAACAAAGGCAAAGTGATAAGGAAAGATGTTTTTAAGTTTTTCTGTATTCTGCTTCTTTGCTGCTATATGATTCCTTGAGCTTATATTTTAAACTTTTCATGCACTTTACTGTTTCTAGTCTCAAAATGTGATATTTTTAATAAATGAGAATTGTTTTCATTATGTGAATGAAAATTTTTAAAGAGCCTATATTTGTCTCATTCATACACTTAAAAATTAAAATAAAAAGAGTAAAACAGTTAAATTAGTTTTAAATCCTAAGGCACAATGTGTTGTATAATATGTATGCCCTAAACTGTCTCCCCTCCATACCCATTTGCTAGCTGTGTATAAAATGACAACGGAAATTTTAAATCAGGCTAAAGTAGAAAATACTCTCCCTTTTGTTTTGGTGGGGATGGGGTGGGGAGGAACCAGTTGCATCAGAGAAGACTTCAATTTGCTTTCAGACATATCTACAGCTGGAGAGGTTTTGCCTGACATCAGTTGAAACTGGTTGCATAGTGTGTTAAAAAATTCAAGATCAAAGCGAACACAGGGCTGCTGCTGAAAATGGCACCTCCAGTTTCTCTCTGTAGTGGAAAGTCCTCCTGCCATTTCATTATGTGTTTTCCCACTCTTTATTTCACACCATTGGCTTCCTCTGGCATGGGAGAAGAAATGTTCAATATTATGACATCAACACATGGAGGATACTTTCCATTGAGCTTCCATTTTCAAGAGCAGCTCCATGTTTCTTATAATGTCATTCTGTTCAAAGTGAAAAACAGTTTAAGAAACATGATAAGAATGAAGATAACATTCCCCTCCCCACCTGTAATATTGGTGCAGGTATCTCTTCTTATATACCTCAAACGTGTTATCAGTTATAGGGGAAAGATACTTTGGAGGACTGCAGCTCCCAGAATTCTCCATTCAGCATAGTCACATGACCATGCTAGCTGGGAGATTATGAGAGTTTTAGTCTCCACAGTAATTTTCCCCAAACTGAATGTTACATACATGGCCATGTATATATAAATTGACAACGCAATTACGATATAGTACTGGAAAGTAGAACAGCATGAAAAACTTAATTTTGTGGACATTCACCTTTTCAGTTTGTTTTTGTGCGGACACAACCTACTAGGAAGTTCTCCAGACCCAGCCCTACTGAAATGAATGAGAACTGCCGTTTCTTGTTCATTTCAGTTGGGCTTGAATAGAAGAAGATCCTTCTGGATTGTGTTCCAAGTCATCTACTGTATCTTCACTTTGGAGGCATTAAAAAAAATCTTTCCTGCTCTGGAGGTATGCACTAACAAATTTTCCTCCTCATATGTGCATGTTAACTAGCAATGTGAGCAATATTTCCTACCATACTTCACTCCCAACTATTTTTTGAGATGTTTGTATAAAATGGAGTTTAAAAATTCGCCTGTGATTGTATATGAACTTCAGAGGAGCCGGTTTATTAAATAATACAAAAAACACGCAATCTTTTGTAATGTTGTTGGGAGGGGAGGGGGAGAAATGAAATAAAAAATATTGGGAAACATTGTAAACAGCTTAAGTTCCTTCATTGACTTTTTTTCTTTAGAGCTGCATAAGTAACCAGTACAACCTTGTGCAGGTTGCAGTTAAAATGGCTTTCTTCTGCTTCAAAAATCATTTGTACTTTAACATTTTTTGAATTTTATTTATCTTTAAAAATAACCTTTCTTAAAATACCACTTTTCTCTGTGTTAAAAAAAATTCATTTCTTTGAGCAGTTATTACGTTGCCTTCAATCCAGAAAAGCACGAGAAGATATCCATGGTGGCAGGACTTTGTGGTTTATTCTCTGTGCACGGTGTAGGTGAATGACACATTTAAGGAACCGTTTTTGGTGCAGGTCAGAGATGTTGCCTTTCCATATGTGAAAGGCAAAAGCTGTACTGCTCACACACATTGCATCTGAATAGAGGAGCTAGGTGGATTGGGGCTGTGTCTACTGTATATATTCAACTATTAAGTTGACCTCATGTATAAACCAAGAGCAGATTATGGGGCCAAAATTATGGATTTTGATGTGATCCAGGGATAAGTCGAGGGTAAAACCTGGGGGCATGTAACAGAGGATCTAGGATGAAATAAAGGAAAACAATGGTGAAGAACTTAGAAAATTACAGAAGGCATAACTAGGCTGGATGAATGAAATAATAGAGGGGGGATATTGCTTCCAGGACAGATTATACTCTTGCCCTTGACCAGGGAATGGTTCTCTTTTAAAAATAAGTTAAAGTACAGGACCCATGGATAAATCGACTCAGGTTTTTTGGGTCCATTTTTTGACTAAACGTTCTAGACATACATGAGTATATACAGTAGATGTCAGCATTTAGTTGATTCACATTACCAAGTGAATGAAAACACAGCAAATCCAAGAGTTCTAGATGTGTACATTTTTCAGTGTTGTTCCGCAATGCTAGAAATTTGGGCACTGAGGGAAAATGTCATTATCTGGAGAACCAGTGCCCCCATTTTGCCCCACACATGCTTGTAGCTATATCTTTGGGCCCTCCCCCAAGCCCCATAGCTGCTGTGATCCTGTGCAAGCATGGCACTTTGGGGGTACTGCTGTCACCCAAATTAGAATAGACCTGTAAATGGAGAGGGCACTTTTAGATTCAGCACCCCATGTGAAGATTACATGGCTGTGAACGTCATGGTAACCTCTGCACACTTATACAGGCACTTCCTTAAATGCCAACCACTGGTTGCCAGGAAAGCAGCAGAAAGCATGGCACAGGTTTCACAATTTCAGAAGATAAATTGTTTAAAAATTTACTGTGTTGTGAAACTAACCCACTGATCCCATTCTCCAATAGGGCATCAATTCAATTACTCCTTTCAACTAGAGAAGCCCCATTGAATCATATGCTGAATTTAAAACACGTGTCAAACTTATTTCTGCAGTGGATGTATTTTAGTGGGGACTTTGAATTAGATTTTAGCCTACATGCTCCTTGTGTGGATCTTACATATGTAGGGAAGCTAGCTGAGAAAGGGCCTTTGCAGACTGCTAGAAATGGTGCAAATTGAGACCACTTTAACTATCCTGGCTCAGTGCTAGGGAATCATGGGAATTGTATTTTTTACTGAGACATAGAGCCTTTTCTGTCAGAGAGCTCTGGTGCCACAATAAACTACAGCCCCCACGATTCCCTAGCACTGAGTCAGGGCAGTAAAAGTGGACTCAATTTGCACTATTTCTGGCAGTCTGCAAAGGCCCAAAGTCTGTCAGCTCTTTCTCCAACGTGAGCAAATGAGAGAGAGTTCCTTGGGGAAGAGTTTGACTGGTGGCTTGGTTCATCATATTAAATACACTGGAAACAACGGTGTCCTTAGGACTAAGGGGAGTGAGCTTGTACATAAGCCATCGTTGCCTTTCTACAATAAAACTGACTATGCTTAGGGTATGCCACTTTTCTGTGTTGCATCTTGGGCAACTGCAGCAGATGAAAACAATTCAGCACAGTTCTACAAGGTATTTTTCAAGTGTAGGCAATCACCCTTGTGATAATAGGTTTTTGTGCATAGGCATACAGAGAATTTGAAGAAAAATACTCAGTGACATACAAATTGGTTGGCTGATTTTGAAAGTCTGAGCATCTGAAAGGTAAATGGAAAGAGATGCTGGGCTTCAGTAATCTTGTGTGCTATTCCTGACTTAAAAGCTTTTTGTTTCTTTGTTCTTTCCTCTGTTCTCGATCCCTAACAGAAAACTGAATTTATCTTTCCAGTAAGTGTGTTGTATTGGATAAGGCCACCTTTTCAGGGAAAACGCAAGGTATAAATAAATATGATGATGATAATACACTATCTTTCAGAAATTTCCAACACTTACTAAAATAATTTTTGGCTGGCCACTGTAATCTGTAGGCAGAACCATCTATATGTCTCTCAAAACTTGAGAACTCTTGTTTCATAGCTTGGATTAGTACTTAAAGTAGACCTGTTGAAATAAATCTGTTTCAGTTAATAATGTAAATCTGAATTCACCTTCCCATGTTTATTCATTAGTTATATCTGTATCCTGTAATTCCTCCATGTGAGTCCAAGGATGCCTGCATGGCTCCCATCCTCACAACAGTCCTGCGAGGTTTGGCCAAGTGAGTGACTAACCCAAGATCATCCAGCGAATTCCATGAATCACGGGAACTTAAACCTGGATCTCTGAAGTGCCATTCTACTACATCACTGGTTCTCCAAATTACTTAATTATGCAATCTGGTAGATTGTCATTGCTCAGAGTTTCAATGTACAAAGCCTCACTTTTTGCTTAAGATGTCTTTGTGTGCAGTACATTGCAATCTCTGCAATTGTGAAATGCTAGAATATACCAATTCCACAAATTGCTGCAGAGGAAATCTGCTTTCACCTTGTTACAAATAAGTTGTCCATGTATGCTTGTGCATTAAAGCTCCTGGGTTGTTGTTTTGGTAGGAGCCAGCGTGGTGTAGAGCAGGGGTAGGCAACCTTTCCCCTTTAAGGGCCGAGGGACTTCAGCTCCCAGAAGCCTCAGCCATGTTGGCCAATAGTCCCAAGTTGGCCAATAGCTCCTGGGATTCTGGGAGCTGAAGTCCCTCAGCCCTTAAAGGGGAAAGGTTGCCTACCCCTGGTGTAGAGGTTTGAGTGTTGGACTAGAATTCTAGAGATTGAGATTCAAATTCCTGCTGAGCCATGAAAAACCACTGAGTGATCTTGGGCAAGTCATACTCTCAGCCTCTTGAGATTTGGGGTTGTAGTTTGTTGTGGCACCAGAGCTCTCTGACAGAGAAGGCTAAATATCTCACAAAACTACAATTCCCAGGATTCCATAGCATTGAGCCATGCCAATTAAAGTGCTGTCAAAGTGCATTAATTTTGTAGTGTCGATGCAGTCCAGGCTTCTTCATAGAGGATTCGGTGCTTGTTGTGTCTGCATGACAGAAAAATGCACACATTTCAGCATACTTCATATGTTAAAAGTGGAATTCGCTACCAGATGATGCAGCATTGGCTATTGACTTAAGGCCAATGCTTGAACATTTTAGTTTCCTACCCAGCATGGCCACTGACTGTGCTGACTGAGAGTTGTAGTCCAAGAACCATTATTACAGGAAGGCAACCTGTGGTTTTCCAAGCTTTGCTTAGAACTAAACAAAGTTACGGAGAATAGGTCTGATTTAACTGACCAACATTCGTTTCCTTGCTTTTCCCTGAAGACCTCTGGTAAACTGGAGGCCTACTGCCTTTATATTAGGTTTTATTTTTTAATAGTTGTATCAGTTAGAAACTGCTTGTGGGTTTTCCATGAACATCTTGCTAATGCCTATTAGAGACAGAAGAGTGATTTTCTGAATCTTCCTATGTAATCCAGCAAAATAGTTCTTGCATTCTTACAAAATACAAATAATTAAGAGTGTAGAGCAATGTAAATATATTATCATGTATTGTTATTATGTATTGTATTGGTTTGTCTTAACATGTAAGCCGCTTTGATTGCTATTATAGTAGAAAAGCGGGATACAAATAAAAGTTTTTTTATTTATTATTTATTATTTATTATTTAAATTAATGTGCTGCTGGAATAGGAGTAAATCAGGTCTTGTATAGAGAGCTTGTGCATTAAATCATGAAGACTAGAAATGTCCTCTTTTAAAATTAAAAGCGACGTCTTTCCATTTCTAGCAAACTATTTGGTGGTTTTGGGGTAGCATTTGTGATAGTAAATTGTTCGGTGGCTGCTTGATATAATTAATGATAAATTCAGCTAGAAATTTAAAGCTTTCTTAAAGCAAATTTACATTCCTTGTGCTTTACTTTTTTTAAAAAAAAAAAGTCAGTTGCTGATGCCCCTGTCATCCATCTTCATAAACCCAAAACTGGTGATAGTAGAATGTGATGATTTAATCTACGGTACTTTCTCATACATTTTCCTGTCTTGAGTAAAGTCCATGTGGAGTCATTTTCTATAATTGGAAAAAAGAAAAAACGTTAAACATTATTACATAAGCCAGGATTTTTCTGAAGGTCTTCAGAATAAAAATAGTGTAGTCGTGAACATGATGCAACACATGTGCTAGAAAAAGTTCTTCAGTTGTGCATAATAACATGCATATGGAGTTATCCACAGTTAAAAGTATTCCTGACAGATGGCCATCCAGACTCTAAACATTTCTAACAAAAGAAAGCCCACCACCTTCCAAGGAAGACTGTTACACTGTGAAACAGCTCTTACTGTCAGAAAGTTCTTGCAAACATTTTCTTGAAATCTCCTTTCCTGTAATTTCAACCCACTGGTTTGGTTCCAGCAAAACAGTTTTCAACCCCTTGAAGACCACCATCTTATCAGTGGTCTCTTCTCCAGGCAACTATGCCAAACTCTCTCAACCATTCTACATACTTATTGTGGAGCGATTTGGACATCTTTTACCCAAAGTTCTCATAAATACCTTTGGGATTGTTCAAATTAGTTTGGATACTTTATCTGAGGAACTCATACAAAATGTGAAGGAAACCTCCAGATTTATGAAATTACAGTTCCTATCATCCCTGGCTGTGACTGATGCTCTGGAAGGCCAGGGTTTCCCCAACCCTGCCTTTGTTGTTTTAAACTGCCCTTAAGTCGATCTCGACTCATGGCGACCCTATGGATGAGACATCTCCAAGACCCTCTTTCCTCCACTGCTCTGCTTAAATCCTGCAACCCCTTAATACCCTTGACCTCCTTAAGAGAGTCCATCCATCTGGCATGTGGCCTTCCTACTTCCCTCCACCTTCCCCAGCATTATTGTCTTTTCCAATAAGTCCTTCCTTCTCATAATGTGTCCAAAGTACGACAGCCTCCGTTTGGCTTCCAAGGAGGTTTCTGGCTTGATCTGCTCTAGGACCCATTTGTTTGTCCTTTTGGCTGTCCATGGGATCCTCAGCACTCTTCTCCAGCATCACATTCTCTCAAATGCATTGATTTTCTTCCTTGACAATCTTAACTGTCCAGTTCTCACATCCATACATGGTAATAGGAAATACAATGGCTTGTATTATTTTAACTTTTGTGCTGAGTTGTATATCTTTGCATTTTAGGATCTTTTCTAGTTCTTTCATACCTGCCCTCCCCATTCTTAGTCTTCTTCTGATTTCCTGACTGCAGTCCCCATTTCTATCAATGTTTGATCCCAGGGATGGGAATTCTCTTACTATTTCTATTTCTTCATTGTCTAGGTTGAACTTGTGAAGGTCCCCGATGGTCATTATTTTTGTTTTCTTTATGTTCAGCATTAAGCCTGCCTTAGCACTTTCTTCTTGGATTTTCCTTAGTAGGTGTTCCAGGTCTCCGAGGTTTTCTGCTAGTACTATGGTATCATCTGCATATCTTCCTCCCATTTTCACTCCTTCTCCTTCTGTGTCCAAGTCTGCTTTTCTTATAATATGTTCTGCATACAAGTTGAACAGATATAGTAAAAGGATGCAGCCTTGCCCGACCCCTTTGCCATTGGGAACCATTCTGTTCTGTTCTGACAGTAGCCTCTTGTCCTGAATACAGATTCCTTTTCAGGACTATCAGATGTGTTGGCACTCCCATGTCTTTAATGATGTTCCATAGCCTTTCATGGTCTATGCACTTTGCTATAGTCTTAAAACAACACAATAAGGCAGAACAATATTGCCTTCATATTGCAAATAGAGATCCAGCATGTTGTAGTTGGACTTGGACTCTAGGAGATCAGTGTTTAAACTGCTGCTCAACCATGGAACCTCAGATGGCTGACTTGGTCAAATCATATTGTCTCAGCTTAAAAAAAAGGCAAGGTGAAACCTTTGAATAAATATTGCCAGGATAACCCTGTGAAAGAGTTACCTTATGTTGAAGTTGACTTGAAGTTATAAGATAGCATTGCAAATGGAGACCTGAGGTCCAGAGCTAAAATCACCCAAGTCTCTTCATGCAGATTTTCTGGGATTGCTATGTTGTTTGTGGATTAAACCATGCACCAGTCTATATATATAGATTTAAATTACTGTAATTCAAATACATTGGAAAATATGTGTAAGGCAGGGCTCGAAAACTCCCCCACACCCCATAAAGTTACATTGATCTGCAAGAAACAGTTTGGATCACGCATAACTCAAGAAAAAGGCTGACAAGACAAAACATCAACAGGGGAAGCTTTCCCCATAATGTTTAACCTGTTCAATGTCTGTCCACCATATTGCTTTCAAAAGTATAAATAAGAGAGAAAGAAGAAAAGATTTTTTTAAAAGGTCTCTTTAATAGACCGTAATTTGTGTAGGATCCCAGGACTCTCAGCCCAAATTCTGGAAAGGTGTTTCATCGTCTATGGATAAGGGATAACCTGAACTGGAAAAATTTTATGAGCTAAAAAGAAACTATTTAGTAAACCCCCTTTTCCCTTACCTTCCTTCCTTTTCTTCATTATTCTATCCTCATGTTCTAATTGACCTGTGGGGATAAGGAATTTCCCACCTCTTTTTTCCTTTCTATTTCTTTAATTTTGTTTGATTATGATTGCTAATGTCAATTTTTATGTCATGATATTTGAAAATGAATTTAAAAACTGTACTGGATCTGCTCTCCATTAGTTTCAAACATCAAGGAAGGAAAGCAGTCAAGTTCCATTATTTGTAAACCATTTTTGTGAATCAATATGTAGAGAGATCTTGTAGCACCTTTGAAATTAACTGAAAGAAAGAAGTTGCCAGCGTGAGTTTTCATAGACTCCCTCCTTTTTAAAAATGAATATTAAAAGCAGTACCTCTTTATCAACTTTTTAAGAGCTTCTTGAACCCATGGAGCATTAGGGTGGACACAGATCTTCCATTTATTTTTCAGGGTTAAACTGAAATGGAATTAAGATAAGAGGCAATAAGTCTTTTGCTGCATATTTTGCCCCCAGTGCCTTTGTATGATACCTGGTAGCTAAATGCAGGCACGTACATGATTTCTGTCCTTTGGCAGTGAATCCCATGAGGAATGACCTCAATAGACTTAATCTGTTTAGGGCTGAAGGCTGATGAAGTCTGTTTGAAACATTTGCATCTTCCCATGTGAGCCACAATGGCTTCCATAGCAAGACCTGCAAAACAGTCACATTGGGGGGAAAGAATCAGATTTTAGCACTTCCAACATTCATGCATTATTATTTAATGGGGCATATCCTTTGCATGCAAAAAACAACACCCAAAACCAACTTGTTTTAATTTCCGGCACAGATGGTGAAAAGGACCCGAGAGTATATACTACACAGTTGTGACTTAGGTTGCTGCCACACTGCAGAATTAATGCAGCTTGACACTGCTTTGGAATCCTGGGGATTTGTAGTTTGTTGTGGCACCACAACTCTCTGAATGAAAAGGTGAAATACCTCACAAAATTATAAATCCCAGAATTGCGTTGCATTGCGCCACAGCAGTTAAAACAGTGTCAAGGAGCATTAATTCTGTTCTTATGTGTAGATGCAGCCTTAGGATTCTACACCTAGAATTTTCTGCAAGAAACTTCTAACCCACTTCCCTGATCATGAGCTCCCTAGAAAAGATTTTTATGTGTACTACAAATCCCAGCACTCCATAGGAGATAAGACAGTTAAATCACTATGGAACAGTTACAGCTATGGAGTGTAAATACTCTTCAAGCTGTAGGTGATGGTCTTGGAGAGTTGCTGTCGAGATAGATGGTCAAATTGATTTGATAGAGAGGAGATCCCTGCATTTTCCATTGTTGTCCCTGTGCTTGTATTCAGCGCCTGATGAGCAGAGAGGATTGGGATCATGCCTCAAGGCTGGACTTCTGCAATGCACTGGATATTGATCTACCTCTGGATCAAGTTTAGAAACTTCAATTAGTTCAAAATATGGCAGCTGGATTGGTTTGTGGTACATATACACCAATATTAAAATCACTCCACTGAATGTCAATTAGTTTCTGAGTAAGGTACAAAGTGTTGGTTGTTCCCTTTAAAACCCGACATGGTTTAAGTCCAGGTTACCTATGGGATTGCCTTCTCCTATATACTCAGACCCTCTGGATGACATTTACTTCAGTCAGCCAAAACTAGGCTGACAACTGTTTCCCAGAGGATATTTTCTTTGGCCACCCCCAAAATGTGGAATGACCTGCCAGAGGAGATTCATCAGCTGGACATGCTGCCTGAGTTCAAAACAGCAGTAAAGATAAGTCTATTCTGTCAGGCCTTTTGAAATTATGAGTTTTAAAGTATGAATTTATTCTTTTAAATAGGTTTTGGCTTTATATGCTCTTTTAATTGATGTTACATGTTTTTAACGGGGGTTCTGCATCCAATCTGTTGTATTTTAATGTGTTGTCCTCACCTCAATCCATAGGAAGTGGCAGGTAAGAGATGATGATGATGATGATTTATAATGCCAGAGTGTGAAACATTACTTTTGAAAGGTAATCCATTCCCCATATTACTATGACAGAAAATAAATTGTTGGTGTTTCTTGTTAAAATCTAAATCAAAAAGGGTGAACTGTATTATTAGTTGGATCGCTCACTATTTGTTGTTGTTGTTAACTCTACAATCTACATGAATGGTAGCTAAACCCAGTAAGCACTTGGTAAAGTTACATTTCTAGTTAGAGGATTCTGGAAGTTATCATCCAAAAAAGTAACTTTTTCCAAATCTGGACCTGCAGTAGATTAACAAAGCTAAAATAATATGGGCAATAAAGATTACTTACCATGGACTGTAGTGATGTTGGTGGCAACCAGTGCCAAAGTCAGGATCACAATCCACTCCTTCATCCTGACAGTCTTGATATCCCCAGCAATAGTAGTTTCAAAAAGTTCTCCTCTTTATAACCATCCCCAAAAAGGGAAGTTAGAGATATTGCCTCTGATAGCTAAAAAATCCCCCCACAATAAACCAAAGAAATCACATTAGACAACAATATGTGGATGCTTGTGTTTTAACTTCCCTAAGTGTTCTTCCCCAGAGCTAAATAAAGTAGGTCAGATCAAAGGGTTCATCCAGAAGCTATGCAAATATGAAACAGAATGTAAGGAGACATTCCACCCCATTGGGATGGCTGAAGTTCCCTCACGAAGGACCCATTGAAAGGAGTGCTGTGATATGAGACTTGTTATAATAGGATACACAAAGAGAACCTGGCCCATTAAGTCTTCCAATTGTAAGTTTTCATATCCATTTTTGTAGTTAACTGCGCCTGAGTCAATCTCAACTCATGGCGACCCTATGGATGAGACATCTCCAAGACCCTCTGTCCTCCACTGCTCTGCTTAAATCCTGCAACCCCTTAATACCCGTGACCTCCTCCATAGAGTCCATCTATCTGGCATGTGGCCTTCCTCTCTTCCTACTTCCCTCCACCTTCCCCAGCATTATTGTCTTTTACAATAAGTCCTCCCTTCTCATGATGTGTCCAAAGTACGACAGCCTCCGTTTGGCTTCCAAGGAGGATTCTGGCTTGATCTGCTCTAGGACCCATTTGTTTGTCCTTTTGGCTGTCCATGGGATCCTCAGCACTCTTCTCCAGCACCACATCTCAAATGCATTGATTTTCTTCCTATTATCTTAACTGTCCAGCTCTCACATCCATTCATACGTGGTAATAGGGAATATGATAGCTTATATGATTCTAACTTTTGTGCTGAGTTGTATATCTTTGCATTTTAGAATCTTTTCTAGTTCTTTCATAGTCACTCTCCCCATTCTTAGTCTTCTTCTGATTTCCTGACTGCAGTCCCCATTTCTATCAGTATTTGATCCCAGGTATGTGAAAATGTATCCATATTTTCTTGCAAAACTGCAAATGGGGAATGCCCATACTCAGTTTAAGGCAGGAATGATGATGATGATGATGATTTTTTTTAACCTTCCTCTCCCCCACGGATCAAGATGGGGGACAACAACAATTAACAAACAACATCAGTTAAAACACACATCAATTTAAAAGGACAAATAAGATGTGTGCGTAATAAAACAACCCACATCTAAAATTCATTTTTTAAAATTCAAAATTTAAAAGTTATCTGGATAAGCCTGCCGGAAGAGGCTGGTCTTCAATTCTCTTTTAAATTCAGACAGTGCATTCAACTCTCACATCTCTTCCAGCAGGTCATTCCACAATCTAGGGGTGGCTGAAGAAAAAGCCCTCTGGCTGACAGTCACCAACCTAGTCCTGGCTAACTGGAGTAAATGTCCGCCAGAGGACCTGAGTTTATGGGGCAGATTATATGGGAGGAGGCAATTGTGTAAGTAACCAAACTATGTAAGGCTTTAAAGGTAATAACCAACACTTTGCACCTTGCCTGGAAACTAATTGGCAATACTGGTGTAATGTGATCTCTCTTGGATGTCCATGTTTTAAACCAGCTGAAGTTTCCGAACTTGGTACAGAGGTAGCCTAATGTTCAGCACATTGCAGAAGTCCAACCTTGTGGTTACCAGCATGTGCACTACCATTTTCTGGTCCTCCAGCCATAGGTAGGAGGGGATGGGAAACCTTTGGCCCAAAGGCTATTTCTTGCTCGCAACAACCCACCTGTCTAGCTCACTTAGGACCAACCCCCTTTGGGAGGCTCTGCCCCATAGGAATGCCTGGGATTCTTCCCATTCCTTTTTTTTTTTTTTTTTTTTTTTGGCTAGAGAGAGAGATAGAGAGAGAGAGATGTGGCAGTCAGGCCCCATCTCTTCTCTGATGTCCAGTTTACACTTGGGGCCTTTAGCACAGTAGCAGGTAGGGATGTAGACACGAATCAATTGATTCGGACTCAAGTCGCTTCAACAACTTGACTTGGATTTGACTTGACAAAAATGACAACAACTAGTTCTCATGAGAAATGTGAAATAAGCTGACCTATTTGTAATAGCCAGCTGCACTGCTGAGTGGAGGTTTACAACTGTTGCAGCAAAAGCTCTAATACTATTCAACAAACTACAGAAGAAATTAATAAGAGCCAGCATGGAGTAGTGATTTATGCCTTGGATTATGACTGAAGAGCTGCGTTCGAATCCCTGCTCGGCCATGAAAACACCACTGGGTGACCTTAGGCAAGTCACTTTCTCAGTCTAGAGGATGGCAATGGCAAACCCGCTCTGAAGAAACTTGCCAAGAACACTTCGTGATAGGTCTGCCTTAGGGTCACCATAAGTCAGAAACAACTTGAAGGCAAAACAACAATTTACATATTCAACTGCAAAGGCATACTGGATTGCAAAGGAAGCATCTTTTTGTGTTGCAATGGATGTTAAATTTCCTGGACTTTCCCAGTAGCCACATGGCCAGAAGGAAGAGATGGCAGCCTGAAAGATATATCCTTCCATACCATCTGAACTAAGAACAAAAACAGCAAAATGAAGGCCTATGACAAACATCTTCAATGTTTTTTCTTCTGTATGGTTTTTAGCACCTTGCCTGATGAAGAAGCCAGTGGAGCTTCGAAAGCTCGCAACATGCATATTGTGCATTTTGGTTGCCCCACTAAAGATATCACTGTTTGGTGGGTTTTGGATGTTATGGGATCAACAACAACACAGGTATCCTGACCCTTGGACTGCCAACTCATTTACCTCTCTGTTTTTTCTCATGCCTTTTCCTGGAGTAGGCTAAGCTGCTGCAGCATCCAGGTCTCAAACCCCATTTAAAACCCAGATGTCCTAATAACTTCCACCACTTAGAGAGGATGTCGGAGACTAAAAGGAGAAGAGGAAGTGCCTTGCAATATAAAATATTAATAGAATCCTTCCATCTTTTCCTTTCTCCAGTTGCAAACGCTTCAGTTTGCCTACTTTCTTCCCCATCTATCAATCTGTGTCCTCACTTCAGACCTGTTCATCTGAAGACAGCAAAATTCATTTCACTCTTCATTTCCGGCCCTCTTTCTGTGGTACGGTTCCTGTTTCTCCCCCAACTTTGGATGTGTGGATTCACATACTAAAGATTGCCCACACTTTTCACTCTTATATTTCCTGTGTTCCCATTCCTTTGGTAACTGGCCAGCCCCTTAAAAGCTCACTTAAACTCCAAAATTATTGCAGTTGCATCTACACTGCAGAATTAATGCAGTCTGACACCCTTTTAACAGTCATGACTCACTGCTATGGGATTTGTAGTTTTGTGAGGTATTCAGCCTTCTCTGTCAGAGAGCTCTGGTGCCATAGCAAACTACAAATTCCAAGTTTCTCTAGGATGGAGCCATGACAAATAAAACAGTATCAAACTGCATTCTTTCTGCAGTGTGGCAACAGCCTGTGATGCTAGAAATTTGGAGACGGAAGGAAAATGTTATTCAGAAGCAAAAATGTCATTGGGGGGATTACTAGGTTGCACAACCTCCAAGGAATACCAAGTTGGTGGTTGTTGTAGTGTGGCTCCAAGTCATTTTTGACTTACAGAGACCCTAAGGTGAACCTGTAGCTTCAGAAAACCCTATAAATTTGTGGGGTCACCATCAGTCAGCTGGCCAGTTGAAGGCATGCAACACACACACACACACCACAGAGAGAGAGAGAGAGAGGAAACAGAAGGGGAAACCCAGTGAAAATGCACTTGTGGAAGTTTTATGTTCTACCAGTGGCATATAAAATTCTAGCCATAGTCAGAGCTTAT
>CM034708.1:11069759-11083671 GCA_020142125.1 Phrynosoma platyrhinos | reverse complement strand
CACTAGGTGACCTTGGGCAAGTCACATTCTCTCAGCCTCAGGGGAAGGTACTGGCAAATCTCTCAACAAATCTTGTCAAGAAAGCCCCATGATAGGTTCCTTTTAGGGTTGCCATAAGTTGGAAATGAATTTAAGGCACACAACAACAGCATAATTGTGTTCTATGAAAATACTTCTGCTGACTTTCAGCCTTGGAAGAAAGGTACTTTAGTTTTAGATATATTTTATGTGTATTTTTTCCCCCTCTCATTCTTTTTTTAAAAGGATTTGCCACCACTGCTGCCACTCTCTTTCCGATGACCTTCCATCACTGGCAGCCTGCACTGAGCAGACCCACCTGTCCTTTACATCGCTGGCTGAAGATCCATTCATCGCTAGCTGCAGATCATTCAGAAGCAACCCAGCAAATTCCTCCTGGCTTCAGGATCCGATGTGATTGTAGGGCCTTTGCAGCCTCATCTTTCTCCTTCCTTCTTCCCTGAGCCTGTGGATTTTAAGGTGGTGTTGCACAATGCCAAAACGTAAATGCAAATTTAGTGAACGTTTAGCAAACAAATATAAATTATTTAGAGATGGTAGACATAAATATGAAGCCGAGTGCCTCATTTGTCCTCCAGGAACATACATTTCGGTAGCCAATAAAGGTAAGTCAGTTGAAAAAACATTTACATTAAATTAAATGTATTAATTTAATTTAAAAACATTTTAAATCACATAGTATCTATTTCAAAAAAACTGTTTACTCTTTACAGGGTCACAGGATTTGGAAATTCATCTCCAATCCCAGAAACACAAGAGGAACGCCCAAAATTACTGTAACATTGTGGAGTTATCAAGTTTTTTCAGTCAGTTATCAAAGTCTACACAGTTGGTAAATGCAGCAGAAGCGGCTCTGGCATTTCACACTGTTAGCCACCATTCATTGTATCGATCTATGGATTGCACACCTAAGCTAAATGCTGAAATTTACTGTGACTCTGACATCGCCCAAAGTGCATCATGCCCTAGGACAAAGACTGAAATTATAATAAACAAAATTCTTGGGCCGCATTCTGTTGATGTGACAATACAGTCCTTGAAAGAGATCTCGTGTTTTGGGGTTAGCATAGATGATAGCAATCATCTGTCTCTGAAAGTGTTCCCAATTGTAATCCAGTTTTTTGATTATAAAGCAGGAGGTATTCAGAGTAGAGTTATAGAGCTTGAAGCAATTCCCAATGAAACTCCAGACACCGTTTCCTCCTACATAAGTGATACACTGAAACACTTTAATATTCTTAACAAATGTGTAGCATTTGCTGGTGACAATACAAACACTAATTTAGGGGGGCTTAAAAGGGCTGAGGGTAACAGTATTTTCAGCAAATTGAAGAAAAGCGTGAGCAAGAATTTAGTAGGCATAGACTGTCCGGCACATATCCTTCACAATACTATTCAGCATGGGGCTGACTGCTTGGGAGTTGATTTGGAGTGTGTAGTCATCAAACTGTATCATTATTTTTCTACTTACACAGTAAGAACAGAACAACTTAAAGAGTACTGTGAATTTGTTGATACAGACTACAAACAGTTACTGTCCCATACCAAAACCAGGTGGCTATGTCTGTTTCCAGTGATTCATAGAATACTTGAGACGTACGAAGCTTTGCAGTCATATTTTTTGTCTTTGCCTAGTCCCCCTAAAATCCTGAAGGATTTTTTTTCCGCGAGGTTGAGTAAGGCATATTTGTGGCACCTACATTCATTAATGTCTGTTTTTTATGACAATATCAAGGAGATTCAAAAAGAAAGAAATTCCATAATTGACATCATGAATATAATAGAAAATGTGTCCTCCCTGCTAGAGAACAGATTGGAAAGTTCCTTTATTTCCCTTAAGACTAGAGAGGTGCTCTCATGTGCACGGGAGGAGGGATTTGATAGTGAAGTGGATTGTTTTATGGAAGAAGCAGTATCTCTGTACAGGGAATGCTATGGTTATTTAAAGAAATGGAGTGTCTCATTTGCAGATTTTCACTGTTTCAAATGGATGGATTTGAAAGGAAAGGTACTCATGAAAGATGTGGAAACATGTATACACTTTTTGAGCGAAAAGGGAATCTTGATTGATGATGCAAAATGTTGTGACCAGTTGTGTAATTTGAACAAGTTTCTTGAACACTACAGCACAGACCTTGAAAGTAGGTCATCTAATGATAAGTGGGTTAAATATTTTGAGAGTTGCAAACATGACGAATGCCACTCAGAACTACTTAAAATGGCAGAATATTTCTTTTCACTTCCAGGACACAATGCGGATCTTGAAAGTTTCTTTTCCTTGATTTCAGCACAGTGGACAAATGAAATGAATAATTTAAACGTGGATTCAGTCAAGGGTTTGTTGCTAGTAAAGTACAACTTTAAGCATTTGTCTTGCTCAGAGTTCTATAAGTACATTGTAAGCCAGCAAGGCATTTTAGCAGAAATAAGTTCATCAATAAAATACGAGTGAGTATATCATAAAGTACAGAACATGTAATATAGTTGTAAATAAATAACATGAAATGAATTTATATTTCTATCAGTGTTTTTAGCTTTTGTTTTATAATGTCCTGCATTTACAGTGCTACATTTTGCAGTGTTTTGTCCTCCTTTGAAGTTATGACTTCTGGTTACCCTGAAGCAAGGGGAAGGTGTGGCCTGAGAATTGGAAGTGCTTCCAGAGAAAGAAGGAAAGAGAAAGAGATTGGGCCTTTGCAGACTGCCAGAAATAGTGCACATTAAATTGAGGCACTGCCCTGGCTCAGTGCTAGGGAATCATGGGAACTGTAATTTATTGTGGCACCAGAGCTCTCTGACAGAGAAGGCTCAATGTCTCAGAAAAAAATACAATTCCCATGACTCCCTAGCACTGAGCCAGGGCAGTACCTCAATTTAATGTGCACTATTTCTGGCAGTCTGCAAAGGCCCATTGTATCAAGGGCATGGTTCTCAGTGTCTTTTTGCCTGCTGTCTCTGGAATGCACATGAACAAGCAATGTAATAATCTTTATCTGAGATTGACTTGGGAATTTTTGTTGACTCCCTGCAACTGTTGACCAGGATATGTTCCATTCAAAATTCATTTGCAGAGCTTGCATCTTGGAACAGAAGTGGCTTTTAGTCACAAGGGAAACCTTCACATGTCTTCAGGGTGACCAGACATCCCCTTTTTCCAGGACATGTCCTACATTTAAATCTATCCAGGAGGAATTCCAGAATGATGTCTTCTGTTTTGAACATGACTTAAAAGCCCATTGAGTAGAACCACATTTGCTGTTCTCCTTTGAGAGAAAAAAAAACCCCTTTTTTGGCAGCCTTTCTTCATTGCAAATAGAGGGAGAGGATGGATCCTTATAAAGTTATTTTTTTTCCTAAGTCCTAAGAGCAGCAACAGACAAGACTCAGGATTCAGAGCCTGGAGTGCATTTGTTTCTCCGAGGGGAAAAGGGCAGCATATGGCAATGGGCTACAATGAACGATAGACAAAGGAATAATTTAAATGCAGTCAAGGATTTCAGTTGCTAGTAACATACAATTTTAAGCATTTGTCTTGCTCAGAGTTGTATAAGTATCTTTCAAACCAACAAAGCATTTTAACAGACAAATATGACTGAGTACATAATAAAATATGTAATATAGTTGCAAATAAACCATATGAAAAGAATTTATATTTACGTGAGTGTTTGTAGCCTTTATTTGGTAATGTCCTACATTTCTCTTGAATGTTATACATTTTGCAGTGCTTCATCCTTTGCAGGTATGAGATCTATTTGCCCTGTATGTTTTGGTTTTTGTTGCTGTTGCTTCTCACCCAGCATAATTAAAATATATTGCCTCTGGGGGCCAGATGTGATTAGCTGTTGGCCATTTCCACACTGATCTCTTCTTGCCCTAATTATGTCCATGCAATCTTCCATGTGGGTCTGGCAGCGTTGGAATTACACACAAGCTACTTCGCAGCCTCACTCCTTATAATTTACAAACTTTCAAGTTTTACCATATACACTCGTCCCTCCACATTTGTGGCTTTGACTTTTGTGGGTTTGATTATTCACTGATTTTATTAATATGTTCTCTCCAGGAATATAGGTCCTCCAGCACAACTCTATGGTCAACTTTAACCAAAAGTCGCACTGAAGGACCTAGAGCAGGGGTAGGCAACCTTTCCCCTTTAAGGGCCGAGGGACTTCAGCTCCCAGAATCCCAGGAGCTATTGGCCAACATGGGACTATTGGCCAAAAGGGGAAAGGTTGCCTACCCCTGACCTAGAGAGAACATCAGGCATTTATAATTCAAGCGCAATTCTGTGGTCAATGTCTGGCAGATGTTGACCACAGAGTTGCACTGGATGATCTAGAGATTCTTAGAGAGGTGTTCTCTCAGGTAAAATCTTGTTATTTGTGTTTTTTCCACATTCATGGGGTCCTGTGCCCTTAACCCCAGCGAATGTGGAGGGACAAGTGTATTGGCTAAACAAGAAAGGAAGGGAAATCACTGAAAGAGAATGCTGCCCTTCATCCTGCAGAGTTCCACCGTAGTGGAACTACAAAATGTTTCCTTCTTGCCTCCAGGCTCCCCTGTCAAAGTAAAGTAGTGGCTGGTGGAAAGTGTGGGACATCTGAAAAACATCTGGATAGGTGACTATAACTAGGAGCAAAACAAGGACATCGACCATGATTCTATATTGCAGTCTACATGGTGTAACTTTATACATATGTAGCTATCTAGTAGAGACACTAAGGAAGCCTAATGAATTCTTAGATCTACTCATCTGTAACACCCAATCCCATCTGATCTTAGAAGCTAAGCAGGGTCAGCTGTGGTTAGTAATTTTATGGAGAACAATAAATACCAGGAGCAATAGGCTATATTTCAGAAGAAAACTACCTCTGAGTACAGTAGACCTTCCACATTTGTGGATTTTATTCACTGATTTGATTAATCTCTTTCTAGGAATCGCTTTAATTTCTGGCATGACTGTCGGATATTGACCGTAGAATCATACTGGAGGATCTAGTAAAGTCATCTGCTTGAATTTTATAGGGCAGTGGTGGCAAACCTATGGCATACGTGCCAGAGGTGGCACTCAGAGACCTCTCTGTGGGCATGTGTGCCATCGCTCCAGTACAGAACTTTGGCAAAGTTCATTACTAGAAAGCCAGAGGGACGCGGCACCTTGCGATAAATAAGTGGAGTTTAGGTTGCAGTTTGGGCACTCTGTCTCTAAAACATTCACCATTGCAAGTCTAGCGTCAACATCAGGTAGAAGCTGACCATAGAATTGCACTGGAGGACCTACAAATGCCTAGAAAGTATTTTCTCTAGGAATCTTTACTAGATCCTCCATAGAATCATACTGCAGCCAGCTCCTGCAAAAACAGCCTAAGATCCTAAACAAAGTCTTTTCCTAACCATCTTTGCATTCACTGAAATGTAGGTCAACTGTGGAATTGCTAAGAGATTTGCTAAGCTCTCCATGCTTGCCCGATTGAGGGCAGTGCTTCCCTGTTTATATGGGAAAAATTCAATATTACACATATGCAAGTAGACGACAGAAATCATAGAGGCCGAGTCATCCAAACTCTTTTACTTCCACAAATCTTACTGCCACTTGTCTATTCTTCATAATGCCATATGTTCACCACAAGGTCCTTATATTAAGTTCTTTTAAAAAATAAAAAGATGCACATATCTGAACCACAGATCCCAAGTGGGTTACTTACTAGACTAGAGGATGGAAATGCAGTTTACTAAGGCTCAATAGCATTATTGTATTTTTTAATTTATTTTTTTACTTAACATGTCCCATAATTGTCTTGCTTTGGATTTATCTCTGTTGAGCATTGCTACAATTTAGTTTACCAAATATATTCTATATAGCATGGCTTCATATTTTCCTTATTCTCCAAAACCCAGGGCATTTGATGGCTGGGGAAATGCAGTACAGTGGGCCCTTGGTATCCACTGGGGTTTGGTTCTAGGATGCTCTGTGGATACCAAAATCCGTGGATGCTCAAGTCTCATTAAATACAATAGCCTAGTAAAATTGTGTCCGTTATATACAGTGGCAAAATCAAGGTTTGCTTTTTGGAATTTAAATATTTTGGAATATTTCCAATCCATGGATGCTTGAATCCGTGGATTAAAAATCCGTGGATAAGGAGGGCCAACTGTACTTTTCCCACTGAATGCTTCCATAGGTATAGTTGACAGCTGCGCCAAGCAGCTGTGTTTCTGTCAATATGTAGTAATCTAGGGATGGAAAGAATCTTTGTAAATACTTAACTCCCAGATGAAAAGAGATTCCTGAGTTTCAGAAAACTGACAAGGACAATCCACGGGTGCATCTACACTGTAGAAACAATGTGGTTTGACACCACTTTAAATGCTGTAGCTCCATCCTATACAATCCTGGTACTTGTCATTTTGTGAGGCACCAGTACACTTTGGTGGAAAAGCTAAAGACCATGTAAAACTACAAATCCCAGAATTCCATAGAATGAAGCTACAGCATTTAACATGGTGCCAAATTGCGTTATTTCTACAGTGTAGATGCACCCTGAGTTATTTGAGAACCACTGTGGTACATGTTGGGTATCTACAGATACGAATCTTTGCAGTTTGGGATTTGTTCTGTTTGAAAAATGAATAAGGGGGAGTAAGTTGTGAAGAAAATACATCTTTTGTGCAGAAAACGTTATTCTCTACCCAGAAAACCTGATTTCTGCTTTTTTCTATACCCCACCCCCAAAATGCATGTGTGGCCTTTTCTTGCAGAATAAAACCTGAACTTCAAATGGTCCTCAAGAACTGTGCAATTGCCTATAAGAATGAAACTGATAAAAATTTATATCCCTACAGGGACTGCCAAAATGCACATAATGAAAAGGATATATTTTCAAATGAAGAAGATAATTTTATTGTTCAGTTTTATCACAGAAATTTACCAAAAAATAATTAAGTTTAGCATCATATTTGATTCTGTTCACATTTTTAAAGGTTTCACGGAGAGAATATAAGAGCCAAGAGTAAAGTACAATAGTGTAGGTCTTTTTTAAGACACCCTTTATCACATAGATTGTTGTTCACTAGCTTAAATCTTTTCAATCCCTGCTCTTGCAATACTTAAAACAGATTTTAAATATTTATCCTAGAAAGTGACTATTTGTCCTCCTAAAGTGGGTGCAAAACAGCCTTCACTATTGCAGTCCACAGCTTACAGATCTATGTTTTAGAAGGCAGATTACTACACAGATATAAGAGGGGGATGCAAAGAAAGCAGATAGGAAGGGCATGCTAAACCACTCAAACTTCCCTTCTTAATACTTCCTTCATCCCAGCAATTTTTCAAGAAAGCAGGTCCTTGAATTAGGTGGAGTGCGCTGCTTGCCTCAGGTGGCAGCGGATGCTAGGAGGCAGCATTTGGAGAGAGGTATGTGCTAAACAGTTTTTCCTGAAGCCAGGGGTATAGATAAAGAGAAGGAATGAGGGCATTGCCTCCCCAAATAAGAATTGTGCCCTTGGGAATGACATTGTCCTTTAGTCTCCAGATTTCCAAAATTGCAGTAACTTAAAACTCTAAAATAAATAGAGTTTAGGCATCCAAAGGAAGGGAGAAAGCAAAGTTCCCAAGGGAATGTGATCACAGCAAAGACGTGTTCTAGTTGTGAATCATTTTTAGTGTGTCCCTCATGTCAAGCCTAGAAACTTGGGGGAATGAAATAAAATTTCGTTTAGGAGACGGAAATGCTATTGGGGGGCAATATCCTCATTTTGCATGCATGTCCCCATAGCTACACCGACTGCTTGAACATCCCCCTGAGCTAGCCTGCAGCCTTCAGCTATGATGGAAGATGCTCTCCCTTTACCGGTGTTGAAGAAAGATTCAAGTGGTGCAGCTGTTTTGTGCACAGAATAGGAAAGGGGCTGCCATATTGTTTTTGTTTCTTGCTGGACGGGGGATTCTGGAAGGTATGAGCCAAAAGAACAGTGTTTCTGTGCTCTGCTTTAGACTACAAAACTGAGTGACCATCTCCACCGTGTCCACTGGTTTTTCCACTGGTCAGTCTGGACGATGCAGGGACCAATCCTCAGTTCTGGTGCAAACTCTCTGGATGACATAGGGCCAGTTCAACACCAGATCCATGGTATACCTCCCTTAAAAATGCTTAAATAAACTCGCCGTTTGCTCCAGATCTTCCAAGAAAATCCAGAGCTCTCCAGAGTGACACTGGGTGGCTGTTAGCACATTCGTCCTGCTAAGGCACCAGCTGCCACTGGCATGAGTTGCTCCCTCTGAGATCAGAACGAAGCACCCAGCAAATTGATGGACACTGGGCCCTGCGTTCTGATCTAGTGACTTGTGCTGGCAGTAGTGGCACTGGGTAGCACAACAAAATGTGTGTGTGAACAGCCGCCTGGTGTCGCTTGGGAGTGCCAAGCAACGGAGAGTACAGTGGGGCCTTGGTATCCGCTGGGACTTGGTTCCAGGACCCACTGTGGGTAACAAAATGCATGGATGCTCAAGTCCCATTAAATACAATAGCATAGTAAAATGATATCCCTTATATAAAATGGCAAAATGAATGTTTTTGCTTTTTGGAATTCAAAGATATAGCTGTGTTAGAGTCAGTATGTAGAGAGATCTTGTAGCACATTTGAGACTGACTGAAAGAAAGAAGTTGGCAGCAACTACGAAAGCTCATGCTGCCAACTTCTTTATTTCACTTAGTCTCATAGGAGTTTTTTGGAACGTATAATATTAAATGTATAATATTAAAATATTTTCAAACCGTGGATGCTTGAATCTGTGGATAAGCAATCCATGGATACAGAGGGCTGACTTATTCTGACCTATGCAGACACCACTCCTATCTCTTTTGCCTCTTGTTAGATAAGGAAAATAAATGGAAGGCAAGGCTGAGTTTTAAGACAAGGCGGAAGAGTGTCCAAAACTCAGCCTTACTTTAAAATGGGGCTACACTGCAGAGGCTTTATAATGACATCCTCTCTCTCTGTTCCTTTCAGTTCTTTAGACCTATGGGCGAGCAGATCAGGCCAGAAGACATAAGTTATTGAAATTTGCAAGACTATTTCCACAGTTGCAGGGACAGGCAGATGTCTTTTGCAGCCCTACTATGGGACATTGTTTCATGATTTATCCTAGGATGTGATACATTGGGCATAGACACATGAAATATGAGAATATGCACTGGCATTTCACATTTTCAACAGGGCAAACACATGGATGCTGAATCAAGTACAAGATCAGTAGCGTTATTCTCCAAGACAGAATTAATGAAAAAAGCAAGAAGGAAGGAAGAAATTGCATTTCACATCTGGGATTTGTGCGTTATCTTTGCTCTGCTTTCCTGGAACATCTCAGACTTTGGTGCACTTCAAGAGGGAATTTCATTCCTGTAGGAAAAATAGAGACTAAAATAAATGAAGGTAACACAGAAAAGATGCCCCAAGCACCATGCCGTATCCCACAAGGAGCTTTTGTGAACTTAACCCAGAGCAGGAAAGTCTATGACCGACCAAGATGCCTGATCCTCCAAGGGCAGCCAGTGGCCAGCTTTCACAAGCAGCTTCATTCAAGGCTATCACTAGAAGTGTGCGAGGGATGCGGACCGCACTGGACACCACTGCTCCCCAAATGTCTGCCTTTGGGCAGAAATGGGCTGTGCCATTGGCCCATATCCCTTTAAAACCCTGGAGCTCAGCGGAAGAGAAGGCATGAGTGAGGCAAGGCTCATTGAACAGAGAAAGGAGAAGCCTCAGGTTTTTAGTTAATTTATTATTATTTTTTTACTTTTAAATTTTTCTTTACCAACATCACATCTAACCAAATTTTCACTTTAACCCCCATGAAACTATGTAAATATAAATACATTTCGGCTGTGATTATGATACCATCATTTGAAGGTATACTTTTCATTTCGCTACTTGTTTGTGTCATAACCATTGTCATCACATTCGGTGATGTATGGGAAATATGATTTACAAGTATTGTGAATATAAAAAAAAAATTACTAATATTTTAGAAATACCAATCCGCCCTCCTTTTTGGCAGACTTGCCCTCCACAGATTTAACCATCCTTGGACTGCAAGCTCCTGTTTTGCTTAATGGCGGTGTGTGCATATGGCTGTGCTAGCGGGTGTGCAAGTGCCGCACCACAATTGATTTTAATGGGACTTGAGCATGCATGGATTTTTGTATCCACAGGTGTGTGTGTGTGTCCCCGGAACAGATCCCCTACAGATATGGATGTTCGACTGTAGTTTTAATTGATTTCAATAATATTAATTAGTAATTTAGTGATATTGTTTTAGTAGTATTTAACACTATATAGAAATACAGTGTGTTATGGGTCAAGGGGGGGGTAATACCATGAGTTACTTGTATCAGGTGATGCCACTAGGCTTCACTGGCTGCATATAAGGATGTCAATACTTAATATACGCATGAGATCCAAGGATCAATCCCTTGCTATCTCCAGTTAAAAGGATCACTAACAGGAGGATTGGAAATGAGCTCTCACTGCCAGTCAAATAGTGCCAGCTGCTCTTGAAAGCTGCTCTTCAATCCTATTCCCCAAGCAGTTTTTGCAGCTTGGATAGTTCCTTTAAAGTAGGAGCGGGCAACTGTGGGGTACTAGGGGACTTCATTAGCCCCCAGGAGACCTTAGCAGGCTACAACTCCCCCATTGCACCTACCACAAAAAAAGGTGGACTCCCAATACAAGAAGAGGTTGTGTGGGGTGCATTTTAGGCTCAGGAGAAGCAGTTTTTTAACAACACGTTCCCCCTCCCTGGGTTATTTTAGATCTGGGAAGTAATTTAGTACAGTAGTATTATTTTGGTAATATTTAGAACTATATAGAAATGAGCGCCACTGTGGCATAGTTGTTTGATTGTTAGACTGTGGCTCTGGAGACCAAGATTCAATTCCCCGCTCGGCCATGAAACCCACCTTAGGCAAGTCACACTCTCTCAGCCTCAGAGGAAAGCAATGGTAAACCTCCTCTGAACAAATCTTGCCAAGAAAACCCCATGATAGGTTTGCCTTGGGGTAGCCATAAGTCAGAGAAACAACCTGAAGGCGCACAACAACAAATATAGAAATACAGTGAGGTATGGGAGGAGGTCACTCCTTTACTTAACCTATGGGGGAAATGTGGGGGAATTGCCCCACACACCCTTGAAAGGGCATTTGAGGGTATAATTTTTTGACCCATAGAGGCCCTGGAGGGTTGCATGTGGCCCACAGACCATACTTTGCTTACTCCTGTTTTACACTTTGTACTAAAGCCCAGTGTGGATTCATTGACCCACTGACATGGAAGTCGCCAGCCATTCCCACAATCAAGTTAGCCTTTGGGTGAAGAAACCTTTGGACTAAAACTTTCTCAATGACTTATCATTGGCTGTGCTGGTAACACCGATGGGAGTTGTAGGTTAAATAAACCCATTCATGAGTTGGACAATATCAGCTGGGAACACCAAGTGGATCAGAAGCAGGGAAGAGACGTCCATTGTGTTGCAACTTACGTGTTTTCCATCACCTTCACCAAATTCTGCACCCATTTAGACTGTGGATCAACACACACTTTGTTGTTCCCTTTCTTCAACGTGATTCTGTAAAATAAGTAGATTTGGCGGTGTGTCTCTTTCCAAGTTTGTCCCAAGCTGGAAGACTTAGCTTCAGCAAAGGGAACTTGTAGCACCTTTGAGATTAACTGAGCGAAAGAAGCTGTAGCATACGCTTTCCAAAACACGGCAGAAATAATCCAGTTTGAGACCACTTTAACTGCCCTGGCTCAATGCTAGGGAATTCTGAGAACTATAGTTTTGTGAGACATTTAGCCTTCTCTGGGAGAGAGCTCTGGTGCAACAACAAACTACAATTCCCAGGATTTCCTAGCAATGAGCCAGGGCAGTTAAAGCAGTCTCAAACTGGATTATTTCTGCAGTGTGTTTTGGACCTGAGTCTACTTCCTCACCATGCAGCTGAAGAAATACACCAAAGGGTACATCTACACTGTAGAAATAATGCAGTTTGACACATTTCATGTGCTGTAGCTCCATCCTATGGATTCCTGGGATCAGTAGTTTTACAAGGAATTTAGCCACCTCTGCCAAAGAATGCTGGGGCCTCACAAAACTTTAAATCCCAGGATTCTGTGGCGTGGAGCCAGGGCAATGAATGTGGTGTCAAACTACATTATTTCTACAATGTAGATGCACCCCAAGTCTACAAAAACGTGTGCCACAACGTCTTGCACTCAGTCTCAAAGGTACCACTGGATCCCTTTGTATACTGATATTCCAGATGAACTGAATTCTGTCTCCCTTATATTCAACAAGAAGAAATATAACTTTCTAACCTATGAAGGAAAGGGCTTTCTGACAGAGAGGGGTAAATATCTCACAAAACTACCAATCCCAGAAATCCACAACATTGAGTTAAAGCAGTGTCAAACTGCATTAATTCTGTAGCCTTAGTCCCTTTTGCAATAAAATAACTTTTGCAATAAAAAATAAGTTGCTGGGTGGCACCCCAAAACTGACTGAAGATCAAGAAATTTGGGTCTCTTTCACTGCTCCACAGCTGTAACAGTTTGATATCCTTTTAAGTGATATGTTATTTAATACACTTTAGTCCTTTAACATTATTGTTATTGTTAATAATTGTCTTAAATTAATGTTATTGTGTTGCATTCTAAGATCCTTGGAAGTAGAATGGGCTGTAAATATTTTATTTATTGAGACCCAGCATGGCGTTGTCAGTGGTTTGAGCGTTGGACTTCAACTTTGGAGATCAGAGTTCAAATCCCTGCTTGGCCATGGAAACCAACTGGGTGACCTTAGGTGAGCTGCACACTCTCAGCCCCAGAAAACCCCATGATAGGTTCGCTTTAGGGTATCCATAGGTTGGAAATGACTTGAAGGCACATAACACATGTTAATTAATTAATAAATTTAACTGCCTAGTATAGATCCACCCTATAGGAGCTTGGGATCTGGAGTTTTATTGGAGCATTTGGAAATTTCTGTCAGAGAGTTCTAGTGCTTCTCCAAACTACAGACCCCAGGTTTCACACAATGAAGCCATGGCAGTTAACGTAGTATCAAAGTGCTACATTTGGGTAGTACCAAAGATGCCACGGGCGCATTTCCTATAGGATTAGTACAGTAGCTTTTCCTCTGTTCTTGGTCTTAATACCCCAACTCTAATCTGAGCGTATATGAATAAACCAAATTGAGCCTCTTTTCATCTCTTCCTTCACAGGAAACCCTGCCCCAATATAAATGGAGGCGGTCACTCACATTATTTCCATGATTTTGCAGGTGATTCCAGCAGGAAAGATTTCAACTCTTGCATATTTGCTAGGACGGATGAATCGGGACGTCACTCTTGAACACTTGCAGGATACGTTAATTGTAGGGTCAAAGATATCTGTGGGATACAGAAACCGGTGAGATATCTCAAGACAAGGATAACATAACATCATGCTACAACAACTGATCATGCTGCTGCTATGAAGTGCACCTCTGTGTTGCTCAGCCCTGATAAAACCAGCATTATTTGCAAGGGCCAAATGCAGCCTTTTCATTGACAACAAGGCTACAGAGGTTTCAGTTAATCTGGTTTCAGTTTCTTAAAGAAAAGACCATTGTCTTGGTTTTGAGAGCAAACTGGAACTGCTGCCACACTGCAGAATTAATGCAGTTTGACATTGGTTTAAGTGCCATGGCTCCATCCTGTGGAGTCCTGGGATTTGCAGTTTGTTGTGGCACCAGAGCTCTCTGAAAGGGAAGGTTAAATATCCCTAGTTGTTGTTGTGTGCCTTCGTGTTGTTTCTGATTTATGGCAACCCTAAGACT
>CM034708.1:11040407-11063153 GCA_020142125.1 Phrynosoma platyrhinos | reverse complement strand
AATGCCACTCCTTTTTGGGGTGGCAAAAAGCTGCCCTTAGCACCACCATCATGGTTCTTTTGCACCCCTTTGACGAAGCGTGTCTACACGCTGCACCAACAGGGCACCCTGACACTGTGTGCCATGTGGTGGGAGATGCTGCGTGACAGTGGCGTCGGAGTGGCCAGCGTGTGGTCACCTCACCCCAACCCCACCCCCAGGCCGGTCCTTTAGGCCAGTCTGCACAGGTTCTTGTTCACATAAATAACCTTCAATTATCCTTCCCTCTTTCCAGGCTGCTTCAAATATGGGAGATGCAGTGGTTCTGGGGCCTGGCAACAAGCAGTGCATGGTCAGGAAGATGCTGCAGCAGCCAGTGCAGCTGATGGCAATGCTTAGGAGGTAGAAGAGGGGCATCACAAGTCACAAGAGGTAACCACACACAACACCCTGCCTGCATATTCTCTACAGACAATAACGTTCTGGTATGACTAGAAGCTACAGCAAGGACACTCCAATATGCCAAGGAAAAGAGTCCTACAGCGGTCTCCTATCTATCTACTTCATCATGGATATCCAGAAGATGTTGTGGTACATGGAGACAACAGATATATACATGATACAGGTTGAGTCTCTCTTAGCCAGAATTCTGAAATCTGAAATACACCAAAATCCAAAATTGTCTACATGGGTGGCTGAGATGGTTACACCTTTGCTTTCTGATAGTTCAGTGTACACAAACTTTGTTTCATGCACAAAATTATTAAAAAATATTATATATAAAATTACTTTCAGGCTATGTTTGTAAGAAGGTATAAATGAAGCATAAATTAATTTTATGTTTAGATTTCAGTCCCATTGATTGCCAAGAGGTCTCATTATGTATATCCAAATATTTCAAAATCTAAAAATCTCTGAAATCCCAAACACTTCTGGTTCCAAGCATTTCAGATAAAGGAGATTCAACCTGTATTATATACACTAGCTATATTTTGACGAGAGGCCAGAGTATGCACCTACAGGGTGGTAGTATGGCTTATCCATGTATTAGGGCTCTGTTACTTAGCTACCTCCATTCTTTATTTTCTTCTGTTCCCCAACTGCACCTCTTTCTCTTCTATCTCTGCTGCTTTTCAGCAGCTGGAGATAGTCCAAATGGGGCTGAAATGGAGATGAAGTACTTGCAGGAACAGCTTGTCCAAGAGAGGACAGCTCACTCCAGCAGCATGACATGGGATAGTCCACACTGGACCCTTTGTGTCATATTAGCTATCTCTGCAATGTTTGCATTCAGTTGCATTGCTTTATACATTTGTGTTAATAAACATTTTCATGGTGTAGTCTAACATGTCTCTGACTTTTCACTTTGTCGGCACTTAACCCACAAGTTGCTGTTTGTTGTCAACTGTCTTCAAGTTGCCTTTGACTCATGTCAACCCCATGAATAAGACATCTCTAAGCTCCTCTGTCCTCAACCTCTCTGCTGAAGTCCTGCAGGCTCAGGACTGTGGTTTCCTTCATTGAGTCTATCTATCTGGTGTGTGGTCTACCTCTCTTTCTACTGCCCTCCACCTTTCCAAACATTATTTTCTTTTCTAATGAGTCTTGCTTTCCCATGTGTCCAAAGTATGACAGCCTCAATTTAGTCATCTTGGCTTCCAGGGAGAGTTCACGTTTGATCTGTTTTAATACCCACAGCATCTGGTCATTTTGTGAAGGCAGATACCATTGCCTTTGGCCCAAAAAGTCCTGTGATGACACCCTTATTTATGTGTGCCCTTCTGTTGCAAGACAAGTGTGCACTGCCACTGAACAGTGTTCATTGCCTCTGCACATTGCACATTGCCATTGTGCAATGGGATGTCAGCCATAAGCACTGACCATTTATCCACATTCACTGTGCTACATTGCTATTCAACAGTTGTGTGAAGCAAGTATTACATTACAGGGTTGTAAGATATTTATGCTTTGCTCAGATGATGTACAGCCTTGGCCAGTGTGTTCACATTAAGTCATTTTTGTTGCATTGCATATATCTCAGAAGCTTGCCAAACACCATGGGAATGTATTAACACCTCCAAATCTAGCTTGATGGTCCTTGAGGTCTCTTCTAATTCTATGGTTCTGTGAATCTCGCTCTAAATCTGAAACTGTGAACTGAACTCTAGCTATTCAGCTATAAGGATTGCTTAACTTTTGAAACTGAAGGCATTTTCTTTTTCATTTGAATTTGACAATGCTGAAGGCATTTTCTTTTTCATTGGAATTTGACAATGCTGGCATCAAGATTGCTGAATTCATCAGTTAAAAAAACCATTCTCACATGGCATGGACAGGACATTAACACTCAGCAGAAGATTAATGTAACATAAAGGCACTAGATTCTGTATTTTTGGAAATACAGCTTGGACACTATCCTTCTTGAAGAATATGGTTTCTTGCAAAAGGACTCCATTCTTCTGACTAACAACATAATCTCCATAGGAGCTCCAGCATTTCTCAAGAAGACTGGCAAAGCTATAAACATTTTGAATGTACCAACTATGTTTCTCACCTGGGAGCACATGGAAGTGGAGAGTGCTATGGAAATGGCTGTATACTTGGTATAATTTTTTAAAAGAGCTTTAACTAGTGTTCTTCATCTCCTGTCTGTATGAGTGACACAACATTTCCTCTCTATATTTGAACTGTAATTCAGTAATTTGGGGCCTAAAATAACTAGAGAGAAATGAATGGGCCTCTTGTTAGCTATAACACAGGTTAAAAGCTTTAAAAACCGCCTGCCAATCTATGCTCCCCCCCCCCCCCCCCCCATTAAACCCTTTTTCTGGCCAGCGGAATTTAAAAGCATCTTCAGGAACAGCAAATGAAAGACTCCACAGATCAGACATGAAAAAGTGACAAATGGCATATTTTCTGCTGAAACTCCAAACTGACTGAGGGGGAGACCAGTCTCTCAGTCACGGCACCAAGCTCTTCAAAAGGTGCCCAAAACAACAAAGGCAGAGTGGCGATACAGGAAACTGGTACAACACCCTGTTATCTGAGAACTTGCTCTTTTGGCACTTGCAAATAAAGGAGAAATTCTATTAATCCAATGAGCAGTGGCATCCTTAAGGGTGGTGTCACTCGGTGCAGAATAAAACCAACACATGCCTTCCCTCCCATGTGTTGGTTTTATTCTGCTATTTTAATACTGCTTAGTTTAATTTATTTTTAAGGGGTGGGTGGGTTAGGGGAATCAAGTTAATTGATGTGTTTTATTCATGTATTGTTTTAATCTGTTGTATGCTGCCCCAGTTGCCTAGCAGAGGGGCGGGTTAATAATAATAATAATAATAATAATAATAATAATAATAATAATGGCCTTCAGGGACCACCAGCCGTGCCAGACTCTGAAAGCAGGACCCCCCTAGAAAGGCCTTCAGGGTCCAGTGCGGCTGCAGCCATGCCAGACCCTGAAGACAACCCTCTCCACACAGCCATTGTTACTGATGGGAGCAGTGCTGCACTGTCTTGTGGGTCCATTTAGGGTCCTGTGCGGCTGCTGGGTGATGTGTCCCTTTTCAGTCATGCAGTAGCCATGCCAGTCCCTATGTGTTTATTGCCCCACTGGGTGACACTCCTTCTGAGGTGTCACCTGGAGCAGTCTGAACCCCCTGCACCTCTCTAGTGATGCCATTGCCTTCACACACACTCACACACACACAGACCCAGTGACACCACTGGCCACCAGCTCTCAGCCACTAGACAAGGTGCCCAGATCACATCAACGTTTGCCTCAACATTTCTGATGGGCGCACCAGCAAAGCAGGGAGAAGGGAAACCCATTCACATCAAGGACTGAAGGTGACAGCTGAGACAATGGCAATGGCAGCTGCAAAACAAAATGCTTAAAAGTGACAGTGGGAGCAGCTGGGGCATGGGTAGCAGTATGCCCCAAATCTTGGGCAGGTAGGGCCATGTGCCATGTATCACCCCAGATTCGGGACAGGGATAGGTATTTATTGAGTTTTTAAGTAGTGTAGAAGGCAATGGCAAACCTCCTCTGAACAAATCTTGCCAAGAAAACTCCATGATAGGGTTGCCATGAGTCAGAAATGACTTGAAGGCACACCACCACCACCATAACAACGACAACATGGCCAACATGACTATCCCTGGATATGTTCTTTGGGCAGAAGATGCTAAAGGCCTTGTACAACAACAACAACTAATATGACAAACCCCAAGATTGCATAGGATGGAGCAGAGTCCCATACTTTGGACCAAACACTGATCGGAATGGAGACTGCAGCAGGAAAAAAATGAGTTTTTAAGTAGTGTAGAAGGCAATGGCAAACCTCCTCTGAACAAATCGGTCCTCTGGGAGGAATTTGCTACAGGTGAAAAAATCTAGACTGTCGGCTACTTCCCAGAGGGCCTTCTCAATGACCACTCTCAGACTATGGAACGGCCTGTCGGACAAGATTTGTCATATGACAACCTTAGATAGCTTCAAAAGGGTGGTCAAGATGGATCCCGATCATACAGCCTGTCTTTTTGCACCTCTTCTTCCCCCCATCCCAGCTGCTATTATAGCCATTGCTGCTGTAATTATTGTATTTTGTCAGCATTTTGCCTTTTTTTTTTTTTTTAAAAACTGTTTTAATTTGATGTCTATTTAATAACTTTTTAAGGGGTGGGAGGGTTGGGGTTTGGGCTTGATCTTATTGTGTTGCATTTTTATGTTGGAAGCCACCCCGATTGCTATGCAGAGGGGCAGGGTACAAATACATTTTTAATAATAATAATAATAATAATAATAATAATAATAATAATAATAATAATAATAATAATAATAATTATTATTATTATTATTATTATTATTATTAAATCTTGCCAAGAAAGCCCCATAAGGGGTTCACCAAAGGGTCGTCATAAGTCGGAAATGACTTGAAGACACACAACAACAAGAAAGACACAGTCTTAGAAGTAACTGGATGCAAACATGGGCAAGTAATGTACATAAGCACAGAAAATTATTTTAGCCTATGTGTTTACTTTCACCTTTATCTTGCCCTTCAGCCTAAAGACAATGATTTAAGGAAGGCTGCAGGCTGTATTTTTGATCTCTCCCAGATCTGCAATTAAAGGAACTTTTCACCCTCTTTGGTTTTGAAGAAAGGATGAAATGGGTGAAGAAAGTCCCTAAAGGCAGTTATCAGTGTATTTTGGGGTAAAAGCAGTAAACTGAACCAGCATTTTTCCTCCATTTCCCTTTCTCTTGGTCCAGCTATTTGAACGAAATGGCACTTTAGTATCTATTCAACTTTGACAGAAGAAGGACATCTGTTTCCTCTTAATGCTATCGCTTTCTTGGGAATGTCCCTACCTTCAAAGACTGCTGCCTCTAAATAATGTGACTGCTTTCATGAGAGGGGATTTACAGCAACCACTGGGGTAGGAGGCAAGATCAACAACAAAGCTGCAACAGTGAAAAGGCTGCCAAACTAAGTGTAGTAAGCTAGATGTACTGCTGGTGCTAACTTCTCAAAAATCGTGCACTTTTAATTCTTCATTTGGCCACAGTAAAATATGACTTGATCCAATCCTATTTGCATTAGGATAACTGATTTTAACTGGGGCTGCCTTGGTGGCCTTGAGGAACTGCCTTGGGGAACTTCTGTGGACCCAAGATGTTGTGGCTAGACTGCTGACTGAACCTGCTCACAGGGAGAACCGAAACTCCCTGTTACAAAAACTTTACCGGCTACCAAATGGATTCTGGGCACAATTCAAAGTGCTGGTTATAATTTATTCAAGGCCGATATAGTTTGGGTTCAGACAATCTGAAAGAACCTATGTCCTCATAGAAATCTGTTCGAATTTTGAGCTCTTCAGAGGAAGACTTTCTCTCATTCCCATCAAATTCACAGGAATGTTTGCTAAGGACACATAGAATCATAAAGTTGGAAGAGACCACATGGACCATTGAGTCCAATTCCCTGCCATGCAAGAATACACAATCAAAGCACTTCCGACAGATGGGCATCCAGCCTCTGTTTAAAAACTTCCAAAGAAGGAGACTCCACTACACTCCAAGGCAGCGTATTCTACTGTTGAACAGCTATTACTATCAGGAAGTTCTTCCTAATGTTAAGGTAGAAACCCTTTTCCTGTAGTTTGAATCCATTGCTCTGGGTATTAGTCACTGGAGCAGTAAAAAACAAGCTTGCTCCATCCTCAATTTGACATCCCTTCAAATATTTAAACATGGCTATCATGTCATCTCTTAACCTTTTCTTCTACAGGCTAAACATATCCATCTCTTTAAGTTAGATGAAAATCTGGGGGGGAAATACGGAAGAATAATGTTTGATGTAATTATTGCATCAAGAATAGCATTAGCCAGATATTGGAAGGAAGAAAAAATACCGGAGTTAAAACATTGGATCAACAAATTATATGAACTGGCTGAAATGGACAAGCTTACTCATCTACTGTCTGATGGGAAGATAGAAAAATTTAAAAAAGACTGGGAAAAAGTAATAAGCTTTCTGCAACAAAAAGAAGGCTTATTAACAATAGAAGGATTTTTGGAATAATAAAGAAAGATGAAGATTATTAATTTTGTTAGCATGATATTGAGATAATTTTGTGATTAAAAATTGAACAAAAATATTGTAAAGAGTGGAAACTTTGAATCTGATGGATGTAGCTGAAGAAGACGGTAATAGAGGATCTTAATAATGGATTAAGTGGCGTAGTAGCATACAGTTTTGACCATTTTTGATTAAATAAGGAAAAGAGGGGTCACAAAGAAATTTTTATGGAATTGATTTCACTTACAAAATAGGAAGCTTATTGTTAGTCAAATTAGTCAAGTGTGAGGTTTGGTGTTAGATAAATGTATTATGTTTTATATAGGTTTATTTTAGGAAAAGAATAGAGGGAGTGGGTAAGAGGGAATATAGTTAATGTAGGGGTAGATTGTCTTGTGATTTATGTGTTAGTGTTATGTATTGTTATATAACTTTATGTTTCGTACTTGTATTTATATGTGTTATTTGTCGTGTGTTTACTGTTATACTGTTATAGTTTGATCATTGTTAAATAAAATTAATGTTGAAAAGAAAAAAGAAATTTGGCATGAATGAAGGCATCCATTCCTATGGAACAAGGCTATGAACACCTACAGCTTTTTGAAGGCAACACAAGGAAGATTTAACAGTAAAGCTGTCCCCCAAATCTCTTGGTGAAAGTTTTGCCATAAAATCTTCCTGTTCCAATACCAAACAGGAACTGGCAAGATAAAATATACTTAGTGATTTTTTGTATCCCTCCAAGAACTTTATCACATCAACCTGCCAACTTGCCTACAATCATGGTAGTTGAAAGCCATAATTAAAATTCAGAATAACCTCAGATATGGTTAGATTTGCGGAACATTGGTTCTGCTCATGACTCAATTTGTTTTAAGTTTTGAGATCCCTCTGTATTTGCCATAGCCACCAGTGGTAACAGAATGGAAATAGAAACATACCAGTTTGACATCATTTCTTATACTTTTCCCCATGATAGTGCTTTGGTGATCTATGATCGTGTGATCTGTTTTCCACACTGCCAGATCCCACCTTCTGGGAGGAAGGGTGGGAATGAATGGTCATGGCCACCAACCACCTCCTAAAACTGGCTGTTGTGGGGATGTGCACACAGCACTCAGCTTTGAGAGGAGGTTGGCAGCCACAATTGCTATGAATGAAATTGGGGAAGAGGGGGAGAGGAGCAGAATCATGTCCACTCACACCTCATGACTTCCTGACAAGCAGAACTGCAGCAGAAGGGCCTTATCGCACAAAGGCAGTAATGGAATAGCAGCGAGATTGAGAGCCTATTGATGGATTTTTCCCGTCAATGAAAAGATGCACTTCAGCAGTGGTTCCCAAAATTTGGTCCTCCAGGTGTTTTGAACCTCAGCCCCCAGAAGCTCCAACAATTGGGAATTCTGGGAGCTGGAGTCCAAAACATCTGGATAACCAAAACTTGGGAACCCTGCACTACAGTAATTAATGGAATGCAAGGCAGAAGCAGGACAGACATTATTTTGTGTGATAAGCATTGGCCAAATACACTTTTATCCTGTTAAAATTCCACTTTTATAGCCTTCTGTGATAAAGTCCTTAGCTGTAGGGCCTGTGGCATGCTTGTAAGCCTAGTGAAACTGGCCTGCAAAGCCTCATGTGATAAAGCCCAAAGCAAAACAGAGGGCAAGCACTGTCAGCAGGAGAAATGGACCAGACTATCAAAGGCAAAGGTATTATTCTTTAATCCCCTCCTGTCCTCTCCCCTCAAAAACACTATCCAAATCTATTCAAATCCAGCATATTTTTTTAAGGAGTCAACATCACTCTCATTTTTGGAATCACATTATTATTGCTTACTTTGAATTTAACACCTAAGGTTTACATTTTCACAGCAATTACTATTTTATGAAAGGGAAGCTCAGCACCCATATTGCTGTAGATGTGGGACTGCAATGCAAAACTTTATGAAAAAGGAAGGAACGAAGGAGTTCCCCTCAAGCCATTTGGGAACTATGTGGTTTAACTTCCAGAAAATGTGTTAACTCTTAGACCCCAAAGGCTTTTTGGCACCTGAATCTGACACTTTGGGGGGGCATGCAGCTTGCAATACCATTGAAATTAGAATGCTATCATGTAGGATCAGAAGATAAATATATTCAATTCTTGCAAAGAGTTATGCACTTTTAACATCCATTGCCTGCCCATTTATACTACTGGATGCCAAGGCAGTTTAAAATGCTTCAACAACTGATGTGGAAGCAGATACAGAGGTAGCTGGACAGCTGGACACAAACTGAGTGATGACAGGAACCAATGTTCTGTAAATCTAACTGAGGTTACTCTTAATTTTAATAATGGCTTTCAAGCATTTTTTCTGATGCATGCCAAAAGCAGATTCTAAATACAGATTTTCATAAAGATACAAGTTTGTGCATGGATGATTAATGGAAACTAATACTTCTATTTGATTTTCAGGTAGAATACAACTCTTTCATAGTCACTCCTTGGCTTTCAACTTTTCATATCATGAATACCAACTGTCCTTCATTGTTGTTTTGAAAACCTGCCAACCCTAAGCCACATATATATTTCATTTTGTCAGAGCACCAGAAAAACAACCTACTCTGCATCAGCTTCTCTCTTCATGCATTGCGTGTGACATCTTGCATGGATTTTCAGGGCAATTTCTCTAGAACTGATAACGGACACAGGACCTGTCCTGATTTAAAAAGCCTCAACTTCCTTCTATCACAATATTTTAACATTATAGTTAGACTCCTAAGATTTCTGAATGTTTTCTCAGGACATTGCATGAGAGAAGGACTACTTGCTTTTTAAAAATACAGTTAGCCCTCCATATCCATTAACTCCTTATCCATGGATTCAACCATCCATGGCTTGGCTTGAAAATATTCAAAAGTATATAAATTCTAAAAAGCAAAGTTTGATTTTGCCGTTTTACATAAGGAACACCATTTTACTATGCAATTGTATTTAATGGGACTTGAGTATTTTGGTATCCATGGGGGGGGGGGGATCCTGTTGGAACCAAACCCTAGCAGATACCAAGGGCCAACTGTATACTTTTCTTTTCGTTTTTGTACTCCAAGCAACTTTCACTGGGCAGCTACCAGTTTTTCTCCATTCAGATTAATTTGACACAGGGACCAGCAACCTACGGCCTGGGGCCGGTTAAGGCCCCAGGCCCCGGACTTACCGGCCCAGGCCGAAGGTTGCCACCGCCGCTGTGCACCGCCGTTGGGGCACGTTTTTGCCGCTCTGCGGCCGCGCTCGCTGCGATCGCCATTTTGGAAATCAAAATGGCGGCCGTGACGCATTTGCGCATGCACAGTACTCTTGCGCATGCGCAAACGCGTTGTGACCGCGATTTGGACACGCGTGCGCCGCCATTCCCTCCCCCCTCGGCCCAGCCGAGACCTGGGCTACGGGAGACCGGCCCAGGTCTCAAAAAGGTTGCCTGCCCCTGATTTGACACCTTCCTTATAGCCCTTTATCTCTGGGAGCTTGTGATCTCCATGGCATCCCAAGTCTCAGGACTTGCATCATTATGTATGTGGTTTCACATTGCCTGTTGACTTACAGTGACCCCATGGATTTCATAGGGTTTTCTTAGGCAAGGAATATTCAGAGGTGGTTTTGTCCATTCCTTCCTCTGAAATATAGTCTACGACACCTAATAGGTGCTCCCATCCAAGTACTAGTCAGGGCTGACCTTGCTTAGTTTCCAAGATCAGATGGGATCTGGTGCCTTTTGGGTATTTAGGCTTACTGACATATTAATACAAACACATAGCCATGTTAGTCTGGATCAATATGCAAAGAGATCATGTAGCATCTTTGAAACTAACTGAGAGGGGGGAAAAGTTGGTAGCATAAGCTTTCATAGACTTAAGTCTACTTCCTCCGATGCAATAGGCTCAAGTCTATGAAAGTTTATTCTAATAATTTATTTATTTTCCTCTCAGTCTCAAAGGTGCTACGAAATCCTTTACTGACGACATATTAATGTGTCTGGATTACAGCCTAATTCTCCTTCTAGAAGGACAGATGCCCATACTTAAAAAGACCCAATAAAAAAGACATGCCTTTTTATTTTTAAATCACCCATATGGATTGTGTTCTACTAGGAAAGCCCACAAACTGTAGTTCATTGTCATCTTCATATATTAATTCTGCAGTGTAGATGCAGCCAAAGGCACACAACAGAGCAGACAACCTCAAAGGGTGGTGGGCTCTTTATCTTTGGAGGTCTTTAAACAGAGGTTGGATGGGCATCTTTCAGGAGTGCTTTTTAGTTGTCTATTTTTGCATGGCAAGGGGGGTTAGACTATATGACCTTTGTAGTCCCTTCCTACTCTGAGGTTCTGTGATTCCACATTTTTCTGGTTTGATTACAGACAGCATTTGGAAAGCTAGCAAACCACTCACCACTCTCTTTTGTGGTACAATCAGTAAACCAGCCCAGGAGGTTTTTTTCCCTGTTTCTTTTGCCCTAAATATTTGTGCAAACATGGCATTTTGGTATATATTTAGCTTCAACAGAAGTGGGAGGCCGTGTATTTCCGGATGTTGTGAGAAATGGGATTGTCCCTATCTTCATAGTTTGCTGCCTTTAGAGAATATAATTAGTTCTTTGGATGGGGATTAAAAACTGCAAATAGGGGATGAGAAGTCGCTATAGAAGAAGAACAAAAATCCAAATTCAGAAGCAACCCCCTGATAAACAGTTTCTATTAAATTCCAAGGAAGTCCATATTCTCCGTCCCAATTTTGTAGGGAACAGTATTAATTAATCCTCTGCCATCCCACTTTTTCAGGTGCTTTTAAAATGTCCCCATTTCCATCTTTTCTGCCAGCTTTCCCCCTTTGCCCTTACCTTACTTCACTTGCTGCAAACTGAGTTCAAATTATGAAAGCCAATATTCTCTAAATTAGGCATACAAGTACTCTGGTCCCATTTTCCATAAATATAGCAGATTTTAGCTTTAAATTACATACAGGTGGGACTCCCTAATCTGGAATTCCAAATTCCAAAATATCCCAAAATCCAAAATTATCCACATCGGTGGGTGAGATAGTGACACTTTTGCTTTGTGATGCTTTGATGTACACAAACTTTGTTACATGCACAAAATTATTTTTAAATATTGTTTAAAAGAAGCTCCAATGGAGCTTTTTTGGGCTCCAGTAAAACTGTCAGTTTTGCTTATTCTTAAATCTTGTGTTCTTCCTATCCGGTTATTAAGACATTTTGAGGCTTTATATGTTCCTATCTAAAATGATCACATTTTTAAGGGTATAAATCTGGGTAAATACATATATAGCAAAAAGTCACTACTTATTTTGGGCACAAGAATTGCTTTTGAAAACTATACAGTCCACTCTCTGTATCCATGGATTCTTTATCCACGGATTCAAGGATCTGCAACTTGAAAATATTCCAAAATATATAAATTCCAAATGGCAAACCTTGATTTTGTCAAGGACACCATTTTACCATGGCATTGTATTTAATGGGACTTGAGGATCCACAGATTTTGGTATCTGGAACCAAACCCCAGCAGATAGTAAGGGCCTCCTCTAAGACCTATAAGGTTAGCTAATTGCTTTTTAAAACTTATTTTCTAACTTCTGTGGAAGACCAGCAGCCCCTTACTTTATTACTTCAATATTTTAAACAAAACAGAAAAGGGACAGGGTGATGTGACAGTAGAAAGCCAGCACGGCATAGTGGTTTGAGTGTTGGACTATGACTCTGGAGACCAGGGTTCGATTCCCAGCTCAGCCATGAAACCCATTGGGTGACCTTGGGCAAGTCACACACTCTCAGCCTCAGGGGAAGGCAATGGCAAACTTCTTCTGAACAAATCTTGCCAAGACAACCCCATGATAGGTTCATCTTATGGTTGCTCTAAGTCAAACAACTTGAAGGCACACAACAAATATACAATAGTGCTGGCTCTGTAGAGTCCCAAAAGCAGAGAAGTGGCACCCTCTGGAGGCCAGGAATCTGGTTTTCTACCAAGCTGAAAGTCTGGCACCCTTTACTTAAGGGTTGTTCAGATGGTGAAAATCCAGTAGAATCTGGGTTGAATCTTTGTTGTTCACATGCATTCTGAGTGCATTCAATTCAGTTTGGCTTATATTGGGTTTAAGTTTGGGCTTATGTTTGGGTTTGGATTTGGATTAAGTTGGGCTGCCAAAAAATCCGCTTAACTCTGGATAGTCAATATTGTTCCCCGTCCCTCCCCCCAAGTTTTTCTGAAAGATTCAGATTCTCAGCTGTTGGCAGCCTCCCAAATACTAACCAGGGCTGACATTGCTTAGCTTTCAAGATAGGACCTGGTGCCTTTAGGGTATTTGGCCCTTACTTATGTTGTGATTGTTGCATGACTTCAAGTTGTTTTCAACTTATGGCAACCCTAACACAAGGTTTTCTTGGCATGTTTCATGAGAGTGTTTGCCAGTGCCATCCTCTGAGGCTGAGAGAATGTGACTTGCCTAACGTGAACCCAGTGGGTTTGCATGGGTAAGCAGGGACTCGAAACCAGGTCTCCCAGTGTCCTAGACCAAAGCTCAAACCACTACACCACACTGGCTCTTCACTATCATATGCATAAACACACAGGATGTGATAAAGAGATGGCCAGAGAAATATGTAGAATTGTTTTTCTGTCACAGCATTCTAGTCAAGTACATCCAATTTTGCACCATACTGCCTACAAATCTGCACACATTTGCCAGACTTCTTCAGCAACTTTCTAATTCTTGGTAGAAAACTCTTCTAGTAAGAAAGCTGAAGTTCACATTTGTTAAGACTACCACAATCTCGTAGGGGGCTGGTGCTAATTCCAACTTTTTTCACCCATCTTGCCCTCTTTGCCAAAATCATAGCAGACCGATATAGGAAAAGCATTTGGTTTTATTGAACAGAAGCAGAGAGTCATCTGAGTCGTCTCTGAGAGAAAATAGCTTTCAGAAAATGTCTTTTGACACTCAGGCGTGTAGTACCAAAAAAGCAAGCCTTCAATGTACAGTATGTATATCATGTACAGGATACAATAAGTTAATATCTACATGCAACAGACATATAAGAAAGTTACCTACACACTGTAAAAATACAATATTTTTCAGCTTATTTTGTTTTTAATTTTTTTATACAGGTTTTAATTTACATTTTTACAAATTTTTTGTAAACATTTTTGCTTATAAAAAATCAGAGCACACCACACATCACCACCATTCACATCTGCACTTCAAGATGGCCACACGACGCTACAATCCTAAGTTTTGTTGCCCCTTCATTTCTACCATGACCTTGCTTTCACATCATTAGACTACAAAGTAAATTTCTTCTTTTGCTCACTTTGCATATTATTTTTAAGATACTAAGTAACACAACCATATAGTCTGTGCTTTAAAGAAAAAAATGGCAAGCAATTAAGTGTCATTACAACCATTTTATCAACTTCACATTTACCATCTTTCTGCTAACAGCTTTCACTTAAGCATGCAAACATATTATGATTATGGATTTACTTATGACAAGGTAAGAAAAACTGAAGGAGTTAGTAAGTAAAGGGAATGTGAAACTTTACAGTTCTATTTTAAGTAGTATGTTTTTTTTTACATTAACACTAAGTTTTCTGAATACAATTTATTCCAATCTGAGGATATCAAAGCTGGCCTTTAGATGCTTTAATGCACAATATGCCTGGAACAAACTTTAGAGAGGCAGCTTATTCCTCCCTAAATAATCTAAGTATATGCCTGATTAAATCTGAACAAAGTTCCTGAAGTTGAACCCAGTTTTAAAGTGATGAGACTGCCTTTTCTTTGAAAGGACAATGAAAAAATTGGTTAAAATACTTCAGTCCAAAAAGAAATAAGCATACACTGCTTTGCAATTTAGCCTATCCCCAAAATACTTCACCATTAAGCTTCAGCTTGTAATTCCAGCAGAGAGCATTCAAGTGCAAATAAAGTTTTCCAGCTATCTTATAGCCTGATCACAGGCAGCATGCACTTACTAATGCTTGCCACTGAATACAGTCCTAAATGCTTAGATCCACTTTTGCTACATCTGACATCGCACTAAAAGGGAAAGCGCAGTACACATTTTGAGTACTCTATGAGACCTTGTACCAAGGTACAGAGAGTGCTTAGATACTTATTGCCTAAGTACTATAATGCATTAAGAGCTCAATCTACACTGAGTCAAAGGAGAGGGCCTGCCACTTTGATTTCGGTTTGAGGTCAAAGAAGAAGGTGCCTTCCAGGTCACTTGGCGGAGAACTGCTAAGGCTTTCCTCTCCACAGCTCATATCTTCACAAGAATCCTCACTAAAAAAGATGAAGATATAAAACTCACGTAAGTCATGAGAACAACGCATGAAATGTCAGATATTGTTAAAAGTATCTTTATTTTAAAACATTTTCAAGCCAGTAACTTTCCCGACCTTATATACAACAACAAGTTTATTGATTAATCAACTGACCATATCAACAATAAATTACAGAATTTCAAAATTCAAAATACAACATAACACTGTATACAAAAATGGAATAAAACACATCTAAAATTAACTGTGGGGTTAAAACATATTTGGTTAAATAAACAACTAGATAAAATAGTGTGCAAAATAAGCTACAAATACCATATAAAATATGACAAGCTAAAACAGGGGGAAGTGACTAAAAATGATAAGGAAGCCTAAATAAACTCATCACCATGACACGGCACTCCGTGTTGAATAATGAATTGCTCTCTCAAATGAGCTGCTTTTAAGATAAATTTTGCAGTATATCTCACTAAATGCAAATTCTCCCCAGAGAGAAAATGGGACAATTTAACAATAGGATCCCAGTTAATTGTTCTAGCCAAATAAGGTCGTAAAAAATGAGATCTCGCCTTGTCATTTATATACAAAATGGTGCTAATGAACACCAAGGACTGGAGCCTCAGTGTAGAAGTGGCTAAGTCAAAGCACAGCACTCCTTCAAATAGGCTGAAACTATATGGATGAGTATTTCCTCACAATGCTTGCTACAGAAACCTCGGAAAGGTTTCATTATGTACTTACATTCATTATAGGATTCTAAACTATGTGTATAATTGCAGTTCTTTAATCAAAGGTTTCCCGCCAAGATACAAAAGTCAAGACTGGACCAATGCTGTCATGATTCCCACACCTGTTTATGGCTGACACTATGTATCATCCTAAAAGGCACCTTTTTGCACGTGAATGTTTGCTTTTGGTATTTGACTTTGCAGTTTCAACAGAAGCCTTATTCAGGCATCCCTTACTCAGTCTGAATCAACATGCTCAATTCCCCATCCCTATTTTCCTTACATTGAAAGTAACAAAAGACTGACAAGAGAAGGTCCTGTTCACATGGAGACTCTCCATGTGAACAAGGATGCTGGAAAAAGTCAGACTTCTTGCTTACACTGAGACTCTGCACAAACGCCTCAGATTTGTTGCTATCCATGGGAAAAAGACAATAGAGGGAAGCAAGATTAGGCATTTTCCTCTTTGCACATTGATTCAAACTAGGTAAGTAATGCCTGAATAAGGCTCTAGTGAACAGATTCTCTCTTTTTGTTCTTGCTGCTGCTGAAAATTTGAACAATTGCATCTAGGTTGTTTAAATCCAGTTTGATGGACTGAGAGGTATACTTCCACAGAGTGTAGTTTTTCAAGCAGACTTTTGAAGCAGATGTCTCCAAGAGTAAAATGTATGCACATGCATGTAATATGTTGAGGGAGACCCATGTTATCTACAGTACATGTGTTATCTAGAACACACAGTAGTTGGGAATGGATTCTTTCCTAGACACAGCTTCCATGTATTTTAAAACAGGAATGAAAACAGAAAACTGATCTACCAACTAATTTCTTGTGCACTGCAGCCCACACCGCTGGTTGATTTAGCTCCTGAAATACTACCTTGGACTTAAGATTACCATACCACACTCACAGTGCTGCTATTTCACTTTTACTGCTCTAGCTGCCTCCTGTGGCATTCTTGGATTTGCATTTTAGGGAAAGGCATTTAGAATTATCAGCCAGAGCGCTTTTAAGCCTCACTGTACTACAAACACCAGAATGCAACAGTAGGCAGCCAGAGCAATGTAAGTGGAATAGCAGCACTATAAAAGTGTAGCGCAGTAATCTCCTTAAAGAGAATTTTTATCTTATCCTGCAAGAGTGTAAAAAGTGCTTTAAGCAGGAGTGCCCACTCAGGGCCACTAAGATAGGCAGGTTATTTAGTAGTTAGGCATGGCACAAAATATTTTCACGTACACTAATGATTTTTTTTTTTGCAAAATGTAAATGTTAATTACATTTTTTCTGTTAAAAAAGCAGACAAACTGTATAACTAGAAAGAATTCCTCCTCTCTGCCAAAACGCAATCAAATACATGTATTCACCTTGAACTATGACTGTGGTGCAAGCATATTTTGTAGTCTAGTACATGCCACTTTCCAAATTAAATAAATGTCATTTTAGTATCCCAAACATTAACAAATCAACACAACCAGCATCAGAAAACAGAAAGTAAAATCGGTAACTTGAATTACTATCATTTAAAGGTAGCAAGTTGCTTAGAGAAAGCTCTGTGTGGTTCAACCTACCTCTCACTTTCATCAAAACATCCAGCCTCAGGGATTGTGGGCAACTCAGGAACACTATAGTAGCTGTTTTGAAGATTTTGGGCAGTGCGTCTTGAAACAATCCACACTAATTTTTTATGGTCTGGCTTGCAGCAGGCAGGGGAAGAGTAATCTGCTAAGCATTTTGAGACCAGCTCTCTCCAATACAGTAAGTCACTGTCATTTATCTGAAAAACATCCCATATTTCCTTACATTAGTATTTTAAGAAAAGAGCACTGTAGCACAAATGGCTGCAATATCATGCAAAGCGACTTCAGCAAAAGCCTTCAACAACATTAGACTAATTTTCAAGTAAACATGCACAAGTGAGAGTGTGGGAATATCAATTAACACACACAACTACTTTTTTAAAAGCAGATTACTGATTTCAATGACACTCTTGTTAAATTCAAAGACACAGCTGTGTAGCCTGGATCAGTATGCGAAGGGATCCTGCAGAACCTTTGAGACTGAGAGAATGCTTATGCTAACAACTTCTTCCTTTCTCTCTCTTAAGTCTCAAAAGTGCTGCAAGATCCCTTTGCACACTTTTGTTTAAGAAAGACATTATGCACTAAAGAGCATGAAGCAGTCTTTAATATACTTGAATGTTTGTGTTCTGAAACCAAAGAGGAAACATTGCCTCTACATTTGTTGTTATTGTGTGCCTTCAAGTCATTTGTGACTTATGAAGTTTAATAGTATTTTAAGGGGGAGTGGGATAAAATGCATATTTTAATATTGTAAGCTGTTCCAGTTGTGTTATGCAGAGAGACAGGATATTACTATTATTATTATTATTAATTATGGCAAAACTATTATGGGGTTTTCTTGGCAGGATTTGTTCAGAAGAGGTTTTCCATTGCTTTGCCCTTAGGCTGAGAGTGTGTGACTTGCCCAAGGTCACCGAATGGGTTTCATGACTGAGGTGGGATTTGAACCCTAGTCTCCACAGTTGTAGTCCAACACTCAAACCACTATGCCACACTGGTTTGCTGGCTGTACATACTCATAGTAATTTTGATTTTATCAGCGTTAAAACACTTTTGTTGGTTGGTTGGTGTCTCTATCATGACTGCAGAAACAGTTGTAATGAAGGGAATAGCAAGGGCAAGAGAAGGGAATGACCAACTGTTTGCTTCACAACTAAAAATGCTATAAGGCCATCACCACAATAACATTAGGTCCTGGGTCTAAACTTGCACCACTGGGTATAAAACAACAACAACAACAACAACACTCAATGAACTTAAGATGGCCAAGGGCTTGACCTCTGATTAATGGAGAACTCTGGCAACAGAGGTGTTACCACCACCGTGACTTGGGAGGGTGAAATTAAAGAATTCTTGAAAAAGAACATGAAACTATGTGAGTCTTGATCTAATTCTACAACAGCACAAGAGGTATCTTAAGAGTGAATACTCAGGATCACTTAACACAGGTTAGTGCTGGACCATAAGAGAGTCAAATAAAATGAAAGTGAGTGTATATAAGGTTGATGTCAGCCCACTCCTGTTTAAAGAAATCTTTAGGTAGATGCATTATACCAGAGCAGCCTGTTTATCCATTGGACCCAATTATGTCTATTTTAACAGGCATCAGCCCTTTTAGATCGCAGGCAGAGAGATATTTCCATAAGCTATTTATTTATTGGTAAAGTGTGAATGCCAAAGATAGTGCAAATGATGTGGTACAACAGCACCTGTTCATAACGGCCATATGATGCAAAAATGGGTAAAATGGAAATTTCTTCCACTTTACAAATGTATTGTTTCTTTATCTTTTAAATGCCAGAACAAAGCTGATTTAAAGTCTTCCAGCCATTTGACTCTATGTATTTCCCTTCCATTCATAAATGTGAAAGTCTTTCCTGAGCCCATTACTATTCTTGGACAGACATTTATTACACTGTTAGAATTGTGGGGTCTAAGAAAAATAAGCCCATATAGTCGAATCCCTTACCTTTGAATACTTCTGAATACACAGAACAATCTCAAACAACTCAATGGACTTTAGAGTCTGCACTTCCAGCGAGAGAAGGCACAGGGCCAAAACAGATGGCTGAAAATACAAATAAACACAAAAGAGTCAGTAATGCCTTCCTGGATTCCAACTTTCAACCATTCACCTACTGAGCAGCCCATCTCATAGACTTACTTTTGCTTTTGAGAAGACTAGTCGGCAGTTACAAGCTTTAAGTTGTGCTTCCAGTTTGTCAAGATTCAACAATTCTTTCCTATAATGAAACAAGTGATTTTTTTTAAAAAAATCGTTTTCATCTTATCAAGGGAAGCAGCAGATTTTAACTGTAATGGTGTTACTCAATTATGGAATAAGCCAATTTATCTTTGGCTTTACCATTCTGTAAGCATCACATCTGCTCTGTTCATCTTAAGATGAAGAACCACTAGAATGTATTCAACAATGTTGTTCTGGCAGTGGAATGAACACAACTGGCAGATCAAATTCCCCTGTCTCTCAAGTCTGCTCAGGCAAGTTGGAGAACCCAAAACAAATATGGAGTGGCGAGATCTTTTGTGAGCTCCCTTAGGTCCAATTTAGGAGAAGGGCAGCATATAAATAAAATAAAATAAAATAAAATAAAAAAACATGTTCTAGGAGGAAGAGAAGCAAAAATTCAGGCTGTGTGAGCATGATGTCACTTGTATAAATACTGAATTTAGTCAACCGACTCCCTAGTCTCAGCCATATTTGTTTATCCCACTATTCAAGATTATGTGTCATTATCATGTCAAGCTGCTTTGGACAATATGTCAAGAGAACAGTGGGGTATAAACCAAATATATAAATAATAAAATACAGGTACCGTATTTTCCGGCATATAAGAAGACCCCCAACTTTTCCAGTCAAAATATAGTTTGGGATATACTCACCGTATAAGACTACCCCTCTTCCAACGCACACCAAATAAAAATTAAGATACTGGTGCTGTTACCCAGTATACAACAACCAGCCAATCACGGCAAGCGATGTACTTCACCGGTGACTGGCTGGTTGTTGTATCCTACTACCTCCTTCTCTGCTTCTCAGATTTTGCACATGTGCGCCTGGTGAGTGGATTCTCTTCTACCGTACTTGTACAACACTGCCCTTGCTGCTTTTATACTGTGGCCGCATATGGCAGGGATGCGGCCGTAGCCGTTTTTGAGTTCCCCCCACCGTATGCAGCGACCGCAGATTCTCCAGTCTGGCTCGGAAGTTTCAGTGCCTGCCCTATAAGACGACTCCCGACTTTTGAGAAGACTTTCCTGGGTTAAAAAGTCATCTTATATGCCAGAAAATACAGTATCTAGAGCCACTGCATGTAAAAGTAAAATGTAAGTGAAGATGGGACTGGGAAGAGGCTAAGAGGTAAGAGGCTTCAGGCTACTGGCTAAGGCTAAGAAAAAGGATTCAGGCTACTGACTGGAAAGAAGAGAGGATTCAATTGATTCAAGACCTACCTTTCTGAGGTATGACAGAGTACTATAGTATGGTACAAGTGCAAAAAGGTTAAGGCAGTAGTAGCTTTGAAATCAAAGTGCAGTTTTTCTGAGATTATTTTTTCCATTCGCTTCAGATCAGATGCTGTGCACTTGCACTGGCTAATCCGGATGACATCATGGAGGGAAGGAATGTTGCATTGCTCTTCAACCACTTGAGCAGCCAATTGAAAACAACAGATGCCAATGCAGGACAAATGCTTAGGTTTTACCTAAGGAGAAAACCATTATGAATTAGTGCAGCAAGCTGGCAAGCTACCAGACCACAATGTGTGAGATAAAAATTGGAACACACTTTGAAAGTACTGCTAAGTCATGGAGCATTCAGTGTGTTGATTTGAAAATTAAGACCTTATATCAAAAAGCTAGGTTCAACTGTAATAGCAAAACAAGTTACAGCAAATCCAGCTGTAACAGCAAATATAGCAAGTCCTGCTTTCCCAACTGTAACAATATATTTAAAAAAAAAATTTTTAGCAACAAGATTGTTTACGGTGCCTTAGTTCTCAATTTGGGGAAAAGGACTGTTGATGCCATTAAAAAAGAGTAATATGGCCATGAATATGTTTGAAAGCAAAGAGAGTAGTGGGGAATTTGGGGCAATTTAGGATTATTTCTAAGTATTACACACACATTTAATAAACCAGTTGGTGATAAATTTGACTCCCAAATTCTCTATCCAGTCTTTTATGGAATCATTCTAGATGGCAAGAAATAAACTGACTGTAAAGCTTTAAAACACAAATCCAGTGTAAAAAAGTACACAGTAAAAGCACAATTCAGTGTAGCAGTTCCTTCTACTTCTTGGTACCTTCATAAGTGCCAAAAATCTATCTAGAAGGTTGACAGCCAGGACAAATGTTTCGGTGGCAAATCCAAAGAAGTTTGTCAGACTCCAAAGATCTTCTACTTTTGCATTTCGCAGTCTGGGACACATGGTGTTTTCATTCTGTAGAAAGAATAACAGTACCTTTACTTTAATAGTAGAATCAGGCTCTATTAGATCTTCAAAAATGAGCAATGCATTGTGACACAGCAACAAAAGCCAACTCCTTTGGCAATAGGCAAATTCACCCTGGCTAATTTGCCCAGATGCCAAACTCCCTCTTGCCTCAGTGTCATCCATCTCTCACAAAACAGCTTGTTCAGGGAATAGTCAAACACTCCTACTTTTTAGAAAGGAGACAACTCCTCGGGAAACTCATTCAGTGACTGGAACATCAGAATCAAATAGCATCATTATATGTTTGTTATTGAGAATAACAAAATCCAATAGCATTTAATTTTGGCTGGGCCATGCCCCTTGTAGAAATTCCTGCTACTTCTACAAACAAAATGGCTTTACAAAAGAAGCACCTGGCACAGATATAAATTTAAAAAGAATTTTCTTTGGTAACATTTTAAGAGGAAAACAATTCAGTTCAGCAGTAATCTTGATTTCACAATGCAATCTATAGTCCAAGATTTAGTTTCGCAGCTTGGCTAGAACGTTTAACCGTGCTTGGGACAAACAACAGACAGAAATATAAAAGCTTGTGCATGAGGGGAGGCTGGCCTATTGCAAACCTTTCCTAATCTAGTGCTGTCTAGATGTTTTGGACAACAGTACACATGATTGGGCATGTTGGTGGTACAGTGGTTAAATGCCAGTACTGCAGCCACAAGGTTGTGAGTTTGATCCCAGAGGGCTCCAAGGTTGACTCAGCCTGCCATTCTTTTTTAAGTCGGTAAAATGAGTACCCAGCTTGTTGGGGACAATGGGTTTACAAACTGTAAACTGCTTAGAGAGTGCTGAGTTCACTGATAAGTGGTATATAAATGTAAACGTTTTGCTAAATGCTAATGCTTATGGCAACTGTAGTCTAAAATGTCTGGAAGGCATCAGGATGGGGAAGCCTAAATTAAATAAAATCATGATTTATTAGGCTGAAGTTTTTGCATCAGAAAATGCCTACTGCATATAAAAGAGTTTGTCCAAAGTGCTACTAGTAAAACTATTGCTCAATTCCTTCTATAAGT
>CM034708.1:11006569-11018092 GCA_020142125.1 Phrynosoma platyrhinos | reverse complement strand
ACTTTATTATCGCTTTCTGGCCCACGTGTGATAACGTCCTATGTAATGTTCACAATGCTGGCCTAAGACATACTTTTGTCTGAGGAAAAGAACAACATGGTGCTCCATCCTGAACAAATGTAGTAATCAGGGGATAAGGAGAAGACCTCTTCCAGATCAGTGATGTGATAATAGGTATAAATGAACAGTTCTCACACTGTGGGGATTTACCATATGTACTCGACTATAAACTGACCTCATGTATAAGCTGAGGGCAGGTTTTGGGGCCAAAATGATGGATTTTGATATGACCTGTGAATAAGTTGAGGGTAAAACTTAGGGGCATGTAACAAAGGATCTAAAGGATGAAACAAAGAAAAACAATGCCAAAGAACTTACAAAATTTCAACAGGCATAACTGTTTATAAAAACATGAGAAATCTAACAGACAGTACATAAATTAGAGATCTGTGCAGAATACCTATATATATCAAATCATCTAAAGTTACAAGACTTATGCTAAAGCATCTCTCTAAAAAGCAACAAGAAAGTAAGACAGAGAGCAAGAACCAACATTCGTATTAGCATAATAAACAGATACCACATTGCATAAAAACCAAGGTCTTAGTTATTTCCCTTTATTCTAGAGCTATTTTTTCACTGCTCTGTTAACATAATGTACCCACAAACAATGTTGTACACCTATCACAACACAACTCTAAATTATTCTTCCTGCCAAGGCTATATTCTACTGTGTGACTGTGTGATTTTATCAGGAACAGCAGCCATTGCTACAAAAGTCTGCGGGTTTCTTTGCCCAGGAGAAAACATCTGGTATTGTAATGAGTGGGGTGTTTCTTCCACAGTAGGATCAATCCTCTGCTTTCTGTTCTTGGTGACTTTGACCCCTCCACTGTAAACAAGAGTTTTTCTCTGTTCTGGTGTAGTACCCGGTCCATGTGGTGGGCAAATGCACATTAAAAACTTGGGTCTAACCCCACAAGAAATGCTTAGAAGAGATTTCCACATGGTGATTGGTCATGACCAGCAAAACAGTGCTGGGATAATGCAATCAAAATAACATGTCATGTTATGCTATGTGATAGTCCTTCTAAAAACAAGAACTCCAGAGGTCCTCAGGCTAGGAACATCATCAAATTGTATCTTGTACAGTTCGTCATGAGCTATATAGACCCTGCCTGTGCGTGTAATTGTAGGAATCTTAAATATAGCCTGTAGGGAAGTTAGGCATGAAGCTACCTGTCTTTGGGGTGAGACTAAACTGCTTTGATGCACCTAGTACTTGGCTTGCATTCGTGGTCTCTGACATGCTCCATGAACAATTATGGGTAGGCAAACAGTGATTAAAAATAATTAAAGGCATTATATGGTTTGGCTCATTCTGATGTCTTGGTTAAAACAATTTATTGTCTAAGGGGAAAATGCTGTATCTCGTAAGATGCAGTATTTACTAGGACTGTATAGCCAAAAGATAACAAAATTTATTGCAGCAACTGCTGCAAACCATCAAATGTACATCTGTTTTAAAATTTGTCTTTGAACATAGTCACTACTTAGATGCACCATTTTGTTTCCTTGCCTGCTTGTTTTAACTTATGTTGAGTTTCATCTCTTTCCTGAATGTATCAATTGACAACAATGATGATCTCTCAAACAATAGATATTTAACCAGGACTGAGTTTAAAAATAATGGAAGGAAAAACAGATGTTTTGGTAGTGTTTTTTACAGCTGCTATTCTTAAACATTTTACAATTGTCTTAACCAATATTAATTTTATTACAATATCTATATCCTGACCTATATCAAATGATGCCAAGACAGTGTACATTAATTTAAGCAATTTAATAGAATTATAGAATCTCAGAGTTGGAAGAGAGAGAGCAATTTTGGTGTAGAGGTTTGAGTGTTGGACTATGACTGGAGACCAGGGTTTGAATTCCTGCTCAGCTATGGAAACCCACTGGGTGACTTTGGATGAGTGACACACTCTCAGCCACAGAAAGCTCTGTGGTAGGTTCACCTTAGGGATGGCATGCCTGAAATAACTTGAAGGCACACAACAATAAAGAGGTGGAAGGGACCACAAGTTCAGTTCCTTGCCAGGCAGGAATATTCAGCTACAGCACTCCTGAAATATACCTTCTGTTTAAAGACCTTCAAAAAGGAGAATCCAAAGAAGGCAGTCTTTTCCATTGTTGAACAGCTCTTACAATAAAGGTTATTCCTAATGAATAGGTGGAATCTGTTTTCTTGTAATTTTAATCAATTGGTTTGTATTCTCGTCTCAGGAACAGGAGAAAACAAGTTCTCTCCATCTTCTATATGACATCCCTTCAGATATTTGAAGATGGTTATCATGTCTTCTCTTCTTCAAACTAAACACACACAGCTTCCTAAGTAGTTTCTCATTAAGGCTTGGTTTCCAGACCTTTTATCATCTTGGGCCCTGGAAACATTCCAGCTTGTTTATATTTAAAACAATAAAATATTATCTAAGTAATTTATATGTAATAAGTTAATATTTCATCTTTAATAATTAAACAATTTAAATTTAAAACAGTAACAAATAACGTAAGCAAACTAAAACATATTAAACAATTTGACAGGTCAAAACAAAACATTTGAAAATTGGTTAAAACAGTTTAAGATAAATTAACACTATGGGCACTTGGACTTGATTTAATATATACCTCACCTTTCTCCAGAGGACCCAAGGTGGTATACAATATAAGTTAAAACAGAACACAGCGGAAACATAGTGTACTATAAAGGGAAAAACATATTAAAAACACTAATTTAAAATAATTTAAGAAGTTAAAATATAATAATGATGATAAAAAATACAGCACAGTCCAGTTAGAAGACCTTTTGCTGGGACCAGTTAACAATCAAAGGCCTTGGTAGGCACAAGAATCATGGAATCATAGAGTTGGAAGAGACCCCAAGACCCATCCAACCCCATTCCATGCAGAAATATACAAAGCACTCCTGACAAATGGCTATCTAGTTTAAAACATCCAAAGGATCTCCACCACTCTCTGAGGATGCATATTCCACTGTCAAACAGCTCTTACCATCAGGAAGCTCTTCCTAATGTTTCTTTTCCTGTAGTTCAAAGAGCTAGTCAAGCCTCACAAAGGCTTTGGTCAGGCCTCACCTGGAATACTGTGTCCAATTCTGGGCACCACAATTCAAAAAGGATGTTGAGAAGCTGGAGCGTGTCCAGAGGAGGGCAACCAAAATGGTGAAAGGTCTGGAAACCATGCCCTATGAGGAATGACTTAGGGAACTGGGTATGTTTGGCCTGGAGAAGAGACAGTTAAGAGGTGGTATGATAGCCCTGTTTAAGTATTTGAAGGGGTTCACTGAGGATGGAGCAAATCCAGAGAATAGGACCCAGAAGAATGGATGCAAGCTACAGGAAAAGAGATTCCACCTCAACATTAGGAGGCACTTCCTGACAGTAAGAGTGTGCAACAGTGGAACACACTCCCTCGGAGAATGGTGGAGTCTCCTTCTTTGGAGGTCTTTAAACAGAGGATGGATGGCCATCTATCAGGGGTGCTTTGATTATGCAAGGTTGGACTGGATGGCCCTTGGGGTCGCTTCCAGCTCTATGATTCTATGAATGGAGGGAGACTGGAATGAGCCACTAAGAAGGTGCTCATGCAGGTCATCTCATCCAGATTAAATAAATTGGGTCTCAAAGGCTTTATTTTGTTTCATGGCATTGGAATGATGCAAGTCTTGGAACCAACTGAGCCTCTAAGAAGAATATTCCATGCCATGTCCCAAAGAAGCCAACCATCAGCCAAGTATGCTGGCTCCAAAGGAGGTTGATAAATATTGGTTGTTTGCCTGGAATTGCAGAAACAGGATTTTAGTGAGCCTCCCTGGAAACCACAATACATGAGTAATGCTCTTATCAAGTTTCAAGTTGTTTAGGTCTTTCTTCAGTCTTGTTTTACACTCAGCTTTAACATATGTCAAAAGCTTCAATGCATGTGTCATAGCATTCAAAGGACGAGTCATGAGTAGCAAGCAATATATCTTGTTGCCTTCACTTATCTCAGCCACTAGATCAGTCCCACAAAGGAACTGAGTCCCAAACATTGGGATGGTGTCAACAATCTTTGTGAATGGTGGCTACAGGTAAAATTTAACATTATGGTCTCCACACTGTGCCAAGCTGGCTATCTGAGTTATTTGACAACCACTGTGGTACAGGGTGAGTGTCCCTTATCTGGAATTCCAAAATACTCCAAAATTGACCACATGGGTAGCTGAAATAGTGACACTTTTGCTTTCCGTTGGTTCAGTGTACACCAACTTTGTTTCATGCACAATATTATTAAAAATTACTTTCAGACTATGAGTATAAGGTATGTTGTTGTTGTTGTTGTTGTTGTTGTTGTGTGCCTTCAAATCATTTTTGACTTATGGTAACCCTAAGGCAAACCTACCATGAGGTTTTCTTGGCAAGTTTCTTCAGAGAGGGTTTGCCATTGCCATCTTCTGAGGCTGAGAGAATGTGACTTGCCCAAGGTCACTCAATGGGTTTCATGATTGAGTTGGGAATTGAACCCTGGTCTCCAGAGTCCTAGTCCAGCACTAAAACCACTACATAAATTAATTTAATGTCTAGACATAGGTCCCATCTCCGAGCTATCTCATAATGTACTCCAAAATCTGAAAAAATAAAAAATCCCAAACACTTCTGGTCCGAAGCATTTTAGATAAGGGAGACTCAACATGTATAACTAGACTTGGACCACAGCAGTCTAGGTTCAAACTCTTGCTCATCCTGGAAGCTTAATAGATGTCATTCAGCAAGTAAATACTTCTCAGACAAGCTTACTCCACAAGGTTATTGTATATTGCTCAGAAATTGTGTGCAAGTAGAATGTTGTGTCCCTGACACTGCAAGCAGAATTTGAGTTTTTATTCAGTACAGATTCTTTGTAAACACCTCTCTTCTATTTAATTTGACTGAAGGAAATGCCATTATTTCTGCCAATATTTCAGATGTATCTTGCTTCTTCTCCACCCTTTCCTTTCCTTTTCCATCAAAGAGGCTGGTCAGGCAAACAAGCTTGAGACATGTTTCAGTGATAACTCATTATGGATTCCTAATGTTAAATATGAGCTGAGTGCAAGCCTCCATTCTGCGTCTCCTGGGCTTGAACGAAGAGCAAAGGACATTGGGCAATACTGAACCATTCCTAGGAAACTTGATCTGGTATGATATACAGCTGCAAAACACTGGGCCTTGAATATTGTATGAGGCATCTCTAAGAAGAAAGCTCTCCAGGAACAAACACAAACATCTCAGCCTATTTTTAAATGCAAGTGTGTTTGTGTTTATAAGAAACACTTATGGGTTTTTCTCCTGTTATTTTCATCATCATGCAGGCTTACCTACTACAAGCTCAGTAGATCCTGCAAATGACATGGTACAAATAACTATTTAATATGGAAGACTTTACTTTTTTGGCTGCAATGTCAGAGAAGCAGCCATGCTTCAGTATGAGACAGGAAAGTAAAAACAAGTACAGTTGCCCCTCCGTTCTCTCATCCCTCGTCTATCTGTGGGCGGTGAACAGAGGGGCACAAAATGGGGCATGCGCCTATGGGTGCACACCTCCATTCAAGCCTATGGGGCTTGAATATACATGATTTTCTGTTCTCATAGCGGGGGTGGTGGTCCGGAATGGTTCCCCCACGAAAACGAAGGGTCCACTGTAGTTTTGTGGCATGTTTAAGTTTGATGAAGTTATTTCAGTATGATTTGTAATATAATTACTCTGTGTGTATGTGTGTGTGACTGTGTATGTAATGGGTAAAAGTTACCCATCACTTATACAATGCTGTATGGTAGGGACAGTATTCTCAGAGATCCCACACAAGATCTAGGAACAAATTAGCTAGTCTAGTATGTAAGATAATTATTGTAATTTCTTAAACTGTATGGAGTTTTAACTGCTGTGAGCCGCCCCAATTGTTTGACAGAGGGACGGGATACAAATAAAATTTATTATTATTATTATTATTATTATTATTATTATTATTATTGGGAGTGTTTGGAACAAACCATCCACGGTTGTTATGCAGGAGCAAAATTAATACGTTCTGCTCATCTAGATCAGGATGGGAAACTTTGTTGGACTCTAGTTCCCATCACTACCCATCAACATGGTTAGTGTTGAATGATGATGGGAATAATACAATGGTCCCTCCACATTTGCTGGAGTTAGGGGTGATGGACCCCCATGAATATGGAAAAACCACAAATAAAAAACACTATTATTTTTACCTAAGAAAACACCTCTCTTGGAATCTCCAGATCCTCCAGTACAACTCTATAGTCAACATCTGCCCGACATTGATCATAGATTCATGCTGGAGGACCTACAAACTGCATAGAGAAGTGTTTTTTCTAGGAACTTCTAGGTTCTCCAGCACAACTCTATGATCAGCCTCAGTTGCACTGGAAGATCTAGAGATACCTAGAGAGAACATATTCATCAAAACAACAAATAATCAAATCCGCAAAAGTCACAGCTGCAAATGTGAAGGACCAACTCTGGTTCATTAACATCTGGATGAACTGGAGGCTTCCCAGGTGTGAGGAACATTTGGCTCTCTAGATGCTTTGGACTACAACTCCCAGAAGTTCCAGTCAGCATGGCCCATACAGGGACGGGAAGTTGTAATCCAAAATATTGAGTGCCAAAGTTTGTTTCAATTTTATTTTTCTAACACCAAAAGAAACAAAGGACCACACATGCTTTGGATTTGGGGGGGGGATGTGAAAAGTGTTTCCATGCACTTGACCTCATAGCTCCTATATTGAATATATAATAGAATGATGTTGCTCCACAGCATTCCACAGAAACTATCAGAGTTCAATAAGACCACTTCTTGTTTAGACGAAAAATGCTTATGCCCACATACCACCCTCAGTTTCCTTTTATGTTTCTTTTTAAAGGGAAAAACATACCAAAAGTGTCTCTCCAATTAATGTCTGAACACAATACAATACCTACTGAAACATACCAGTAACCCAAATACCAAAAATATTAGGCCAACCAGAGGCATACAAATGAATAAATAAATCCAGTTATACGAGGTTTCAAGGCTCACTGGAGTGGTTTCTTCTTCAGGTGAAGATGGTACAGAGTTCATGTGTGTGTGTGTGTGTGTGTGTGTGTGTGTGTGTGTGTCGGGAATAATATTGTTGTAGTCAAAATATAATTTGTTGTAATTAGCAAAATAACATTGAAACAAATATAAAGACCTGCAGTGCAGCCTATGATTACAATTATGTCACCTCCTCTCTGCCTGCATGAACTCTATACCATCTTGGTCTGAAAAAGCCAGTGACTCTCAAAATCTAGTGCAATTTGTGTGTGTGTGTGTGTATGCTTTATGTGCATTTTGTTTAATGGACAACACAGACCCCTCTGTATCTCCCTCTCATAAAACACAAACTCAGCATTTTAAAAAATTAAACCTTCACGCTTCAATCAGAATCATATCAGCAACATTTTAAACAACATAAAGGCATATATTCAATTGCTTGTTGTTGTTGTGTGCCTCCACGTAAAATTTTACTTATGGTGACCATAAGGAGAACCTATTATAGGGTTTTTTGGCAGGTTGCTTCAAAGGGGGTTTGCCATTGCCATCCTCTGAGGCTGAGAGAGAGTGACTTACCCAGGCTCACCCAGTGCGATCTCATGAGTCATAGCCCAACACTCAAACCACTACACCACACTGTCTCATTCCAAGTAATGTAGGCCCAGTGAATGAATGGGATTTGTACAAGTGTTGACTTACTATTCAGCAATTGATTTAATGGCCCAGCTCTGGCTGGGAGGAACAACTGGATTTAGGACATTATCCAGATTCCAAGAGGATGATGAAAAGGTCTCACAGGAATATATTAAATAAATTCATCATTGCACTGCACATGAGTCTGGCAGCTACGCAACTTTGACATTTCCCTTGCCTTTCACATCCCATTTCTGCTAGCAGCAGTACATGCGCACTTAGCTCTCCTTTGAACTGGGAGCAGAAAGAGAGATGGGTTGAAACATGTCGCAGTATGCAACTGCCTGCTACTTATATCTGATCCTTTCGCTCTGGCTTGGATGAACAAACAAGTTCCTTTGCAATAATAATCAGAATGGGACTGGGGTGAAATGACATACAAACTATTGCTGTCATCTTTTGAAATCATTATCATCCATCAAACGGATATAACATGTGTAAGCACCCAATCAGGCAGCACTGATCTATTTATATTTAACATGTCAACACCAGCATTGCAAAATTCTGCTGTGTTGTCTACCTTTGTGAAATAACCTTTTGGTTGGAGCTTGGAAAATTTGCTTCCTTGGACTGCGGCTCCCAGAATCCTGCAGCCATTATTTTCAGTAGCCATGTTGGCTTGCAGAGTCTGGGAGCTATAATCCAAGAAAGTAATTTTTCCTAGCTCTGTTTTTAAACATTTAGTCATCAATGCATATATAAACATCACAGGTTGCATCTTCATTAGGACCATGTAAATGAATACAAAATAATGAATATGACCAAATTGAATGAATACTGAATATCATGGGTAACTTTCATATCTAATTTAGAATGTATATTATTTAACAAATTTAGTCATTTTTGTAAATCACACATAGATATAAGGGGGTATCATAAAGTTTTAATTATCACCTTTAAAATTTTTTGACAGGTTTGTTTTGATTTGTAATTATTAACACTTCTTTACATAGTCACCATCCAGATTTACACATTCCCCCCAGTGTTTCTTGACCCTCCGAATACCATTTGCAGATTGCGCCTTAAACTCACTGTTCTACTTCATGAATGATGTCAAATCGGTGACCCCACAATGGATTTTTCCTTTCTGGAAATAAGAAAACATCACCTGGTTCAAGGTCAGGAGAATAAGGTAGATGTTGCAAGATCTCAAAGCCACATGCCTTTGCTTTGTTAACTGCAACTTGAGATGAGTGAGCTGGTGCATTGTCAGCTAGGAGACGAATGCCTCTGAAAAGCATACCGCGACATTTCTTTTTCAGATTATCTTGCAACTTGTCCAGAAGATTGCTGTAGTATGTATTGGTGATGGTTTGTCCCTTTGCAAGGTAATCTGTGTGAATGATTCCACAACAGTCCCAAAACAATGAGAGCTGACTTTCCCTGCTGACTTTTGCATCTTTGCCTTTTTGGGGGGGAGGGGAATCGGCATGCCTCCACTCCATTCTCATGGTTTTGGTATCTGGATCATACTAATAGATCCAAGATTCATCCTTGGTTACCAGACAACCAAAGAAATCCTCTTCATTCTGTTCCAACAGCGTCAGCATCTGTCTTGAAAGGTCACACCATGCTTGTTTCTGGAAAGGGGTTAGCAAATGTGGAACTCAGTATGCAGACACCTTAGACATATGCAGTTTGTCATGTATAATTTTCCACACACTACCATAAGTGAGACCAGTTTCAGTCATGATCATTTGGATGGTTCTCGTCTATCTTCCAGGATGAAACACTCCACTTTCTTCACTGTGGCTGCATTGTCCATCAGTGATGGTCTTCCAGGTTTTGGCTCGTGAGGGACATGTGATCAGTTTGGAAACTCCTTTTCACCTCACAATAGTGTCATAAGATGGGCAATCATTTCCATAAACTACCATCATCTCATCATGAATTTGCTGGGCACTATTACCCTTCAAATGCAGGAACTTTCTCACATTGAGAGCCTCAATCTTCTCCATTTTACACTTCAGTCACTTCTGGCACAACCTGTAACAAAGAGCTGATATTCTCAACATCATGTGCTTAGGGACCAATGATGACACTGAAAAAAATTCATCAATATACTATAATAACTTCCAGGTGATAAGTATTACTTTATGATATTCGCTCGTACAATTACTTTTAGTCATGCATAGATAGGTTTACCAGGTTTATCTTAATGTTTTTAGGGTATGACTTAAAACTATATGTCTCCCCTTATTACTTTTATAATGTAGACAACCTTTTATAAATATGTATTATTTTGTATTGCAGCAGAGGCGTATTTTAAATAATCTATTGGTTTTTAAAAACATGTGTTGATTCTATACACTTTTTAAATTGGTGTTGCACCTAGTTCATTGTTGTTCCCCACCGCAATCTATAGGGAGAGGCAGATAAGAAATAGATATTAATTATTATGTATCTATTGCACTGTATATTAATTCAATGATACAGGTTCTTCATATATAATGTATAATACTGTGTTCTTTTAAATGTTTGCCATTCCCATTTGAAATCATATTTCTTTAGAGATTTTTAAAAAGTGATTTTATCTTTTAAAAATTGTATTCCGTTTTTAAATGAAATATTTTAAATATTGTAATAGTTTAATACCATTTTAATTGTCAATTTTTAATTGCACAATTGGCCCTCCGTTTTCGCAGGGGATCCATTCCAGACCTCCCTGCAAAAATGTAGATTCGCAAATATTCAAACCCCATTGATTTAAACGGAGATCACCCCTACGTGAATATGTAAAACCATGGACTTGAAGTCTGCAAGAATGGAGGGGTGATTGTATTGTGTTTTTTAGATTGTAGGCCACTTTGGGTCTCAGTCTTTGGAGAAAAGTGGGATAAAAATAAATATAATGATGACGATGATGATAATCATCATCATCGTAACAGAGATGCAGAGCTAGTATCATAAAGTGTACATAATGTAACTTGAAAAGTCCTGTGAGAAAATGGAGTATAAGGGCCTTTGCAGACTGCCAGAAATAGTGCAAATTGAGTCCACTTTAACTGCCCTGACACAGTGCTAGGGAGTCATGGGAACTGTAGTTTATTGTGGCACCAGAGCTCTCTGACAGAGAAGGCTCAATGTCTCAGAAAAAAAAATACAATTCCCATGATTCCCTAGCACTGAGCCAGGATAGTTAAAGTGGACTCAATTTGCACTATTTCTAGCAGTCTGCAAAGGCCCTAACCTAGGGTATTAGCCCTTTTGTGAAAAATGTGAATACTGGGGCCCTGTCTGCTTTGGCCAAATAAAACATCCTTCCCTTGTTTTCTTGGCAGGGAGTCTGCATGACACACAGCCCTAAACCTCGGTTCTGGTGCAAACAATCCAGATGTCTGGCACGATCAGCACCAGAACCATAGTATATCCTTCTTAAAACATTTTAAAAAATCTTCATTTGTTCTGGATCTTCCCAGAAGATCTGCAGCCTCCATCCTGATGCCAGGTAGCGGTCTGAAACACATCCCACTGTGCCACCTGGTATGGTGGTGACTTGCTGTGGCAGCATCTAACCTGGGTAGCACAGCAGGACACATTTCAAACAGCCAGCTGGCATTGGAACAAAGGGCCACAGGACACTGTGGACTGCCCCTGCAGTATTCTGGCCAATGCAGACCCCACCTGGATCTGTTAGGATCAGTCAGCAAGGTTGAGGATAAGTAATGTGCCTGAATTTTTCCTACTTT
>CM034708.1:10971922-10989133 GCA_020142125.1 Phrynosoma platyrhinos | reverse complement strand
CCCTCGGCCCTTAAAGGGGAAAGGTTGCCTACCCCTGGGCTAGAGGCTTCTCAGTCACTGCTGAGCCAGCTGCTTGGTTGCTGCTCCCAAGATGACTGGGTGCAAAGGGAGCAACAATCAAGATTGGGTGTTTGGAATTTGCGGTAGAACAGTAGACTTAATATTAAGAAAAAGATGTTGGAGGATGCTAAGGTTGTCTCTGAAGAGAAGAGGTGGCGATAGCCTGAAAATGTTTGGGGATCACTGCCTTAGTCTGAGAGAGTGAGGCTTGCCCAATGTCATCCAGTGGATTTTCATGACTGAGTAGGGATTTGAAACCTATCACCATACTGCAGTTCACCTTCCTTGTATCCTATACATTATTTAGCTGATTGTGTAGTGATTAGAGTAAGTGTTGGTAACTTGCAACCCACACATCTGGGAGGTAACAACTCTTACAAACCCCAGCTCATGGTCAGGGTGTGATGAGGACTTGGGATCCCCAAGCTCAATGTCTTTGTTCATCTATGAAATTTTGAGTCACTCAGGCATCAGCTCCTAGTCTATCCTAAGTCACAGGACTTTTGTGGATAGAATGGAGTTCTTGCATTTTTCCTTGCATCTCTCAGACCAGGAGTGGCCAACTGTGGTAGACCAAGAGCCCAATTTTCTGCCCTTTGAGACCTTACAGATGCCATTTGTTGTTGATGTATGTATTCAAGTTGACTCTGATTCATGGCAATCTATCATAGGGTTTTCTTGGCAAGTTTATTCAGAGGAGGTTTACCGTTGCCTTCTTTTAAGGCTGAGAAAGTGCAACTTGACCCTGGTCACTCAGTGAATCTCCATGGCTGAAGAGGTATTTGAACCCTAGTCTCTGAGACTCAGTCCAACACTTAAATCATAATACAGTCCAACATATATACTGAAAAACCAAAAAGACTACGTAGTTCTGACAAATACACATTTGCTGGGGATAGGGGTGCAGGAACCACCATGAAAAATGGAAAATCTGAAAATTAAAAAAAATGTTTCCATTCAGGGAGAGCTGTGTTGGCCATTTAGCAAATTCAAACAAAAATTGGAGAAAAATCATTGGAGATGTTAGTCAGATGCCTACATGTTGTTTCAGTCTTTAGTTAAGATGGTATTTGGTGGGGAGGATATCTTAAAAAATGTGTGTTACTTGAGAGAATACTTCCCTAGGAATCTCTAGGTCCTCCAGCGCAACTTTGTGGTTAACATCCACTGGAATTTTGCCATAGAATCACACTGGATGACCTACAAATGCCCAGAGAAGTGTCTCTAGGAAGTTCTAGGTCCTGCAGTGTGGCTCTGTGGTCAACTTCCAGTAGAGTTGTGTTCCAGGACCTAGAGATTCCTAGAGAGAACATATTAAGAAAATCTGTAAATAATCAAATTTTCAAAAGTCAAATCTGCATATGTTGAGGGCTGACTGTGGTAGCTTTTAATCTTAAATAGCACAGCCCTTTCTCCCCCATAACCTATTTAGAAGGCAATTTCCCCTCCTGGAAGCTCCCTGGAAAGGCTGGACACCTCTTTTTCATCATAAAAAGGGCAGTCTGTGAATTGCAAAAACTCCTCGCTTAGGCTAAACTTTTTCAAACATGTTGTTTTTCTAACTGCAGTGCCCTTCTGCATACTATATATAGAATAAGCAGTCTCTGTGCAAAATAATTTGTTGTTGTGTGCCTTCAAGTTGCTTCCGACTTATGGTGACCCTATCACAGGATTTTCTTGACAAGATTTGTTCAGAGAGGGTTTCCCTTTGCCTTCTACTAAACCTGAGAGAGTGTGACTTTCCCAAGGCCACCCAGTGGGCTTCCATGGCTGAGTGGAGATTTGAACCCTGGTCTGGAGAGTTGTAGTCCAGTGCTCAAACCACTACCCCATGCTGTGCAAAATAATACATGGCCTAATTCAAAAAACCAGTGAGAAAGAACTTCAATCTCCTTTTGTCACTGACCCTAAGCTGCAGAGCAAAGACATTTCAAAGGGAGACAGAGAGAGACTGCTGAGCTACAATTAATTAGGAGCTTCCCGGCTATCATCAAAGTCTGAATCAGGATTTTGTTATCAGGCTACATGTGCTAATTGGCTTATCTACCTAGTGCCAGGAAGTTTGTTACCAGCATCAGTTTTGTGAATGGCCAGTTATAATAGGATAAAAAAGTAGCCATATTCTGAAGGGTTTGTATTTAATTTCTCACTGACTTTACTGTTTGCAGTCCTCCAATCCCACCGTGTGTTCTGGAAATTCTGGGTAACACTTTATGCTATTGAGCTGTCATCCATATAGTCTACTAAATGTCATACTACAATAAAATAGTTCATTGCTAAGGCATTGGAGAACATGGTAATTGTTTTTGCTGCAACAGAGTGATATGGCTACTCTGAAAACTGCTAACATTTTGAGTTTCCCTTGATTCAGCATAACCAATTTTTTTTAAATATTTCCTCAAATGCTTGGACAATAGGCTTGTATTTCTTTTTTGCTTTTTTTACTGTTCCACAGATATTTGTATTAACCATTTGTAATCCACAAACAACAAGAAAAAAAAGAGAAGAGCCATTTTTTAAAATCCCTTCCCACCATTTCTGATCTAGATTTATAAATCTAGGTTTCCTTTAAGTAGTTCTTACTTGTCATATGCAACTAGGAGTGAGACTATGGTCCCAAACACACTGCAGAAATAATCCACTTTGAGACTGCTTTAACTGCCCTAGCTCAGTGCTTGAGAATCCTGGGAATTGTAGTTTATTGTGGCACCAGAGCTCTCTGACAGAGAAGGCTAAATGTCTCACAAAAATTACAAGTTCCCAGAATTCCCTAGCATTGAACCAGGGCAGTTAAAGTGGTCTCAAACTGGATTATTTCTGCAGTGTGTTCTGGACCTATTGTTTTATTCTGGCTGATGACTGATTTTAAGCTAGCTTTGGTTCTCATTTCCTATCTTGTAGTACAAATATTGTTTTATAAACCTTGCATTGATAGGTTTATTAAATGGTGTATGTTTTTTAATGGATAAGGTGCTTTTTGCATAAATTTGGGAAAGTGAATACTTTATAATAATAATAAAATAAGTGTGCAGTATTAGTACAGTCACTAAGTGGCAGACTTCTCTAACCAAGGCATAGATGTGCTTTCAGCATAGTTTGTTATGAGGGTATTTGTATTGGTAGTAACCACATTTAGGAACCAGATTATAAAGCTGTCTTCTCCCCATTCCTGTGAAGCAAACCACCACTACCAAGATGAACCAGGCAAACTCCTCCATCAGGAGACATAAGGTGCGGTATGTCTGTAGACATGCCCAGCAATCTCACCAGCCGTGGCTTCATTCCGAGGTTGTTATAAAATTGTGTAACTTTGCTTTAAGGCTTTCAAGCAAGAGGCATCCCAGATCCATACAAGAGTAGGACAACAACAACAATAAGAAAAGAGGGGAAAATTAATGTATATACTCCTGTATAAGTCTAGAAATTTTAATCAAAAAGTTGACCCGAAAAAACTGAGTCGACTTATCCACGGGTCAATATGAGTATTTTAATTCATATTAAAAAAGAAACCATCCCCTGGTGAAAGTCAAGAGTGTAATCTATTCTGGAAGCAATGCCCCCCCTCTGCTCTCTCATCTCTCATCCATCCAGCCTTTAGGGCAGGGGTCGGCAACCTTTGTTGCTGGGGGGTCGGGAGGGGGAGGAAATGGTGCGGGGGCTGGATGGGTGCATGTGCACAACGTGGGTGGCACCATTTTGGAAGGCCCAACGGCACGGTGCACATGCGCACAATGCCGTTGGGCCTTCCAAAATGGCGCCCCATGGGATGGGGGCAGCGGGACTGGCCGCGGGCCGTAGGTTGCCGACCCCTTCTTTAAGGTGAGCACCAACAATTATGCCTCCTGTAATTTTCTAAGTTCTTTGGCATTGTTTTCCTTTTCTTCCTCCTTTAGATCCTTTGTTGCATGACCCTAAATTTTACCCTCAACTTATCCATTGGTCATATCAAAATCCATAATTTTGGCCCCAAAAACATGCTCTATGTAAAAAGGAAGTAGGTAAAGCAGTCCTACATACTTATTACTCTGCCTTTCTTCTTTCTTTTTCTGCTCTTTGTCCCTTGAATCACTGTCAGTTCTCTTGTTAGAGCCAACCCAAAAGAGGAGTCAGGACAGATTTAAGTTGGCATATGTTTGAACTCCAAGGTGCCAGAATGCAACAAGATGGGGTGAAATGAAACTCTCCACCCTGCTGATATAACACTATGACATAGTTAGCTGACATTACATAAATATAAGTCCTTCCATTGTTTTTGGTGTTTCCTTTTCCTTGTGCAGCTTGTAAATATGCCAGTATAGGAGAAAGGGGGAAATCAGTCAGTTAGATAAAAATGGCTTAATATATTTGAAGTGTTCTTCTGTAGTTGATTTTTAAATGGTGGTACGTGATTAAAATCTCTCCATGTGTGGACATCAGAGTTGGGGTTTTTTTGGGGGGTTCCTTTCCAAGTTGTAATGCTGGAAGATGTAATCTAAAAAGTCACCATTACAAGCTTAGTTTGCAGGAGGAGGACTTGTGAATGTGATCCCACTTCAAGATGTATTCACTTAAATAGTTTTTAGTTCAAGAAAAATGCATTAACTTATAAGAACTGCCTAGAAGATTCTGGGACCTGTAGTGCAATTTTAAAAAATTATTTGAAACTCTGGTATACACACTTACACAGGAATACTTTTCTTTCCATGGCCTAAATTCTCTTGTTCATTCCAACTACAGCTGACCGACTGATTCATAGGAACTCAGGGCCTCGGCAGACGACTAAAAGAGTCGTCTTCCGGGCAGGGAAGAGGAGGGGCAGCCGCACGAGCGGCGCCCCTTCCTCTCCCCGAGGTTGCCCCCAGAAGCGCCGGCCGTCCGCACGGCCGGTGCACCGGGGATGACCTCACGGCGCAGCGCCCACATGCGCTGCGCCGTTTGAGTCAGTGAAAGTGCGCCCGCCGCTTTTAGGGCGCACTTTCCCTTAAATCTAAAAGGAGCGCCAATTTGGTGCTCCTTTTAGATGCGCCGCAGGAGCGCCGCGGTCCGGAGGCTGAACTCCGGCGGCGCTCCGGACCAGGGCGTCTCTGACGCCCTGGTCTGCATCCCCTATTAGTTAAGTGTTGACTTAACCAAATTCCCATTGATTTCAGTGGGACAGCTCTAGTTGGGACTAACAATTCAAATCAGACCTTTGTGTATATTTATAACATATGGAGATATATGGAAATTAGCTCCAGTCTTTGGTCTGCTTGGCAAGGATCCAGTGTGGCTTTCGGTGATGCAGAGCCTTCATTCTGCTTTGACTTGAAAGTGCTCCCTACTAAGGGCTTGCATATATATCCCCCTCCTCACTCCCCTCCTGGCTGCATTGCTTTCTTTAACACAGAGCCAAATCCTTCTCTGTCTCTTACATTTGGCAGATGTACAACATAAAAGCTGATTGTGCCTCCAAGATTAACCTTATTCGTTTAAAGGGGGTTGAACGTGTGATAACACTTTTTCTCCCTCTCTCTGTCTCCCCCTTCTCCTTTTCTTCTCCCCCTCTCTATTTGGGGGCCTGGGATTGTTTATGGAGGGCACTTCTTGCCTAATGTGGCTTCATGTTCTTGCAGAGGCACATCTGTTCCTGCTGAACACCTGCTGAGGTCTTAAGTCCCCCCTTCTTGCAATGGGGGGCTGAGGGGGGGACACACGCAGCAGCTGGTCTCTGGATGAGTCTTTAATCCATGCATCCCAGGAAATGATGTTTCCAAGACACTGCATCTACAAATAGTAATCTCAGTTCACCAAGATCCAGGGCTGTGGATTTGATATGACAGACTTTTGACTCTGATTCCTGTTTTGTTTTGTTTTTAAATCATTTGACTCAAGCACCTTCAAAAATGGCAAATCTATATTAATTAGTAATAACAAATTTACTGCCCTAAAATGGTAACAAGGCTTTTCATCACCACCATGTGAGTATCAGGCTACTGAAATTGCTATAGTATAATATACGGTTGGCCCTCTGCATCCAAGGTTTCTTTGGTCCAAAACACACTGCAGAAATAATCCACTTTGAGATGGCTTTAACTGCCCTGGCTCAGTGCTAGAGACTCCTGGGAATTGTAGTTTATTGTGGCACCAGAGCTCTCTGAAAGAGAAGGCTAAATGTCTCACAAAATTACAATTCCCAGAATCCCTTAGCATGGAGCCAGGGCACTTAAAGAGGTCTCAGACTGACTTATTTCTGCAGTATGTTTTGGATCTTTATCCACGGATTCAAGCACCCATGGATTGAAAATGTTTTACAAATATATAAATTGCAAAAAGCAATTGATTTTGCCATTTTATACAAGAGACACCATTTTGCTATGCTGCTGCATATAATGGGACTTGAACATCCACAGATTTTGGTATCCGTGGATGATACTGGAACCAAACCTCAGTGGATACCAAATGCCTACTGTTTAAGTATAAAATAATAAATTTACCATATACATATAGGTTGAGTCTCCTTTTTCCAAAGTGCTTGGGACAAGAAGTGTTTTGGATTTAGAGGGCTTTTGGATTTTGGAATACCTGTATTTGTGTATACTTACATAATGAAATATCTTGGAGATAGGACCCAGATCTGAACACAAAATTTATTTATGTTTCATATACATCTAAATATACCTGAAGGTAATTTTACACAATATTTTTAATATGTTTGTGCATGAAACAAAGCTTGTGTATATTGAATGATCAGAAAGCAAAAATACCACTATCTCAGTCACCCATGAAAAAAGTTTTGGTTTTTGAAATATTTTGGATTTTGGAATTCCAGATAAAGGAGACTCAACTTGTATTGTTATACTATAATAACTCTTTATTTTGAAGCTGGAGTCAGAGTCAGTACATTTCTACTGACTCTACCCAAAATTGTAATGTATAAAAATGGGGAGAAAACAAGCACACGCATTGGACAATCCAGCGAGAGTTAGTGATGTGCGGTGGAAAAATATCTCCACAAACTTTTCATAGTGCTTAATTTTTCCCTACAAGGTTTTCAATATCTTGAAAAAATAAATATCATTGTTTCACAAAATTCATTAGTAATGATGAATGGATGCCAGAACAGTATTAGGTGAACTTAAACTAAGCAGTGTAAGTGATTCTGCAAGCAGTAACAGTGGTACTGGAGGTCCCCCATTGACTTCAGTGGACGAGAGTTAAAATCTCTTAAAAGTACATCAGTAGACAACCACAGTATATAGTGCACAATTGGCTGCATGCATTAAATTTAGCGAGACCAGCATGGTGTAGTGGTTTGAGTGTTGAACTTGGACACTGGTTTGAATTCTGGCTTGGCCATCTAAACCCACTGGGTGGTCTTGGGCAAGTCATACTCTCTCAGCCTTAGAAGGATGACAATGGCAAACCTCCTCTGAAGAAACTTGCCAAGAAAACACCATGATAGGTTCGCCTTAGGATTGCCATAAATCCGATACAACTTGAAGGCACAACAGCAACTTAAATTTAGCATGATTAGAGTGCCTTTCCCCGTAAATTTAAGCAAACCATGTAAAGGAAGCACATGTTTTTGTAAAATATGTTTCTGCATCTTCTACTTTCCCTACCTATGAAAACCTCAGATGGTACATCCACTGTGTTAATTAACGTTAGGCTCAGTCTGTTCAGACCAGGGGTAGGCAACCTTTCCCCTTTAAGGGCCGAGGGACTTCAGCTCCCAAAAGCCTCAGCCATGTTGGTCAATAGTCCCATGTTGGCCAATAGCTCCTGGGATTCTGGGAGCTGAAGTCTCTCGGCCCTTAAAGGGGAAAGGTTGCCTACCCCTGGTTCAGACAGTGCTTCTCAGGTTATCTGCTCTCAGAGACTGGCAATTGTTCCCCTCCCTGGTGTGCCAAGGACCAGCAACATATTCATCCCCACTGACTACAGGTGTTTCTTTTTACCCTGGAAATTCACTATTGGCCAGTGACTCAGGATCATCCCATACCAGGGACTATTGACTACTTTGAACAGCACTGTGTTGGAATATTCATTCTCCTACACAAGCCTTACTGAAATGAGTGGGACCTTATCTCTATCTGTCTTCTCTCCTATTCTGTAGCCCTTATGGAGGCATCTAAAGATGGCAACTTGATCTTCCTATCTCACCTTCTCTTATAATAGAACCACCTTTGTCTTGCCTGCTGATAGGGATTGTGGCATGTTTTTTTCTTTCCATTGCCCTTTCTTCTAAGGAGCTCACAATAGAAACTCATTTTGTCCAAGATTGCATTGCATAGCTGCGTGATTGCTTTATTCCAAGTTTGGTGACAAAGGTCCAAAACACACTGCATGAATAATCCAGTTTGAGACTGCTTTTAACAGCTCTAGCTCAGTGTTAGGGAATCCTGGGAATTATAGTTTATTGTGGCACCAGAGCTCTCTGACCGAGATGGCTAAATGTCTCACAAAGCTACAGTTCCCAGAATTCCCTAGCATTGAGCCGGGGCAGTTCAAGTGATCTCAAACTGGATTATTTATGCAGTGTGTTTTGGACTCTAGTCTCCTGTAATTAAAGCAGCTGTAGGGGTCATGGTTTTGAAAAGGAGACTGAGTGAGATTGTTACTGAATGCCCCTTTTTTGAGCAGTGTAGATATTACATTAAGCATATGAAACCTATTCATGGTTGACACATATAAACTTGGCAACTCAGCAAAAATTGTGAGTTAGATGTTTGCATTTTTCCTGGTTTATGGTGCTGAATATTAGACATTGGTAAGTAAAAGCAAACAAATGGGTCTTTGAAAGTCTGGAAGCCAAGATGATTAAATTGAGGCTGTTGTACTTTGGCCACATCATGAGAAGTCATGAATCATTGGAAAAAACAACAATGCTAGGAAAGGTAGAAGGCAGCAGAAAGAGAGGAGGACTGCATACCACTCAGTTGGGGAGGTCACAGGTCTAAATCTACAAGACTTAAACTGAACAATGGAAGATAATGGGGTTTGGAGATGTCTCATCCATCCCCAACCATAGATAAGTCGAGGGAAGCTACAACAAATAAAGGTTAATGGTCCCATTTATTAGAAATCCCAAAACAAAGATATCTGTGTTGGTGCATGAGAAAGGAGAAATTCAAAGTTGGGCAATGCAGCTGGGTGAACTGAAAAGCTTCTACTTTTTTTTTTTTTTTGGTATTTTGGTTAAGTTATTAAAGAGCCAGATGATGAAAGTATTAGTGTAGTGTTGTGGTTTGAGTGATAACTTGGGGAGATCTGGCTTTGAATCTCCGCTCGATGGATAACCTTAGGCAAGTCATGCTTAACTTTAAGGGAAGGCAACAGCAGATCTCCTCTGAATAAATCTTGCCAAGGAAACCCAGTGAGAAGTTTGCCATAAGCCACTGCCTGCTTAAAGGAGTATTGCAACAACAATAAAATGAGGTATTGTTCAACTATGGATTTTGGATTCTGTTTCTGTGACTGTCAAAAATGATATTACATATCTCTGTGCTTTTGCTTATTCAAAATATTTTTCTAGAATTTGTCAGAATTTGCATGATGAATAAATTAAATGCATCAGTGCCAAGCCATTCCTCATGAGTCTGACATCTACATGATGTGGCCTCAATCAGGTGGGAATCGAGTGGCTCAACAGGTGATGCTGGATTGCATCTCCCAGCATTCCTCACCACTGGCTGTCTTGGCTAGGACTGCTAGGAACTGACGTTCAACAATGTCTGGATGGCCTCAGTTGTTGATCTCAGCTGGAAAACATGTGTTGGGTAGAAACAACTAGAATTGGTCAACTCTAGTTTGGGATAATAATTGGGTTACAGGGGATGGGAATAATGATTATTGGTTAGAGTTTTTAATTTAAAATTTAATTGTGCATATAGGTATAAATTTGTAAATATTTAAGAGCATAGTATAGTGGTTTTGAGTGTTGGATTAGGAGGCTAAGCATTCAGGGTTTAAATCCTCACTCAGCTATGGAAACGTACTGGGTGACCTTGGGTAATTCACACTCTCTCAGCCTCAGAGGAAGGCAATGGCAAACCTTCTTTGTCATGCCAAGAAAACCCAAGAATAGGGTCTCTGTAAGTCAGAGTTGAATTGAAGGCACATAATCTCCAAGTTTCTGCAATTAAAAAGGGGGAGAGGGGAGAAATAACAATATATTTCTGATACCTGTGACAAATTTTTATACTCAGTGTATGCTCAGAGGCACTGGAGTCTTTAATTCTTAGCTTGATATCAGCCATCCTAAACCAATGTTTTGCATCTGGCTCTGGCTGGTTGCTCTCACTCACAGTTCTAGTGATAAATAAAGTAAATTCTAGAGGACTGAGGGTATGTTTTATTCATCGTTTGTAAGATTTAGAGGGGTTTTTTTGGGGGGGGAGGGTAACTGCATCTCCCCGAATCCAGCACAGCCACTTGCCTTTCTGGCTGGGGGATTCTGGGAGTTGTAGCCCCCCTAAAAATGTTCTAAGTTCTGGTGTCATTGTATGTATATGTTTAAATAATATAAAACAAACTAGCTTAGTGCATCCTACTTTTAACTTTGTATTCCAAACTGAGGCTTTTTATGAATGAGAGAGGCTCATTGTGTTTCTACTACCTGATTAAGAATACTTTCTAGCTGCTTCATTCAGTGTAGTGTAGTTGTTTGAGTGTTGGACTAGGACTCTGGAAGACCAGGATTCAAATCTCCACTCAGCCATGGAAACTCAACTTGAATAAGCCACAGACATTCTCTCAGCCTTAGGAGAGGAAAATGGCAAACCCTTTTTGAACAAATATTGCCAAGAAAACTCCATTCATAAAAAGCCTCACCTTATAATTTGGAATTGAATTGAAGGTACACAAAAACAACAAGCCAGCGTCTTGTAGTAGTTTGAGTGTTGGACTACAACTCTGGAGACTAGGGTTTGATTCCCAGCTTGGACATGAAACCTACTGGGAGACCTTCGGCAGGAAGGCAATGGCAAACCTCCTCTGAACAACTCTTGCCAAGAAAACTCCATGATAGTTTCGTCTTAGGGTTGCCATAAGTCGGAAACAACTTGAAGGCAGCACATAACACACACACACACACACACAAAACATCTTTGAAGGCCATTGAAGGCACACAATGTTGCTACCAAGCATACACACTTTTGTTGGAAAACAGTGACCGATCCTGTCTCTTTGATGGGTATAGCCATTATGGTGCATATTTATGCCAGTCTGCATTTACTGTGTTCACTCTTCTACATTTTTAATGATACTCTTGAAACATAATTCAAAATACAATGTCTGAAGCAGCCCCAAATTTCCAATCATCACACTTATTATTATATTTACTTATAGCCTGCCTTTCTCCCAACATAGGTATTCAAAGCAATTTTAAAACCATACAATCTAAAAACAGTACGAAAGCATTAAAATGTATAAATATAAAATTTAACGAACAACTAATCAATTTAAAAGTTAAAACAGTTATGCATTAAAATGTAAAATGTGTCCAAAACTCTGTACAGATCTTAAAATCTGAATTCCCATCATACATAACCAGCCACCGCTCGCTTCTTACTGGTGCAAATACTAAGCCAGTTTGCATCACCTGAGGAGCTGAACTAGCTGGAGAATGATGATATGACCCAGGGAACATTTTTCCCCCTGTGAGTCACTTAATCTATTGCTTTTGCTTGTGCTTGTGTCACCGGAAGCTACTTCCTCTCCTCTTTTACACGGAAGCAAAATTGCCAGATCACTTCTGGCTTAAAAAATGGCAAGAGCACACACATTAGAACAGCAGAAGCAACAGTGAGAGAATATGGGTATCCAGACCAAAATCCCTGCATAGCCAGGTGCTGAGAATGGAGGTATGGGACACAGAAACTTAATAGAAGCAAAGGTGAGTGGCCACATGTATTTTAACATGCATGCTGATTTTATAGGAATTTTGTTTCTTAAATCCAAAAAATGACCTCAAGATTTGCTCCGAGGGGTGAAGAAGAAGGGAAAAGATAATGGAGAAAGGAAATGAGTGGTACAACAAGAAAGGAAAGGGATGGTACGGAAAGTATTATAAACAGAGGAGTGAAGGATAGTGAAAATAGAGAAAATATAATATAATATACAGCATGTGAAAAGAAGAAGGGAATGAAGAAAAGGAAATGTGAATAATGCAAGAAGAATCAGTGGAAGATCAGTGGAAGAACATGAAAAGGAAAATGTGATAAAATGAAATGTAATAAAGTGAAACTAGAGATAATGTGCTAGAAAGATAATAATGATATTGATGTACAAATTGAAGTGAGTAGCAGAATGTAAATATCTGTTTTATATATATATATGTATATATATATATATATATATATATAAAACAATTAAAAAAAGATTTGCTCTGTCACATACGGCTTTTTCACAACTTTTTTTGACGTTTCTGTGGTGTAATATGCGACTGAATGAATGCAAAGAATGATGCTGCAAAGAATAGGAAAGGAATTAAAGTCTTCTGATAGACTTATAAAACACAAAAATCTGTTTAAAAGCATTAAAAGAACACTGAAACATCAGTTAATCAAAACTGAATAACAACTGAATTGATAAAAATATTGTATTTGTGAAAGAACTGTTTGTGGTACCACATTTTTTATTGAGTTTTTCGAATTAAAACCAGTTCTTTCATCGTAGGCCTGTGGTATCTTTTTATTGTTTTAAATTTTATTTTTTAACTGTTTTTCAATTAGTTTTACTTCTATGCTGCACCAAGCCTGTGATATAGGGTGGGATATAAATATTTGAATAAACTAGTCCAACCCATTTAGGAGGTTCTGGTTTGCACATGCTAGCCTAGGCAATGTTGTAGCTTTGTCTTTTAAATGTTAAAAACAACAACATACAATCAGTTCTCCATATCCATGTTTTTTTTATCCACAAATTCATGCATCCATGGCTTGAAAATATTTTATTCCAAAAAAGCAAACTTTGATTTTGGCATTTTATATAAGGGACACTATTTTACTGTGCCGCTGTATTTAATAGAGCTTGAACATCTGTGGATTTGGGTATCCATGGAGGGTGCGTGGGTCTGAACAATTTATTTCCTCTTCCCTATATAGCGAAGGTGTGATGTAGGCAGATATTCATGTTATGAGTTCTGTCTAATGTTTCACTCATATTATCTGTTTTAATTATAGTGTGGTTGATTGTAATTTTATTGCATACTTTGGAAGGCTTTAACTGCTGTTGGCCAACCTAAATAGTGTGCAATCCCTAGAAAGGCAGGAAGGACATTGAAGGGTCTGACCTGGCTCTATTACTTGCCTGGCTGTGGATGATGGGAGTTGTAGTTCAGTATATCTGAAGGGCACTTGTTTGCCAAGACTGATCCAGAGTATGTTGAGAGTACTCTCTGCTATTTATAGAATATAAGTTTTACAGCTTAAATATCTCTCTTCCTAGGATTGGAAACAATATAATACAGTAGTTTCATTGTTAGTTAATTCTGGGGAAATACAAAAGTGAGCCCCAAAGCACCTTAAAGTTGACATATTGATTGTGACACAAACTTTTATAAGTGCCTGAAATGATATTATATACAAGTTACTTTGTTTATTGTACATGTACACCAATAACCAAAGATCTCTGCTTGATGATCAGCAGCACAGTAAATTAGAAACATAACATGCCAACCATAAACAAAACAGTACATAATAACACCAAGATAGACATGAAGAACTAAATCAGTATACATGGTGATGAAATGGAAAGTCACTGGGATAAACAATTGCTAATATACTAAATGTACAACCTTATATGTAGGTCAATGTAAATCTTCTTTAAAATAATCATTAATTAGTTCATTGGGGCTTACTCCCAGATAAGCATGCATAAAATTGCAGCATAAATGAAGCTGGGTAAATGTGAGATGAGGGAAGAATAAGTTACCAACCAAGGTTGTCTCTTTTATTGATGTGAATTGTTTGTGGATGAGATACAATGAATTGAGCATACTCTCCCTTCTCCATGAGTGTCACATAGATTAAAGAAAGAAATGTCTCCATCAGGCTTTAATGTTAGCATTTAAATTACAGGGCTGTCCTCTCATTAAAGAAATCTCTTTTGAACACTTGTATTATTGTTAGTTAATTGATGAGGCTATAGGTTGAAGGTGAATGTATTTATTATACAGTCGCCCCTCCGTTCTCGTAGACTTGAGATCCACGGTTTTAAATATTCACAGAAGGGAAACCTCTGTTAAGATCAATGGGGCTTGAATATTGGCAAGTCTCTGTTTTTACAGGGGAGGTCTGGAACGGATCCCCTGCGAAAACAGAGGGCCGATCAGGCGTCTGGTGATCAATTGGTTATACACAAGGGTCTTTTAACAGGGTGGTTGTAATGTACTTTTTATTGCGGTGTCTTTGCAATGCTTTTATTGTTGCTATTTGCAGCTAAATGGGAGAGATCCAAGTCACCCTGTCATCAACAGCCATCTCAGAGACATGATTTACTTGTGACTTCCCTGAGTGTGTTATCCATTTGGAATGCGGTCTTCCTTTTTTTCTAGTACTTCAACCTTACCAGGCTTTGTTGTCTTTTCTAATGAATCATGTCATCTCATGATAACTCCAAAGAATGACAGTTTCAGTTTAGCCATCTTGACTTTTAGGGAGAGTTCAGGCTTGATTTGCTCTAGGACTCATTTATTGTGTGTTGTTGGTGGTTTTTTTTTAGTTGTCCAAAATATCTGTAGAACTCTTTTCCATCATTACAATTCAAAGGGGTTGATTTTGTTGCTATCTGCTTTCTTCAATGTCCAGTTTTTCACATTCATGCATAGAGGTGGCAAATGTAATAGCAAGTAACAAAAGCAATAGCAAGTACATTTCTATACCACTTATCAGTGAACTAGCACTCCCTAAGCGGTTTACAATGTGTAAGCCAATTGCCCCCAACAAACTAGGTACTCATTTTACTGACCTATGAAAGGATGGCAGGCTGAGTGGACCTTGGAGCCCTGCCTGGGATCGAACTCACAACCTTGTAACTGTAGTACCGACATTTATACTACTGCGCCACTAGGGCTCCCTCAATGGCATGGACAATCCTGATTATACTGTTTTAAATTAGTAGTGTTTTAACAGGATTTATGATTTAATTGTTTTTAAAATACTTTTTAATGATTAGGATTTTAGTTGTTCCTTGTTTTAATCTATGCTGTGAATTGCCTAGGGTCCTACGTTGGGAGAAAGGCCTGGATGTAAATGAAATAAATAAGTAGAAGAAATAACCCAATGATTTTGGCTCTTAGTTGCCTCTGCCAAGCTGCTATTCGTATTGTTTGTTTTATTTGTATTTTAATTCTGTAATAGTTTAATATATTTTTAAGGGGCGGATGGGTTGAGAATGGGTTGTAGGATGTGTTTTAACTTGTGATGTGTTTTAACTTGCTGTATGCCGCCCCAATTGCGCTGCAGAGGGGCGGGATAAAAAATTATTAGTAAGATTAATAATAATAATAATAATAATAATAATAATAATAATAATAATAATAATAATTTGGAGGAGGGATGATCACCCTGCTTTGGACTGTCTCATTAGTGCATTTAGAAATTATACCCTCTCTGTATGGCGCATATTGGAAACAGGGTTTTTTGTTTTGTTTCATTTTGTTTTAAATCATACTGTGTCCAGTTCTAGGCACCACAGTTCAAAAAGGATGTTGAGAAGTTGGAGTGTATTCAGAGGAGGGAGACCGAAATGGTGAAGGGTCTGGAAACCATGCCCTATGAGGAGAGACTTAGGAAGCTAGGTAGTTTAGTCTGGAGAAGGGAAGGTTAAGAGATGACATATTAACCATGTTTAAATATTTGAAGGGATGTCATATTGAGGATGGAGCAAGCTTGTTTTCTGATGTTCTGGAGACTAGGACCCAGAGCAATGGATGCAAACTACAGGAAAAGAGATTCCACTTAAACATTAGGAAGAACTTCCTGACTCCTGATACATGCCTGTTTAAAGACCTGCAAAGATGGAGAGTCCACCATCCTTCAGGGGAATCTATTCCTCTGTCAAATAGCTCTTACTGTCAAGAGGTTCTTCCTCATGTTTAGGTGGAATCTCTTTTCTTGTGCCATTGGTCCATGCTCGAGTCTGCTTCAGTTGGGCGTCTGTCCTGACGTCATTTTAGTTTTTATAATCTGACAAGTTTCAAAGTGTAAAGGAATCGATCAAGTAATTCTGGCTGAACAAGAGCAAAACTGTGCCAGGATTATTTTATTATGGTGTGAAATAAACACAAACGGGTTGGAAAGCACCATAAATTTCCAACAGAATCATTGTTGAGCCCATAAGGCAAAAGGAATCCTTTCTGCTTTTTGTAAGACAAGGAACAGAAACCAATGTTTCTTCTTGTTTTCAGTTTTACTCTGACACACTTAAATGTCAGCAACCAGCTTCATTGTATATCCCCCAATAGTTTAGAAAAGTTACTTTTTTGGGGATTACAGCTCCCAGAATTTCCCCAGTCAACATGACCAGTGCTAAGCTGTCTGTGTCCCACAACTTTTAATGCTTTGTGACAGCTGCTTAGGCAACAACTTTCAGTAGAAACTCAAGGACAGCCATTAATTAAAAACAAATTATTAAAAATGAAATTTTCAAATGTGTGAAGATACAAGGAACCCAGATTGTTAATTTCTCTCTATAAATAGAGACTGGGAGTCAGATCAAGGTTGTACTATCACCACATACATAATGTCTATGGTGTGGCCTGAATCCTGTTAAAAATGTGTGTGTGTGTGTGTGTGTGTGCCTTCATGACGCCTGTGGATTTATGGTGGTCCCATTAATTTCATAGGATGTTCTCAGGTAAGGAATACTCAGAGGTATTTTTGCCAATTCCTTCATTTGAAATATTGCCTATAGCACTTGGTATTATTTGGTGGCCTCCCATCCAAGCACTAACCAGGGTGATCCTGCTTAGTAGAAGGTATTAATTTCAGATGTTTGCAGGCAAGGATCTTTGGTCCATGGTTCACTTGTCTGTGAGCCATCTTTTAAGAAGATCGAAAGAGCTAATCATCTTAAAAATTTCCACTCTTCATTGCCTGGAGATTTCTCTAGATCAGGGGTAGGCAACCAACAGAATCATTGTTTTTGAGCCGGGGGCCGGGTTTCTGTCCCTCAGACAATTGGGGAGCC
>CM034708.1:10920089-10971822 GCA_020142125.1 Phrynosoma platyrhinos | reverse complement strand
GGGGGGTGCATCTGGCCCCTGGGCCTTAGGTTGCCTACTCCTGCTCTAGATGAAGATCAGTTGTGCAGTAGGAACTTAGGCTGCATCTACACTGCAGAATTAATGCAATTTGACACCACTTTAACTGCCATGCCTGCCTCTTATAGAACCCTGGGATTTGTAGTTTTGTGAGGCCCCAACACTCTTTGGCAGAGAAGGCTAAAGACCCTGTAAAACTCCAAATCCCAGGATTCCATAGGATGGAACTACAACACTTAAAGTGGTGTCAAACTGCATTATTTCTACAGTGTAGATGCACCCTTAGTGAATGTTAGAATTTGTGTTAGAAGGTTAGATCCTTAGAAGGTCCTTCCCTCCGTTTTCTTTAACTGTGAAGCTAGCTTTTTCTGGCATAAACTTTGTCCCTAAACAAGTGGCATAGGAAGGGGAAAACAGCCTGTTTGCAGTTTAAATCTCACAGGTGTGCACAGGCTACTCATAAATCTTACCGTCTCAGCCTTTGTCAATAGCTTGACCAAGGAGTTGGCCAGTCTCCATGGCATCATGTTTCAGACTTCACAATCTGGCAGACGTAGTTGCAAGCTGAATTGCTTTCCCATGGATTTGGTCCTGCGGAGTGGATTGTTTTTTTCCAACAAAAGTAGGGGATGAAGCTGAGAGGGAGGGAGGGAGGCAGTGTGTCTGATCAGAAAAACAGGAAGAAGTGGCGGAGAACAGTTTGATGGAAGAAAACTTTTCCGTTACAAATAGACTTAAATAGCTCATGGTTTATTTTGCAGGTCCTTCGTTTTTAATAATTGCATCAGCTTCAAATCTAAGCACACACATTTTAAAACGTTCTGCTGCAGTAATCGTCATGCCTCTGAGAAAACATGCTTCTCAGAAAATACTGGATGGGCTCTGGGTGGGGTGCTGATCCATGGGATAACATGAAGCCTGGTCATCTAAATCTTGTGTCTGGTTTTCTTTATTATGGATTTCATAAATAGAATTTGTGCATCTTGCACTTGGCTGGCCTATATGGAGTCCTTGAGTGAGAGATGCAGAGGTCCTGTTCTGGATAGACTAAGTGGGGAACCAGAAAGCTAGAAAGACCCATCTGTTGTAACTTCATCTCTTGAAGCTGCTCTTGGCTTTGATAGGTATTTATGTTGAGGCTTTGACAAACTTCAGGAAACATAATGTTCCAGGACTGGAGAGCAACCTCTAGGAGCTTCTTTGAAGTGTTCTCGTTCTTTTTTTGCACTGGGTTGGTGTCATGAAAAGGTGTGCTACCTATTCATTTTTGAGATTGCAACAGTACCTATTGAAGAAAATGACTTGTAGGATGAGTTGTTCCCTACAAAAGATGAATGAGATCAGCAATAGCACTCATCTTTATTGATACCTTGTGGAGGTGTTGGTTTAGTTTCACTGTCATGCCCAAACCCTTGTAAAGGAGTCTTGACCATGGTGTTGTGTGAAAGCAGAGTCGATAAAACAGAATTTGTAACAGGATAGAGCCGGCATGGCATAGTGGTTTGAGCGTTGGGCTATGATTGTAGAGACCAAAGTTCGAATCCCAGTCTGGCCATGTAAACCTACTGGTTTACCTTGGGCAAGTCACACTCGCTCAGCTTCAGAGGAGAGCAATGGCAAACCCCCTCTGAAGAAACTTGCCAAGAAACCTTCATGGTAGATTTGCCTTAGGGTCACCATAAATCAGAAACGAGCATATATTCCAGTTGCAGATTAAACCTGGGATTTTCAGAAAGTCTTGTTTAAATTGAACGCAAAATTGTCAGTGGCAAAATGGCAGAGTTTAGATATATTTCCTGACTTGCCTCAACTGTAGCATCCATGTCAGAGTGGATCTGAGCAATTTTACCTTCAAAGTGTCTTGCACATTCGCCACAGTGAGTTAACCAACCTTGCAGTCATAAACAGGGGAAAGAGGAAGCCAAAGCTCCATTCTATAGGGCATTTTTTTTAAAATTCACTTTAAAATGGTTTCTTTTAAAAGCATTCTGGGTTTTAACAATTTTAAATATCTAGATCAAATTGCATATCACTTTGGGGAGCCTTGGTAAGGAGAAAACTAATTTATAAATACTTTTAATAAATGAGTAAAACCAAGTATGTTACTCTGAGAGTTCACCTTGTGATGTACGTGCAGTTAAAATATTAAAGCAGTCAGTCATGAACATGGCCTTCTGCAATATGTTTAGCCATTAAAAAATGCACTTCAGGCTAATGTCCTGTGTCTGTACAACTCTGGCTTGGATGAGGGTGTGCTGGAGGTTGTGTAATGTAGAGTAGGTGCTTTGGGACCTACTGTCCTCAGGGAACCTGTTCTGAACTGACTTGTCTGCCAAAAGACTCCTTTCATGGATTCCTAGTATGCTGCAAAGGATTCTGGAACACATTCCAGAGAGCACACACATACTTTACTCAAGGGCACTGGCCAGGCCTGTTGAGTCTCACCACAACCCTGCATGAACTGAAAATGCTGGCTAGGACACACCTAGATATTGGTAAACTGTTCCATTAAGGAAAGTTCTTCCACGACCACCAGAATCTTGGAAAAGCTCCTTGTACATATTCAAACTCTTCAAATTTCCCTCCTTTTCTAGCCAGCATGACCAGTGAATTCTAGGAACTCCTGATATTCTGCCAAGGCATAGAAGGAGACAAACGAAAAAGTGCAAGAGAAGGGATGGCAGACTGATGCAATGCTAAACTTATCAGTGAGTTCCATGTTAAAATGTGGGTCCAGATCTGTGAAAGCTGTTGAGTATAATGCTTTAAAACAGTGCTACTCAGTCATAGTTCCTGCACAGGTGTATGTGTGTGCCTTCAAGCTATCTGTTGACTTATGGAGACCACATTAGTTTCCCAGGGTTTTCTCAGGCAAGGAATACTCAGAGGTGATTTGCCATTTCCTTTCTCTGAATATAGCCTACAGCACCTGAGATTCCTTGGCTATCCTCCCATCCAGTTACTAATCAGGTACCAGTTTCCAAACCAAAGGTACCAGTTTCCAAACCAAACTGTTGACTGCTGGTCCCTGCAGAAATCCCAAGGAAGAAAGAAACAGTAATAGTGAATGGTCATAAATATGACGCTGGTCTCTGGCATGTTGGCCCCCAAATCCTCCTGCTCCTCCACATCATATAGTATAAGAAACACTGTTATAGAAGATATGCCTGACACAGCTGCACCACTAACTGTCTTTCTTTTCTTTTCTCCTTTGCAGGTAGCTGTATTCACTTGGGTGGCAGGCAGACCCAGGGGGTACCATGAAGTTTCTGGGGCCCCTGGAGAGCCAGAGATTGTCTCTCCTCCTGGAGATAGCAATCTGTAGAGAAGCTCAGATGTGGAAAGTGCACGTGCCCAGAATTCAGCCCAATCAGGTAAAGTTTGTTCACTGCACTTGTTTGCCATACTCAGAAGGGGAGAGATGGATTTATACCTCACTTCTCAGCAAAGAATTGGTCTCATTCAGTCAAGCTTCAAGAATTTATGCCAAGGAGGGAACTAGCGTTTTGATTTGACTGGATGAGTAATGTTTATTTTGGGGAGTATATGTGAAAACTCGGAAGAACATACTGTACTGTACTGGCTACAGTTGTCAGACCAATGCTGTGAAGCATCCCTGTGCAGCAGCTTAGTGAAAATTTACTCCGTCATTCTTGTGTTGCTAGAATGCACACTTGGATGATTGGCAGCTACTGGGGGCCTTACACTTAAGCAGTTTTCTCTCACTTTAACCATCTTACCTTGGAATTCTAGTATTGTGGTTTTTGAGGTACAGTTATCCCTACACATTTGCGGGTTAAACATTCACAGACTTGATTATTTGCAGATATTTGTATTTGTTGCTGCCTCCACTGCTGCCCTATGCCATGTTTAACAGGGACTTTGATAACACTAGTGTCACTGGAAGGAAATAAAACTGGAAGGGTGGCTGGGCTTGGTCATGCATGTGTTTCCTTGCTCGCTCACTCTTGCAGGCAGGGGGTAAGGGACGGCATGGTTCCATGTCCAGGGAGGTGAAAGGGATGGGACAAATGTCCCCTTTCCTCCTCCTCCTCATGCCCCTCATCCCCTCCCCCCCCAGCAAGTGTCTGAGCAAGTGAGGGAGGGAATGCATATCCAACCACCCTGCCAGTACAGGTACTTTTTTGTGTGTCAAGCATGGTTTATGAAGTCTAGAGATATTTGCATTTCCCCCCACTTTCACTGTGCCCCTATAACCCTTGCAAAAGTTGAGGGCCAACTTTACTTAGAATTCTCTGCTGGAGAGTTCCAGTACTCTGATGGGTTACATTTTAAGTATCTGTATGTAGAGAGATCTTGCAGTACCTTTGAGACTAACTGAAAGAAAGAAGTTGGCAGCATGAGCTTTTGTAGACTTAAGTCTACTTCCTCGGATGCACTTATTCCTCAGATACATTTAAGATGCTACTTCCTGAGATGTATTTCATAGACTAAAGTCTAGGAAAGCTCATACTGCCAACCTCTTTCTTTCAGTTAGTCTCAAAGGTGCTACAAGATCTCTCTACATACTGATTCTATAGAGTAACATGGCTATATCTTTTAATTTTAAGCATTTCTTATTCCTAAAATTGCCCACTCCCCACAAATGCCCCCACAAAAGTTAGGGGCATTTTTAATAATTAAAACTATTTTAAAATATGCGGGTGCAGTATTCCAGGGTCCTGTGGGATTTAGTGCAGCCCTACTTCCAGTTTCTGGCAGTTACTTACCCTTGGACAAAACAGGTTTGTTTGTGGCTTCTTCCTTTGTCTTTCTGAGAGGAAACAGACCAGAATGTGAAGCTGGAAACTGTGGTCCACTGCCAAGCAACACAGTAAACAAACTGCAGGGCAAGCTCCCAATGCAGGTAGGCATTATCAAGGAATGATCAAGCTTCGCTCACAATCACACTGCTTGCTCATCACAAGCCAGGGTCCTCATAGTTTTCTGGTTTGTTGTGTCATGCAGAAACATCCATTGGAAAAACACACACACATATGCAGGGAGGTTGACAGGATGCTGAGCAGTGAGGCCAGAGAGAAATGAAGTGGGGGGAAAAGTAGACTGCATGTGTACATTTTGGTGTGCTCTGTGTACAGGTTCCCCCCCCCCCTCCAGTGTTTTCTCTTTCCAAGCTGTTGTCAAGGTGCAGAGCAATCTTGTAGAACTGAAAGGTGTCAGAGCTTCTCTTTGCTTCCTTTTGTTAGGACTTAAATCCTTCATGGTTTTGTATTTGCGTAAGCTGATCAGTTTGGGATTTCAGTTGGCCAGATGCCAAAAAAACGTGGGCGGGAATATCTTGGCTCCTCACGCACAACATGCTTCAAAACCATGGAAACAGTTTTGCAAATAACTCTCGCAATTCTAGGACTCATGCAAGATTTTGCTTTGTATTTCTGCTTAATTTTAGAATTGGGGTTGGGTTTGCATACAGAGCCATCACATCAGTCATTCGTTTGTGATAGAGGAATTTGCTTTTGTTAATGGAGGAGGGATTCATTTTGAAGTAAGACAAGTCATTGGACCAATTTTGCCAGTAGAGTTTTTGAGTTGCATAAAATTCTTCCTGTTTGATGTAGAACTCTATGCCACATGTAGGCCTACTGCAGTACTCCATCAACTCATTTAGTCCAAGAGAAAGACTTCTGTGGGTATGAAGGACTCTTACAGAGTCTACTCAATGTCCTGTGTAACTCAGTGATTCACAGAGTGGGTAGTATGCCCCCCTGGGGATGGTAGAAAGTCCCTGGGGGTGGTAAAGGAAAAGGGGGTGGCAGGATGCTGGTGAGGAGAAAGAAGGTGGTGGGGGACCTTCTGTCAAAGTATTGGCATGCAAAAAAGACAAGGGGAACCAATGATTTTTAGGACCATAGTGGGGATGAGAGTTGCATGAAACTTCTGTTTTCAGGAACCCTTAAAATTTCTGCAGCCTTGTTGATGGCTTCATGTGGTGGTGATGTCTCCAGTTCTTCTGCCCACGCCAGCTCACTCCTGTGGAGCCATTTTTGGACAGACTCCCATGCAAGCTCACTCCTGTTGTGCCACTTTTAGACAGAATGACTAGTGCAAGAAATTAGAGCACATGGCGATGGGGGAGAAGAGGCAGCAACCAAAGTTAAGCAAAGTTAGCAAAACCAGTTTTTAAGCTCTGCGTGCAATGTTAGTGGCAGTATAGACTTGATCCAACACTATGGTAAGTTTTTTGTGGGTTTTTTGGGCTGTGTGGCCATGTTCTAGAAGAGTTTCTTTCTGACGTTTCGCCAGCATCTGTGGCTGGCATCTTCAGAGAATGGTAAGTGCTTGCAAGAGAAAGGAAGGCAAAGCTGCATCCTTGAGGTACTTACCAGTTCAAATTGCTAGTAGCTTTCTTAGATGTAATGCAGAGGTATTTCTGAGGGCTTGTCTACATGGACAGATTCCCCCAAATTATTCCCGAGCTCTCTATGTACCTTTTACATTAGGCAGGGCCAAAATCCTGAATCAGATCCAGACTGTCTTCATGACTCCCACATCCAGGATTCAAGATTTCCTCCTCCTAACCAGTGTTTAAATAACTCTTCTTATGTTGCAGGTTTTCATCTCTCTTCGCAGCAACAACAGCAGATGCCTTCACTCGTGGTTTTTTCAAGTTGCCCTATGCCACTACTGTTGTGGCCCGAGTTGCTCTGAGGTTAGAACGAGGCACCCAGCATCGATAACATGGCTGGGCACTTTGTTCTGATCTCAGCAACATACCAGGCAGTGAATGGGTATTGCATGAGAAGGCAGTTGCCTGTTTTTGGCTGCAAGAGCCGAAAACCCATGGCAAAAGAGAGCAGGGTAAGAGAGGGAATTTGGGGTTAGAATACTCCAGGGGCATCCCAGAGTATTCTGGCAAGTGAGGACAAACTTAGTTCTTCCAATTCATGGGATCCTTTAATTGGAGATGGGTGGCATGAAGCATCAGATCCGACAAGTGCAAATCCTGGCCTCCCTCCCAAGAGTTCTGTATAGAAGTTCTGATCTGAGATCTGATTTTGGATCAAGAAGAACCCCCATTTTAAATACAAGTTTCTTTATTCTAACCAGCTTGATCAGGGCCTGTGCTTGGAAGCGACTTGTATTTATTTTTTAACTTGCAGTGGATTAGTAAGTGCCTTCCATTTTTAAAATTGCATCACCTGGTATTGATTCAGACTTGAGTTTTAGAAGCTGCTATTCTGGTAAATTACTCTGACTTGATATGAAATATTGGGTGTCTATCTGTCTATATAGGGAAGGTTGGAAGACTTGAGTGCTGCTTGTGGCAAAGAGTGAGGGGTGGGATTCAGACAATTGGACCCAAGGGAATAAAAAATGCCAAATACATGTCTGCAGAAATATAATGTGAGTTTTTAAGTCTCAGACAATTCTGGGTTTATGACCATGATATAAATAGTTCTTTTTAATATTGATGAACACACAATTACAGGGGACAGTCAGGCTTATTTGCTTTCCCCTTTTATCTCTGTTTTGCTGTTCACATAGGCTTAGTAAGGGCTTTTAAAGGCTGCTGCTGTTTTACATTGCCTGTTATACACAGCTGCAGCAGGATCGGCTAGAGCAGAATCAGACTTTCTCAGCTCAAGATTTATTGTTTCACCTCCTGCAGATCGGCTACTGCAACCAAGCACTGAAAATATGCATTTTTCCAGTCCTCCTTCACCATCTTCCCAGTGCTGATGCTGCTAAAAAACATTCCAGTTAGATAGAGGACAGGGAGGAAAAGGGAAGGAATGAAAAGACTTTGTAAAAAGGGGCTTCTTTGTTAGCTGAGGTATGCCAGTATCTTATTCCAAATAATTGATCCCCTGCAATTTAACTGCACTAGGAATTTGCATCAGTTTTACACTTGCTATTTAAATGTTCCAGTCACAGTTGGCTCTGTCTCTTCAGCCAGGTACTAGGAAAGGTAGAGTCATCAAGATAGAGTCAGACCCATAGTCTATCTAGTCAGCACTGACTGGAAGCAGGGTTCTAGCAAGAGTTTTCTCCCACTTCTTCCTGGAGATGCCAGGAAATGGGGAACTTCTCCATGCAAAGCTAGTCTTAACCACTGAGTTATAAGTCAACCTCTATTCTCAAGACCATGCCTTTTTAAAGAAAAATCAAAAAAATATTGAACCAAGATTTTGCAATGAGAAAGCTTGATTCAGGGCTTGTAGGCAAAAAAGGCCTGTAAGTTTCAGGTGAGCAAATGTGGAAGGCTAAGGGCTGTATTACCCACCAAAAGGTCTTGAAGGGCCGCCAGATTCCTCACCACATCCACTCCTACACAATGAAATAGCAGTTTTTGTCCCCCAGTTGCCCTCGGCAGGACATGGGGCTATCTCACCATGTTTTGGGGTTTTCTTGGGCCCCTAGAGGACATTTTGGATCATTTTGAGGGGGCAGAAATAGAGTCCAGAGGAGCTCCAGATGTGGTTGAAAGTTGGGCTACATATGACCCACAGCCCAGACATTGCCCACCCCTGCTGTAAATAGTGCAATCTGATACTTGTCTCTCTGGAAGTAACTTCAGTAGTTTTTAATATATTTATTCCCCAATAAATATATATTTATAGGGAAGTGTGGCAGTCCAGATGTTACTTGACTCGCATTCCATCAGCTCTACCAAACATAGCATGGGATTCCCCATCCATGAATGAAAGACTGGCCTCAGGGAAGAATACTGTATACTGCTCTCTAACAAAGTGCCACTGTACTCAATAGATCTTGCTTTTGAGTAGTCCTTGCTTTTTGCACCATTGTTGTTGTGTGCCTTCAGATCATTTCCAGCTTATGACAACCTTAAGGCAAATCTATTACAGGGTTTTCTTGGCAAGATTTATTCACAGAAGGTTTGCCCATGCCTTTCTCTGAGGCTGAGAGATAGTGTGACTTGCCCAAGGTCACCCAATGGGTTTCCATGGCCAAGCAGGGATACAGATTCTGATCTCCAGTGTCATAGTCTAATACTCAAACAACTACCACTCTGGCTCTGTAGCTTGGACTTTATATTATGCAAAACAAATAAAAGACATCATGGAAACCTGTTCAAATTTGCAAACTGGGAATCTGCGTGGTTCTCCCATTTGGAACTAGAATTGAGATTGATGCTCACAAGATGTCTAACACTGTGAAGAAACAAAATATATTTATTGTGACACAGAAATTAAGTAAATGAAAACAAAGTTATTTCTGCAAGACACTATACAGGGTGTCAAAGCCACCGTACCCTTCCTGGGAGCTGGATGTGCTGTTTTTAGTTGTATTATGAAACTGCATGAAGTTTGTGTTTTTGCCAGACTCTCTGTGTTTGTGTTTGTGTGTGCAAGCCTGCTCTTTTTTCCTCTTTTAGAATTGTTTCTGGAATCTGAAATCAGTGAAGTCAAGGCAGACAGTTTCATTGGTTCTAAGCAAGTAACCAATACCCTTGCTGCAATTCCCTTAGAAGAAAGCTGGATGGGATTTTACAGATTTATTCGTCTCTGCTTTAGCCTGTTTAAACGCTTAGTTCTGTTAACTTATGGCAACCCCATGAATTTCATAGAGTTTTCACAGGCAAGGCATACTCAGAGGTGATTTTGCCAGTTCCTTCCTCTGAAATACAGACTACTGCACCTGGTATTCATTGGTGATCTCCCATCCATAATACATGTACTAACCGGGCCTAACTCTTCTTAGCTTCCAAGATCAGATGGGATCTGATGTCTTCAGGTCCCCAACCCTTTTTGGGTTACTGCCTCCTTTCCTCTTGGCAGTAACCCAAGTGGCCCCCAGTGCCCATTTCTTGATATTTTGTTTGTGCAGATATTTTGTTTGTGTTGGACAGGCTCCTCAGCTTCTCATATGTGAATACAGCAGCAAAAGTGGCCATGGTCTGCTCCTCCCTCTTGCTCCTGCTGACCCTTTAGCAAAAGGAAGGATGGCTGACCAGCTGTTCAGTTGCTGGTCCCAGGGTAACTTGGTGCAAAAGGAGCAACAACAAAGCAGCTGGCTGAGAAGCAACAAAGAAGCCTCTCGCCCATGCCAACTCTACGGCAAAGGCTGACACACATGAAAGGCTTCTTGGTCGTTGGTTGACCTGCTGCTCGTTTGCTGCTCCCAAGGTGCAAAGGAGTTCTGTTCCTGGGTGCAAATGTAGAATCTTCTCCTTGGAAGGAGGAAGGCGACCAAAATGGTGAAGGGTCTAGAAACCATGCCTTATGAGGAGAGACATGGGGAACTGGGTATGTTTAGCTTGGAGAAGTGATGGTTAAGAGGAGATATGATAGCCCTGTTTAAGTATTTGAAAGTATGTCATATTGAGGATGGAGCAAGCTTGTTTTCTGCTGCTCCAGGGAATAGGACTTGGAACAATGGATGCAAGCTACAGGAAAAGAGATTCCACTTCAGTGTTAGGAGGAACTTCTTGACAGTAAGAGCTGTTCGACAGTGGAACACTCTCTCTCTTTGGAGGTCTTTAAACAGAGGCTGGATGGCCATCTTTCGGGGTTTTTTTTATTGTGAGTTCTTTTATGGCAGGGGGTTGGATTGGAAGTCCCTTGTGGTCTCTTCCAGTTCTGTGATTCTATGATTCCAAGGAAGGACTCTCAGTTTGAGAGGTAAAGAACTCTTTTGAAAAATCAACCCCTGATAGTCTTCCCCCTCCTTCCCCAGAGATGTGCCAAACATTGTCCTTGTGCTATGTCTTCTCTTGGCCTGTCCAACAAAAGTAAGCAGGAGCAACAGCGCAGGTCCAACCTGTCAGCCAAATTCCGGCAAAACTCACAAAGCTTAAGCAGGGTCCCAAATGTGAAAGCTCCTTTTGCTGCTACTTCTCTCCTGGCACCACATGCTCTAACTTGTCATCGCTACTATAGTCCTAAAGGCTGGTGGTTTCCCTTGTCTTTCTTGCAAGCCAGTCCTTTGATTGAAGGCCCCCCTGCCACCCTCTTTTCCTTCACTGACCTCCTGGATCTTTCTGTTGCCCCCAGGGAGGTGGAAATTACTGTTTTAGTTAATTAATTTAGATTTTTTTAAAAAGGGAGTGGGTTTTGGGGTAGAATTCAAGGAATGTGTTAAAATGGCAAAAGTTATTCATGAAGAAAAACACCCAAGCTAAGACAGATTGCAGCAGTTTGATGTTTTGCCTAACTCTACTAGCAAGGACAGAATTTGGCCCTCTCCTCTCCCCATTGCTGAGTTAACAAAGTGCAAACTATTTTTGCACTTTGAACTCAGTTTGCAGCAATTGAAGTAAGCTGAGGACAAAGAATTGAAAGACAGCCACGTTTGTTGGAAAAATTAGTATGCAAAGGGATCTTGTAGCACCTTTGAGACTAACTGAAAGAGCATGAGCTTTTGTAGACTTGAGCCTATTTCCTGAGATACATGAGGAAAAGGGGGGAAAGTGGGAGGAGGAGAGAGAAACTGGGCATTTAAAAGGACTCATCAAGATTGCCACGGCCAAATTGGGACAGTTGGAGGGCTTAGAAGCAAATTCTGGCTAGAAGCAAGTGGGCAAGACTAGAGGTTCCTTATCCCATTTTCTAAGTAGATGAAAAGAAATTATCCCCTCATTTCACCTTCGTCTCGGAACAGCCAAAACTTTAGCTAAGACAGGGATTCCCAAACTGGGATGTACACACACTCGGGGTGCAAGATGGAATTTGGGAGGGTGCAACAAAGAATAGGTTGTGTCCTTGAGAGATGAGTTGCAAGACATCACTCATTTTTCCCCAGAAAAAAGTTAGACTCTAATTGCTCAATTTAGATTTCCATTTTATGCACATTTTTGAAAGTTCAGTTTGTTCTCCTGCAGTATTGTATGTACAGTAGCCCCTCCCAATAAGTGGGGGATCTGTTCCGGAAATCCCACCCCCTGCAAAAATGGCAGCTTGCAAATATTTGAGCCCCATTGAAATTAATGGCATGTGCGGGCACACACCCCATCTTGTCCCCCTCTGTTTGCCACCCATGAATGAAGTCTGCAAAAACAGAAGGGCAACTGTAGTTCAATTTGTGGTACAAGAATTAGCAATCAGACCTCTTCATCTTCAAATGTGATAATACTTTTGTAGGGGGTGCAAACATTAATCATACATTTCCTAGGGGTGTGGGGCATAGAAAAGGTTGGGAACCACCGAGCTAAGACTTCTGTCTGAGAGGTGATCAAGGCTGCAGCAACCACATGCTGCGGCCCCGATCCAGTGGTTTGCCACTCTAAAAAGAGCTGGCAAATGATGCTCCTTTGTAGAGCAGCAAAAAGCTACCCTTACCGTGGTGGCGGCGGCTTTTTGGCACTGCTTTGGCGCAGTTGTGTGAATGTTGCACCAAGGGAGCGCCCTGATGCCACCCGCTGTCTGGTTGGGTGGGTGGCATGATGGCGGAGTCGGGGCGGCTGACGTGCGGTCACCATGCCCGCACTCCATCCCCAGGCCGGCCCTTTTGGCCGGCCTGTACAGCCCCTTAGTTTCCAAACAGGAAAATATGTTTTCAGTGTGTGTGTTTGAATAGCAAGCTGTGAGCAACTGTGGTTCATAGTTACTGCATGATTCTTAATGACATCCCCAGGTGTCATCCCTAGATCTCCAGGTCTGGGGTGATCTTGAATTGGCAGCCTTATTCGCAGAAGTGTTGAGGAGCCACTGTCTATCAGAGAGCTTGACAGGAGATTCAGAGGTAGTACTTTTGATGTTCTGGGCCCAGATAATGTAGCCTTTTGTAGGCTGGACTATGTATATCATATATTTTTGTTTATTTGTTTTATTTAAAAGTCATCATTCAGAAAATGTGCACTTAAGTTCTCTAAATAGCATATATTGTATAGACAGAATAATAGTGTACTATCGCTTCATAATTTTGCAGTTTAGGAAACTTGGCTTAGTTTGGTTTGCTTTTACTTAGCATTGGGTAGAACAGGGAACGATGCGAGCCACAAGAACTCCCTCTATCAGTTGAAGGATATTTTATTTCATCTACCTCTTTACTTTCCAAGATTTTGGCAGATACTACAGGATATTTTGTCAAGGACATCTTTGCAGCCATAAGAAGTAGCCCAAAAACAAACAAACAAACACTGAGATTCTTGGAAGACTTTTACTCCAGGCCCAGTGCCAAATTCTGCACTTTTGTGTTCCTTCTACTTTATAGAGGACAGTCCTTTCCAAATCTGTTTTAAAGGTAATGAATAAAGATAAAATGAGGATAAAGGAACGAGAGCAGAGGCTTTTAAGTTGCTCACCCATATTTTAGCAACTGGACAGCAAACTAAAGAGGCACACAACTCCTTTGTTGTTAACTGTCCTCAAGTTAACTTCAACCTCTGGCAACCCTGTGAATGAGGCATTGTTCTCAAAAGACTTGCTCAGTTTCTGCAGACTTAGGGCTGTGTCTTCTTTGATTGAGTCTATCCATCTGGTGTGTGGTTTTCCTATCTCTGCTGCTCTCTGCCTTTCCAAATAGTGTCTTTTCTCATGAGACATCTCTTCTCATGATGTGGCCAAAGTATGACAGCCTCACTAGTCATTTTGGTTTCTAGGGAAAGTTCAGAATTTCTCTTGTCCCATTCTTTTTCTTTTTTGTTGTTCACTGTATCACCATCATCATAAACCAGTGTGGCCAACAGATATGTTGAATGTTGTGCAGTGTCATAATGTAGCATGGGCACACTGTTGGGTGGAAAGGGGAGAATATTAGGTACTGTTCATCCATATGGCATCCTGAATGTTGGCCAGAGCCGAGCCATCTGTTTCAGCACAGATTTCTGTTGAGAGCCTGAATGTGGCTTTCTTCTTTTGTGCATTTAAAATGCTTAAAAATTATTTTGTCCCCAAAAGCCTAGCTTCCCAGATCCTAGCTTCTGGTGGTATATTTTTTTTCAAGCTAATCCTTTAAGCAGCTTCAAAACCCTTTGAAGCCTTCCCAGACTGCACAAACCCTATTATAGTTATATGTATCTTGGTATTCTTGTCTGTTCAGAGTTGTTGTTGTGTGCCTTTAAATCATTGTTGACTTACGGCAACCCTGTCAGGTTTTCTTGGCAATATTTCTTCAGAGGAGGTTTGCCATTACCTTCCCCTGAGCTGAGAGCATGTGATTTGCCCAAGGTCACCCAGTGGGTTTCATGGTCAAGCGGGGAATCGAACCCTGGTTTCCAGAGTTATGGTCCAACACTCAAACCACTTTACTGTGCTGGCTCTTATGTTGAGAGTAAGGTGTGCACATTCTGATATTCTGAACTTATATTAGGAGCAGGCAAAGTGTTTCACTGAGGCTACATACAAAACTCCCCAAATAATGATTTTGTGATGTCTCTGGGCTCCTTGAAGACCATCCAAAAAAAAGAAGGAGGTATCTCTTGAAAGCCTCTAGGAGTGGCAACTCACCTTTTAAATTAGTGGAAAGGCACTACTGAATATTTTTTAAAATCCCACCCATCAATTTTTCAAAACTAGAAGTGGATAGCAATTTTCAGTTTGGGTCCTCGCCTCTACATATTTGGCAGTTCATGTAGACAGAAAATGTACCCATGGACCTGGTACGGTCACCCATCCCACCCATGTTTTGCAACCATACGACATGTGGGGGCTGGTTTATAGTGCCAGCCTTTCTGGTAACTGCTACTAATGCAAAAGCACACATGCACTGACTTGAAAGCCTAAAGTTTTTCCATCCCTGTCATGAGTATCCTGAAGGCCTTTCACTGTTACAGCACTATGATTCCACATCACCTTCCATTTGCAAGTCTGGGGAGAGGCATTTAGACTTTTTAGATAGAGAGCTCTTGGACCTTCACCAGAATACAAACCCCAGGATTTTGTAGGATGCAACCACAACAGTTTAAAGTAGAACCATAATGTATTTATTTAAAGGTATTCTTCAGTTAATGATGTGTTCCTGGGCGTACCTTCTTTAACAGAAAATTTGGTATCAGAGACAGAAATAATAGGGTTAGGTTCCAACACCACAAAAAAGAAGAGCAATTCAGCATGTTCCAGCAAATGTTTTATTCAAAACTAACAATATGCACATGTGAAATGAAACAGCCAGGTCAAGTAAGTCTTGCACAAGTAAGCAAAAACATTTGGGACTTTGTAGAGAGCATTTCTAAACTTTTTCCAAAATGCACCCAATGATGACTTTCCCCTCAGCTTCTACTTTTCTTAGGATTTCCACTTTGGAGGCCAACCTTACAGATCTATGCTTTTCTAACATATTGGTGGTTGCTGGTGAAGCAGGCTTATCTGATATCCCCCCCCCTCTCTCTTTTTCTGTTCATGTGTGCTTAGTAAGGGATTTTGGAAGCAGTTGTTGTTTACCCTGTCTGTTGTAGGCAGGGACACAAGTACAGTAATATTGGATAGGCTAGAATTCTGCTATTTCCCACTTCAATTTTTATTGCATTATTTATTGTAGACAAACTGCTGCAACCCAACACTGAAAGTCAGTGTTTCTCCAGCCCTCCTTCGCCATCCTCCTAATACCAATGCTGCTAAAAATATTCCCCGTTAAATGAGATATGCCTGTAGTGTGAGAGAACTCCTGGTTCAAAGCTGTTGAAGGTTTCGTCAGTCAAAAGTAGAGAGATGTGTTTGGAAGTGGACTAGAAACTACTCTAGCTGCTTCAGGTTCCCTTTCATTCCTGTAAGGAAAAGCAAAGTTTTGTATTTTGGAGGCTACTCCTGTGAAAAAGAACAGAGCTTGTTCACAACCATGTCTCCAACCGTGGTTGGGCGGTAACTCAATAAGAGGGATGCCACTCATTATCACTTCTTTGATCTGGCCCTAAGCTGGACCCTAGTCCCCAAATCATACTGCTGAAATGGAAAAAAGTTTGGCATAGCCTATGCGGAAGGATTGAGAACTCTGTTTAATTCTGAATTCTTTAATTCTTAAATATTTTTCCCCTACAAGACTCCAGTTTGTGGCTGTCAGGAATTTAATAAACACACACACACATACAGTCCTATAAACCTGAAGGGTTTTCATAAAGCTCTTGAATGTCTTATTAGTCAAGAGCAGAAGCGTACTTGGAAACAAACTGGAAACCAGCACAATTGTTCCAGATTTCTTTTTGTTCTTGAGAGGAATAGCAAAGTCCTATATTTTGGAAGGTTCTCCTGTGAAGGAAATAAAGCTTTCCCCTTACCCCAACAGTGAAAGCTCTGTTCCACTTCAAGAAGGATGCATAAAAATGGCACTATATGTCTCTGATAGTCTTTCATTAGCCATGTTGGCTGGGGATGATGGGGAGTTGTAGACCACTTCAGCTAGAGGCCAGCTGTCTTGAGCAGGGTTGAGAAGTGTGACCTTCCAGATGCTTTTGGACTGCAGTGCCTAGTATGGTCTTTGGTGAGGGACCATGGTAGATGTTGTCCAAAAACACCAATTGTAATGATCAGGGGGAACCCTCAGCACTCATCCCTCTACAGTCAGAACACAATAACCTCCAAATGGATCTAGGAAAGTACTATAAAATTATACAGATATAAAAAGATGTATATGTGCAATAATCAAGACTACAGTCAGCCCTCCATATCCATGGATTTATTTATCAGAGGATCAAGCATCCATGCCTTGAAAATACAGTATTTTTTAAAATTTACAAATTCTAAAAGCCAACCTTGATTTTACCATTTTGTATAAGGGACATCGTTTGACTACGCCATTGTATTTAATGGGACTTGAGCATCCACGGATTTTGGTATCCATGGGGGGGGGGGTCCTGGAACCAAAGCCCAGTGGATACCAAGGGCCCAATATATTTATGAAACCTCACAATGACCAATTTTGGGTGTTTCAAAAGAAACATGCAATGCACAATATAGACAAATGAGTACAATAGATTAAAAAAACAACTGAATATATTGATACATAGAGTCCAGTTGTGATTACAGTATTGATACAGCAGCAAGATGACAATGACATCTGTTCCTGGGATTATTATATTCTGAGCAAAAACACCAATTGCCCATCACTGACACAGAGAAAAGGTTTCTATAGAAGCACCCCTCAAGACTGTTCCCCCAAACATTTCCAGTTCTACATTAGATCCCATCTGCCGTTTCCTCTTCCCTTTGTGAACCTGGGTTGTTTTTCCTCTGAGTTCCAGGGATTTTTAAAAAACACACACATTGGTCATGAATGGTTAAGAAAAACACTTTTGACTGGCATCTCACTGCACCAGCTAATAGTCTGGCTCAGCAGGTTTTAAGAATCACCTGAGGGAGAGAAATCCATCGTTCCAGGCAGCTGAATGTAAATATTTCAGGAGGCCAAGTCTCCGACTACATGGAGAACAGAACATCTTAGCAGCAGTGGCAGCAACTGTTAGACCTCTGCTTCAAATCCTCTTCTTCCCCCAGGGCTGCATAATTTCAAAGATTGGCCAGAGTATGTGTGTATGTGTATATGTGCGGAAGCTTCCTTAGGACAGAAATTTTCCATTCCTCTTACCCTCAAAACCCTTTTAGTTCTGTGTTTTGAAACTTCTTAAAGTGAAACATTCTGGTGACATAAATGAGAATCCAGTGGGTCCTTGGTATCCGCTGGGGTTTGGCTCCGGGACTCCCCCATAGATACCAAAATCCATGGATGTTCAAGTCCCATTATATACAATGGTGTAGTAAAATGGTGTCCCTTATATAAAATGGCAAAACCAAGCTTTGCTTTTTGGAATTTATTTTTTAAAAAATTATTCGAGCCATGGATGGTTGAATCTGTGGATGCAGAATCCACAGATACGGAGGGCTGACTGTATCTTTAAGCATGGTGCAAACAGATTCCGTTGCTTTTAAGTCAATATGCACATGATCTGTGTGACTCAGATAGTAAATGCAGAGAGGGATTCTCTCTCCGGGTCAGAATTCAAGCAGAGCAGCCATGTTGTGTGGCCCAATTTCCTTCAGCCTACCCAGAATCCGCATCCTGCTCAGCATGTCCTGGATCAGTTGTTAGTTCGAAAGCCCATGGGCATCACACTTGGGAGGGTCTAGTGGCTACCCTTTCCCTTCCCTCCCATTTCTTGAAGGTCTTCCCCATTGCACCAAGAAACAAGCAGAAATCACCTTAGAATTCATATCTGATTAATTTATGGGGGAGGATTAGTGACTATGAATGGTTGTCATTATATCAATAGTGTACACATGTAGATGTTCACCTTATATATGTGTATGTCTTTGTTGGAGTGTGGTTGCATATTCTCATCCATCCTCTGCAATGACCAAGGGTAGGTCTACACTTGCCAGAATACTCTGAGTTGCCCTCCTGCAGTATTCTGGCCCCAAATTTCCCCCAATTCTCTGCTTACCAGCTCTCTTTTGCTGTGGGTTTTCAGCTCTCGCAATGAAGGTCGGATAGCTGCCTTCTCATGTGGTCCCTGTTTGTTGACTGACACTGCTGCTAAGGTCAGAATAAGGTGCCCAGTTATGCTATCAATACTGGGCACCTCATTCTGACCTCATAGTGACTTGTGTCTGCAACGGCAGCACTGTGCCGGTCGCAGGGACCATGAGTGAAAAAGCAGCTGCCATCATTGTTGCGAAGAGAGACATAGTGTTATTTTGTTTAACAGTGGTGTTTAAATGCTGGTTAGGGGGAGGAAGCCCCAAATCGGGGTAGGTGTCATGAACACAGCCTAGACACAATTCAGGATTTTGTGCCTGTGTTATGTAAACAGGACACATAGACCCTAGAAGAAATTTGGAGTAAAACCACCCATGTATTTGAAGGGGTGTCATACAGAGGCTGGAGCAAGCTTGTTTTCTGTTGCTCCAGAGAATAGGACACGGAACAATAGATACAAACTATAGGAAAAGATGGCAGCCACAGATGCAGGCAAAACATCAGGAATACATTCTTCTAGAACACAGCCCGAAAAACCCACAAAAACCTACAGGAAAAGAGATTCCACCTAAACATGAGGAGGAACTTCCTGGCAATAAGAGCTGTTTGACAGTGGAACACACTCACTTGGAAAGTGATGGAGTCTCCATCTTTGGAGGTCTTTAAACAGAGGCTGGATGGCCATCTGTCAGGGGTGCTTTGATTGTTAGTTCCTGCATGGTGGGAAGGATTCAACTGGATGGCCCTTGGGGTCTCTTCCAAATCTGTGATTCTAAACAAGCCCCAAATCATCATCCTGACTCACTGCTTTAGCTTCTATAGGCTTCCACCATGGTCCTGCAGTGGCTGGTGGAGAGTTGGGGAGATCGGAGTAGTGTCTGGTTATGTTCATATAGCAAGACACAGAATGATTACATCATGTAGACCCTGGAGAATCTCAAATGATGCCATAATTGTCTTGTATCTGGCTATGGGAATATAGCCAGATGCTCCTCTGAGTCTTCCCCACTCTCCATGGCCATGGAAGGGAACTGCTGTGACTAACTCATGAGTCTAGGGCAGGGGTAGGCAACCTTTTTGAGCCGGGGGCCGGGTTGCTGTCCCTCAGACAATTGACGGGCCGAAGCACCAAAAATAAATAAATAAATAAATAAAAATTAAAATTAAAAAAGAATTAAATTTTTTTTTAAAAAATGCATGCACACTCTCTCAGCCCCAGAAAAGCCATGGCAAAACCCCTGTGAAGATTTTGCCAAGAAAACCCCAAGAACAAGTAATAACAACAATAATATCATCATGGGGGGGCGGCGGCGGCGGCAGGACCGGTTTGGGGCCGGTCCAAAGGCCTTGCTGGGCCGCATCCGGCCCCCGGGCCTTAGGTTGCCTACCCCTGGTCTAGGGGATACTGAGAGCACACATGTAGCTTAGTTCAGCATACAGGAGCCAAAAGTGTGTTATATAATGGAGTCAAGTGAGGATTGTTTTTGCCATTTTGAGCTGGGGACATACACACCAGAATTTTACTGGCCATGCGCAAGCCCTTTATCATGCCAAATATAGGTCTTTGGATCCCAGCCAGTATTTTGTTTTTCCATCTGCACTTACTATTAAGGCATAGTAATTTTAGAACTGAGGAAACACACACTGATAGATGCCTTTTGGAATTAAGAAAGAAACAATTGCTGAAGTTGTCCAAAAGGCATGAAGCTTGAAGGACTGCAGTGATAAGAACGAGGTGGAAATTAAGCTGTACCTGGGTTGGAGGAAGCCAGAAAAAATGGAACTGTCTCCAAAGGGCATCTATCGCTGGTACAAGAGGTTCTTATGAGTTGTGCCAAGGAATGGCTTTAGTAGCAAGAACAGTTGTTCCTTCAAAGAAAGGCCATATAAATTACCTGCCTCTTCCTTCATTTACTGTGGGCAACCTGAAGTTGATCCAAACTATAATGGTTGTTTTCAGTTAACTGCTGCCCAATCTCTTTCTCTCCCCAGTGCACAAGAGAAAGGTCTCCAGTTACTCCAGATAAATAGCAAGAATGGAAGTTTTTGGTGAAATTAATACAAGCTGAGAGTCATGACCTCACTGTCAGATGAGATTTACAGAGAAGGAGGTTAACTGTTCTGCACCTCAGCAGGCATTTTGTGTTTTTTCACAGGAATACTGTTTCTTTAAAAAGGTAGCTCAGTTTTTTAAATGGCCTTCTTTTTCGGTGGAGCCATGGTTGAATACATTTTGAAAGTCCTCTATAAATATCAGCCAAAATGGATCACATTGAGGTCTGCTGGATTCCAATGGGAGTATTAATTGTTGTTGTGTGCCTTCAAGTCATTTTTAACTTATGGTGAGCCTAAAGCAACACTATCACGGGGTTTTCTGGGAACAGTAAGTTCTGTGGTCAAGCAGAGCTTCAAAATACTGGCCTCCAGAGTTGTAGTCCAGTGCTCAAACTACTATAACACACTGGCTCTTTGTTGCATTTCTTGAATGTTAATTTTCCCATGAATTGTTTTCTGTGAAAGAATTCTGCAGAGTTTGAAGTGGCCCTTAGGCTTTGTTAAACATGGTGGTGTTCTTATGTTTGTGTGTGTGGTTAAAACTATTCTGCATCCTCACTAAAATTTTTCTCCTCCCATCTCCTTTTCAATTTTTCTTCCACAGGATGCAGGCATTTCTCCAACCCAGCGGGATGAAGTGATTCAATGGATGGCCAAACTCAAATGCCAGTTCCACCTTTATCCAGAAACACTTGCCCTGGCTGTCAGTCTCTTGGACAGGTTTTTAGCTGCAGTGAAGGTAAATATTTGACCACCAGGATTCTTGAGAAGGATTTATAGTCTCAACTTGACTGGTTTTATAAAGCCACTTCTCTGGATTTGGACCTACTGCTACATTTTGAGCAAAATCTTTTCCAGAGTTTGGAAAAATTCCATTGGTGGAATACACAGGATCTGCCCAGCATTGCCACACTGGCTGGGGAATTCTGGGTGTTGTATTCCACTAAGAAAAGACCAGGCTCTGGTCTTTTCACATAGGATCTTGCCCACCTTCCAGCCTTAACCCCCCCCCCCCCCCCCCAATCTGCTGTGGAGGCAACTGGGAGTTCTCCCCAGTATTTGCACAGGTATCAAGTAGCATGAGTAGGAGTACAGTGGGCCCTGAGTATCTGTGGGGGATTGGTTCTAGGGACTTCCCATGGATCTCAAAAAAGTAGATGATAAAGGCCCTTATATAGCTTTCCACCTTTCCATCCCTGTGCGCTCCACAAAAGCATGTGATGCCACATGAACAAGCTGCAACTTCTCCACATAACAGCTTCTGCCACAATCCTCTGCTGAGGCCACAGGACAAGGTGGGGGAGAGATGAAATGTGCCACACTGCTTTTTAATTTTTTTATTTTAATACTGCATTTTTGCATTTTTTTAAAAAATATTTGTATTATTGTATTATTACATGGTTAGTTGAATCTGTAGATCCAGAGCACTGTTTTTATTTTTATTTTCAATACGAGTTGGCCCTCCATATCCATGGATTCTTTATCCATGGATTCAAGCATCCATGGCTTGAAATTATTAATATATATATATATTAATTCTCAAAAGCAAACTTTGATTTTCCAATTTTTCTATAAGGGATACTATTTTAGTGTGCCATTGTGTTTAATGAGACTTGAATATCCATGGATATTAGTATCCATGGGGGGGGGGGGGGGTCCTGGAACCAAACCAAAGTGGATACCAAGAGCCACTGTACTGTGTTTTTGCATCTAAAAAAATATTTGTATTGTAGTATTATTATGTTTGGTCCATGGTTAGTTGAATCCATGAATCCAGAGCCTGTGGATAAAAAGGGCCCACTGTAGCTGGTGAATGTACTCTTTTAGAGAAGAGCTTTTGTTGTCTTACATTTAACCCAAACTGAGTTCTGGTGTTGGATTTCTGAAGCAGCAGCACCCCATGAGAAAACATGGCAATGCATTTTGGAAACTGGGGTCACTTCTGAAGTCCCCTACTATGAGAAGTAAATAATTGGAAAGCCCATGAGTACCATAGCAGTCTTCTGAGTTTGCTTAACAATGGTCTGAAACACACTGCAGAAACAATTTAGTTTGAGACCACTTTAATTGCCCTGACTCACTGCTAGGGAATCCTGAGAATTATAGTTTATTGTGATACCAGAGCTCTCTGACAGAGAAGGCTAAATGTGTCACAAAATTACAGTTCCCAGAAATACCTAGCATTGAGCCAGGATAGTTAAAGTGGTCTCAAACTGGATTATTTCTGCAGTGTGTTTTGGACCATTGTGGTAGTTTCCATACCTTGTATTGTAATGCAAACATTCCTGGGCTTTCTTGGCAAGATTTGTTCAGAGGGGGTTTGCCTGTCTTCCTCTGGGGCTAAGAGTGTGTGACTTGACCAAGGTCACCCAACTGGTTTCCATGGCCAAGCGGGCAATCAAACCCTGGTCTCCAGAGTCATGGTCCAATGCTCAAATCACTACATCGCTGGCTCTCTTTACAAAGTTTTTAATTCAGTACTTAATTCCAATATTTTTTTATTGGAACTGATCTGTTTTAACTATGTGTTGTCTTGTTACATTGTGCTACACCTTGGTCCTTCACTGGAAGAAGGATGGGAAATAAAATAAAATAAAATAAAGAAAGGTGAGCTCCCCAATCCTTCATTTATTCCAAAATGTTTGAGGTGGGGAAAAACAGAGAAGTTTAAAATTTATTCTAGCAAGACGTTATAGGTATAGAAGTTAAAACAGATCCTATGTTTTATAACATCTGACTAGGATGATTTTTGTACTTAGCTATTCCCTCACACACCAATCCTGATCCTACATTTATAATGTCCACTCAGGCAAGGACAACCTGAGTATTTCTGTTTCCATTTTCAGTAATGGGATTAATTTGTTTTTGAAAATGGATGTCTTCCTAGGAAAACACATTCTCTCCTTCTTTAAAAGCCAGCCACAATCTTGCTGTGTGTCCTCCACCGACCCTGTTTGCATGTTGGAGGAGAGAGGATAATTGCTTGCCAGAGTAAAGAAAGCATCCAAGTAGAAATGTGAAATCTTGTGCCTGCTTTCCTAGGAGTAAGATTCAGAGAGCGGAGTAGAAGTTCCTTGGGAATAAATGCACCTAGGATTGTGCTGGCAGTGTATCTAGCTTTTAGGCAGGAAGAGCCCCATTTGCATTGGGGGAAATGGGAATTTAATACTCTCGAAAACACTACCATATTTTAGCATAAGGATTTTACTGACAGTAACTAAAGGCCTAAGCAGACTGCCAGAAATAGTGCACATTAAATTGAGGCACTGCCCTGGCTCAGTGCTAGGGAATCATGAGAATTGTATTTTTTTCTAAGACATTGAGCCTTCTCTGTCAGAGAGCTCTGGTGCCACAATAAATTACAGTTCCCATGATTCCCTAGCACTGAGCCAGGACAGTGCCTCAATTTAATGTGCACTATTTCTGGCAGTCTGCAAAGGCCCTAAGACTTCAGAGGGGGATTAAACTTTGGAATGGGATCAAAAAACACAAAAGTTGAGAAACCAAAGAGTTGTATCATGGGGAAGAGGTTCTGACTACTAGGAAGGCTAGGGGCATGGGTTGAGAACCATGAATTGCTCTAGGGCCTGAGGTCCACCTCCCCATCTTTAACACCTTGTGCAGGTGGCCCTCTAAGTAATCTGCTTTGTGGATCCATAACAACACTTCATAGGCCAATAGAAAAAACGTTGAGTTGAAAAGCAAATTAGGCAATGTTAGACATCCTCTGTGAATTTATCCCTCACCCCCAGCCATTTGTGATTGAGTTTTCACTGCATCTGCTAGTGGTGATGTTGAAGAAACTCATTTGTAGGATGGAGAAGAATTAGTAGGGGATATCCACACTGCACAATTATAGCAGCATCATTCCACTTTAAATGCAGTGGCTCCTACCTAAGGCATCTCTGGGAATTATTATCTGGGGAAGGCTATTTGGAATTCTCCCATATTGTGGTACTTGAATGTTCTAGCACAGGGGTAAGCAACCTTTCCCCTTTAAGGGCTGAGGGACTTCAGCTCCCAGAATCCTAGGAACTATTGGCCAACATGGGACTATTGGCCAGCATGGCTGAGGATTCTGGGAGCTGAAGTCCCTCGGCCCTTAAAGGGGAAAGGTTGCCTAACCCTGTTCTAGCAGATAATTCTAGTATCTTTCACCAAACTACACATCACAAGGTTGTGAAGGATAGAACCACAACATTTAAAGTGGCATCAACTTTTTATAGCTGCGCAGTGCAGATACATCCGCTTTTTATCCAGAAGCAATCACCAGTCCATTCCAGTGGATGGGCCTGATTTCTTTTACTGGTATAAAAAGGGTGCTTTTCTTTCTTAGCCATCTCAGCAACATTCCTACTTTTATAAATCTCATGGATTTTTCTGCTAGGTTCCCCTCCTCCCACAGTGGCATGTATGGGAGAAAATTTGAAACCTCTGCCATCCAGAGTGTGGGGGTGTCATTAGTATAATTTTTTTATCTATTAAATAGATTTCATAATAGAAGTACAAACATCTTGAAGTCTCTTAACTCTAAAATTGGTCCTGTTTCTTAAAATCAGACTCATAAAGTGACCCTGCTGCTTTCTGCAGCACTATGCCCTGTCGATTGAGGGCTTTACCATCTGTCAGGAGTTAAATCTCCAGATGGTTGTTTTAGGCTAAAGATGTGGGTTTGACCTGCTCAAAATGTCTTGCTTTCATTTTTCCCTCTCTGCCCTTCCAGAGTGTTTTTCCTTTCCCCTTCTTTTAATGTTGCACTCCAAAGGAACGTACCTGTGCAGGTAGGAAGGGAATGGGCATTGGATGTTTTCTGCATAGCTCCTGCTCTTGAAGTTATTTTCTGGTATTTCCACTGTGTTCAAATTGTGGTTGCATTTGCTTATTCCTTATTCCAGGGGTAGGCAACCTTTCCCCTTTAAGGGCCAAGGGACTTCAGCTCCCAGAAGCCTCAGCCATGTTGGCCAATAGTCCCATGTTGGCCAATAGCTCCTGGGATTCTGGGAGCTGAAGTCCCTCGGCCTTTAAAGGGGAAAGGTTGCCTACCCCTGCCTTATTCCTTCTGAGATGTAGCTCAGTGGGAGAGTACAGTAGTGGTTTGCATGCAGGAGGTTCCAGTTCAGTTGCTGTGACTAACAGTTAAAGGACTTTGAAGCTGCTGGGCCTGAATCAGCATGTGATCATTTTATATATACTCCCTCTGGATCTCTTACCTTCTTTGATTGCTTTGTCACTAGCAGAATTCTTCTGAAGGGAGGAGGGTATCTTATCTTCCAAATGGAAGAAATCTTTCAGTAGCACATTTTCCTGCCTTTTTTCTCATACCCCACTCCTCCCCAAAGGACATTATTTTCCTGCATTTTTCAGATTCCTGTCTGCTGCTTATCACACTGATGCCATTTCTATGGGGCAGGGTGAAGCTGGATCATCAGTCTAGAATTGATGGGCTGATGACCTGATTCTGTGTTGGGTCAATCCCTTCCATTCTTTTTGACAGCCTCTATAAACTCTTGCAAATGCAAATTTACAGCGCTTTATAAACAAAGCTTAACAAGAACAACAACAACAACAACAACAACAACAATGCATCTGCAATTTTTACACCAGCCTGCTCATTTCTTTATTATGTGTGGTAGATAGACAGAAAGGAGGAAAGAAGTTACTCTTGTCTGACTCACAAAGGTTTCCCCCATCTGTCCTCAATTCTTACTTTTGGTTTGCAAACTGTACCTTATAAGATGGACTCCTAAACTGCAGCCTTTAAAACTGTTGGGACTCGTGGACTCTATGTGGACCCCAAAGGTCTAGTGTGCATCCCACAGGACTCTCCCAGAACACTTCCTCCTAAATTTTTTGGAGAGGGGATGAAAAAATGGAGAATCATACCTCTGGGGACATTAGTCTCCTTTCAAATGCTGCTGGGGGAAGGCACCTTTTACAGCCGTGAAATAGCATTTTTAGAAAATATTAAGATCTGGAGGAAAGAAATGCAGGCTACAGAATGGGAAACGGGGTAGATGGTGCAGCAGCCAAATCCTCGCTCTGAATTTACCAACCCTATTTTAGAAGGCTTTTAGTGGCTCCAGCGTGTGTCTCAGAGACATTTTGAGCTTTTTTTAAAAAAAAGTGCCCCCACCCCTTCCCCCTGTAAATTTGACTGCTGGGATATGGTGGGATTTAGGTAAAGGTATTCTCCGTTGAAAAGGTTGTCAAGTCGTGTCCAACCGTAGGGAGCAATTCTCATCTCCGTTACTAAGCCGAAGAGCCATCGTTGTCCAAGGACTACTCTGTGAGCATGTGGCCAGCATGATTGTACAGAATGCTGTTTACCTTCCCACTGAAGTGGTACCTGTTTATCTACTTGCATTTGCATGCTTTTGAACTGCTAGGTTGGCAGAAGCTGGGACTAGTGACAGGAGCTCACCCCATTATGCAGCACCTGGGCCTTGAACTGCAAACCTGTCAATCTTTCAATCAACAGAGTCAGCATATTAACCACTTGAGCCACTGCATTTACCTGGATTTACTTAAAGCTTATTCTATGGCAGCAGGAGGCACACATACACCAAAAAACTCAGCAAAGTCTCATTCAGATTGGTTTTTATTTGGCCAGGAATAGGGTACTTCACTCTTTATTTTTGTCAGGGGTCCCTCCTTTTCAGTGTAGTAGTTGCGAAAGCAGAACTATGCCACAACTGGCCTTTGCTGACCCTCAGGCTTACTGTACAGTTGATATATCCTCCCCTATGGCCATTTTGTGCCTGGGAGTGCTGGGGGAGACGAGATGCATTGGCTGTGCCCTGTAGCCAGTTGAAAAATGATTACTTCATCCACTGGGATCCTCCAGAGCTCTTAGTATATGATGATGTTGGTTGGTGTCTGGCTACAGGGACATAACTAGATGTTTCTCTGCTCCATCCTCCAGCATGGAATTATTAAGGGCTGTGGCAGTGGCTCTACAGCAAGGGCAGGGAGCTTGGTCTGTGTGGAAAAAGACAGGGAATACCTGCCTTCACACAGACCAAAAAAAGGCATTTGCAAGTGTAAGCTTGACTTAGGCCTACATATACAACTAAAAGGGTACCAGCTGTTCAGTGTTTGCTGTCCAGCCATTCTAGGGTATATCATGGAGGTTGCTAAGAGTTACTCTTAGAAGCTGGGATGAGGGTTGCATGACCTGTGGTCCTTTCTCTCTCCTACCTTGCAGGCCCGTCCAAAGTACCTGAATTGTATTGCAATCAGCTGCTTCTTCCTTGCTTCCAAGACCACTGAGGAAGATGAGGTAGGTTTTCTTTCTAGATGATGCAGAACAGTGATGTCTGTTGATAGACACACCTAGGAAAGCTGCAGGAATACTCCTGTGGTCATTGTTGCTTTCCACAATCTTACTATGTTCAGCTATATGATGTTCTTACTATATGATGATAAGGAAATGTTTTGATACCTTTCCAGCCTTTTAAAAAAAATCCTTAATATTTATTACTTTGGCTGGCCAGGTCTCCTGAGACAAGGTACAGCAGACAAAAGCATTTTTTTAAAAGTATAGTTTTCAAAAAATCTGTTAGGACTTTTGTTGAGGTTGTTGCTGGCAGCTTTTTTCATCCCTGATTAGTAGGAGGGCTCAGGTACTGAAGAGTAAAACGCTAACTAAAATATACAACAGCACTCCTGTCTAGTACAGAATTTTGTTTCTGGTGACATACTTGAGAGCCAAGGCCAAAGAACACATAGCACTGGGCTAGATCGGTTTGACTCCGCACAGAGCAGTGGTGCCTCTTATGAGTGTTTTCAAAGTGTTTCTTGTTGTTTTACTTCTTTGCTTCCCTGTCATAGAGGATTCCAGTACTGAAGGTGTTGGCCAGAGACAGCTTTTGTGGCTGCTCTCCAGCTGAAATTCGCAGAATGGAGAAGATAATTCTGGATAAATTGAACTGGGATCTTCATACGGCCACTCCGCTGGATTTCCTCCATATTGTAAATATATAGAATGTAGTCATTTTGGTTGTTTCCTATCTGGGAATAAGCAGAGGAGTGGGGAAATTATTTCTTGATGTTCCATCAAGGATATAGGACTTCAAGGCTTGGCGAAGGAAGAGGATAGTGCAATCCTTCATGGCAGACTATTCTCTTTATGCTTGAATGTATTGTTGCTTAGCCTAGGGCTGGGAAAATCTCTTTTTTTACTATAGGGCCCAGTATACCTCTGTCAGCATAACCATATTGGCTGTTGGATTGTGGGTGTTACAGTCTAAAAGAGTAGTTTTCCTTTGCTCTGACCTAATTTGAGTCTTAGGGGTTGAATGAATTTCAACTACATTTCCATCAATCACATCAAAAGTAGTCATTTTCATGTGTGCTTTCTTGCAGATTCAATAACGAAGGCTGCAGTCACATTGCAGTAATAATGCAGTTTGACACCACTTTAACTTCCATAGCTCAATGCTATGGAATTCTGAGATTTGTAGTTTCCTGGGGGACCAGAGCTCTCTGACAAGAAAGGTTAAATATCTCACAGAAACTACAAAGCTGTGGTTCTGCAGTGCAAATACACCCTAATATTCAGCATAGGAATCAAGATGCTAAATCTTTCTGCTTGAAGGAAAAATCAGTTTTGGGTGAATGAAGTTTATGCTTAGACAGGCAGGAAAATGTATGTTCTGGGTCTGGTGAAAATGTCAAAGCTGGAAGGGAGAGGAAGAATATAATTCTGTAGCTCTGTGCCTCTTCTCACAGCAAAGCAAATTGTTCCGTATAAGGTTGTATAAATTTAGATAGGTTGCAAAATCTAGTGGAGTCTCTCCCGTGCAACATTGCAATAGGGGAGCAGGAACATATCTTCAAAATGTCCTTTTTCACATACACCTAGAAGCCAGACACTCTCCTTTAATTCGGGAATGCATTTGCAACAACTTTAAATAGTTTCAGAGCTCTTTTAACTATTGTAGCTCTTAACTCAGAAATAGTAAAAATTAGTGTCATGTGTGCTGAGGTTAAAGAAGTCACTTTTTGACTACAACTCCCAGAATGCTGCAGCCAGCATGGCTACTGACTATTTTGACTGAGGGACTGTGAGCTGTGGTCCCAAAAAAGGGAACTTTCCCACACTATTTTGTAAAAGCAGCCAGGAATCTCTAGCAAATAATTGGGAGTCGCTTCCCCAAATAGCATTTCCAAGAGTTTTCTTGCTAAAATATTTGTGTGTGTATGCGCCCTCAAGTCGTCTGTCAACTTATGGCAATTCTGTGAATTTCTTAGACAAGGAATACTGAGAAGTGGTTTTGCCAGTTCCTTCTTCAGTTTGAATCTCCCTTATCCAGAATTCCAAAATCTGAAATATTCCCAAAACTAAAACTTTTTTCATGCGTAGCTGAGGTAGTGACACTTTTGCTTTCTGATGGTTCAATGTACACAATCTTTGTTTCATGCACAAAATTATTAAAAATATAAAAAATTACATTCAGGCTATAAGGTGTATATGAAACATGAATGAATTTTGTGTTTACACTTGGGTCCCATCTCCAAGATACCTCATTATGTACATATATGCAAGTACAGGCATTCCAAAACACCTCTGGGCCCAAGCATTTTGGATAAGGGAGACTCAACCTATGTAGCCTATAGCACCTGGTATTCATTGGTGGTCTCCCACACAACTGCTAACCAGGACTGACTCTGCTCATCTTCCAAGATCAGACAGGATCTGGTGCCTTTGGGATATTTGATGTAATTTGGAAGTGTCCTCAGGGTAGCAATGTTTCAAGCCATTGTTGGGGTTAACATTGTCATGTTGCTCTTCTTACTCCAATCCAGTTTCATGCGGTCGCCTTGTCCACCAGGCCTCAGCTGCTGACCACTTTACCCAAAGTGAATCCGTCCCAGCATGTGGCTCTGCTCACCAAGCAGCTGCTGCACTGTCTGGCCTGCTACCAGCTCCTTCAATTTAAGGGCTCCATGTTGGCATTGGCCATCATCAGCCTGGAAGTGGAGAAGCTTATCCCTGATTGGCTTGCCCTCATCATCGAACTGCTCCAGAAGGCACAGGTAGATCCCTCAAGTTGTTGTTGGTGATGTTGGTGGATGTCTTTCATTTGCTGGATGTTCCATCCTTAATTAATTAATATCCTGCCTTTTTCCCAGCATGAGATTCAAGATGACTTACTAGCACTGAACTCAAGAGACATGAGCTCTATGTGTGTGTTGTAAGACAATCTCTTGGTTTCTGTCCTTCAAAGAAGACCCCACAATTCTCCCTTGCTCATTACCTCCCTGGCCCCTTTCAAGTTCAGATGTCAGACATTTGATCATGGTAGGAATTAGGTGGTTCATGAGCCATACATAGATAGTCCACCAAAACCACCAGTGTGGTCCTGATAGTGTACCCACCCAGTTCTCCACAGAAGAGTTTTGCCTCCAAATGGGAAGCCTCTAGGATGTGAGACATGATTATCTAGTGTAAAGCTACTCTCCTTCAGGCTTTTCAAGCCCACAAGTACCTGTTTTTCCACAAACCAGGACTATCTGATAACTTCTAGTTTTTGTGGGGAAAGTGGGTACAGCTCATGGTGCATGATACTGTAAGGCAAATGTGGCTGGAGCATTTGTAGCAAACCACCCCCCCCCGGCTTTAGATATTTGAGTTTACTGTATGTATAACTTTAAATTATACTCATGTATAGTTTACTCATGTATAACTTTAAATTTTAGTTCAAAAATTGACCCAAAAAACCTGGGTCAGCTTATCCATGGATCTATAGTACAGCTGTCCCTCCATTTTCGTGGACTTGGGGTCCGCGGTTTCATCTGTTCGTGCGCTGGGAGGGACACAATGGACAAAATGGGACGCATGCCAATGGGGCCTGAATATTGGTGATTTTCTGTTTTCGGGGGTGTGTGTGTGTCTGGAATGGATCCCCCATGAAAATAGCGGGCTGACTGTACTGTACTTTAAAAATGAACTATCCTTGGTGAAAAAGTGATAGAACCTAAAAGAAGCACCAACCAGCTTTACTCTCTCATCCATCCACCCGTCAGGGTGAGCACAGTTATCCGTGCTGGAATATTGTAAGTTCTTTGGCATGGTTTTTCTTTGCTTCATCCTTTAGACGAGTAGTTCCCAAACATTGGTTCTTCAGATGTTTTGGACTTTACCTTCCAGAATTGCTGACTGTTGATCAAACTAGCTGGGGCTTCTGGGAGCTGAAGTCCAAAACACATGGAAGACAAAAGTTTGGAAATCACTGCTTTAGATCCTTTGGTATATGCCCCTGAATTTTACCCTTGACATATCCAGGGATCATATCAAAATCTATAATTTTGGCTCCCAAACCTGGCCTCAATGTATACATGAGGTCTACTTGTCCATGTGATGACATTTGGAGGTGCTTCTTTAGGTACCGCACGTTCTCAGGTGAGGATGACCCTTCAGCTTAAGAAGTGGGGAACAGGATCTTTGCTGGAGTGGCACCTTTGTTTTTTCTTGCACCTGGATGTGATCTACCTATCTGCCACATTGTTAATGCTGCTGTTCCGTTTTATCCTGTTTTTAGTTACTGTACTGAAATTTGTAGCCTTTTCAGTGTGACTGTGAGCCACCTTAGGAGTTTGTATCTTTAACCAAAGGACCAGATGCTAAGATTAGGAGGAGGCAGGAGGCTGCTTCTGTTGATGGAACTATTTCTGTTAGTGGCCCAGGAAGGGGAAATGCCCCCTACAGCCCCCATTGCCTTAAAAACCTGGGAAACCATCTGCAGCCAGATTTCAGGGAGGCCAAAGGGTTGTAGGGGAGAACTAGCATGATGTTTAAATCAATAATGACTTGAACAAATGAATGCCTAATACAGATTCTGCCTGTACTAGGCATAGACTTTTTCAAGTAAGGTGCCAAAGAGTATGCTGGCAGTAAATCAACTATTGCATGTCTGCAAAGGCTGTTCTGTTGTGGATCCTTGCTTTGTCACAGGTTGGTCAGGATACAAGTTTCCAATGCTCTTCTCTTCTGCTTCTTTCCCTTCCAAAATCCAGATGGACAGCTCCCAGCTGATCCACTGCCGGGAACTTGTGGCCCAGCACCTTTCCGCACTGCAGCCGTCTCTGCCACCCAACTCCGTCTACATCTACAGTCCCCTCAAGCACAACCTGGTGACCTGTCATGCGGGGGTCTTCCGCTTTCATCCCTCCTCCGTTCCAGGCCCAGACTCCAAGGACAAGCGCAAACCAGAAGTGCCAAACAAAGGTGTTACTGCGCTCTGCCAGCGCCGGGCAGCTCCCAGCCGGTGCAAACAAGCAACAGCCAAGCGCAAAGTGGAAGAGATGGAGGTGGACGACTTCTATGATGGGATCAAGCGGCTCTACAACGAGGAGAATGCTCCAGAAGGGGTGCTCGAAAAGGCCACTCCCGCCTGCAGCACTGATGTTTCACGGCAAGGGGGAAGTGTTTCCCCCTGCCCTCCTTTGCAACCCATTTCTGTCATGTAGCAGTGCTCTGCACCTCAGGAGGAGAGCTGCTTCTTAGTGCAACATCAGGCAACAATTACCTTTTGTGGCCTGAGCAGAGTGAAGGCTGTACCTTGCAGGGGCTAAGAGAAGGAGCTAGGTTATCCTTTGAAAAGAATCCCCCTTCCTACTTTTCTTGTGCGGCTAATTATAGTTCAACTATGATTTAAATATTTAAAAACCAAAAAAAGTATAAAAAACCTTTCAAAAAAGACCCAAAAACCAAACAAAAAAAAGTAGCAAAAATTGTTTCCCCCCCTAGTGTTGTCTTCTGCACTGTTTCAGTCTGCTGTTGTGTTATAATCTCATCCATTGTGTTGGAGAATTCACACTGAGTGTGCAAAAATCACTTCTAGGCATCCCTCACTCTGAGTTTACTCCATTTTGAGAAATCTCCTTTAACCAATCCTTCCTCTCTTTTTTTAAAAAATAGTTTTCTGGATCTCGAGTGCATGATTCCTTGTATTTTGCCACTTTGACTTGGTGCTGCCTAATTTTCTTTGCAAACCCCTTCCTTGTCTTCTTGTTTTTTTGTCATTTAGCACTTTGGTGTTTTAAATGTGATAATTACAACTAGCTCTACATTCAGAATTAGTCAGTTAAAAAGGATGTCTGTGGAGTATGATGTACCAAAAAAAAAAAAAAAATCAGAGCAGGGCAAATGGACACCTGATGAAAGCGTAGGATTTATTGCAAGCAGTTTTATGGAAAACTGGAAGCAATCTGTGTGGCTGCCGTTAGACTGACCAAATAAAATTAGGACTTTAATGGGTTTTTAAACGCATACACAAACACACTTCAAGTGAATATGTGCATTAAATGAAAAATGCAATGAAACCAAAATTTAGTTGAGGTTGACAGAGATGGAAGTCTTGTTGTTGTGGCAGTTTTCTAATCCAGACTTTTTGCTTTGTGTAATTGATCAGTACAGATTTCTTCCCCACTTCCTTTTCTTCCCACTCCACTCCACTCCTACTTTTATGTTCGTGTAACCTTTTAACCTGAAGCAAGGGCAAGAAAAGCTTAAAAGATCTTGTACGTTAATGTTAAAAGCCCTGCTTCTCAGAATAATGGTTCCTTGATTTTAAAGCTCTCTTCACAACCCTTTGGAAGGTATTGCGTTCAGCAGCGATACTGAGGAAAGCCTTCTGGTAGCAATAAAAAAACAAAACATGTTGTCCTTCAGTTTGTGAGTCTTGCCTTTGTTTCAAAAGTACTGGGCAAAAGGGAAGTAGGACAGAAAGACTTTTCCTCTTCTGTGTTCACTTGGCTATCCGTACTGCTTACCAAGGACAATAAATTGGAAAACATTCCCATTCTCATATGCACTTTATCAATTCAGCCAAGGTTTTCTATCACTCAATTTTTTAAATTCCCCATCACTTAGGAACAGATAAATTTGTCTTAAATCAAGTCAAGCCATGGAGCTGCCTAGCCCAATGACTCTTCAAGGACTCAGGAGATGTTCTTCCCAGTTTAATTACCATTTGATCACTACAATCAGCATTGTTTATGATTAAGAAACATGGGGATCTTTAAATTGCAGATTGCTCAAAGTGGATCCAGGACTGTATTGGCCCTCCTTCCCACGATTGTGGTGCCCCAGCTGCTGATAGATGCAGTGCCTCTCAATTCATGCCACCATTCAGTCTTTGAGATAATTTTCTCCCACTTTTCTCTGGAATGGAACACTTTATTGTGCAATTTCCAAATTGATTCAGTCTTTTCCCCCCATCCATCAGGGTTGGGACGAGCATAACAATATTCCTGTACCTGATTACCTGGAATAAGGCCACCAAACTCAATAGGACTTGGCAGCACAGTCCTATACATGTCTGCTCAGGGGGAAGTTTCATTTCTGCAAGATTTCCTTGCCCTGGAAGTATAAGTGCACATATCAAAGACTCTGACAAATAGTATGCACACTGATTTCATAATAGGAGCTTCTAGCTCCCTCCTGTGGCCACAGTCACCTTTTTTAAATTGAAATCTGCAAAAACTATAATAAGGGGTAACAAGGCATAAAACAGTTTTTAAACTAGAATGTTGGACTGGACAACTTGTGGCTCTCCAGATGTTCTTGGGTTGCAACTCCCATCAGCCCTTGTCAGAAGTGAGAGGAGCTGTGTTTTCAACATCTAGAAAGCTTATAAGTTGCCCATCCCTTCTATACTAGAGGGAAAAACACTTTGGCCAGGAGCTTACATCAAGGAAACAGACTATAACTTTTACTCACAGATATGACAACTGTGCATCAGTGAATTACAACATTGTGCAGACAGATGTGAAATGCATATGCATGTGCAATGGTACTGCATGCACAACTCTGCTTCTGCAACCTTGAACTGAACATGGATGTCCCACATCAGGCAACAATGTTAACTGCTGCTCCATGTGAGCTTATGCATCCATAAGTTATTAATACAATGCCAACATTAATTTTCCAGTCCAGAGTCACGTATCCTTTTCCAACATTATCCTCCAGCACAATTATGATGCTAGCAGCTAGTTTATGATTAGACAAATACATGTAACAATCGTAACAAAGAGATATACGCTAGACAGAACCTACATTTGCAGCGTGTCATTGAATACCAAGTGTTTCTGACAGATAAGAGAGAGACAGTAGTTGGTGAGTTTGGGGATATCCACTTCCAACAAATCTCTATGCTCAGCACAAGAGAGCCAGTGTGGCATAATGGTTTGAGTGCTGGACTACAACTCTGGAGACTCGGATTCAATTCCCTGCTCCACCATGAAACCCACTGGGTGATCTTGGGCAAGTCACATGCTCTCAGCTTCAGGGGATGGTAATGGCAAACAACCTCTGAATAAATCCCGACAGTGGGCAGGAGGGAAAAACCCAAGGAAGCAGCTTGGGAGAGAATGCCCCATGGTCTTAAATGTTTCTACGTTAATGTACAAAGCATGGAAAATAAGCATGACAAACTTGAACTCAGCATAGACAAATATGCTTTAATAGGTATCAATGACATCTGGTGGAATGAGTCTCAGGACTGAAATGTAGCAACAGAGGCATATAGCCTATTCCAAAGAAATAGATCAAACAGGAAAGGAGGAGAAGCATGGATATTATATCACGGATGTGTACACCTGTGAGTAGATTCATATTAAAAGCATGGAAAATAGGTTGAGAGGGTTTCAGTTAAGGGGGATGGAAAACGTTGATATCATTATAGGGATCTGTGATATACTTCCAAGCCAAATTAAAGACGGATGATGGCTTCCTAGATGAAATGACCAAACATTCAAACAAGAGGGATATAGTAGTAACGGGGAACTTCAACCACTCATTGTAACTCAAGCTCTGTCAAGAAGGTAAGATCCAACTAATTCCTCACCTTGCAGACGATTTCATTGTTCAGAAGGTGGAGGAAGCAACAAGAGGATCAACTATTTTGGATGCAATCCTAACCAGTAGAGATGCAATCCTAACCAGTGGTCAACCAAATGAACTAATGGAATCCATGGAATTTTTTTATGTAGAGGAAAGGGGAAGCCAAACATATATTCTGGACTTTAACAAAGCTGATTTGTAAGCTTAGGGAAATACAGGGTGAGATCTCATGGTCAGAAATGCTCAAAGGGAAGAGAATTCATCATGCATGAGAGTTTCTTAAAGGAGAAATTGAAGGCGCTGTTGCAAACAACTCCAAGAAGGAAGGAAGGTAGGAGGTGTTAAAAAAAACACCAGGGTGGATGTATAAATTAACTTTTAATTAACTAAACCCTAGGGGATACCAAGGGCCCACTGTAGTCCCAAGGACAGGATCAGAATTCAAAATGACCTTAAAAGATTGGAGAGCTGGGCCAAAACTAAGAAAATGAAGTTCAACAGGTATTAATGTAAGGTACTACATTTAGGCAGGAAAAATGAAATGCACAAACATAGGATGGGTGACACCTGGCTTGACAACACTACATGCGAAAAGGATCTTGGAGTCTTAGTAGACCACAAGTTAAATATGAGTCAGTCATGGGATGCAGTAGCCAAAAAAGCCAATGCAACTTTAGGGTGCATCAACATAGTGTCCAGATTGAGGAAAGTAATAGCAACAACTGTTCTGCTATGGTCAGACCTCACATGGAATGCTTTGTCCAGTTCTGGGCACCATAATTCAAGAGGTACAAGGCAGGATGTGTCCAGGAAGATGGAGATCATAATAAAAGGTCTGAATACCAAGTCCAGTGAGGAACATCTTAGGGGCCTGAGTATATTTAGCTTGGAGAAAACTAAGAAGTGATGTGTTAGCTGTATTTCAATACCTACGGGAATTTCATATAGAGATTCCACTTGAACTTTAGGAAGATGTTATGGGTTGCAAGATTCAGCAGTAGAATATAGTGCTTTGGAGGGTAGTGGTCTTTAAACACATATTTAATGTCCATTGTTTGATTGTGTATTTCTATGTGGGCCCTTCCAACTCTGTGATACTATAGATACAAACAATGATTGATTGTATAGCCTCCTAGGCTGGGCTACGTGAAATCTTTTCAGGTTTGGGATGGCAACGCTCAAACAAAGGAAAATTGCATTTCACAAAGTTCCATCACATGATTTGCAAGGCCAATTTGTGTTTTATTTACACACAACTTGCATAAATATATCCTTTGAGAAACCTTGAAAGATGATCCCAGATCACTGTGGAACCAGCTACCGTAGGCCTTGAGGGTAACCAAATTATTCGGAAGATTGTTGTCCTGGCTTGTGTCCCAGAGAGAAGAAAGAGTTAGAGCCATTTTATAAAAAACCAAATCCAGAGTCACAGCCAGTTGTTCCTCCTCAGTGAATGTCCCTGTGCCATATGTGATGTTTTTATATTTTTGGGTCTACATAAAGCAATGTGTGAACTGGCCCTCATGGGTGAATATCATTTGGGAATCTCATCTAGGGAACGAGAAATATGAGCCTCCCAATATGGCAAAAGAATTATATTGTCTCAGGCCCTGCCCCAAATCTGCAATAACCACCACGCAAAAGCAGATCAGACTAAAGCAGATCCTCTAAATCATGCTAATACATTTTTCTTCCATACTTACCTTTGTTAGCAAGATTTTGGAACATTCTGGATTTACTCCATTCACACCCAAGGCTAAACCTTTGGCATATGTCCCACACAGAGACTACAGTAAACCAATATGTGAAAATAAATCATGCAAAGAATCCCAAGATTTCACACAACTTTTTTTTCATAGAATCATAGAGTTGGAAGAGACCACGAGGGCCATCCAGTCCAACCACCTGCCATGCAGGAACTCCCAATCAAAGCATCCCTGACAGATGGGAGAAGACTCTTCTAGTGGCAACACAAAATGTAGAGGTTTGTTGGATTCTCTCCTTATATATATTTGCAGTATACTAGTGTGGTGTTGTGATTTGAATGTTGGACTATGACTCTAGGAGACCCGGGCTCAAATCCCTGTTCGGCCATAAAAACCGACTGGGTGACCTTGGCCAAGCTGCACTCTCTCAGCTTGAGAAGAAGGCAAACACAAACTCCCTCTGAACAAATATTGACAAGAAAACTCCGTGATAGGATCGCCTTTTGCTGTAAGTGAGAAATGACTTGAAGACACACAACAAGAACAAAAAGATGTTTTAAGTGGACCACTGGAGATGTGGATAATAACTGGAGACAAACCTATGCCCAAAAACAAAGGCATCACATACAAAAACTGATTAAGACAAAAGGCTTGATTGTAGCACTACCCTCCTATTTCAGTATCTTTCCCATGTCAAATAGTGATTTCTTACTGTCATGTGTAAAAAAAAGCCATCTCAAAATGAGATGCTACCCATTGGGGGTCATCTCATATGTCAGTGTGTTAGAGAAATAACCTCATATCCTGGAATTGCTTTAATTTTTCTTTCCAGTGTACTAAGTATCATTAAAGTGCTGTGATTCCGAAGCCTGTTTATGTAGGTAAGAAAGAAATCTGTTTTCCATACCTTGTACTGGAATATCTTGGCTAGAGTTTCATTCTTATGGGTGAGGAGGATGCCCCACTGCAGATTTAAGGTCTCTTATGCTTCCGTGGGATTAAAGCCATGAACTGCACTTTACAGTAAGGGCACCTTTACATCGCTCAAAATGTCAGAACCTAAGAAAATGCCCTATGCCAGATCAGGGTGTTTTGTGCATCTGTACATTTCTGCCCATCTGACTAGCAAGGACTTCAAGACTATCAGACAGAGCTCTTTTCCATCACCTGCTACTTGGGCATTTTGGACTGAGATGTCAGGGATCAGACCTTGGATGCTTATCACTGAGCAATGGACTTTCACTACTCCAAATTATGCTACTCTGCAAGGAATCCATACAAGGCAGTCAAGGTTTCTGGGATGGCTCACTTGGGCTTTTGTTATGGTTGGGTGTCTTCAAGTTGTTACTGAGTTATGGCAACCTATGGCAAGTATGTTACAGGGGTTTCATGGCAAGATTTGTTCAGGGGTTTTGCTGGTACCTCCCTCTGAGGCTGAGAGAGTGTCACTTGCCTAAGATCACCCAGTGGGGTTCCATAGCCAAGCGAAGATTTGAACCCCAGTCTCCAGAGTCATAGTCCAGTGCTCAAACCACTACACCACACTAGCTCTGTCACTTGGGATACATGGCTGCATCCATCCATAGAAATCCTATAATGATATTTCAATAAAACAGCATTTGAGACAGTTTCTAACATTAAATGGTCCCTTGACATTAAATGGTCCCTTGGTTTGAAGCTTGATTATGTGTTGTCGGGATGAGAAGAATGGAGCATAACTCAACATGGCCTAACTAACTCCCCTTGCAATTCGCTGAACCTAGGCTGCAATCCTATAGGAACTAACCTGTGAGGAAGACCCACTGAACCCAATTGTGCTGACTTTTGAGTAGACATAATACAGGATTGCTTTATTAAGGACATCACTTAGGCACTTTGTTTCATTGATTTTAATTACGGAGTCATCACTTGATTAAAGAAATCTGTTGATCAACAATAAAAACCCATACAGTTAATCAATTATATCGGCACACATTTGCATATGAATACCTCCTTGTAAAAGAGGGCGTTAATACTTACGAAATAGTAGCTTCCCCCAACCTGATGCCACCTCATAATTTTGGACTTCAGCTTCCATCAACCAGAACATCCATGTCCAATGATCAGGAGATATCTAATCTTTAGAGATTACGTCCTGTTGCTTAATTTATTTCATCTCTGCTAGCCATGGGTAAGCAAACAATACCTTTACAATGGAAAATTTTGCTCAGCCATCCCGCTGCTTTAACCTGAAAGAGTGGTTGGGGGGCCTGCATTGGGAGATGTAGTTACATCTCTGTACACTGTGTCTTCCAATCCTATCCCTAGGACTGCAGATGTCTGTTGCAATGCATCCAGCTACAGGGAAAGAGCTGGACATGCCCCCAAATGTAACCCCATTCTCTGGCAACATGTAAATGGATGTTGGGGGGCTGCATTTCTGAAAATGTAGTGGGGGAACTTTTGGTTGCTGCGTGTGCAATGACTTCAAAGTGAATTGCAATGGTATATGGCAAACCCATGAGATTGTATGCAAAGAAATTTTGTAGCACCTTTGATACTAATTGAAAGAAAGAAGCTGGTAGCATGAGCTTTCATAGACCTGAGTCTACTTCCTCAACTGCATGAGATACTACCAGCTCCCTTCTTTGGGTCAAGAACCCTTTGCATACTGATTTTCCAGACTAACATGACTATGTCTTTAAATCGCGACATCTTAATTCTTTGATAGGATGTCAGACTGTGTGTATATTTGCAAGCCTGGCCTAGTCTCAACTAAATGAACCAGCAAAGCAAATTAAAGCTTGCATCTGAAGGTACTGGACTCAAAAGTCGGTGCTCTTTCAATGCTTTGCACAGAATCATGGTATATGCACACATCTCTGGCCTTCGGCATGGCTTGGTCTCAGGACAGTGCCCAGGGTTTCATTTGAACTGCTGCCATGTTTAATTTTTGTTATATGATATGCTTTTTAAATGTAAAAGCTGCTTTGAAAGGGCTTTATCCTAAATGACAGGCCTGGGAATCTTTTAATCGATAAATGCATGTTCAGCAACAGGCATAAAAGAGAGGATGGTGAGGTCCAAAGAACCATCAAGCCCTAGGAGCAAAAAGCCACAGGATTTTGTGACAATTCAGACTCATCCATGGCCAATCCTATGCTGGCTGGGCAATTGTGGGAATTGCCATCCAAACAAAAACCTTTTCCAAGCTCTCACCTGGAGCTGGGGATGATTCTGAAGATTTTCTCATTGTAACTATATGCTATCCCATTTGAAAACCAAGGAATCTGGTCAAACTTGCCACAGCAATCCCATGCCCTAGAAGAAACTCTGGGAATTGTTTGCTGGCCACTTTTAGCCATTCTAGTTTATGTGTATCCATTAAAACTCCAAAATGTGTGTGCACGAGACAAATACAGTCATCATACAAGAGCCAGGATGAGGTACAACTCCCTGACAAGGGTATTTACAATACAGCGGTAAACATATTTGCTGCTGCATAATGAATGGAATTGCTATCCATGGCCAGGAAACTAACGGTAGTCTCAATACTTTCCCAAAGTGACTGTCCCTAATTTCTAGGAGTCAGGAGTCAGTTTAAGAAACCTGATTCAAAGCAGGTTATATAGACTGAAGCAGGTGGTTTCATCCTCAAGTTTCACTTATGTTTGGACAGGTTTCTCCCCCTCCTATCAACCTAGGGAGTGTTATGAAAACAAATACTGGGAACCCTTGCATGAGTTCATATGGCTTTTAGAGTAACCAGGTTACAGCATTTCTTGGAGAGAATTAGATTCAGTGCTAGATTAGATCTGTGTAGGTTTGTAACACTTGAAACAACCAACTCTGGGTTTACATACATACACCTCTCGCTCACTTACACACACAAATGCACACACACACATACACCTTGTCCTGATTCTGACTGGCACATACATGTCTGCTGTATCAAAAGGAAAGGAAGAAGAAAATCCCCAGTGCAATATCTCGGGCGTCATCCAAGTTCTCTCTGCCTCCTTGTCTCTATTCATCTGAGCAGCGTGAGAAGTCAAATTGTTTGCCTGCAGTGGTCTGACTGACACTCAGAAGAAAAGATACAAACAGGTGTACATACATGCACACACACTTATGTGTGCGAGGACTCACACACGGGCGCACGTGCATGCGCACGCACACACACACACGGACTGCAGTGAGTCACAGTTTTCAAAAGACAGAAAGGCGGAGGTGGTGGAAGAATGAGGTAACTCGTCTCCCAATGGGGGTGTGTGGCATGACCTGCCGGCTCTTCTAATGTCCATTAGGAGAGAGGAAAGTGGAACTTGGCAAGGTGACTGACACCTACATAAAGAAGAAGCTACAGAAAAGAGAAAAAAAAAAGAAGAAGAAGAAAGGTTCAGAATCCAAAGTGGGGGAAGCAAATAAAAAGAGAAAAGAGAAAAAAAAAACCACAACAACAACTATTTCCTTTAAAAAGTAAAGTGTGATGGAAAAGTGAAAAGGAAGAAAGGTAGGTATAGTCAGGGCTGTACTTTTGCCATTCAAAATTCTGTATGAAAAGAAACAAAATTTGGCTATCTATTTTCCCATATATTTTGTTCAACTACTGCATATACTTGGTTTTCTGTCCAAAGGATAAATAGCTAATGATGTTCTATCCTTATCCTGAGCATGGAAGACACCTGGACTTACTTTTTGGACTACAACTTCCAGAATCTCCCAGGTGGCTATACTGGTTGAGGGATTTGGGGTACCATAGTCCAAAAGTAATTTTTCCAAGCTTTAGAGATGTTACTTTGGACTTTCAAGCATGTCATGTTGCTAAACACACCTTCAATGCCCAAGAAGCTAGAAACATCTTGTGTTCCTTAACCAGAATTTAGAGTTCCCAGGGTGCCAACACCTATACTGACTACCTACCTTCAGCTCCGTATCAAATTCAAAACTGCCAAATATAGCCCTGAGCATAGAAACCCAGAAACATGCAAACATGAAGCACAAAGAGGTTGGGACCTTGCCAAGATGTTATTCACTGATCAAGAGAGCACAGAATGAACATTTCAAATTGCATCAGCTGTCAAAAAGATCTGTAAATCATCCCAAACCTAACGAGGAAAAAGAAAAATGGATGGAGTATGTTCAAAGAAGCTATGGAAAAACGAAACACTAAAACCCACAGGGTTCATCCCTCCCCACTCCCAAAAAAATGACAGAAACATCAAGTGACACGTGAAAATAAATAAATTGGTAAATCTTTAAAAATAACGGCCACACACACACAAAAGAACAATGTTTTGGGTTTTTTCTTTTTTCTTTTTTTAAAAAAATGTATTTTCTCTTTCCCACTTTTGAGTATTCAGACTCTTAGGAAGTGAACATTCAAGAACATATACAAAAAACATGTCCACCAAATGCACAGAATTCCCATTATTGGTGTACTTGGGAAGAATTAAACCATTTTTTTTACACTGAAAAGTGTTAACAAAATTCTAATGGACGGATACATAACATATATAATGCTATATATGAACACTGTAAGTTGGTTACATATACATTCTGGTAAAAACATAAGGTATCTTTAAAATAGGAAAGTAATAAACAAACTACACCTAAAAACGTTTAAGGCAGTCAGAAAACTTTTTTAAAAAAAACCCACAAAACCAAAATATGCAAAACAACATATTCTTATGGATGTTCACAGTTTTATTTTCAATTAATTGTGGGTAGAGGGAAACAAGGTAGAACCCTTCATATGTGTTTCAAGCCGACACTGTCAGACTCTAAGCTAGACAGGTATTAATACAACTATAAATGCAAATGTGCTTTTATTTCTGCTTTCGATGCAAAAATAAAATGACAAAAAGTAACAGGCTGACTTCAGTGAATGGCAAGTCATAAAAGATATAACCCATACGGATAGGAATAATGAACGCTCATAATACATGTCAGTTTCTCCCATTGCAAAACACAACAATTACAAGGTGCTCTACCTCCTGTTTAAGACAAAGATCTTGGATTCATGATTTCAGCCCCATGGAAGACCTTTGCCCAGAATGTTGCAGGGAGCGCCTGCTTATGTGGATTCCCTGTTTACTTCAATGGAGAGTAAGCCATTAATGTGAGATGGCCTTTCCATTAAAATAAACGTGACACAGCCTTTCGAGCTTCATGTGCATGCCAGAGGTCCTTACAACACAGAAATAGGTCACAAGACAGAAGCAGCCAGGATTCAAAGGCTGAATTCCATGCACCAAGTTTGGTTTTATTTGTGCATGTGGCTGCTGGTTAAACTGGACTCTCTTTAGAATTAATGTAATGTAAACTTCTTTCAGATAACCAAGTAAGCAAGCAAGCAAGCATCATAGGCAGCCCAAATGTGATGCTGGTGCTTTAACGGTGAGCTAAAACCACACAATGCACTTTAGGGGTAAGAGGGAAACCAGCAAAAGGTACATCTCTATGAAACAATAGTGTACACAGCACTGGAACTCGTTTTTAACTGAGTGCTTTATTTGCCCATGAACCTTGTTATTATTTTTTAAATCACCAAATTAGCTAAAATCCATGTATGAATTACATGATGGATGGGACCCCAGTAATAAACAGACACCTAGCTGGCTTTGAATATGTTCTTTGTTCAGCCTTTGTGACCATAACCATATTTGAGGTCACTTATTCAATGCGCCACTGTATATGTTGTTGAATCTCCACTTCAGTCCTTTGGCACAAACTCTTGCCCACCCTCCAGGTTTTCTTCAATAATAGTACTAAGTGGTTTTACCAAGTTCCAAATGGTTGCTGAAGCTGGCAGCAGACTAAACTCTTTAAAGTGTGATGTAAGCAGTCTGGATACAGGCTGACTGACTTTCAGAAAACACCTGTGAATGCAACAACTCACTTCTGCTACACTTAAAAGACTGCTACTGCTGTGTTTGCATCTGCTTTGGGAGTTGCCTGGTCTCGGTTATGTTTGGAGATCAGTGACCCACCTTTTTTGGCACCTAGGGATTGAAATGGTACGTGAAGGGGATTTAGGAGGATGGTGGCAAGTTGGCAAAGCTTCAAGCAAAGATAAACATTTACTCTCACTCTTAATATGGGAAACTTGAGGCCAGTTTCAGATGGGCAAATTGTATGTGATGAACAATGTGTAATCTCACTATTAAGCAAAGCCGCCCCTAAAATGGTATCTTTGCTACTCCTGCATTTTTGGCACCTTTAGATGTGAGATGTTAGATCTCCCAATGGATGCAGTCACCATTTGGTACTGGTGATATGAAAACATCCATGTAAGGAAACCATGCAAGGTAAAATTGCAATGAATGGGACATAATTTGGGGGTTATTGTGCCCTTTTAATAGTAATGAGAGGATTTCCAAAGGTGCCCAGTACTGGTAGAAGTATGTATCTACTGTGGTCGATTGGCATGTCACCATTGACCACAGGAATCATTTAGGGAGATAAACCAAGGCAGGAATTATCATGAAGGAACATGAAGCAGTCTCTTCAGGCATTAGATATTAAAGGGCTTACTATTCTACTGCCCCCAATCCTCCTTTTTTGTATATAATTCTTATTTAAAAATCAAGACAGAGAAATAGAGTATGCTCTGATAAAGAGCAGGCAGTGTAATTTTGCCTTTTGGTCTAACAATAAAAATAGTTAAGGCCGAGACTCTTACAATGTTAACTTGCAATGTCACTGCTGTTGTATTTGCAAATAGTTGGATAAATGTCTGAATCTTAATTTTGTATTCCTTTCCTATGAGTCATTTCTGTCGAAAAATATGAATGGCAGCTTTCTTAAACATTTTGGATTGCAGTGTCTCAAATTATTAAATGGACCAAAAGCAAATTTTAAGATTGCCATATCGTTATTTCTCTACTAGCTATATTCCCTTTCATTGCTTCTCTATTAAATTGTTTCAAAGACTGGGTAGTGGACTATGAGGACTATGGCCTGACTTAGAAAGGGTTTAATGAAGCAAAAAAACAAAACACCTGTCCCAATTTCCAGATCTAAAGGGTGGAATCATACAGTCAAACATACATGAAGTAGGAAATAAAAAGAAAAGCATGCATATTTAAATGAAGGCTTGTGTCACTAAGCTTTTATTTATTATTTAAAGGGGGTAAGAACTATCTGGATGAAACTTGGAGTGTAGGTCAGATAAACAGATGTTGAAATGGTCTCCTATTATGGTCAAAAGTTGTTCAGAGTTGGAGCACCATGAAATCCCTTTTGTTTCATAATAGTCAGGACTGGAATTGAAGGGACTCTTTTCACTGAGGGGGCTAAGCAAAAAACAAACCCCCAAACCCACCATTTGTATAGCTCTGCCTTCAAAATATGTGGAAGGTATACTAGGTGCTGTAGGCTATATTTCAGAGGAAGGAGCTGGCAAAACTATCTCTGAGTATTCCTTGCCTAAAAAGACCCTATGAAATGTATGGGGTTGCCCATAAGATGACAGGCAACTTGAAGGTACACAGACACGCACACACTTGGATAACGGTTACCAGTTAAAGTTAACTTTGTGTTCAAAATCCAAATATCTAACATCTCTAAAAGTCTAGTGGGGAATACTTGCAAGTAATGAAACCCATTTGGAAATCAGATTAACATCACAATCGCTGTCCTTTAGGGAGATTCATTTCTGCATATCAGACCTTGGAAAAGTTATTTTTTTGGAATACTGGAATCCCCATGGCCATGTTGGGTGGAGAATTCTAGGAGTTGTAGTCCAAAAAGGTAACATTTCCAAGATATCCTCTGTACATTTATATAGAATTGAGCCTTGGGCTATAAGCCTAGGTGTACTTACTTGGACATAATGTCCAATGAACTGGATAGAAATTCTGAATGAAGAAATGTAGGATCAGACTACACTTTATGCTTCAAAGGAACTAATTTGCCAGTTAGAGTGTTTACAATGGAGGGGGGGAACAGTCTACCATTATAAACACATTTATGAAAAATTAATTCAATAGGACTTACGTGCAAGTGAGCAACCCTAAGCCAGAGAATACCTGACCGTACATTAAAAGCAATAGAATTTATTATTTGTAACTGAGTTGTCCCACAGATTTCTAATGAAGTTTAAGGTCTGTTAATCTTTTTAGATTGCTCTGGCAGATAACTATACAACCAAAGCAATCTAAGAACAGCTCCGCACCCCAGCTCATCACAAGCACCTCTTTTTGCAAAACAGCCCTCTCAGTTCATTCAGAATGTGGACAGAAGGTCTGTTGCAGGAATACTTACATGCAAGGGTGAAAGCACATCCAAAAGTTTTGAAGAGAGACATTATTCCGTGCAGAGCCAAGGATTACTGTGAAGAAAGGCACAGATACGAAAAGGAAAAGCAAGTGCAGTAGTAAACAAACTAAACATGGTCCAGGGAGTGGCTAAATTGGGGAAGTTCCTGGCTTTGTGGCAATAAATTAGTGCCTTCATCCAACCATGAGGATCCATGTACATGAGCCATCTTCTGCGAATGCATCATTGGATCCAGAACTGAAGGTGTAAATAGGATACACTGGAATCTGCATCCAACTGTGGATGCTTTCTATGTGCACTAGCCTTGCTGTGGAACAACACTCATAAGTGCATCCACATTCTGCTGTATATTGTGATTTTAAAAGAATGACTGGCATTCCACTGAAACCCTGCTTTACTGAATTATCTATTTATAGGGGAAAGGGCTTGCAGGAAAAGTGAGAAATATCATGGGGAGGAAAAGTTTTCATTTGTCTAAAATCATGTGTTTAAATCCCTTTAGCTTAATGGACCAGGGAGGAAAATAACATAAAATACAGAAGACAGAACACATCTTCCAGACGTGCTGGGCTTCAACCTGCATCATCTAGTCCTGCACCAGAATCAATGTGGGAACTGGCACCATCAAGTAAGCACCTTGAGCATCTCTGAGGGTTTTTTTAAAACTAAGCAAGGAGAAACAATGTTAGCGGGTAGGCACACAAGCCAACTGAAACTAGGACACGGACAGACATGGCTAGTGGAAGCACACCGCACAAGCATTCAAGCTTTGGAAAACTTGAACATATGAGTTGCACAATAAGCTGCAGCAGTACATGGCTGGAAAACTGGCTCCTTCTACCTAAGGCCAAGAATATTTAAGGGTTAACTGCATAGATGGCTGCTTTTCAATTTGTCTGCTTTGTGGTGGCCCCATCCTCCTTATACTATACCCCAGCACAAAAACAGCACTTTATTTTTGATGCTTCACCTGTGTATGGGGAGTTGTCAACCATCTTGTTGTCTCCTTAAGAACCATGTTTAGGCAATGGGTGGCCAAAGCTCTTCACAGATCAGCCTTTGTGTTAACGAAGAGCAAGGGCAGGAAAAGGAAATATTTGTCTTAGTGTTTGGCAGGAGCAAGCAAAGTTGGAATGTGAAAGGTGGGCAGAAACTCTAGTGAGAGTGTTATTTGAAAGAGTGCTTCAAGAAGTTAAGAAACAGGAGACTACCTAGCCAGGAACAGAGGGAAAGCTGGCAGTACATCGGCCGCAGAGAAAGCGTTCCAGGAGTCAGAGGGCAAACAGGGGCCGCCATCTCTTGGAATGTACCAGAAAGGAAAAGATTCTGTCCAGCACAGAAAAATACAAACAATTAGTCAGTTTCACATCACTTTTTAAAAAATGAAAGTGGAAGAAGCCGGTAATAGGTGAGGTTGCATCTATACATCTGTCTCAGCTGGCAGGTACCACTGAAACATGCTGAAATAAAAAGTAGTCCATCTTGTACTACAACTCTACCTCTACTGTGTAGATATCAGCAGGTTTTAATATGGTCCAACCCTCATGGCACTATTTGTCCCAAACCCTGGGAAATGTAGTTTTACCAAAGGTGCCTGCAGAAACTTCTGCAAGAGACTCTTTTGCATCTACTCAACTACAGTTTCCCAAATTCCCTGAGTACAGGAGAACTCACCATGGTGAGATTGCTCTGATGTGATGTAATAAGGGAAAATGGAACTGAACATCACTAGAATTGGAAGACATGTTATTTTCCCCCAGCCCTTTGTCAGCCTGTCACCCAAATATCATCTTTATTTCACACCAGTACCATCTTTATTATTTATCTAGGAAGTCAGACTTTGTTGAAATCCATAAAAAAAAAAAAAAATCAGAGAAAGTCAGGCTGCTATCACTTTCCCCAAGAGACTCTGCATATTCCCAGAGTCATATTCCTGCTACCTGCACTTTTTGCTTTCGTTCATAGATCTTGAAGATCTTCTTCCACAAAATTTCACAATCCTGACCTTTTCATAAGTGCATCCGTAAAAGTGTATCTGTATGGGATGCATATTTCCAAACCTCCATTCATTGACAATACAATTCATATTTTTATATACACTTTTGAAGGTGTACATTTCAATGTTAGGGTATAGACACATTGTAGAAAGCAGTGCTTCTGTCAATCAGCCAGGTGTCTGAGCTGATCACCTTATGTATTTTAATTAGTTTATTTTATATGCTGTCTTTCTCCTAACCTGGACCCAAGGCAGCTTGCAGTTAGTCAAACTAGTCCCTCCAGCAGTAATGCCCAAGACCAGACTCAACTGAAACTTTAATAACTCAACAATCACTGACCAGAAAGCCCCCAAAATCAGAAGATGGTTGGACAAATAAGGTGGAATCTGGGTGTGAACAGTTTGGATAAATGGCTGTTACAGAAGCAACCAGATTGCTCTTTCATGTAGTTTCCCCCTTCCTATCATTCCAGTATGTTTAGAAATGGGAAAACCATGAAGATCAGGATTGTGATGTTAATACTATTAGGCTGTTTGGAGTAGCCTTTCAAAACCTGGTGTCCTACAGGTGGTTTATTTTTTTTCCTTTCTTTTTTACTTCGACTCCTATGATCCCTTACTACTGGCCACGTTAGCTAAGGTTGATGGGAGCTGTAATCCAAGACATTTGGAGGGTGTCTGCTTGAGCATGGTTGGCTTACAGAAGTTGACAAATGAAAGCTGAACGTCTATACCAAACTCCTGTGTCTACACATATTTCATAAGGTGTTTTTATTTAAGATCAGGTGACAAGAACAGTAACAGCTAGAATAATTACTAGGGTGCAGCATCTAAGGGAATGGCTGCCATTTATCCATTTCAGAATACATGGGTCACTAGTTCTTTCAGTAACTCCTTGACTCCAAAAAATTAATTAACATTCCAGGGATGTTTCAATTGTACTAGCTGCTGCTCCTATGCTTTCATTATATCAAAGTACTTAAGGCAGAATATCCTCCATCAATCAAGAATTTCAAGCTCTGGTTTGGACAGCACTGCATTCAGTAGTTATACCAATTTTGCAGAGATGTTTGGCTAGAAGGAAATAAATCCTGCTTTGAAAAAGTTAAGAAGGGCAGATCAAAGCAGTGCTATTGAAGAAAACATACAAAAAACCCCAAGATATATATAAAAAGTCATGCAAGGTCAGCAAGAAGCATGCAGTGTGGTTTGTATAAAATTACAAATTGTTTATAGAAGAAACTATGGAGCAGGAGTGAGCGACATGTGCTCCTCCAGATGTTGCTGAACAACAACTTCCATCAGCCCTAGCAAGCATAACCAATGGTGAAGGCTAATGGGAATTTCAGTGGCATCACCTGGAGGAACATGCATTCCCAATCATTGCTTTAGAGTGAGTGGCGTTTGTAGGTTTAGAACATAACTGGACTGCTTTTGTAAAATCCTGTGCTCAGCTCTACAGCAGTTGTTTGCCAGGTAAGTGTTGCCACAAGATTAGATTGTTATTACAGTACAGGAGGAAGAATAGTTCAAAGTGTGTGAAAGCTAGGGTTGCCATTTGAAATAAAGGATTAATAGTTGAAGAGAAGAAGGAAGATCAACAAATGCTGCTTGTCTTGGAAGCAATACCTGTTGAAATTCCCTCTTTTATGCAACCATTAAAGGGACAGTTTTCCCAGAAACTGCAATACAGATTCTGTCTGTGATGCAGATAGTTCAAGATTTCTCCAGAGAAATTCTACAGCATTTCTGTGCTGGATCTGCACATTGCCTTTGTGGTTTTTCTGATAACTTCATTCAAGTGTGAGTTCCTATCATACTGTGGATGAGAGTTCCCTTCATTATTATCAGCTTCAAAAAGTGTTACAAGTTTTGATTTCATACAAAAAACAAACAAACTATCAACATAATCCAGTGCAGTATTAACAGGGTGCACTGTACATAACTGAAATTTCTAAACACTGGCCGGAGTCCTGTTGGGGACTTAAGTGCCCAATGCACAACACGACTGATATGCATTGGTTCCAATGTATATCACATTGGTCCTGATGCACCCTGGGCACCAATGGACATTGGGCACTCTTGCTGGTATCCTATTATGCATCTTCACAATTAATTAAAGGAGTTTCTTAGTGCCTAACCTATGTAGCTAGAAATATGTAAAATACGAAACAGGTCATATAGGATTCTGGTGGTTGCTATTTGTTTCTATAATCATCCACCACCATAAATGTGATAGCTGGAGTTGTGTATCAACTACTCAGTATAGTATGGTTAACTAAGTAACCTCTCCTAGCCTGAGTGCATCCTCCCATAAAAAAAAAAAACCTGATGGAAACATCATTCACCTCTGCTCTGGTTGCTGGAAGAATGGACCTTTCTTTCCATGCAGCTGATGCCTAGAAAAGTAGGTTGGAGAGGGAGTTACAATCATGGCAATAGTGTCAAATTCGTGACTAAGAAGTGATTATGAATAAAAATACCTTATTTTCTGGCGTATAAGACTACTTTTTTGCCCTGGAA
>CM034708.1:10909683-10919989 GCA_020142125.1 Phrynosoma platyrhinos | reverse complement strand
CTCTATATTTTAACTGGAAAAGTTGGGGATCGTCTTATACGCCCAGTCGTCTTATACGCCTGAAAATACGGTATTTTGTTGTTTTTAACTGCCCTTGAGCCATCCCTTACTCATGGTGAACCTGTGGATGAGACTTCTCCAAGACCCCATGTCCTCTACTGTTCTGCCCATGATCTCCTTCATTGAGTTTGTCCATCTGGCTTATGGTCTTCCTCTCTTTCTACTTCCCTCCACCTTTCCTAGCATTATTGTCTTTCTCAGTGAGTTGTGCCTTCTCATGATGCAGCCAAAGTAAGACAGTCTCAATTCGATCATCTTAGCTTTCAGGGAGAATTCAGGCTTGATCTGTTCAAGGACCCATTTGTTTGTCTTTTTGGCCACACACGGCATCCTCAGCACTCTTCTCCAATAACACATCTCAAATGAGTTGATTTTCCTCTTATCTGCTTTCTTCACTGTCTAGCTCTCTCATCCACATATGGTGATGGGGAATACAATGGCTTGGACGGATTACAATTATGGGTAGTAAATTTCCTTGTTTAGCATCACTACTTAGTCATGATTATAACCACCACTGCCCCAACTTTACTGGGCATTAGCAGCATGGGGAGAAGGAGATCCATTCTGCCAGCGACTGGAGTGTGGGTAAATAAAGTTTCCATCAGGATTGGGAGGGGGGTCAGGCCAAGAGAAGTTACTTAGTTAAGTAAACTTAGCTAAGCTTGCTGATACAGGATTCCAATTGATACAGTTTTTAAAAGTCTATTATGCTAATTCCAATCTGCATGTCCAATTAAACTACTTTAAAAATTTAAATAATATTCCTTCTGTACTAAAAACAAGAGCAAATCCTAATTTGATGGGACAGAAAGGCATGAGCCAGAGATTTTTGGAAGCCTCACTGATTTCAACAGGAATAAAAGAAAGCAAGCATGTGCTTTACTGTGCAATTCTCAGAGCATCCATTCAGAAGTAAGTCTCACTGAGTTAAATGGGTCCAGTAACTATCTATAGGATTGCAAATCAATGGGTTTCATTGTGGCTGGATGGCCTGACATCACAGGGCACCATTGCAGAGGTGGAGTGGGGCTTATCATTCAAAAAGTGGGTGGAGAGGAGAGATCCCAATGTGTGTGAGCAACCCTAACTTCACGCACCTTAAAAGTCTCCCTGGATCATGGTCCAACTTGTACAACATAATTCTTTCTCCTGTTTCAAAGGAATATCATTTCTGCTCTCTTGAGAAACAAAGAAAGCAACATCCCAATAAAGCCCAATGTCAAATGACCCCTGCTTCACCCACCCAACCCATTATTATTGAGTTAATAATAAAGATTTGTGTTTTAAAAGGAAAAAATAAAATAAAATGGCTGAGACACATTACTGCAAAAGCAGGTGAATGCAGGAACATCCTTTGACTTGGCAGGCTTTATGTGAAGCTTGAACTGCAAATTAAAAAACAAAAAATGAGAACAGAAATGTTAGCAATGATAGCAACTCAAAAAGAATTTTTAAAAAATTAAAGAAGAAACAATGGAAAAAGCCAAGAAAATCTGGTAACGGCTTCTTGCTCCATGGCAGAGGCATGTGCAAAGGAAGAAGGAATGAAAAAAAATAATAATACTTTAACATTTTAAAAAACTCATGCTTATCCATATTGTGCTAAAGCAGAAAAACCCAGCAGCAAAAGATACAAAGGACAAATCAAAGGTACACAAGCATTTTTAAATGTAGGAATGTTTTTGACAATACTGGATAACCTAAAAATGTTTTGACTGACCAATAAATGCATTTCACCAATGAATAATTCACCAATTATCACCATTCTGGTGATTCACATATGAAGCTGCACCTCTCAGATGAAACATCTATCTGTTTACACCAGATATAGATAAAATTGTTTTTTGGACTACAATTCCAGGACCATGGTGGCTGGAAGAGCCTGGGAATCACAGACCAAAAAAATAAAAATAAAAATAATAAAGGGCAACATTTTGAAGTTGTCTTCTATACTGGCTAGCTTGGGAAACAGGCACTCCAAAAAAGCATGAAAAAAGGGTCCCAGGTTTAGTCCCTAAACAGGCTGGGAAAGAAACCTTTCTGAAATGGAGAACTACTGACATTGAGCCTCAATGTTAATGAGTGGACAGACCAATGGTCTAGGCTCTTTCCTATGTTCCTCCTTGTTCTCAGGCAGAAACCTTTCCCAACTTTGCTATTGGAAAGCCCTTGGCAATGCCAGTGACTGAACCTGGAAACTTTTCCATGCAAATCACATGCCAAAAAGTGGGCACATGGATCTCTGGTGCACCATTCAATCAACTAAAGCCTGTACTGGGAACTGGAATTTCTATCATCCCTCACCCTTGGTGGGCTGACGATGGCAGAACTTCAAACAGTTAACTGAATTACGTTTGGAACTATAATTCCCCAAGGGTAGTGGCCATATTGGCTGGGGGGATGGTGGGGACCGTAGTCCAAGAGGTAACTTTCCCAAGCTCTATGCTAGGACTGATGGGGAATGCAGTCCCAACAACTTCTGGAAAACCACATTTTCTCCACCTATATATAAAAAAATGGAAATAGATCCACATAGGTATGAAGAAATACAGAGAGATGTTGGCTCCTTCTTATAGGATAAATGCTACAGTAGCTAAAGTTAGAAAGTGTAGTATATAATGTTCTTTATTTCTGCACTAATACCTCAACATGAGCTAAGGAACAGAGATCAGAGAACAACACTGGCAACTCAGGAAGAATCACAAATTATGATACAGTGATGATCTTTGGGAAGGATCTGTAGTCACGATGATGATATGATCAAGTTATTCCCAGACATAACTCCCTGAATTAAGCAAGCTTGTTCAAAATCACAGTTAATGAATACATGTTGAAAGTGCCCATCTCCCATGCAGTGAGCCAAAAGATGGCATCTTTTTGGACTATACCAACAAGATTCTCCTGTCTGAACCCTTCTACATTGGAAAACTAGCATATCAGGAAGAAGGCTAGCCTAGAGAATTCTTCTTCCACATCTCTTCACATAAACCCCCCCCCCCAAACAATGATGTGAGCCACTAAATTAAATCCTTGCAAGGGCGTGGAACCCTTTTTTCTGACAAGGTCTTATCAAGACCTGAATGCCAATGGTGGCAGGGGCAGATCTGAAAATGGTTGGATTCTCTTGTTGTTGTTTATTTATGGTCACGTTGTCTTCAACCTATGGCAACTCTGCAAATTAGACCTCTAGGACCACTGCCCCAATCATCAACAGCCCTGTTCATGTCTTGCAAACTCAGAGCTGTGGTTTCCTTTATAGAACCAATCCACCTGTAATGCAGTCTTCCTCTCCCCGCTCCCCCATGCCTTTCATTTTACCAAGGATTATTATCTTTTCCTACCCATCATGTTACCTCATATGTCCAAATACAATCCCTTTCCTCTGTTCCCTACTTCTGAGTTACTATTTCCTTGCCCAGCAGGTTCCCTGGATAAGGTTTGATTGCTCTTTCCACACATTTGAAATGAATCACTTGCAGGGGAATTTTGAAAGTAGGCTGAGGACCACTGGTTGCCCATGTCTATCTTAAAAGGAGTGGAAATTCCTCAGTATGCCGGAGGAGAATAACCTGCTTCTATCTGGTTGTATCATTATTGGGAAGAAAGTTCAAAGTTGTCCTGCAAGGCCATGATTGCATGTCATGGGAGAAGATCTGAAAATGGCGGGCAAGAATTTCTCCACATGGTCCTGGAAGGTTTGTATTGCAAGATTGCCAAGTGGTATGCCAACTGAGCTAAACTGATCACCAGGGATAGAGAAATACACCCAGACAAAGAGACAAAATTTAGTTGATGGAACCCTCAGTCGAAACATGTGAGCCCTTCTAATAATTTCCTGCCTGAAAATGTAAGAATAAAAGAATCAAGTCAAGTTTACTTGTCAATTTAGCCATTACAGCCTTAAAAATCTAACAACTAAAATCATTGCTGCCGCTCCATTAATGAGAAATCATGTGGGCATATTCGGAAGTATTCAATTTTTTTTTTTAGAATTGTTTATGAGTAATCATGATTGGTCTTGATAGTTTGGATTTTGTTCTGATTAAAATTAATGATTATAAAAGAAGGAAGAACAGAATGATCTAATGTTCTTCAAGATGCTAAATGATCTAATATTCTTCAAGATGCTAAAATGAATTTGGAATGCAATTGTTTAAATATCCTATAGTAAAAAAAAAAGAGAACTTCTTGGCTCAGCCCAGGTCTCTGTTCTTCTCCCATAACTTTTGGTCCTTAATTTCATACATAAATAAAAATGCAAGAGCCTCATCAAAAAGATCCATCTCTGCCTCCATACTCTTCCAGTATGGGCTAGCAAAATTCCTCTACAAACCTCACAAGCAGGAGTCCGTTGTTCCTTCCAATGCAACATTCCTTGATTCCAATTTTCTACCAGAGTCCAAATCCCCCAATACCTTCTCCTACTAAATATAAATCAAAATTTGGCAACTATTGTATACAATGGGCACACCATTTAGCTATCTAACAAAGGCACTTCCTAATACATATACTTAACTAAAACCATGAATCACAAAGTGAGATATATCAAAACTTATTGCAAGTGTAGGGAGTATATGGTCCTCCAGACGCTATTGGATACAACTCCAACTAGTCTGAAATAGCATTCTCAATTGTTAAAGATGGACAATGGTTGCAATCCAACATCTGGAGTGTCACATGCTTCCAATACCTGGTTTTAAGGGCATGAACTATGGACTTCCTGTGCTGCTGTGCTCCTTATCCTCCTTGACTCTGCCATTACTTTTATCCTGGTCTCACTGATGTGATCCAGAAGTCTACACCTGTCCCAGTAGAATGGGTCACCACAGATTTGTGGCTAATGGAACAGAATCTGCCTTAAACTAAGTGTCAAACCATTGGTCCACATAGTTCGGCATTGCCGATACTGACTGTCACCAAACCTCTACGGTTGCAGATACCCGGAGATGCCAGGGACTGTAACTGGGTCTTTCAGCATGCAACATATGTATGAGATTACTGAACTATAGCCCTTCCTGTGGCTCTGGCTTCACAGTTGTTTTATGAAGTATATTGAATTAGATCAGTGGTCCATTTAGCCCACTCAAAATGACAGTGATTCTCCATGGTTTCAGGCAATGATGGTGGTGGTGGAGCCTTTGTCTCTCTAAGACCAGTTAGAGTCCTTTCAAATGAAGGCTGAGCCTGGAAGATTCTGCTGACAGAGTATGTGTTCTTCTACCAAGCAAAGCTGCTGCTCCCAAAACTATGAAAAGGGCTATCTATGTCCAGGAAAGCGTTGTACAAATGTTGGATAATGAAGGGTGTTCTGCCTCTGCTTTCCATTTTCCTTGGTCATGAACAAAACAGGTAAGGAGCTCAGTCACCCATTTCCCACTACAGATTAGCATTCCCATGTGCTGTATTTAAGAGGGAGGTCATGCTGAAAGCATTGTAGAGGTTAGTCTGCTAAAAAGGCTTATATAACATTGCAGTCATGCCATCACAGTTTTGCTACCAGAAGAAAGCTAAATCCTTACTGAGGGAAACTGGAGCATTCCATTACAGTGCAAAATAAATTTTTTAGAAGCAGAAATCCAGGTTAGGCTGCAGTGCTTAGGTACCTCAGTCACTCACAGAGCTTTGCAAAGATACTTAGTTGGGCCGAGGGATTTTGGGAGATGTAGTCCAACACAGTAACTATTCCAAGTGCTGGTATATTTTCTCACTTTAATGTTTTGATAGCAAGTTGAAAAATTTTAAAATACACATCTGGGAGGACTCATGTGCTGTGGAGTGGCAATTCTCAGAGAAAGGGCTTGCCTGTATGCAAAGCAATTCTCTACAGGAATCAATATCTTTTTGTGGAATTAATTACATGCAGTGATTATAGACCACTAAGGATGTAAACTGGAATCTTGGAAACAAGACCTGGAAGCTCTCATGCAGGGGTAGGCAACCTTTCCCCTTTAAGGGCCAAGGGACTTCAGCTCCCAGAAGCCTCAGCCATGTTGGCCAATAGTCCCATGTTGGCCCATAGCTCCTGGGATTCTGGAAGCTGAAGTCCCTCGGCCCTTAAAGGGGAAAGGTTGCCTACCCCTGCATGAGACAAAGGACACTAATCCCTGTAAATGACAGGCACTATGAAACCTCTAGGTTGTCCAGATTGGGTGTAAATATCAGGAGGCTGGCTGTATTCTCTTGGCTGACCACAAGCAGGACCAGGAAAAGTGACAATTCTTTATGATAACTCCCAGAATCCCAGTACGGTGGATTCTGGGACGTATAGTCAAACCTGGTAATTTTTCAAGGTTCTGGACAAGAGAATACTAGCAACTGCCCCACAGCATTCCAACTTCAAATTCCCCACCTCCCTAAATTCTAGAAATTCATAGTGGGACTCTGGGTTACTGCAGGTCTGGATTCAGATACTGCTGGATTCAGATACAGGAATTAGCTCCAGCGGTCAATGTGTACGTACTCTGTACATGCACAAGAAAGATATGCCTAATCATAGCTTCCCAGCACAGGCATAGGCAATGAAATATGCACGATGACTGGGATAAGACACCCTAGACATGTATGAATTTGGCCACCTTCATAAAGCAACCACTAATATTGTTAACTGCAATGACAGAGTTATGGCCACATGGGGGAACTCTAAACATATAAAAGAGATAACCAACAGGATAATATATACTCAGAAGGTTTGATGAACCTACAAAAGCTGCAAAAAGAACCTTGAAAATATCATCTTTTTCTTCCCCTCTCCTCATTTTAAGTCATTTCTCCCACCCCATCCCAACTCCATCCCTTTTCTTTAAAGTATCCTGGAATGTATCCACGATACCTAAAAAAACTCATATCTCAGTGCTTCCTATCTGGAAAAAAATACATGCTTCCAATTTTGAGGAGCATCTGTCCCTGTTAAGTCATGCTTTTCCTCTCTTGAAAAGACTTCTGTGATTCCACTGTAATAATGCTATTTGTGCAGAGATGCAAAAATTGCTAAGTTCATGTTTCAGCCCCTTCCTTGAAGCTATCAATATTAACTTCCTGAGGAAAAGGATGCATTTGATGCCTACAGCCCTTCCTCTACCAAAAGTAAAGAAATCTTTTGAAAAGCTGGAAGCTGAAGGAGGAGAGGCCATGCAAATAAAATGTGTGGAAGGGCATACATTTATCTGATTTGATAGCCCAAACTGCATTAGCCCAGCATCTGTTGTCACCTTAACATAGACACACTCTTCATGGGGAACAACAACAAGGCAATGTCAGTTTAAGATACCAGAAATGAAAGCCAATTCTTTACTGACCATTTTCATTAATCCACTGTCACATCACTCATGCATGCCCAGACAAGAAAATAAAAATGCAAATCTAACCTATAGTCAAATGAGGATGACATTTATTTTGGAATGAGGAGCTTCTTGGTGTTATATTCTACAAATACAATTATGCCTATGTAGAAAGCAATGTGTAGCAATCATTGCCTTAGCTGAGCTAGGTTTGTTCCCAGCAATTTTTGAGTGCCAGGGCTGTGCTTTGAAAGACATGATGTAACAGTAAGGCAGTACTTCTGAGCATGCATAGAGTAATTGCCTTTCATCAGTGAAGAATCATAACCAGACTCTTATGTTTGGGCTTGGGAGGAATGTGTCTAAATGGGGGGAAATGGTCTCAAAGCTAAGCTGATACTCCTCCCATTTTAGATGGAAATTCAAAAGCATGGGTCAAAATCTGTCACAGGTTCTGTCTCTGAAATCTCACTGAAATGAAAAGAAGAGATGAGAGAGAGCATCATCATGCACTTGTACAATTTCCACTCCTTTCAGTGGGTTTTGCGTAGTAGAACTTCTGGCTGCCTTACATTCTCCAAACCCATAATACCCCAAACCCACAATTAAAAAACAGGGACCTGAAATGAAAATAGTCAACAGGGAATGTAAAATAGTGGGACAACTCTCATTCACTGAAATTTTTATTTGCAAACTTCACAGAGTCTGGAGGCAGGCCTTCTAGGCTAAGTCAAACAATCATCTTTATCCAGGTCAAGAGGAGGTACAGTTTTACTAGCAAAACTTTAAAAAAATAGTGTTTCTTCCGTGTCAAAGACAACTTCATCAAAAATAGTTACTCTTTTAATGAATCCTTCATTAAGAAAAAATAAAGCTTACATCTCCCTAAACCTACCCTAAAGAAAAGCTATCAATGTGGCAAATTGGCAATCTTTTTACAAATGGCAAAATTAACATTGTCAGAGACAGGTAGCCACATTTGTCTGTTGAAGAAAAAAGTCACAAAGAATCTGGTGGCAACTTAAAAATGAACACTCATTAAATGAGCTTTTTGGAACTAGAGCGTCAACAGATGCATTCCTCTGAACTGTTGCCCTAACTTGGCAGGTATATATGTTTCACAAACACATGACAGATTTGCTGGTAACTCTTGCATTTCATACTTCGTGACTGTAGTGTTCACAGCAAAAGAAAGAGACAACCCCTCAGTCTGGGGGCTTCATGTGTCTCACAGAGATTCCCATCTGCTCTGCAAAATTTCTTTGGCCCTTATTTCCAACGGACGGTTGGAGAGAAGAACTGATGCAAAACAGAGAAAGGTTCTGCAGTAAAATGAGCTGTGGTCTGTAGCCCTGGAAGGTCTTGCATGGAATAGGAGCTCTAGTGACAGACTGGGAAGATTTTGCATGCCTGAAATCTGTTGCCCTCCAAAAAAATTATTGAGATTTCTATTCAGCTCCTTTGCTTTGCCCCCAAAACACTTAGTGCTTCCCACTGCTAGAATGCAGCCCACAAGGCCATTCCCAAATTGGACTTTTGCTAGCTCCAGGGCCACAAAAAAATCCCCACCTCTGCTTTACAACCTTTTCACACACACCCCTATATAAAGAGGAGCTAAGCATCTAACAATGTGGGCTCTAGATCATTAACAACTTGTGCTTTTTCTGAATTGTTAGTCTTTAATGTATTACATGATTCTGTTTTGGTTACAGCAGGAACCAAGCTTAGCCAGTACAAGCTTAGCCAGTATTTAGGGCTACTAAGGGCTAGTCTACACAATCAAAATACCTCTCATTCCAGTCAAACAGAATCCAATTTGGCCACATGTGATTCACAGGACTATGTGGGCCCCCTCAAAAAAACAAAAAGCCCACCTCCTTAAACTCAGCTGAAAAAGGCTTTGTGTTTTTTATCGGTATCCACAGAAATGCACATTCTTGCACGTATGGCCATCTGTATGCTTCAATGCATTCAGATGGCTGTTCGTTTTTGGTAGTAGGAGGTTGAATAGATGTGAATAGATGTGAATAGATGTGAATTTGTCCAGGAAAGTGAAGACAATTAACTACCAATGTGAATGTGCAAAAATCTGCATCAATGCACATAAGACACTTATGAGTAGACTACCCCTAAGAAAACCAAAAAGAATATGCTTTAATGGGTCAGCTTCCATTTGCAATGAGTTACACACATGTTTTTAAAAACTCAGCCATCACTGAAAAAGGTTATCAGTATTTTGTGAGTAATTGGTCTCTGAACCAGATGCAAAGGGATCTTGCAGGACCTTTGAGACCAACTGAAAGACATAAGTTGGTAGCATGAGCTTTCATAGACTTGAGCCTACTTTCTCAGATGCATTTATCTGAGGAAGCAAGCTCAAGTCTATGAAAGCTCATGCTACCAACTTCTATCTTTCAGTTGGTCTCAAAGGCGCTGCAAGATCCTTTTGCATACTGATTTTCCAGACTAACATGGCTATGTCTCTGAACAGCACCAATAAGTTACAGAAAGACATTGCAAGGAAGTGATCCCTGCTCCAAATGATTTTAGTCCAGACTGACTAGCAGCATCAGCATGGAAAGCCACTGCACCAAATTGCCAACATTTTGAAACAAGAAGTACCTCTTTTAATTAGGTGCTGCTTGTCCAACAGCTACCATAGCTCAACAAAGTGACATTTGGTATAAAGAAATTACCTTTCTAGCAATCCATCCCATGTTACATTCGTACGATATTAGACTGCTCCTGCAAGTCACACTAATGTCAATATGTCTTTAGAAAGGTAACATGTGAAGGGTAAATGTGCATACCTAGACATTTATTTATTACAAATATTTATAAATCGCTTTCCAGCCTACTAAAGCCCTCAAAGCACTGCTTTTAAAAATACAATAAAAATAAAGCAGTATTTATCCTAAAGTAGACAGAAAGATTTATCCTTTGCATTTTACCTTTTTTTTTTTTTTTTT
>CM034708.1:10888084-10898683 GCA_020142125.1 Phrynosoma platyrhinos | reverse complement strand
ATTGCTGCTGGAACGAATTAATTTCGTAAGTAGAGGTACCACTGTACTATGTCCAAACCCTATGAAGTAAATCAGTAGAAGTGCTGATTTGGGGGATTGATGTTCAAAGAATACCATATTGATGGGCAGTTCCATCTGCTCATTTATTATGATGGAAAGAGCCTGGAACCTGGACTATTATGACCAATTACCCAAAGGCCAATGTGTCCCAATGAGAAAGAACAAGAAACAGGCATTGATTTTAAAAGAAAAGGCCACATTTCTCTGAATGCAAAATTCCATCCCAGACAGCAAGTTCTATTGTTTCCTGACAAAATCAGGGATTGCACAAAGATTCACCCAGTCTTGGCAGCACTAAGGAATACACAAATGCTAACCAACACCCTTCTTTGGCTTCATAAAGAGCATCCCTGGATTGGAGCTTCACTCTGTTTCGCTATGAAGCACGCACACCAATGTGTTCAGTCTTAAGATCTATATAATGCTTTCTATTGTGCAGCATACTATATGTAATTTATCTAAATGTAATCCTCACAAACACTCTGAAAGCAGGTTAGTATGACTACCCATAAACTGTAGGTGACAGCAGCATGACAGCAACTTTCTAACATTTCATAGATGAAAACTGGGGCACATGTGGCCAAGCAACATCAGAGTGTGGTTAAGATAGCAAAAGCTATTGATGAGGAAAGCCAGGAGAGGCTACAGCAGTTTACTTTTGCCTGAGTCCACTGGGAGGGCAAGATTCTGCACCCCTTCTATCCCCATTGCTGAGTTAACTTGGTGCAAACTAATTTTGCACTTTGAACTAGTTTGCAGCAACTGAAATATGGACAAGGCGAAGGGGGGAAATGTGAGGCGGAGAGAAAAACTGGGAAATTTTAAAAGCAGCTGGAAAAAGAGGGACAGGAAAGGATTAACTGGGACTGTCTCTGCTAAACTGGAACAGTTGGAAGGTATGTCATGTGTTATTTTACTTTATGTATTTTATATCCTGCCTTTCTCCCAATTCAGGATCAAAGATGGCCTACAATATGAATTAAAGCAAAATACTGCTATAAATGCATTATCAGTTGGAACAACAATTAAATAAATTGTCATATTTATTCAGTGCTCAAAGAAAGCACTGAATTAAAACATTTAATCAGCGTTTAAAGACATTACAAGAAAGAGGGGAAACTACAAGACCTTTCACACCAACCAATTAATGTCCAAAGGTCCTTCCACAGCAGCTAATTAACTCCCAAAAGTTTACTGGAATAACAAAGACTTTGTCTGTCAGTGGAAGGAAATAAGAGAATCTAACTTCCTGTGGAAAGGAGTTCCATAACCTAGAGCAACCATTGAGAAAGGCCTTATTTGTGTCATCACCAGACATCCCTGCGAAGGGACCAAAAGAAAGCCTTCTTCCCCCCAAGGTCTGAAAATCTATGCAGATTTTTTCTTCCAGATAGTCTGGATCAAGCTATAAAGGGCTTTATATAGCTAGCACTTTGAATGTTGCTTGAAAACAAACAGGTAGTCAGCATAGTTGTCATAAGGAGGAGCTTTGGTTCTCCCTGTAACCAGTTCCTGTCACCAGTTCCCAAACACTTTTCAAATGCAGCCCAGTGTAGTGTGAATTACAGTAAAAAAAAAAAGAAGAGAGAATATAACCTACCCATGTGTCACCATGGCCAGATCAGACACCCACAGTCCCTCAGCAATTATGGCACTTTACAAGACAGGACAGCTATATACTGAACTTTTTTCAAATCCCTTATCCTTTCTGTACCTGAATGGTTTGCTGTCTGGGTCCGTGTCTTTGAATCCCATCTCTTCAAGCTTGCAGCGTCGATATAGCTCATAATGCCGACTGTGAGTTTGTTCTCTTAGGTCCTCCATATTCACTCTTATCAGCATCTCACGCAACTTTACAAAGTCACAGTGGTTTTCATTTTCAACTAGAAAAATAAATGGGGGTCATGATACATAAGAGAGGAGTGATATATCTTCAACAATTAAAATCAATGGGATGGGATGGCAATCTACCCAGTTCCTCCCTTCCTCCTGCAACCCTCGTATGCTTTTCTGGTACATAAAAGCCCTCATCTTATCTGAAAATAAAATATTAGTCTTAATTAGTTATTTTGGTGTTACCACTACTCCAAGGGATTTTTCTAAGCAATGCACAGCCACTGTTTGAGGAATTAATACAGAAATGCTATGAGATAGACCAGTATTCCTGTTTTATAGTACTGTAAAGGATAGTACACTACTGAGGTTTCACGGCAGACGTTGTCACTGAAATTCTGCAGCAACTCCTGCACCTGCCAGCAACATCACTCAACATCATTACCATCATATTTATTTATATATCTCCTTTTTCCTAGTTTAGGACCAAAGGCAGCAGTCAAAACAAACGTAGTCAAAAACAAACAGCATATAAAAGTTTAAAACCTACAGGATCTTCCCTTGCCACACAACCCTACTAATCTGGAGGACAAAGTTTCTCTTTCCTTTAGGAAGGCCAGGAAGATGGGGAAGAGTGCTGCTGCCACCTCTAATTTTCAGCAGCCTTGTTCTCTTGGCATCAGCAGATGCAACAAGCAGAACAAAAGGCCTGCAAAACCAGGCTTAGAGGCTGCGTGCAGCCTGCAGACCTTGCGGTGCCCACCCAAGTTTTATAGAGAAAGGAGACTCGTTTATTCAGCCTCCATCCCTCAACAATGGATCACCACCCAATTTGTAATCTACAGTGCTGTGATTGCTAAAACATTTAGTCCATAATGCTTTACAGATGGGAAGCTGAAGCAGACCACTAATGGTTTGCTTAAGGACACTAAAATTCTGTGTAGTTATGAAGCAGAACTTCAGATACTTGCCCACTCTTGTGACCTCATAAGCCTACTTCTGGGGGCTGTATCTATATCTGGAGGCTGCAGTAGTCCAATACATAGGAACCATGTTGACACAGCATTCAGTGTCAGATTTGGCCTGAAATATCTGGATTTAAAACTCGTCCTCAGCCATATAGCTCACTGGATGCCCTTGGATGCTCACTGGATGCTCACTCTCTTCTAATGCAATCTAATTTGCAGGAATATTGTGAGAATAAAAGGTTGACATGACCACAGCAATCTGCCCAAAACATTTAATATTTGTTTGTTTGCTTGTTTATTTCTATAGCTCTAAGAATCCTCCAGATAGCCTGAGATCTAATCAGGTATCAAATACAAGTATTTCTTCTGCAGGAAGAAATCTAGTGGGCTCCAATAATTCTAGCCCTTTTCATTTCCTTCAGAGAAGGCCGATTCTTGAGCATATCTTTGCACACAGAGCTATTTCTTTTCACTGAAATGTATGATTTGCAAGCTTCCATACATCCACTAGAGCTCACATGGAGATTGATACCAAAATTATAGGCTAGGATCTAAGGAATGAAGCCTCTACCACTAGCCACTCCAGAGGAATAGCCGTGACAAACACAACACAGACAACCAATTTTGACAAAGCAGATGGAGCTTTGAAAGCTGATTAAGGGAGAAAGAGTGCCTGGTTGGTGCATGAAAGCTCTTGAGTGTGTCTGGCTTTTTGGATCCCAGCCATCAATCTTAATGCTTCTTGTTTTGTTTTGTTTTGTTCCTCTATCATTTCCTTAAATAAAGTGGTTTTACAGCATTTAGATATCACTTCCATTTGACTACACAGAACACGTTCTCCAAACTGGTTAAAAACATTAAAGAAGCAGATATATTCATCCCATACCCAACTCCACCACTACCACTGACATACCCTGAACAACACCCCATGGATATTGCCTGGCTTTGGCCATCTTATTGCCGATCTTCACTTCTTCAGTGCTGCCAACAACAGCAAATGGGAGATGGACCTACAATGCAAATGACAAAGAAAGATTGTGAGTGTCCTCTGTTGTTTTGCCAGACATTTTTCTCTTTAAAAGGGGAGGCAAGGTGAAAGAGTACCCTTTAATAACAACTGTGCTGCCGTTTGCTGACTTAAAATTATTCAAGTGTCTCTGGAATACTGCTTAAGTCTTTGAACAGGGGAAATCAATGACATGATAGGTTTCAGAGCAAAACAACCTCCTTTCCCAGGAATAAATTATAACCATAACATTTGCATTATGTAATCACATTTGTAGACAAATCATTGTAACTCACTACCCATGGTAGCTCAAATGCTTGACATGGGGAGGAATAAGAAGCAATGCAGAATACTGAAGGCATATTCCTACCCACTGAAAGCTTCACTTGGCCTCTCCTCTTCCTTCTGGCAATTCTACAGTCATGGCTAGCACTCTCTCAATGCATCCCTACCTACTTTTTAAAGTGAAAGCAGAGATTTTCACAATTCTGCATGCCACGCTTCCTTCCAAGAATTGCGGCATGCACACAATCTGCTTTAAAAAAAACAACAAACTATCCAGGGGCTCACATGTAGCATCAATGCAGAAAATAATTTTTGCACCTTCTGATTTTTATAGCCTTTTAACTTTTTTTTTTTAACTCCATGGCACATGCAATTCAATCTCAAATCTCCCCTAGAAACAAACTTCTATACTAGAAATATTATTGCAAAACACTCTTTCTGCAATCAGTTCCCACAACCCCTGATATTCCTTACAAATACTGATATTCCCCACAAAGACTATCTGAATGGTCCATGAGAACACATACACAGTAGCTGGAAGAACATTCTTTCTTGGAAGGTTGCATAAGTCTCACAGAAATGAATGGACTGATGGAGTCAGAAATTACTCATGGGAAAGAATGGTCACTGAAGAATATCATGAGTCAGAGAGCTCAGGGCTCAACATTTGCTTCTTCATTGTCCTACATGGGCACATGCTTGTGAAATTTTAAATACTACAGGCCTGCAGGAAGAATAAGCACTGACATTTCCTAGGGAGTAGGGCAGGCCTGAATGGAAGGAAGTCAAGTCTCTTCCATCTCTCCACCCCATTTTATTAGCTTTCACTAAAGCAGGAAGGAAAAAGGGACATAATAAAAATAGGCAGGCAATCTGTTTGCATTCCAAGGCCTCCAATTCTAAATTAGCCAACCAGCCAGCCAATTTAACCTCTAGAGGAAGAATTCATTGGCATGCCTTGCAAAAATATCAATATTTATTTGAACAAGTACAGCAGCAGTATTTACTGGGAAGGGAGTAACGTGTGTGCATACGCATGTGCAGCATCCAGACGCACAGCAATTGAAAGGGGTGCACACCTCCGTTCTCATTGTTCTGAAGTGGTAAATCCACTCTGTGGTTTGGGGCAAAGTTAGGCATGACAAACAAGCTACACTTCAGCAGCAACTACACCTCAGAAAAACAATTACTGGAAAAAGAAAGTAGACCTGCAATTTTGAACTAAGTTTTTCCATCCTGAAGCATGGTCTGGCTGATGAACTACTGCTAGTATAAATTGTAGCTTAAGAAATCACTGAACCAGCACATGGAAATTTGGAATGGGGGAGCTAAAGCTACTCCACAGACACTGGCCATGTTGTCCAGTGAAGTTTGGGAGTTATAGTCCAAATTCCCCCCCCACCAAAAAAATTCTGGTATGAACAAGTTTACTTCCGATACAAACTCTGAGATCTGTATGCTACAAGTCAGTTGTTTTATTTTGCTTTAGGGCCACTTCAAGAAGATAACTTCAAGTAGCCACAATCATTATCCTCCATGTCACAACTGACTACTACAGCTTCTGCTCAACCATTCTTGCCAATTTTTGCCTCCGAAGTTTTGCACTGAGCAGGGTAGAAGACACACTTCAATGGTCAGGATCTGACCCAAGAGCTGTTACTAAGCACTTTCAATTTAAATTACCAGTAAGTTCATGTTCAGTTTTAACTGTACAAATCATTCACACAGACATGTGCATGGAGAGACCTGGTAAAAAAATAACACTGCATTTCTTCCTGTCGATCCTATGCTTCAAGCCAAAACCTCAAAACCACTTTGGAGCTTTTGGAATTTACCAGTAAACAGCAGTTGAGCCTCTGCCTAAAAAAGAAATGCCTAGCCCAGCCTACTTAGCCATAAAAGATGCACTTGGGATTCTTCCCCATCCAGGATATTATATATTCAGAAACAGAGCCAAAGCCAAGAGGAAGCTAGGTCTGCGTTTCTGTCTCTAGGGAGCCATCCAGGTGGTGTTTTTATCACACTGTGTGCAGTTCTGAAGGGCTGGTTCACATTTTGGGGTAAAACTGGAGGCCATGCTGAGTTCTGGGAGCTGCGCCAATAAATGGGCATTTGGGTGGAGAGAGACAGTCAGTTACAGGCCATGAGACAGCTGCAGTTATGACATTTCTGTGGCAAACGCGACTGACAATAATATTTCTCTATCCCCCTCAATATCCTTGAGAGCACCAACACTGGTTTGTCTTTTAGTCCACACCATGATAATAGCATGACTAACTCAGAACAATCCCAAATACTCCCCTTAAGGCCACCCAGTCATCTTTTCATACATTGGAGCTATTCTCTCACTCTCACAATCAACATGACTGATGAGAAAAGTATTTCCCATTCTTTTTTCAATGCAGTGGCAAAAATGGCAATTCTAACACCTGCCAATGAACAAACCTGCATCAGATGGCCAAACATTCCCAATTCTCTCACTCCATCTGGTAAGGAGGAGGTATTTTTCGAACCACACATAACATGTGCAGGCATATGGTAACATGTATGGTAAAATGGTCATCTCTATGGTCTCACTGGGAGTGTCATGCCCTGGCTTCAGGATCCAGGCATGTCCTCAGAGTCTGAAGCAGGATCTGGGAGCCCAGGGGACATGTCAGGACTACAGCCACTGGAGGCAAGCTTGCAGACAGTACTAGAATTGAGTTCCCAAAAGCAGATTCCCTCCACCCAAGCTAGACTTACCAGTGCCTACTCCCACAGAGAGACACCAGGAAAAAGAGAGCTAATAGAGTTCTGTGTGATTAACTAGGAAGCAGGCTGCTAATAGGAAGCACCTGTGAGACTTGGGTGAGAAATATCCCAGCACCTCCCATGGTCCAGTATGGCCAACAACCATCCATCATGCTTGGGAGATGCCTCCTAGTTACCTTGTACCTTGACTGATTGCCTGTTGCCTGGAACTCTGTTTGAACCTGGTCTACTCTTTTGGATTTTCCCTTTGAACCTACTGTACTTGACTTATTGCTGCCTTGTGACGAACCTGAATTGGATTATACAACTACTGCTTTTGCTACAAACAATTTGGGTTTTGGCTCCCTCTCTCTCTCTCTCTCTCTCAGTGCTTGAAACACTGCAACTCTGGACTGAAGATTTGGCTAGCCTTCCAAGGGCAAAACAGGACAGGGAGCATAGTATGAGGCTATACTGCATTGGCCTGGTTAGAGTAAAAAGCATGTGCTCTTGTGTACATGAGGAATGTTATTTCACATGGCGATCCCACCATGGATAACTTTACTACCGGTATATATATATATGCATGCTCATAAGTAAATATGGTCCTGTACAGACTGCCAGAAATAATCTATCTTGAGACCACTTTAACTGTCCTGGCTCAATGCTAGGGAATCATGGGAACTGTGGTTTATTGTGGCACCAGAACTCTCTGACAGAGAAGGCTCAATGTCTCATAAAAAACTATAATTCCCATGATTCCCTAGCATTGAGTTAGGACATTTAAAGTGGTCTCAAGCTGGATTATTTTTGGCAGTCCAACACCTCCATTGCCCACAGCATGCATTTGGTTGGGTAGCCCTTTGCCTTTCAGGACTCAGAGATGCACACTAGCAGTGCTAAGTCTTCATGATGCCACTGGATACTGTGGTTTGCTCCTGCTGTAGTCAGACTAAGGGCACTATTGGTTTCTGAAGCAGAATTTCAGAAGCACTGACTTTACATGCATTTAATCTGTATTCTGCTTATGAAGTGACACAGTGAAGCTTCTCTTTTTAGAGGGTGGAAACGTAAACTAAATAAGACTTACACTCATAGTAGCATTGATTTCTGCCACCGTTTCTTCATCCGTTGGGAACTGATAGATCTGCACGCCGTTGCTGACCAGCTCACTCATTATTTTGCTCTTGAATTTATGCAGCTCGTTTTTCGCAATGGTATCAGCTTTGGCTATTATGGGGATAATGTTCACCTGCAATGTAAAGAGAGTGTTGTCATCACATTGCATTAGTACCTCATGTTGGGAAAGGAGAACCTTATCCAAAGGCAAATAGAAGAGACATGGGAATTTGGGCTGAGTGTTTAAAAGGCTGGATACAGTAAGGAAAAAAAAAAATCCATCTGATGTCAAAGAATCCGTTTGCCATGGCCTTGGTTTGGCAGGAGTCAGAAGTGGGGCAATACATCTAAAGTGCTTCAAGTACTCTACAGTCTGTCCTCCACATTTGCAGCTTTGACTTTTGCAGATTTGATTATTAGCTGATTTGATTAATATGTTCTCTCTAGGAATTTCATCCAACTTCCACTAGAAATTGACTATACAGTTGGGCTGGAAGACCTAGAGGTTTCTAGAGAGAAGGTTTCTCCAGGCATTTTTAGATCCTCCACTGAAATTCTTTGGTCAACTTTGCCAGATGTTGACCAGAGTTCTACTGGAAGACCCAGAGATTCCTAAAGAAGTGTTCTTGCTGGCTTAAAAAGTGATTTTTTTATTTATTTTTTATTAATGGGGGTCCTGTGCCCCTAACCCCAATGAATGTGGAGGGCCCACTGTATTCATATTCACATGCATATTCTCTCTCTCAAACACACACACCTTTTTGCAACCCTTACAACTACCCTGTAAGGTACCGGTAGGTCAATATTTTTACTGTCAAATTAGGTGTCAGGAACACTGAGTTTAAGGCTTTATTAAGACAAACTAGTGAAGTAATGGTACAGTAAAACAATTCAAAGTTATCTGAACCTCTTATTTGTAATTAAATCTGTCAGCCATTTTATACCAGCCATCTTACACCAACAAACAGGGATCTAATCTGGGGAAAAAACCAGGCCCTACTACTTCTGGGATAAACCCTCTGAAAGTCCTTGTAACAGAGGAGGTTAAAGAGTAATAATAAATGAAAATGCAAGAAGAATGTGAAACAGTGTGGTAGCTGGAGGAAAAGAGGGAATAAGATTCAAATATAGCAATAAGAAAGTTTTAACCTATTCTGTTCTGCTTTTAAAAAAACCATGTATGGACTCCGGGATATCTGTAGTATTTGAATAAGCAGATTGCAGCACAGATCAGGTTATTTCTTTAACCCTGCTGCAAAATCCCAAGAGGAAGTATCTATGACTGCTTGGAGATGTTTCACTGATCCAAACATTCATAGTACATAAACAAGGCCTCCAACAGATGGTCTGCCTCAACCAATTTTAGTCACTGAAGGGAGAAAATTAGACTATAATGCCTCTTTTTTATGCTATGTGACATCTAATAACACAACTGTAGATCCCAAGGGAAAGATCCCAAGGCTCATCCAACCCAACTCTTGCCAATGCAGAAATCTGCTATTAATGAATCTTTGACAGGTGGCCACACAGTTTCTAAAAACCTCCGATGAAGTCTACAACCTTCCAAAGTGATAGAATTCAGAGACATAACTGTGTTAGTCTGGAATATCAATATACAACAGGATCTTGTAGCACCTTTGAGACTAACTGTGTCAAAGAGATTGTAGTGGAAGCTTTTGTAGAATTGGTCTACTTCCTTTGTAGAATTGGTCTACATGCATCTGCGGAGTGAAACAATGCAGTTTGACACCACTAAGTGATGTAGCTTCATCCTATGGAATCCTGGGATTTGTAGTTGTAGTTCTCTGCCAGAGTGTTGGTGCCTACCCAAACTACAAATCCCAGAAATCTGTCAGATGGAGCAGTGGCAATTAAAGTGGTTATTTATACTATGTACATTCCCCCAAGTCTACAAAAGCTTATGCTACTGAAGACTTAAGAAACTTGAGTTGCCCTACACTTCCTTCAAACAGTTATTCTCAAAAGTGCTACAAGATCCCTTTGCATACCTTCCAAGGTGGTCTATTCTACCATTGAACATCTTGTTATCTTCAGGAAATTCTCCCTGCAACTTAGAAAACTAGGTGCAGTATCCAGCACAGGGGTGCAACGACTCATGTACTCCGCCTTGAGTCTCTATATTGGGAGAAAGGTGGGAAATAATAATAATAATAATATATTTCTTTTCATTTTCCATACATGAGCCTAATAGATCCTTGGTAGCTGCAAAGGGCCACTCTGCCATAGAGAACAAGCTGTTGGGGATTCCATTCTTAGTCAACATGAGATGAGGAAACATCCAGCCCTGCTCCTCTCTACCATTGCCTTCCTTGCATGGAAATTTAGCCCCGCGCTCTACATGGGGCTACCCTTGTGCTTGGTCTGGAAGCTTCAGCTGGTCCAAAACATGGCAGCCAGGCTCATTTCCGGAACATCTAGGAGGGACCACATCACTCCAGTTTTGAGGTTCCTCCACTGGCTGCCTATCAGCTTCCGGGCCCAATACAAGGTGTTGGCTCTCACCTTTAAAGTCCTAAATGGCTTGGATCCAAGTTATCTCAGGGACCGCCTCCTTCCATACAATCCTCCCCGCGC
>CM034708.1:10825874-10866503 GCA_020142125.1 Phrynosoma platyrhinos | reverse complement strand
CCCCTCACCTGCTCACTAACAGAATACCCAGCTGGGAGGGCCTGCGCCTATATGAGAAAAAGACATTATACTAATACTTAGTTGTTATATAATGTAATTCAAATGCTCAAAGTATTTCACATACGTGTGTGTAAATTACCAACAGGACTACAGCCCTTGTTGTAATACGTATAATAATTAACCAAAGCAATTCAATATTATCCCTCACACTTTAGGTGGGATATAGGATGAGATCAAGACAGAGGGATTGCCTAGGGCCTCCTAGTTAGTTCATGCTTGATATGGAATTTGAACTAAATTCTTCTTGATCCTTAGCTCACTTTATGAGCAACTTTGCTATTTCATCTTAAGACTGTGGATACTGGAGCAAACTAGGCCGATGCCTACAGCTACTGCTACTGAGAGCTTGGAAAACCTTTGCTTTTTTGATTTACAGCTCTCAGCATGCCCCAGCAAGCATATCCAGCTGTAAACTAAAAAATAAAATAAAAATATAACTTTCACAAGCTCTGCTGGGTTTTTTCAGTTATGCCATATTGTGCCATATACTCTGATGATATAACACTGTGGTTCCCAAACTTTGGTCCTCCAGTTGTTTTGGATTTCAGCTCCCAGAATGCCTGACTTTTGAGCAATCTGGCTGGGGCTTCTGAGAGTTGATGTTCAAAACACCTGGAGGACCAATTAAATCAGCATTTAAAATATCTATCTACCTTATATTCTCCCAGGAACTGGGACTCAAAGCTGCTTACAAGATTAAAACAGTCATAGGGAAAACCTTATAAAAATGGGCACAATGCTTTTAATTAATGCTTTTAAAAAATCTAAAATAACCCCCAAGTAAACTATTAGAGCAGTATTCAGACATATGGTATATATTAATGTATAAGTCTAGTAATTTTAGTTTAAAAAAATTGACCCCAACCCCCCTGATGTTGACTTATCCACAGATCAATATAAGTACTGTACTTGAAGTCATTTATCTATATCTATAGGAACCATCCCCTGGTGAAATGCAAGAGTGTAATCTGTCCTGAAAGCACTGACCCATCTCTACTCTCTCTCTCTCTCATCCATCCAGCCTTTAGTATAAGCACAAATAATTACGCCTGCTAGAATTTTCTAATTTCTTTGGCATTGTTTTCCTTTGCTTTGTCCTTTAGATTCTTTGATGCATGTCCGTTGATTTACCTATGGGCCATATCAAAATCCATAATTTTGGCCCCCAACCTTCCCTTGGCTTATCATGAGCTCAACTTATAGTCAATTATATAGTAGCTGTGTTAGTCTGGGATATCCATATGCAAAGGGATCTTGTCGCATCTTTGAGACTAACTATGCAAAAGAAATTGTAGCACAAGCTTTTTAGACTTCTAGTCTATGATGCATCTAGGATAGTGGACCTAAGTCTACGAAAGCTTATACTACAACTTCTTTCGCACAGTTAGTCTCAAAGGTGCTACAAGATCCCTTTGCATACTATTAGACCAGACCTTCTCAACCAGCATTCCTGGGACCCTAGAGCCCCCTGAGAGGTTGCAAGGGGTTCTGTGAAAGATCATGACTGGGGGTAGGGGCTGTTTTGTTTTTTGACCTGTGTATGTATGTGTATATATATATATATTTTCAAGGGTTCCTTGAGAACTGAAAAATTATTTATAGAGTCCCTCCAAGGTTGACAAACACTTTAAAGCACCACTGCACAAAAGAGTCAAAACAAATGAAGTAGTTTATGGACTGAAACCTGTTGATGAGGTATATTAGCAAAAAAAGATTGGTGAGCAACTTTAGATGGTTTCAGGACTAATTTTCTATCCAACTCTTAGGGCCTAAGCAGACTGCCAGAAATAGTGCACATTAAATTGAGGCACTGCCCTGGCTCAGTGCTAGGGAATCATGGGAACTGTAATTTATTGTGGCACTAGAGCTCTCTGACAGAGAAGGCTCAATGTCCCAGAAAAAAATACAGTTCCCATGATTCTCTAGCACTGAGCCAGGGCAGTGCCTCAATTTAACGTGCACTATTTCTGGCAGTCTGCTTAGGCCTTTAGACCCACTGGGGTCCATACCACCAGACTTCTCATTGGAACTAGCCAAATATATAGTTCTGGTTTCAGAAAAGCCCTCCCCTCTGCCTTTTTACAATGACAACCAGTTGCCTGGGGGCTAGGACACCTTGGGCTGCTGCCACACTGCAGAAATAATGCAGTTTGACACCACTTTAACTGTCTATGGTATCCTGAGATTTGTAGTTTGTTGTGGCACCACAGCTCTCTGATGGAAGGCTAAATACCTCACGAACTTACAAATCTCAGAATTCTATAGCATTGCACCACGGCAGTTACTGTGGTGTCAAACTGCATTAATTCTGCAGTGTAGATGCAGCCTTGGTTTAAAGAAGCAAACTTGGCAGAGTGTAAATTTCCATGTTTTAACAACAAAAGCAAAACTTAGATAGTGGAGCATGCAACACGGGGAGCACATGTTTCCTACTCCCAGCTTTAAGGTGTCAATGATACTAGAGATTCAGTCTAGGCTAGGGCTTCCTTCTGTCTGCCAAGGATTTGTCAAAGAGCTATCCTTTAATCCCTTGTTACATTGCTGAACATACATCAAAGTGAGAAGTATCAATAGCAAGAGAAAAATAGTAACTACTTGACTACAGTTTTCCGTTAGAGCCCCTTGCATACTACATCCAAAGGTTTCCTACTGTGATTCCCTTCTAGTACCAAAAAAATTGCGTGCCCCAGCAAGAACGTTGCCCTAGCCCAATTCTGTCATACCTCTAGAGATCCCACATGTATACAAAAAGGGGGAATCCAAGACTTGTAACCCAACTGTGGATGTCAGTGAACTAGAAGCCACGCTCTGCAGGCTGTATGTTATTTTTTAAAGTGCAACGAAACCCCAGTCAGTGTTTTCTCTTTTTAAATGTAACAAGCAAAGCTGATACTACTAAAGTTTCACTTTGAAAACAATCCTGATTTTATATAAACAGGCAGCAATGGGAATAGCTCAGCCCTGCCAAGCTAAGTTCAACGTTCATCCATTTCATTTTTGCGCACACAAAAATGCCTCTCTGGACACACATACCCACACAAATTGAAAAGGAAGGGTCTCGGGAAAGGCACCACTCACTCTACTTTTAAAGTCAACCCGCTCTGTCACACAGCTTTCTGTAGTTTCATTGCACCCATTTTTAAAAAAAATAATTGATGGATATAAATATACCAGTCCTCAAGAGACGTTAGAGGCGACAGCCCTTTTGCATTCCACAGATAAATTCTGCTCAAAGACTCCAGACGGATTTGGCTACAATATTCAAGAAAGTTTTCTCCAAAGCTTTAAATTCAAGGCTGTAGAAATGCCAAAATCCCCAGCAGATCATGGGGACAGTTTAGTACCATGCACAAAGCATGTCCAGCATATTGCTAACCTTCCTCCTTTTCTTCTGCCTGTTTTAAAAAGCAACTTTCTAGACTTCATACCAGGAAAGGTGAATGCCTGCTGAAGTCTCAGAAGACAGAGAGATGGCTGAAGAAACTGTCCAAGGGCTGCAGAGGCAGGACTTCAGTGTCAATTCCCACAACCAAACCCAAACCCAAACCCAGAAACAAGGCTGCAAAACTTCACCTACTTTTCTGGAAGTAAACCCCACTTGTCTCAAAGATATCTCACACTGAATAGAAATGTATAGGTCTGTGCTACAAATTACGCACATCAGTAAGAATTGCGGAGCAAGAAGAAACACAGAAGAAATAAGAAAATAATACAGCCTGCTCATTCTCCCATATTAAATAACCTGAGATCCCCAGATTTAAGAATGCTTAAGTGGAGTGTTTGTGCTACCTCTGTCTGTTTGAACTATACTATGTTTGGAAGGCAATCATATGGAGAAAGAAGGAACCTCCAAACAGATCCAGATTAGCAGACATATGACAAAGAACCCTCAATCCCTCAGTCAAAAGAGATAGAGGAAGGGCATAAATTATGCCAAAAAAAGTAGGTTTGGGCATTTTTACTTTCAAAAAAGTAGCCTGTATTGCCAGATGGCAATATTAACTGAACTACCTTATTGGTGCAAGAAGGATGCTCTCCCACAGTCCTGGAACAGTTTGGGACACTACATTGACAGAAATGGCTATTAAATTCTAAAATTCTAATCTACAATATAAAATTCTAATCTACAATATAAAACAACAAGTTAAAAATTTGTTAAAAATTCCAAAACTTCAGAGAAAAAACTGGCTTAGAATCTATCGTCAATTGTTTTCAGCCAAATTTACGTACTAAAAGTCTGAAATGTTAAAATGTAAGGTCAGAGGCTTGCTAATTTTGTTGTAACATTTTGGAACAATGCATGGGACATCTAAGCATTTTCTATTCAAATATTCCCATTGATGCTTCCTCTCTTACACATGAGAACACAGGGGAGGGAGTCTTACATCACTAACTCAGCATGCTACACCCGGAAAGAGTGCAGGAAATCTCTTTCTTCAGAGGATGGTTAGCATTACTTACCAACACAAAGGATGTTGAAGCAGAAACCCTGCGAGGTTGATTTGTTGACCAACTGATCAGGGAGACTGTCAAAGCCAACATGGCCCGAAAGGGACAGGTTTCGAAGATCATCATTCTGAAATTCCAAAGAAAAATGTTGGAAAATATTTACAGAGCCCCTTTGCCATTCCATTTATATACAGAAAACCACTATGCACATTTCTCCCACTTAGCAGCCATGCACATACTAGAGACTGACATATATAACACTACTTTCTAAATATAGGTATACCTCCGTTAATGAAGTAGATGTGTAAGACTTTGTAAAAAAGAGCTTCTTTGTCAGAGGCTTTGTTAGTTGAAGTATAACTGTATACAAATGCAAATACATTTAATAATTATATAATGCAGATACATTTAATGATTCAGCAGTTCATATGGGGAGGGATGGTAGCTCAGAGGTAGAGAGGAACTGTTTTCCATGCAAAAAGTACCAGATTCATTCCCAAAGCTTTCCTCCAGCAGAGTGAAAAGTTTCTTCCTGAAAAGTCACTGCTAGACAGGAATCTGAGATAGACAAATAATCTCAGTTGACTGAAGAGAGCTTCCTGTGCATTGTTGGATTTCATCTGAAAGCTTTTGGGTGAAGGGTAGTATACAAACCTTCTTAAATAAGAAGTTTGGGAAAGTTTCTTTTATTACTATTATCATGATTATTACATCTCCTGCAATAATCCCCATGCAACCAGGGTGAGAGATAGTGAGGGCAAAATGGGTGGTTGTATGTTTGTGCATAAGACAAGAAGAATTTATTCATTTATTTTTTTTAAAAAAAGCAATAGAAAGAAGACTGACAGGAGAGAATAAACACATAGAGGCCCTAGAAATTCACAACAATCCAAACTGCACAGAAGGAAAGTCTACCATGTGATTGGCAGCCACTTCTGGAATTACTGTGTCCATTTTGAGCTGCTATTTTTAAACCAAGCAAGCTGTGCTAACCGGAGCTAATAAAATGAAACGGCACAACTGTGCCCTAAGTTATCTACTGTCCTTCGGCAGGCCCTAAAGGAGAAGGGAAGGACCTTAGAGGAGAAAGAGAATTCCTCCCTCTACAGCTCCCCATGGTTTAAATTTAAGTCACAGCAGGGAAACAACATGCAAAAATACTGCCAATATTGGAAAGACGGTGGACTGATTAGTTTTACTCACAGGTCCAGGTCTGCTGAGATGTATTTATTCTAAGCAGCTGACACCAGATCTAGTTTCATTAATAACTACCATTAATGTTACACTGTGCTGTTTTACTGAGACATAACAGTCCGACCTCCGCTTGTTCCATCGAAACCTTTGCCACGAGCCAAGAAAACCTTCTGAAATCAGCCTTGCAAATACATCTGCACAAATTGCAAGACCACAAACATTTTTTTGCACTGCTTATATTAGTCATTCATGGTATAACACAGCTTGAAAGAAAAGAATTCTTGCCTGGAGGAAATTCTAATTCAGGATAGATAAGTAGGCAAATGGCTTAGGACACAGTCTGCCATCAACATAATGGGGCCCATGTTTCCTCGGTCACTATTAACCCCAGGCTGGGGTCAGGCAGACTGGGCATGGAGCTAGTAGATCCTGTCTATGCTCAGCCCAAAAGGCCCTTGATCTGGTCTGAAAAGACCAGCTGTTTGCAACTTTGAAACTCTGTGGCAACAGTCAGCAGACTAGATGGACCTGCCATTGCAACCTCTCTGAAGGCCTGTGATGTTGGAAAGGGACTCCTGACACAAAAAATATAAGGGAGAAACTAGCAATGTACTAAGCTGTGATATGTCAAATAAATACTATATTCCAAAAAATAAACAAAACCACCACTTAAACGTATGAACACTACTACTATAAAATATATTTTACAGTGGCCCCATGAAAATAATACTGTGATTAAACACACATACAAAATGCGTGTCAAACAGAGTATATCAAACTAAATCCAAGTTTGATATACTCTGTTTGACACAGTATTTTGTATGTGTGTTTAATGTTTCTAACTATTATTTTCATGGGGTTACTGTAAAATATAATTTAATATTGTTCATATGTTTAAGTGGTGGTTTCGTTTATTTTTGGTATACAGTCGCCCGTCTATTCTTGCAGACTTGAGATCCGTGCTTTTGAATATTCACAGAGAGGCAAGCTCCGTTAAGATCAATGGAGTGTGTGCCCATTCAAGCTTATGGAGCTTGAATATCGGTGAGTCTCTGCTTTTGCGGGGCGGGGGGGGGGTCTAGAATGGATTCCCCGCAAAAATGGAGGGCTGACTGTATAGTATTTGACAGGGGTAAGCAACTTGAGGCCTGGGGGCCGGATGCGGCCCCCCCGAGGCCTTTGGACCGGTCCCAGGCCGGTCCTGCCGCCGCCGCTGTTGCCCGCCATAATGATATTGATTATTGATATTACTTGTTCTTGGGGTTTTCTTGGCAAAATCTCCACAGGGGTTTTGCCGTGGTTTTTCTGGGGCTGAGAGAGTGTGCATGCATTTTTTTAATTTTTAAATTTTTAAAAAACTTTTTATTTTTATATTTATTTATTTTTTTATTTGTGTGTTTATTTTTGGCGCTTCGGCCCCCCAATTGTTTGAGGTACAGCAACCCGGCCCCCAGCTCAAAAAGGTTGCCTACCCCTGGTATTTGACATATCACTGCTTAGTGCATTATTAGTTTCTCCCTTCCATTTTTTTGTGTTGTTTGTGAAACTCTCCTGTTGTGTTTGTTCTATTGTGTGGGAGGGGACTCCTGGCCATGTGAGTGTCCATTTGCTTAGGCCCAAAACCTCTGACAAAGAAGCACCATTTTACAAAGGCTTTTAAAGACTGCCCAGCTCCCTTCCTCCTTGTCCTCTATCTAGCTGGATGCTTACTAGTATTGTCATTGAGAAGATAGTGAAAGAAGGTGAGAGAAAAGCAGACTTTTTGGTGTTGACTACAGCAACACATCTGCAGTTTAAAAAAGGCAATAAATCTTGAGAGAGCATGGGTCCCTTTTGGGATAAAGGCAGCATACAAATTAAATCAATCAATCAATAATATTCCAGCTGAACCTACTGTACCTCTGTATGTGCCTGCCTTCAACAGCCAAAGAAAACAGCAGCTGCCTCCAGAATCCCTCATTCAGCATGTGTGAACAACAAAAGCAAAAATGGAGAGTAGATAAACCTGACTCACCTCACTTCCCCCATGTTAAAAATGCACAGATCTATAAGTTTGGCCAACAAAATTGAAATTATATGAAAAGTGGAGGCTGGTGGAAGAAAGGGGAAAAAAATCATTGCTTAGATGCGCTTCAGATGTTGAAATGCTCTTTTTTTGTGTGTGTGGTGCACGAACCTACCACTATATATTGAGTTCCTGCATGGCAGGGGGTTGGATTGGATGGCCCTTGTGGTCTCTTCCAACTCTATGATTCTATTCTTTCCATGTTACTTCTATTGTTTTATTTATTTATTATTTTATTTTATTTTATTTTATTTTATTTTATTTCTATGTTACCTTTCTCCCAGAAAGGGACCCAAGATGGCTCACAGATAAAATTGTTTAAATTTTTAAAAACAATTAAATCATCTAACCACTCTAAATCATTAAAATAAATCTTAAGGGCAAACAATATAAAATTATATAAAACATACAAAAGTTTTTAAAAAGCATAACTAGAGCACACACCCGTATGAAAGCCTCCCTAACAGGATTATATATTAAAAACCTGTTTGAATAAAAACATCTTTGCCTGCCAGCAAAAGGAAATCAGGGAGGGGGACAGCTAAGTCTTGCATGGAAGGGCATTCCTGAGGATGGGAGCAGACACTGAGAAGGCTCTTGCTGGTGATGGTGGTAGGACCAAGAGACAGCTTTCCTTTGTAAATCTTAGGTCCCTTGCAGGTTTGTATGGGGAGTTTCAGGTATCAAATTCTCTGTCCCTGGTACCAATTTTTTTTTGTAAAAGAAGTAATGCCCGAGAATATACAGTCAGCCTTCCATACCCATGGATTTTTTTATCCATGGATTCAAGTATCCACAGATTAAAAAAATTCCAAGAATATAAATTCCAACAAGCAAACCTAGATTTTCCCATGAGGGACACCATCTTACAATGCCCTTGTATCTAATGGGACTTGAGCATCCATGGATTTTGGTATCCACAGGGGGTCCTGGAGCCAACATCTAGCGGATACAAAAGGCGTACTGTATCTCCTTTATGAACTGAGGTATAGCTGTATAGGGCTTGCTAATGTAAGTTCCATTTTTCATATCTAAAACAACTGTTTAGCATGAGCAGGGATGCTAGTACAAAGAGAGGCCAACAGCAACCACAAGTAACAAAAAAGAAAAGTGGATTGGCGGGTAACACAGAGAGGAAGAGCCTTGTTTTATAGAATGGGAGGCATATCCATTCAAGAGTTACTTTCAGTGAAGTGATGCACTGTTGCTGTTTGCCTTCAAGTAGTTTCCGACTTACGGCAACCCTAAGGCAAATCTATCACAGGGGTTTTCGTGGCAAGATTTGTTCAGAGACAGTTTGTCATTGCCTCCCCCTGAGGTTGAGAGCATGTGACCAGTGGGTTTCATGGCCAAATAGGGAATCGAACCCTAGTCTCCTGAGTCCTAGTTAAACACATGCTCCTCCACATCTCCCAAAGATATGTACACTGGATTTATATATTTGTCAAGCTATACTGCTTCTCCTGGCTCACTGTCCAGCTTGTACTAATTTCAAAAGATGCCACATGTACAAATTTACCAAGCCAGACAGTGGGAAACAATATGAATACCTAATAGAGTGAGCTCTTGGTTTGATTTAAACTCGTCCCTCCCTCCAGGGAAACCGTTCTTCTTTCACAGCTTACCCCTGTCAAGCAAATCATGGAATTTTAAACTTATTCTTTTTCTTAAGAACCCCATCTTAAAGAAAACCTGCTACAGTAATTTACTTGCTCAATGTTGTGAGCCAGCTGCAGTTTGTGGGAAATGAACCAGCAATCCTACAACACATTAAAGCTATCATCTGTAACTCATAGGAACACTCTTGCTACTATGTGTCTGAACTCAAAGTGTGCTTACTTTTGAAAGGATGTGAATAAGCAACAATAATGTAGAATAAATCTGCATTTAATTATACGGACTGCAATACTTTTGAAAGGGGAATGCAATGCTCAATTAAGCTTCTAACTTGTACAAAATGTAGAACAATTCGCACATGTGATGATGCCTTTAAACTTAAACAGGGAACATGAGACGTGATTTTGGATAATAATATGTGTGTAATGCATAAAAACTGTTTGAATTTACTCTGCAAATGTTACACATCTGCTTTTGCAAATCAGCATCCTGAGCATGTAATGCCACAATATGCAAGGAGAAAAATACCCACAGTAACAAAATCACTTTGCATAACTTCAATTTTTATTTTGACTCTAAAAATATGGCAAAGGGGAAGCAAAAGTGTAATAAGTGCAAGTTCAGAAAAACTGATGTCATGTACTGAATGAATTCAAAGAGTGAGTTGGAGAGATGAGCAAATATTTATATGACACGGAGACAGCAAAAGTGTTTCAGGTCCATCAAAACATTCCTGTAGATCCCATAGAGACCAGGTTTTCCAAGGAAGAAATGTGACAAAGCTGCAGGTTTTAACTAAAGGCCTAAGCAGACTGCCAGAAATAGTGCACATTAAATTGAGGCACTGCCCTGGCTCAGTGCTACGGAGTCATGGGAATTGTATTTTTTTCTGAGACATTGAGCCTTTTCTGTGAGAGAGCTCTGGTGCCACAATAAATTACAGTTCCCATGATTCCCTAGCACTGAGCCAGGACAGTGCCTCAATTTAATATGCACTATTTCTGGCAATCTGCTTTAGGAAAATCCCAAAAGTAACTAATATTTAGAAGGGAATGCCATAATCACTAAAAGTCAACGTGGGTTTCTCAAAAACAAGTACTTCAGCCACATCATGAGAAGGCAAGACTTGCTAGAAAAGACAATAATGCTAGGTAGCACCCCACTGGTCACTTCTCTCCAGGATGAAGAAGAAGAGGAGCCATTGCTGAGCACCCTTTGGGTTCGGTCAGTCAACCAGTTACTAATCCACCTAAAAATTGTATTGTCTGACTCACATTATACTATCTTGTTTGCAAGAATATTGTGGGGGACCTTGTCTCTATGGGATCTACAGGAGTGTTTTGGTGGATTTAAAAGCTGGGAAAACCCTGCAAAAGTGGGTTGATTTTCACACACGTTATTGTTAAAGTGTTGTTAACCCGAACAGAAAGTAGACAAAAGCCGCTCCTTTTTACTTTTGGGATTTTCCGAAAGTAAAAAGGAGTGGCTTTTGTCTACTTTCCATTTGGGTTAACAACACTTTAACGACGACGTTGTGTGAAAATCAACTCACTTTTGCAGGGGGTTTCAGATTTAAAGCCCAATTTCTTCATGGGATTTCCCTCATGCGATAAACTCCTTAAACAAGGAGGTCACAATCCTAAGCCTGTGCAGAACCTGAGCAGAAAGGTTGCAGACAGGAGAGCATGGAGACATCTCATTAATGTGGTCACTATGAGACAAAGCAGACTTGGAAGGCATTTGGACTCAAAGGCAATTAACAGTAACAACAATAACAACAACAGTGGTTCCCAAAGTCATCCAGCCAGCATGGTGAATAGCCATGCTGGTTGGGGGATGCTGGGCATAGTCCCAAAACTAACTTTTCTAATCACTAAAGCTTTGAGCACCTCTCCTTGAAGAATGCTACAAGAGAAATTTAACAGCCCTTTCTTTCACTTTAGTTTTTAGCGCCTGTAATCTTGGGGCATACTCCTTTTAAGAGAGGCCCAACTCCATGTGACAATTCTGCTTGGCTCCTTCCAGTGAGAAAAAACATTGATCTTCAAGGCAAACCATTTGGCTAAAAGGTCAGCTCAAACTCCAAGCAGTAATAGCAGCACTTCTGCCAAGAAACAACATAAAAGACCATTTTCCTTCCTTAAGGTTTTTCTCCAAACCACTAACATTTCTATTTGGAGAAGGAGTGACTAATGCATATACCAGCTCTCATGTCACAAATTGCTAACCAGCAGAAAGCGGGTGGATTTTCTTTTCTTTTTCTTTTTCCTTTTCTGGTAGGGAAAGGGCGGGAAGGGGGAAAGACAAGAACCATGTGTATGCATTCCTGCAAGTCTTGTGCAGCTAGTAAAGACAAAGAGAGGGTCGGGGGGGGGGGGGGGGGGGGGGGGGGGGGGGAGAGCGCGCATACACATAATGTGACAAACAAGTATGAAGAATTTCCAAAGGCACAGTCCAATTAAGAACAGATGCTCTTCCCCAGGACCCTTCACTTGCCTAGCCTTGAACTGCCAATCTGAAATGCTGCATTTAAGCCAATAAGGTGGAGTGTAAATCAGTCATTTCCAAGATTTCTGGTAGAAATGCCAAATTACTACTTCTCTTCCCTTCACTGCTTCCCTAACCGCTTTCCACACTCCCATCACAGGCTGTTGGGGGACAAAAGAAATGTGACTAAGGAGCCAAAGGGGAAATCAGAGGAAGCCTGGAGTGTTGCCTTTCCAGTCCAGTCGCAACGGATTGTGTTCTTCTTGGCTTGTATGCCCACTTGCTTCCTGCTTTTTCCTCCAGTTTTAGAAGAAGAAAATTCAAGCCAAATGTTTTAAGGGAGAAGGAGGCTTTTGCTTGAATGTCTGTTGGTCAAATTTTGTAGACTACATGAACAAGATCACCAAGGCACTCCCAAATAAACCGGTATGGAGAAAGAAGACAAGGAAAAGCTTTCCTGCCTTCTCTCATAATATTTGAATTCTTGGGTCACATCCACTGAAGCTCAAAGGATGGAACTACTTCACACAATCCACAGAATTCACGACTGCAAGATACAGAAATGGCTAGCCCCTGGACAGTTTTAAAGGGGGATTAGTTTAATTCATCCATCTAGAAACATCTGTGACTACCAGCAAGAACGCAATGTATGATTTCCAGTATAAGAAGGAATATGACTATGGATATCAGTAAGTTGGGAATGCAAGATGGAGGGTACAGTTGCATTTATATTTTGCTGGAGGGCTACCCATAGGGATCTGATTGATCAGTGTCTAAACAGAATATTGCACTAGACAGGCCTTTGTTGGGCTGAAATACTCTAAAGGCACCAGATCCCATCATATCTCAGAAGGTGAGTAGGGTCAGCTTTGTTTAGTACTTGGATGGGAAACCATCAATGAATACACTGGTTTCTTCATCAGGCACACAGGAGAAAAGAATGGAAATTTCAGCCACTTACCACATACAGTGGTTTGTTGCTGTCGTTTTAACAGACAACAGAGCTGGGACCAAAATCAAAAACAAAAAGCACCTGTTCCAACAGACCTACTGAATTTTACTACTGGAAATACCCTTTTTTCCCAATCAAGGTAATACCATGGGATTTAATAAATATCCCATGCCATTTTTGGGTGAACCATGGTGGAACAGAGGTTGGTGTTTCTGCCCATCTTGTTATTTACTCTCAAGCCATCTCAGACTTATGATGACCCTATGGTGAACTTATCATAGGATTTTCTTGGTAGAATTTGTTCAGAGAGCATTTGCTACCATTGTCTTCCTCTGAGGCTGAGAGTGTGTGATTTGCCCAAGATCCCCCTGTTGGTTTCTGTGGTTGAGTGAGGAATTGAGCTCTGGTCTTCCAGTGTCCTAGTCCAACACTTAAACCACTACACCATGCAGGCTCTCTTTATCTTGGCTATTTCCCTTTAACATTTGACACTACTAGATTGGCTGTATGCAGCAGGGCCACTGAGCCTCTTTTCACTCCCATAATTTTGGAGTGAGCCATCCTTCCCTGTTTGATCCACATCGGTCTTGACCCAAGGTGACCCTGCTGCTGATGAGACATCTCCACGACTTCCTGTCTTCTACTGCTCTACCCAGCTCCTGCAAACTCATAATCTCTTTAACAGAGTCCATCCATCTAGCATGTGGTCTTCCTCTCTTTCTACTTCCTTCTACCTTTCCCACCATTATTGTTTTTTTCCAATGAGCCATACCTTCTCATGATGTGGCCAAAGTACGACAGCCTTAGTTTTGTCATCTTGGCATCCAGGGAGATTTCTGGCTTGATCTGCTTTAGGACCTATTTATTTCTCATACTTTGGCCACATCATGAGAAGAAATAGAATCAGAATCATAGAGTTGGAAGAGACCACAAGGGTCATCCAGTCCATACAGGAAATCACAAAGCACCCCAGAGAAATGGCCATCCAGCCTCTGTTTAAAGACTTCCAAAGAAGGAGACTCCACCACTCATTAGACTCATTAGAAAATTAGAAATGACTCATTAGAAGAGACAATAACGCTAGGAAAGGTATAAACTAGCAGAAAGAGAGGAAGACCACATGTCAGATGACTAGATTCAATCAGGGAGGTCATGGGCCTTAATTTGCAGGACCTAAGCAGAGCAGTGATGGATAGGGGGTCTTGGAGATATCTCATACACAGGGTTGCCATGAGTAGGGGTTGACTCAAGGGCAGTTAGCAAGAAAATTTAATTCCTTTTTAACTTTTGTAAATTAATGTTTTAGCAACATCTTTGTTGGATTATTATAAACTGCCATGAATCCCATTTTTGGGAGAAAGGTGGGATAGAATTTCAATAAATAAATAAATAAATAAATACGGTAAATATACTGCTATGCATATAAGTGCTGTGCATATGTTCTCCTTCTCCACTCCATATAAGCCAATTTCCTTCCACACTTTCACTGTAGCTGGCTGTTACTTTTAAATTAGGTTATTTACCAAAAATGCAGGGCTATATTTCAGGATCAGATATCCATCCCCTTCTATCCTGCTGATCTGCTGTACAATGGTAAATGCAACAAATATGCAATTAAGCCCCACCAAAGAAGAGAAATATACTGGAACACTGCACTAATGTAATAGTGACTCTGATCCTTAGACCAAACCAAAATCACAGCTATTGTTAATCACAGCAATCAGTTTCAGTCTGTGCAAAACAAAGTAGTGCACTTGCAGATAACAGTTGCTATGCATCAGCCATGGAGAGCAAGGGGGAGGCAATGATGGGATACAGGTAAAGATGCCAACTACCTAGTGGGGAAAAAAGGAGAGAGAAGTTTTTATTATTTCTGAGCCTGAACAGCCATTTGGCCTGCAATAACTAAACACTGTCATTGTATTTTCATCATGCCAGGGAGGAAAGAATCATCAGTTGAGCTATGCAAACCAAATGGTTATTTAAAAACACAGATAGGTCCATTTCCAAAGCAAGAAACCCTGGATTGCAGGTCTTTCAATGTTGTTCCTATGCAAAGGTGTCTATAGCCTGCACAATGATATCCGTTTTTCTGAAAAACAGAATTGGATTTTTCCCCGCCCAGAAAATTTCCTATGTAATTAAAATGTGTGGTTTAAATGTTACAGTCAAGCATGTTAAAAGCTTTATGTGGACATTACTGGAATATTTGTAATAATGTAATGCGAAGAACATTGATCCAGTGTGGCATAGTGGTTTGAGTGTTGGACTACAACTCTGGAGACCAGGGTTTGAATCCTGGTTTGGTCATGGACCCACTGGGTGACCTTGGACACACTCTCTCAGCATAAGAGGAAAGCAAACCCCCTCTGAATAAATTCTGTCCAAAGAACCCTGTGATAGGTTCACCTTAGGGTTGCTATAAGTTGGAAACAACTTGAAGGCACACAACAACAACAATAACAAATAGAATAGCATATACCTCCCTGGCATTTACCAGAAAAATGAAAAAATAATAATAATGAAAAGGCCACATACCAAAATTAAGCTGTACCTGGGATGTTATCACACGGGGAGTTGTGGGGAAAAAGTGGAAATAAACGGGACAAGTGGAAGACTAATTTACGGGATTTGTCCCGTTCCGCCTCGTCTGATAACTAAATTCGAATTTAAAAGGGGGTTAATTCGAACGAAAACCTGATCTTTTCAAATCCTCAAAAATCCCGAAAATGAAAAGATCAGGTTTTCGTTCGAATTAACCCCCTTTTAAATTCAAATTTAGTTATCAGACGAGGCGGAACGGGACAAATCCCGTAAATTAAAGACTTCCGCTCGTGCCCGTTTATTTCCACTTTCTCCCTGCGACTCCCCATGTGATAACGTCCTATGTTATATCAACAGTTTAATTTTCTTTTGCTTTGGGATAATTGTAATGCCTTCAGCCTCACTCATTCACTCTGCATTACTTATCAGTTCCATTTCAAGCTGAGAAAAATCTGATTCGGCACAACCAGTCAAACATCCTAGCTCCAAGCCTGCCCTAATCTTTAGGGGTTGGATTCAGATTTAGAAATAGTTGGAGTAAACCCTATGATTTCTAGAGATCTACTCTAAATATGACAAAATTTGATTCAATTGCTTTTCAAAAAGTGCTATTAGGTATAGGAGGAATCAGTTAGTATTAGTTAAAAACTTTCAGTACTAAACCGTGGTGGGTTTTTTTGAAGCCAAAATGCTTAGATTTTTGCAGATGGAAAGGAAAAACATTTGCTACACATCACCCAGTAATGAATTTTGCTCCTATGTGTAAGGCAGAGTCTTTTAAAAATAGGCAGGAGGTGGGGTGGACCAATTCATAGAGGGATTTGAGATGACTCGGCCTGCCTCTTTCCCTTGTTACAGCATTATTAGATGACTACAGATGTGTAAGCATCCTGGAACTCTACCAGCATCAGTAATGTACCAGAAAAAGAAAAGAAAAGCAAACTCGAAACTGGAATATTCTTCTCATAGGCAAACAAAGAAAATAATATTCCCACAGGTCCCCCACATTCTGTGCTCACAGGGGAATGGAGTCCTGATGTATTTGATTCTACTTCTCTTGAGTACTACCATTATATTTTAGGCTGTGTACTGGATTACAGAAGCAGCTATAAAGAAACTCATGGGGCAGTTGAGAGTGTCAGATTATCCTAAAGGAATTGTCTTATAGGGATTAACAACGAAACTGATAACGCAATACCAGCAGCACAAGGAAAATGAATACAGTACTTTTGCCTGCTCCATACAAGCAGGAGGAATGAGATGGCAGAAGAAATTTCACACTTAGGACCTTTGCAGACTGCCAAAAATAGTGCAAATTGAGACCACTTTAAGGGTTAGGGTTAGTACTAGGGAATCATGTCAGAGAGCTCTGGTGCCACAGTAAAATACAGTTCCATGATTCCCTAACCCTAACCCTAACTCTTAAAGTGGACTCAATTTGTAATATTTCTGGCACTCTGCAAAGACCTTTAGTAGGGAGGGCTGTATCATTTCTATACTCCTCTACGGGTGCATCTGCACTATAGAAATAATTCAGTTTAAGTGCTGAGCTCCGATAGAATCTTGGGATATATAGTTTTACAAGGTCTCTTCTCTGAGAAATAATTCTGTAGGATGGAGCTACAGCAGTTAAAGTGGTGTAACTGCACTATTTCTATGTGCCCAAGTCACAAAAAGTGATGCTTCCATTTCACCCCACTCAGACTCCTGCATCCTGATGGGTGAAACATTTTAAGGAGTGAAGCATTTATTTATTTATTTATTTATTTATTCATTTATTTATTTAAAATAAAATTAAAAACAAATAAATATTTGTACAGTGTAGATGCACCCATATTGTTGATGTGTGCCTTCAAGTTGTTTCTGAATTATGGTTTTCTGAGCAAGACTTTTTTCAGAGGAGGTTTGCAATTGCCTTTCCCTGAGGCTGAGACAGAGTGACTTGCCCAAAGCCACCCAGTGGGTTTCATGGCCAAGCAGGGAATCGAACCCTGGTCTCCAGAGTCATAGTCCAACATTCAAACCACTGTACAATAGTTAAGGGGAAAAGCTCTCCCTGCAAATAGAAAACTAGCACACAGTGAATGGGCTGAGCTGGAACCTTTCCACCAACCCTATACTAGATTTCTAATTACAGAGAGGCTATTACTGGACCCTCTCTCCATATATATAGTTTTAAAAGCATATATATGTGTCCCCACAACTTTGAAGGGTACTGTCTATTTTTTCCATATTATGAGACTTGTGTTCCATAAAACTGATGATCATTTGTTGGCTTCTCCTGAAAGCTTTCCAACTTGTCTCACTCCTTAAAATGTTGCACTCATCAGGATGCAGGAGTCTCAATGGGATGAAATGGAAGCATCACTTTTTGTGACCTGGGCACACACACACACACACACACACAGTAATATTACATGGCTGACTTGTGTGTATTGACTACAATCTTGTGGTTGACTACAATCCTATAACTATAATCCTGAGATTATTTTTATTTGTTCCACTTTCAAGTTAGGTATCCACAATACAAACGCCTATACATTTGATTCACATACACATGCAAGCACACAGCCTCTAAATGTAGAATTCTGCATTTAGTATCTGTTGTATCTGTTGAATTTGTATCTGTTGAATTTAACTCTCTAAGTTTCAGTTTGTTTTTTATTTTCCATTTTAACAATCCCATTATCGATGTGAAGTTGTAGGTTTTCATGGCTGGCATCCATAGTTTTTTGTGGTTTTTTCGGGCTGTGTGGCCATATTCTAGAAGAGTTTCTTTCGATGTTTCACCAGCATTGCTGGCGAAACATCAGAAACAAACTCTTCTAGAACATGGCCACACAGCCTGAAAAACCCACAAAAAACAATCCCATTATCTCCAATAAGAAGATGACAATTCTGTCCAAATCCATCACAAAAACAATATTGCAACCAACTCCCTCCAATCTGATTGAGTTTGCTGAGTATCAGACAAAGGCTAATGCAGAATAAATGTACATGGAATAGAACAGATAGTATAACAGGGAAGGAGCAGGAATCATGCAGATCCCCTCCAATGTTGAAATGCAAACCCAGTATAACTCACAATTGTCTATGATGGTCAGGGATGATGGGTGCTTTAGTCCAAACAACATCTAGCTCTAGTCCTATAACAGAAAATCTAGCAGTATGTAAAGTGTGGTAGTGTGGAATTCTAAAATACACACTGGATCATTATATAAATGTTCCCGTTTTCAACTGTGAAATGGAGGAGGACAAGGTCTTGAGCAGAACTCCACACGTCACTTGTAAATTGTAGCAAATATTGTAAATATTTTAGTGTTTCCCACCAGCCACATTATGAAATGCTTTCAGGTTATCCCATCTGGGCCACAGCAGTTCTAACAGAACCATTTCATCAGGCTTCACATCCCTCAGTTCACCTAAGACAGAGCTTTTTAGAAGACATAATGTTTTGGCTGGTCAATAAAAACTGAGCCTTCAATAACCTGCATAAATACACTGACTAGCCCATCAGTAGCAATTTTTTAATTCTCAGAGCCACATAAAAATTTTAAGGCAAGTATTCCCTAATGGGGTCATCCTAATAGGGCAAGACCATTAGGAATGAAGGTGACCAAATGCAATGGAGGACAGAGTGCCTTACATGTTTAACTTTCATTACCAGGAAAAGCCATTTGATTTTTCAAGGGTGAGGTTGAAGCTGCGCTGCAGAATACAGACAGAACTAGACCTACAAGACAGCATTCTATACTTATCATCTGAACAGTTGTAAACAACATCCCCAAATTTCAGCCATTTGCCATTTATGGTTTTTGTCCTACAAATAAAAACCTGTGGGATGAAAACTGTCCTAAGAAAATATATTGATTTTTGCTTTAGTATGTTTTTTGTCCCAGCCAATATAATGTATTATGATTATGATAAAAAAAGGTCCATCCTGTTTTTCAGAAAACTCTGGATGTCCCACAATACAAGAAGTGTATTGTGTACAAGAAGTGTACATGACATCCTTTCAGATATGTAAGGACAGCTATAATGACGCTTCTCAGTCTTCTCTTCTCCAAACTAAACATATGCAGTTTTCTCAGTCATTCCTCATGGGGCCTGCTTTCCAGACCTTTGATCATCTTGGTTGCCCTCCTCTGGGTATATTCCTGGTTGCCTTCCTCTGGGTATGTTCCAGCTTGTCATTTTCCTTCTTGCCCTGTGCTGCTCCTGGACACCATATTCCAGATGAAGTCGGACCATATTCCAGATGAGTCTGACATGATAATCCTGCCCATACAGCCTGAAATAGCATTGCCTTTTTTGGCCACTTCATCTCACTATTGACTCATGTGTATGCCACCTCACACTTTCAGATTGTGGGTGTTTGGGTGGGATATACTTGATTCTGCACACAGAAACCGTCCTTTGATCATGGAATATTTTGTACCTCACTCCAGACTGTAATTCTTATCTGGGCCTGCATCTACAATGCAGAATTCATAAAGTTTGACACATGTTTTAGCCATGCTATGCAATTCTGGGATTTATAGTTTTGTGAGACAGCCTTCTCTGTCAGAGAACTGTGGTGGCAGAACAAACTACAATTCCCAGGGTTCCATAACACAGAGCCATGACATTTAAAGCAGTGTCAAACTGTATTAAATCTGCAGTGTGGCAACACCTGGATCAAAAATAAAATACCAATAAGTCATATACAGAAAGTTAAAGAAAACAAATCCTCATACTTGAGGATTATCAAGTGTGTAGAAAAAGGAAAGTGTGCCTCGTCCTATGGGGCTGAGAAAAGCCATACTGGACAACATTCCCTCCCCTTTCTGTGCCTTCTTTGCATCTGAGCACATGCTCAGCAATGATGTGACACACCTGCTGCCATAAGCATGCCTGGTACTGGCTGCAAGCCAACTGTGATGCAATGAAGTTGTGATATATGGGTGTGTTGGCTGCACTCTGGGCTGGGCTATACTAGAAGACAGTTCCACCCAATTACATCAGCAGAACACAGGTCTCATAATGTGGACAGTTGTTTGCTGACCGAAACTGCTAATAGCTCTGCCGCATTCTTCAGCATACTCTAAACATGTTTTATAGTGCAGCTGAATTTCCGTGTGATGCTATTGCTGGAAGAAGGAGGATGCAGTGCTGATCCTAGGTTTACCAGATTACTTCTACTCCATCCAAGCAGTCTGCCATGATCACTTCTCATATGACCCATAAATGGCTCCAAATTTCACTACTCCCAAGAAACCAGGTGATTTGGACATCTCAGTTGTTTATCCTTTTACAAAATATTGTGCTATATTTGCAATTTCGGCTTGAAGGGTTTTTTACAATGACTTTTCATGCCAGAATAAATAAACCCTCACCTAGTAAAAACATACAGAGATTTAAAGAATATTTCTACCCTGCATTAACAGACATTCAGACATCCAAATTCTGACACAGTAACACATAAAAGCCAAGCATATGCAAACATGAAGACAGTGCTATCTCCTTTCACAAAGAGGCCATAAATTCATGGCTGAAGTGGCATTTGGACTCTGGTTTAAGTCCAGAATTTGTTCCACTGCACCTCAAAACCCTAGAAAAACACAAAATACATTACAATTTCACTGTATTTTCTTATCCTTTCGATCACACCAAAACCCTAATTTTGAATCCACAAAGCAGTGGTTGTCAGCACTCCTTAGTTCTGCAGTTATTCTTCTGAATTAAACTGGAAACATCCTGGAGTGAATAGCCCTTTAAGTGAAAAAGGAGAAAACACCACAAAAAAACCATCATCACACCCTGGAACTGTGATTCCAAAAAGTGTTTCTTGACCCATACAACCATGCCTTGAATTGTTGCACAAAGAAACACAGATAGCGGCTACCTTCTAAATGCCCTCAAGTGACAAGAATATGAGAAACCTTGAAACAGCTGTTCACTGTAGTTGTTTTAAAATGTCAGAAAACAAGAGAAAGCTAGCAAACACTTTTGCCCAAAAGCAATGCTGTTAATGTCACACTGTATGGAATGAAAGCATCACCAAGGGCCCAAACTACAAATGTCCTGCAATGTTATTTTTTCAGTAATGTTTTGCAAAACAAACCTAGTCTTATGCATTCTGCAGCCCTGTGCATTATCTGTTATAAAAGTGCTGCTAAGACTGTATCACTAGTAAAGCAATTTGACATACAAGAAAGGGAACTCAAAGGCATAGAGTTCTGCCATAGTGAAGCCTGAACATCTACATCATTAGGTAATCATTCAATAGGCCATACATTTGAGGCTCCTTATGCCCAGAGTCCCTTCCCTGCGTGGAAAATATATATCCAGACATTTACACACATTCATGGAGTACAGCAGCATGTACACAACAATAGGACCAGGTGTGCTCCTATAGACAGACAGTATAAATGGATTTTATAAAAGCAAAGTCTATTTGCAATGAAATATAGCAGCACAGCACAGGAATTTCAGTCCTTTAAGTTCAAAGGATGCATACATCCAGTCAACATGAAATCATGCTTCAAGATCACAAAGCCGGAGCTTGTAAAAGCAAGCTAGGCTGTAATACCACAATCAGAAGATCCTTCGAGAAGATGTATCTCAGAATCTGCTCATTCCAGTCAAGCTTTATCAAGAGGATACTTGTTCAAATAGTAGGCTTCTCCTCTTGTCAGTGTGTAAACCTGTCAGCGATAATCTCTCTCAACTTGCTTTGTAGCCTCCAGATAGACAAGATCAGAGAAGGGGGACTGGGTCTTGTCATGGCTGGCTGATGTCAGCATGTTGCATCCAGGAAAACAGTAGCATTCATGTTTGCCCCATGTATAGCCAACATCTTGGGTGTTTCCTAACCCTAGGGATGGAATATGCAACTTTCTGCATGCAAAGCATGTAACCTTCCATTGTGTTATGGCCCCTCAGCTAAAACGGTCAGCAGAGCAACAGCTAATAGCTGGAACCTTCTTGGTGCACTACTTTAGCTGTTGTACACTTTCCAGGGTCACACAGCTATGGTGAGAGAAAACTGACACCACACCAGCACAGGATGTCAAGCTGATCATTGGAGATTGGAACGCAAAGGTTGGAAGTAAAGAAGAATCAAAAACAGTAGGCAGATTTGGACTAGGCAAAAGGAATGAAGCAGGTGAGCATCTGACAGATTTTTGTGAAGCCAACAACCTATTCATTGCAAACACATTTTTCATGCAACCAGAGAAAAGGTTACACACGTGGACATCACCAGATGTTCAACACAAAAACCAGATAGATTACATAATTGGTAGTAATGGCAAAGCTCCATACTGGTAGACCAGGTGCTGATTGTGGCACAGATCACAAACTATTCATTTCAAAAATAAAAGTAAAATTCAAGAAGAGAATAAAACCAGTCATCATACCAAAATATGATTTAAACAACATTTCCACAGAATTCACTGACAATATAAGGAACTGATTTGCAGTACTAAGAATAACAGAGCGTGAACCAGAAGAGCGTTGGTCTGAAGCCAGGGATGTAATAAAATAAGAATGCATAAAGACACTTCCAACAAACAAAAGGAACGCGAAGAAACCATGGATGACAGATAAAATACTACAAGCAATAAAGGAAAGAAGAGAAACAAAACAAAAAGGAGATCAGAATAAGCTAAGAACCAATGAATGCAATAGTACAATGGCTAGTGTGCAAAGATAAGGAAAATTGCTATAACGACAAATGTAGAGAAATAGAAGACAACAACAAAAAGGGAAGAATGAGAGACCTATTCCATAAGATTTGAGAAATCAAGGGAAAGTTCAAACCAAGGACTGGGACTCTCTACGACAATAAATAAAACATAATTCAAGACCAGGAAGGAATAAAAAGATGAGGGATGCAATACACAGAAGAGTTATATAGAAGAGATGACAATATGAAGGATATATAGAACGAAGAGCCATATGAAGGTGAACCCCAAATTCTAAAAACTGAGGTGGAAGCTGCAATAAAGAAAATGGCAAAAAACAAGACTCCAGGAACAGATGACATTCCAAATGAATTGTTGCAATCCACATTGACAGTGTCAACTCTAGTGCTAGCCAACATATGTCAACAGATATGGAAAACAAAATGATGGCCAACAGATTGGAAGTGATCAATATACATCCCCATCCACAAAAAAGGAGACACAAGAGACTGCAGCAACTATAGAACCATAGCACTAATCTTCCCATGCAAGCAAAATCATGCTCAAACTTCTGCAACATAGACTCCAACTATACATGGAGAGAGAAATCCCAGAGGTCCAAGCAGGTTTCAGGAGAGGAAGAGGCACCAGGGATCACACTGCAAATATATGATGGCTAATGGAGCATAGCAGGGAGTTCCAAAAGAAAATTAGCATGTGCTTTATAGACTACAGCAAAGATCATGAAAGGCTATGGAATGCCCTTAAAGACATGGAAGTGCCGACACATCTGACAGTCCTGATGAGGAATCTGTACTCAGGATAAGAGGCTACTGTCAGAACAGAACATGAAGAAACAGAATTGGTTCCCAATTGGCAAAAGAGTCAGACAAGACTGCATCCTATCACCCTACCTATTCAACTTACATGCAGAAGATATTGTAAGGAAAGCAGGCTTGGACATGGAAGAGGGAGGAGTGAAAATAGGAGGAAGAAATATCAACAATCTGAGATATGCTGATGACCATAGTACTAGCAGAGAACCTCACAGACCTGGAACAACTACTAAGAAAGATCAAAGAAGAAAGTGCAAAGGCAGGCTTACTGAACATAAAGAAAACAAAAATAATGACCACAGAGAACTACACACATTCAAACTAGACAATGAGGAAATAGAAATAGTAAAAGAGTTATCATATCTGGGATCAAACATTGATCAGAACGGGGACTGCAGCCAGGAAATCAGAAGAAGATTAAGAATGGGGAAGGCAGCTATGAAAGAACTAGAAAAGATCCTAAAATGCAAAGACATACAACTCAGCTCAAAAGCCAGAATCCTACAAAGCCACTGTATTCCCTATTACCATGTATGGATGTGAGAGCTGGACAGTCAAGAAAGAAAATAGGAGGAAAATCAATGCATTTGAGATAATGTGGTGCTGGAGAAGAGTGCTGAGGATCCCATGGACAGCCAAAAGGACTAAAGTAGATCAAGCCAGAAATATCCCTGGAGGCCAAGATGATAAGACGACTGTCATACTTTGGACACATCATGAGAAGGCATGAATCATTGGAAAAGACAATAATGTTAGGAAAGGTGGAGGGAAGTGGAAAGAGAGGAAGGTCACATGCTTGATGGATGGACTTTATTAAAGAGACCACAAATATGAGTTTGCAGGAACTGGGCAGAGCAGTAGAGGACAGGGGGCCTGGAAATGTCTCATCCATAGGATCGCCATGAGTTGAGGTCGATGTGAAGGCAGTTAACAAAATTAGGTGCTGCATTCTATACTTTGGCCCAAGAAAAGCAAAGAATTTTTCCAGAAGAAAGATAGCCAGTTTTTAAACTGGAATTTATGTTTTAACTCTCCTGGAGTTACTGTTCAGCTTTTTCTGGCTGACTGGTTTAGGAGAAAACATGTGGTTTTGTCAGTGTTTAAAGAATTACTATTTCAAATTAAATTAAGGAAAGGGTCTATACATAACACAGGGTCTATACAGACACATGCATATTGTTGAAACACTTATAATTAACTCCATAATGAATTGCATGGTTATTTGGCAGGTCTCTTTCCTTCAAATAATGTCTCACTCAGGCCAGGGCTTGGAAAGTTTCCTTTAAGAATATGCTGAAGCCATCCATAGCAACTGAGCAGTTGTAGGATGATGCTCTGGCTGTGAAAGGCAAAATTCTTAAGTAAAAAAACAAACACATACAGCAGCCAGAAGATAAGGCAGTGGAAATTTAAATATATATGGTAGAGATGGAGAATGCCTGGCCTCTGGATGCATTAGCCCAGCTCCTAGAAGTGCCAGTGAGCATGTTCAGTTGTAAAGGACTGGAGGGATGTAGTTAGTTGTTATTCATCTTTCTGGCAATACTGGCCACCCAATCAACTCTCATTGATTAAGCAGATACAACTAAACACCTCAGCTGAGATCCTACATTGTGTAATGTAAATCTAAACTTCCAGAGTTAAGTGGTGGTTATACTACACTGCTCCTCTGTTGAATATCCACATTGTGCAATCAACCATGTATCTGCAAAGGTGACTGCTGTTTCCACAATCCCAGTGAATCAAGTGGTACACTGAAGGCATTGGTGAGTATATGTTTTGTTTTTATTTTATCTGATTTGATTTTACATTTATCACAGAATGATGACAAAGCCAGAAAGTACTGCAAGGACCATCTAGTCTAGTCAATAAACTCTTCCTAACGCTGAAGTAGATTCGCTTTTCCTATCATTCAAATCCACAGTTTTGTGTTCTACTCTCTGAAGAAGCAAAAAATAATAATAAAAGCTTGCTCCATCTTCTATGTGACACCCCTTCAGATATGTAAAGAAAGCTATCATATCCAAGAAGGCACCACATAGTGTGAAGCAGTAACACTTGTGAAGCAGCATTTATTGAACTATAGAGTTAAACACAGGCATTGCACAACTGACAAAAAAGTACTACTGCATGTGCAAGGAAATTTACATGTATATGTAACACCACAGATTGCCAGCTCTCATGCCAGCTCTTGATTGTGCCATAACATCTTCAACTCTACTTTCATACTATAAATACAACTGATATTAAAACAACTCCATGAAGAACAATTTAAACACACACCAGGAGTAGAAAAAAAGTTAGAAACCTCTCCCTCAACAGTCAGATTCCCAAAAGCCCACTTGAATAAGAAAGATTTTGTCCCCTTGGTGAAGGAAAAGAAAAGTCTTTGCCCTCTGGGTGAAGGAAAACAGCAAGGTGCTCCTTTCTAGTTTCCCTTGTAAAGGAGTTGTGTGGCTTGGGAGCAGCCACCAAGAAACCCTTCTCAAATGTCCTCACAAAGTGTGCCTGTGAGGATGGTTAGACCAAAAGAAGGGTTCCCTTTTCTCTTCAAGACTTCAGGAGACCCAGTTCTTCCTTAGCCCTGTTGTACGCAATGCGTCCAAGTGAAGACCTGACAATTTTCATCTATAGGTAGTGAAAAAAGAAAACATGAAGAAAAACTCTGAAAATGTTAAAGCTAAACCAGGCCCTCCAAACATGCTCTGCTTCTTACCTTCTAATATGGCTTTGTGTACTCTGCATTTCAAAATCGTATGGGGACTAGGACCAGAATCTGCATGAAAGCTTATGGGACGCAAAACCAACTTCCTCTCAAACAAACCTAAACACTGGATGAATAACTGATTTTTCCTGATCTGAAGGAGCTATGAAAACCTCCAGGATAGTTTAGTTAGGTCCAAAACACACTGCAGAAATAATCTAGTTTGAGACCACTTTAACTGCCTTGGCTCAATGCTAGGGAATTCTGAGAACTGTAGTTTTCTGAGACATTTAGCCTTCTCTATCAGAGAGCTCTGGTGCCACAATAAACTACAATTCCCAAGATTCCTTAATACTGAGCCAGGGAAGTTAAAATGGTCTCAAACTGGATTATTTCTGTAGTGTGTTTTACTTTATGTCTCCACATTAGTTTAGGTCTCTTCTGGGTGTCAAATGTGTCTCTGTTGCTCAGCTTTGACGTTGACCTTGGGCACTGAACTACCACTTTAGATAACCACTTTCTGCGCCACATCTTGAAACCCTGAAAAATCTGAAATCCATGGTGAAGCAAGACCTTTTTTACGACTCACCTAAAATGCATAAATGTGTAGATAAGCTTTCAAGATCTATGCATCAAGCAAAGTGTTACAGAAAGACTGGCAAAGAGATTCAAAAATCCTACCCACCCAGATTGCAAAACTTCTGCCTAACAGAATCCCCCTCCCCAAAACACACAAACACACACACATATATTTTGGAATTTCTTATGTGGCTTGTTCTTCCTTCCTCCAAACAAATATCCCCTCCCCAAAGGTACATAAGAGGCACATCCTCCACCTATACCAGGATGTTTAGTTATACACTTTAGAATTTCATTATACAAGCACACAAAAACATTTTGGAGCTGTGACATCAGAATATTTTTCATAGGAAGTGGAGCATGGCCTAAGAGGAGAATGGCTACAACAGCACTCTTGTCTACGTTGCCAGGGACTCCTCTGTGACCTTTTTCTTGAAACCTGTTCTGTCAGTGGCCTTCCCTTAAAATCAGGATGTTTTCCTCCTCACGCCATCAACATTTATCCTAAATCTTCCTTTCAATGCATTTAAGCCTATTGTTTCTACCTGGTTAATGTCTGTCACATAACCAGAGCAATAACAAATTAGAATTTAATTCAAATTTGCTCGAGAGGACTTGGGTCAGCTTAGTTCTTAAGGCAGTACTTGCACTGGAGTACAACAAAAGGATTAGTGCATTGTCTAGTTATATATATATATATATATATATATATATATATATATATATATATACACACACACACACACACACACACACACACACACACATATACACACACACGTGTAGCAAAGTTCCCACTGTCTCAAAGATGAAATGTTCTCCAAATAAGCATTAGGCAGAGTTAATTCAGTGAAAATGAGCATGAGGATCCAACTGGAAAACAATTTTGAAATAAGAGACCTGGATTCTAGGAGACTGGGTACTGTTCCCTTTTTTGGCTAAGATTCATGGCAATAAACAACTTCACTCGTTCATCTGAAATCAATGTGCTCCATCAGCATGTGTCCTGGAAGGTATTTGGTTATTTGAGGGGGAAATGGTTTGATTTTATCCTTCAGTTCAAGCTTCCTTTTAGATTTAGAATAGTCCCAGTATTGAATTGCTGCTTTCTATAAAGGAGGCTTGCAGCCAAAAATTCAAACCTTCATTGGATGTTTTCCAGCTTTCAGTGGGGAAGCAAACCCAGGTGTGCATCTTTGGGATGGGATTCAACTCATACTGTGTTCATGCAAAAGGGATTTATTCATGTATGCAGGAAGCCCTCACTGCACCTAAATGACAGTATGGCTGCAATTTCATTATGCATCTAAAGCAGCCATCTAAGGCATGCCTTTCACAAATGCACTGTGGAATTGTTACTTCCACAGAATTCTTTCTTTCCTTTTTGGAAAGAAATTTCTAGCCCTTATGGCTGTCACAAGGCAGCCATGTGATAGCACTACCCAGTAAGGAGTTTATCACACGGGGACCATATATACCTCCATACTGTGGCTGCAACCCGCAAAAATGTGCATTGTGTGAATGATTTTCACATGCAGAACACAATAACGCGTTAGAAGCTCATTACTAAAGCAAGAAAGAGGGTAGAATGTGCATTTGGTTTTCACACAGATGTGTGTAAATCCTGATAATGGTTTGGGAATCACTTTTTTGCGCATGCGCACAGAAGAATAAGTTACATCACTAGAAATCACAGAGATAAATAACCAATTTTCTTTATAAAAATATACTCTACTATTCCTTACTTTCCAAAAAAAAAAAATGCTATCCAACCTGAGTAAAAAGAAAAAAACATTACCTAAAGAAGTAAGAAATGTAGAAAAACAGCATAAAAGACTGCATCCCTCTCGGCAATCTTCCCTGAGTGGCTGTTCATTTAAGAGCCCCGGCTAATGGCGAAGGGCGAGGGAGAAGAGGCATTCACACAGACTAGGGAGAAGCAAGCATTTTCTGTGTTCCTGCCTTTGCCCCAGCAACTGTTCCTTTAAGAGCCCTGGCTACGTGCCCCAAAGAAGCATGGGAAATCTGGCAACACGTACAGAAAAGGAGAGAATCCCGCAAATGGCTTACACACTAGAGCAATTGCGCAAAAAAGTGGATTCGTGAATGAAACAGAAATGAATTTACAACATTTTCCCAAAAATCCCTATTGCTGGTTCATGTCACTTTCCTGTCAGATTCCAAGTGGTTTGTGCATAACGTCATGTGAAAACCATTCCCTCAATTGCGCCTAATATGCTGGATAACCACGGGTTCTGATCTGTTTAAATTCCAGTTTTCCTTGTATGATAAACTCCCAAGAAACAGGAATGTGAGGAGGAAATTGGCAAGACTTTTTAGTTACTGTAGTGTCCTGCATAGGTGTACCACCTTCCCTGTGAAGAACCAATGAACAGACCTCATGCAATGTAACGGAAACAAATTTGCCAGATTTGCATTAATTTTACAGGATGTAAAAAGACAAAGAATTCTAAAGTGTAGATTATACACAGCAGTAAGGAAGGTCTCCAGTGGGTTGCTTCCTAAACACTTGTGTAAATGTCAGTGTGCCAAAATATGGTTCTGAACCAAATCTGCATTTACATAAGGAATGCACTATTGGAAAATTCACCCTTCCTATCCATGGAAGTTCAGTTTGGTTCCGGCAGTCCCCCATGGATAGGAAAAAAACACAGGAGCTCAAGCCCATATTAGTCAATGGGTGGTAGCATGCGTGCCCATCAGCGTGCTTACATGCACATGCCACCATTGACTAATATGGGGCATCCACAGGAGCTCCAGTCTATGGATGGCATGTTGCCAATATAACAGCCCACTGTAATTGAATTGTTGTGGGTGTACTTGTTTTGGTGTTGGAGTATGAGCTTGTCTACACTGACCAAAACCCCTAGATTCACCCCTTATCTGGTGCAATGAGTCCTCATGATACACACAGTGCATCTGCTTCTTTAAGCAGTGAATCCAGGTGTGCTGGATATGGGAACAGCTGCATTGGGCTGGATCCAGAGTGACCCAGCTATCCATGTGCCTACACACCCATCTCATTGTACTTCCAATGCCCTTCCATGGGAAGCTAGGCTGGCCCCCTCCTTGTTCGCCTTCCGTCGGCAAGCAAAAACAGTTTTTTTCAGGCTTTTAATGTATGATCATGGGACAGCTTTTTATATGGGGTGTTTGTTCTGTAGGGTGGGTATCGTGCTTTTATTGGGGTTTCAATGTTTGTAATTTTATATTGCTTTTATGTGCAGTTTTAATTGTTTAATTATAACAAGCTTTTAATGTGTTTGCAAGTGGCCTTGGGTCCCTTTCTGGGAGCAGTTTCATTTATCTACCGCTTCATATCGTGCTATGGGATGTCTAAGCGGTTTACAACTGTAAGCTCATTGCCCCCCAATAGTTGGGTACTGGGGGAAAGGCATAGAAATAAAATAAAATAAAATAAAATAAAATAAAATAAAATAAAATAAAATAATTAATTAATTGTCCCATTGCCCCCCTCCACCTCAGTGGCACCTCCGCCACTGTGGCCTAACCAGCTAGATAGCTCCTGATGAGAATCTGGCCCCCTCCTTGTTGATCACATGGCAGGGTGCCCCATTCTGACCTCAGCAAAAGGAATGGAGATGGTCAGGTTCTTACAGGGAGGCCACAGTGGCACTGGCAGCACTGAGCGGGGGTCAGGCCAGCTTGGTGATGCAGTATCCTTTGGCAGCCTCTCTGGATATGTTTGGCCTGCCTTATGTCATCCCAGGCCAGCTCTGGAACATAATCCTCCAAGTTAAAATGGCTAGTGTAGACGTGCCCTAGGACTCTGGAGATCAGGTTCAATTCCCTATTCATTTATGGAAATTGGGTGACCTTAGGCAAGGCAATGGGAATCCCCTGTAACCAAATCTTACCAAAAGAAAGCCCACGGTAAGTACACCCTAGGATCACCATAATCAGAGACAACTTGAAGGCACACAACAACAGCAACATACTATTGCTATGACATTATAAAATCATAGAATCTTAGAGATGGAAAGGCTATCTACTTCAGCCCCTGCCAAGCTCACTCCATCTTCTCTACATGTCATCCCATCAGATATTTAAAGATAGCTATCATGTCCTATCTCAGTCTTATCTTCTCCAAGCAATACATACCCAGCTTGGTTTCCAGACCTCTTGGTTCCCCTTTCTCTAGACACATTCCAACTTGTCAATATTCTTCTTGAACTGTGGTGCCCAGAACTGGACATAGCATTCCAGATGAGGTCTGGCCAAAGCAGAACAGCATGGCACTACTACATCCCTCAATCAGACACTATGTTCCTGTTAATGCAGCCCAGAATTACCATAATTGCTTGGGAATGCATTTTCCTAAGTCACAAATGGGTGTATTTGCTGTTGTTGTTGGGATAATGCAATTTTCCCACCAATTAACTCTTCTAGGATCAATAAGAGTTAATGAGGCTGGTAAATTGTCATAAGAGAGGACTTACTTTATAATAAAGCATGTGCTCCTAGAAACAGCAATCCCTGGGCACTTTCCCCCATCTCATCCTCAAAAAGACTTGGAGGAAAAGCTAGAGCTGGTCATTAGTATTGAAAAAGGGGACGACAATGAAAAATAGGGAATGTGAACATAGCCTCCTCTCAATCTTTTGAAAGTATAACCAAGTGCCGTTCACGATCTCACACACACCATTAGAAATCTTTACAGTTTGTCCTTCTGGAATGACACAAAATCAAAAGCATGAGGATTCAGCAAACCAAGGCCAAGATCTGAAGCAATATTTTAAGCCTGTTGAGTGGAAATTTTAATTTCTTTTTCTCCCTCTCCCTTTGAAGAGCAGTCCCCCATGTCATGTCACAAATTGCTAGTGGAACTTCCTTCCATTAGAAACATATTTTCCACTGAGGCCTTAGAAGATGAGAGTTGGTTCTCTATTCCAGAAAAATAAAATACTATCCAAGGCTCTACTGGGTGTACTGAACTACTTAGGGAGTCCTTTGAAATACAGTTAAAGCAAGTACATTGAATAAGGAAAAAAAATCTGTTGCACACTTGTAGCACAGGGCTGGGGAAAAAAGTTTTAAAAACAAGACTAAACCCCCATATTATTTTTGGTTTAAACTAAAAAAAGTTGTTTCAATCAAGTGTTTGTTGTTGTGTTTTTTGCATTAATTTGTAGGACTATATCAATATAGGAATAAAACAGAAAATTAAGGTGCAGTTCAGATGTTATGGCTATTAGCTTAAATAATATTTTTTCTTTTAAATAAATGTGCTCTTTTAAAGCAAGTTGTTTTGGTTGAACATGTTAACTGAAGGATTTGTTTCCGAATGGCATATCTTGCACTAGAAAATAAAGTGATTAAAAAGAAGCAACTGACGCTGGATACTGGTCTAACAATGAACAACTAACAATAAACTAACTGTTAAAGTCAAAATATTTAAATTCAAGCAGTCATTGTTGTTCCAGTAAGAGGGTTGGAAAATAGTAATAAGAGAAAGCCTTTAAAAATACAAATAATCAATTTTTAAAAATAGGAGTATTTTTTTAAAGTCATTTGGTTTAAACCAGCCAACCTTGTTGTTGCATGACACCTTCCATGCCTGGTCCATATTGGCATTATGGATGAAGAATAGAAAACAAAGACAAGGTATGCAACATTTCATTCAGGCATATCATTAAGACAGAATTATGCATCAACCTACATCATGTGTTATACAAAGGGATCTTATAGTATCTTTAATACTTACTAAAAGAAAGAAGTTGCTAGCATGAGCTTTCATAGACTTGAGCCTACTTTCTCAGATGCTTGTACAAGTAGACTAAAGTCTACGAAAGCTCATGCTACCAACTTCTTCTTTCACAAATTAGTCTCAGTGGTGCTACAAAGATCCCTTTGCATACCGATTTTCCAGACTAACATGGTTAGGTCTTTGAATTCTTCCATCTTGTGTTATAGTCATCCTCAAGAATATTGTTACTATAAACCTCTCTGATAGACCAGTTCTGCTCATCTTTAGGCCACCAGGGTATCTTTCGCTGCTACCACACTGCAGAATTAATTCAGTTTGACACCACATTAATTGCCATGGCTCAGTGCTATGACATTCTGGCATTTGTAGTATTTTGAGAGATTTAAGCCTTCTCTGTCAGAGAAAATAGGACTTCTAGAAGTTATAGGCTGAGCACACTTAGGAATAATCTTTAGCCCTCTGTTTGTAGTTGTTATGTGCTTTCAAGTCATTTCCGACTTATGGCAACCCTAAGGCAAATCTATAATTTCATGGCAATATCATTTCATGGCATTTCATAGCAAGATTTGTTCATAGGAGGCTTGCCATTGCCTTCTCCTGAGGCTGAGAGCATGTGACTTGGCCAAGGTCACCCAGTGGGTTTCATGGCTGAGCAAAGAATCAAACCCTGGTCTCCAGAGTCGCAGTCCAACACTTCAACCACTATGCCAGAGTGGTACATTTTAGTAAATATAAAGATATAAGCAGGCAGATGTGGTTGTGCATCCCTGCTGCCCTATACATTTTTAGCCCTCATGTATTCAGGTGAATGCCTGAATAGGAGTTCTGCATCATCCAATAAATTCTACATCTGTTATATCTTAACCTATGTTCTTTAAAAAAAAAACTGAAATAAAAAAGGAGGAAACAAATCAGGTCACATGCTAGCAAAAATGTCAATTATTTTTATATACAGCAGCTGCTTCCTCCAGAACTACGGGTAATTCTACACCCGCAGTTGTCAAGATATTTGCAGGAAACTCCTGCTTTGCATCAACAACCATATGAAAGTGACATGTATTCAATATTAATGAGGCTGATAAAGGACAGAGAGAGTAAGCTTGCATCTTACATAGAAAGCATTTTATGGCCAAAAAATGGGGGAGATGTTCTTTAACATGTGAAATGTTGGCAGTTCCCTTAATTCAATATTGCCCTACAATATTTTGGAAATTTTCTTGAAAGATTATATATAAGCAGGGGAGGTGGGGAGCTTAAGAATGCCAGCTTCCCACATTGCAAATGATTTGAAAGTGCAAGAGGAAGATAATAGTGAATCTAAGCTTCTCATTCTGCAGCACTTCAGAAACAGCTTTCAATATTGTGTGATTGAAGATTCATATCTTTTGAGATTTTGTAATGGGCAGGTTCCAATCCAAGTAGAGAAAGCTTCAGGAATGGGGTCTCATAACTCATGATGTCTCATTAGATTAGGGTCTCTATTATGGAGTGGGCAGCTATTGCCCAAATATTCCAAAGGCACCAATTCATGTCTGATCTTGGAAGCTAAGCAGGGTCAGCCCTGGTTAGTACTTGGATGGGAGATTGCCAACAAATACCAGGGACTATCAGCTATATTTCAGAGAAAGGAACTGGCAAACCATCTTTGAGTATTCCTTGCCTAAGATTGTATAAAAGCAATACAATTATACTGTATGAACTATACAAACTGGGGTAGTTCACCATTAAAAAATAATAAAATGGTTATTCTCTCTCTCAAAAATCTGGAAACACAAAACGATCCTCACATCTTTACACTAAACCACCACTGTTTTCCAAGTATATAATAATAATAATAATAATAATAATAATAATAATAATAATAATAATAATAATAAAATTTATTTGTACCCCGCCCCTCCGTCAACCAATCGGGCAGCTTACAACAATTAAAATTAAAATTAAAATTCCATACAAAAAATTCATCCTAAAATACAATCTAAAAATCTCCAAAGCCCACCCACCCCTAAAAAAGTATTAAACCATATATTCATTAAAACATATGAACAAAGGAACCAGAAAAGTATTTAATAGAACCATGACTAGAAGGCCATTTCTGAGTTTGGAAAATAATGTATATGTGGCCTACAAGGGGTCATAAGGTCCTGAAAATGGCCATCCAACTCTCCATATTTACCTAGTCCTGCTCTAACTCAACTTATTGGAAGCATCAGGGAAAGTTGAAAGCAGAACACACAATAGAGATACTCACCTCAGATTTTGTTCTCATCATGTCACACTATTACAGTCTTTTTTTATTTTTATAAAAAAGCCAAAATCTTCACTCCTAACTAACTAGCTAACTGCTCCTGACAAAATTCTCTGATTCCCCCTCCCAAGCCATTCTAAGCCATCTGAGCTGCTGACCATCGCAAATTTCTGCAACCGAGACTTCCACCAAGTTAATTAGTGACTAAATCTAAGCAGATTTCCACTGTTTACATCTCACCCCAAGAATCTGGAATCTGCAGAAAGAGACACCTGCACAGCAGAACATTCTCCTAACAAATCCAACTCCATACCCTTCAAAAGAAAGCACAGACCACCCATATAAATGGAATTTATTACTGGCCTAGCAGCAAATTTCAAGACTGCAGCCTCCCCAAGCCCTTCATTACTTTTTTTAAATCAGCAAATTCACCAAGTACAGGAGGGGGGAAAATCAGGGCCAACTGGCTTCTGTTGAACTGAAAGACTAGTGAATTAGCCTACAAGCTACTCACATGAAAGGTCATCAGCTTGGATCTATTCCCAACTAAGCTTCCTGGCACATTTTGCTTCTTCCCAGTTCCAGCAGAATTGTGTTCGGAGCCCAAGCAGCAAACATGTAGCAAAGCATTTGCCAAGTAAGAAGTGGGTAATGCTCTGGTGGTTTACACATGCAAGCAATTGTGTTGAGAGATTCAGTGGCATATTCTGGCATCATCCAACAGTCTAGCAGTCAACTCATTTCCCAAGTGCAGATGCTTATGTAGCAGGGATGCATCGAGGATTCATTTTAGATTGATTTTAGTAAATTGGTTGTATATGATGATGTTTTCTATTTTTATTGGGGGTCAGGGAATTATGATTAATTAATGTCATTGTGATATTTTATGATTGTTATCTGCCTTGATCCTTCGAGGAGAGGCAGGTTATTATTTATTTATTTATTTATTTTATAAACAGACTTTGAGGAATCCCCACATTTGCAGAAGTAGCCCCAAAACCCACTGATGTCTGAATAAGGGTCTAGAACAGGGATCCCCACACTTTTTGAGCCAGGGGCCAGTTTGCCAGCCCCCAGATCTTCGGCGGGCTGGAGGCACGCGCATGCGCACTACTCAGACGCCATTTTGTGTTCCAAAATGGCACCCAGAGACGTGCACATGTGTCCAGCATGGAACACAAAATGGCGCCTGATGTCACGCGTGCATGCGCACTACTCCAGCACCGTTTTGTGTTCCAAAATGGTGCCTGGAGTTGTCGTGAAACACAAAATGGCACCCCGCGTCATGCGGCGGTGGCAGAACTGGCTGTGGGGCAGTTCAAAGACCTCGATGGGCTAGGTTCGGCCCACAGGCCATAGTTTGGGGACCCCTGGTCTAGAATGTTGACCAAATTCAGGAAAGAGGGATTGGGGAAAGATTATGTATTCATTTCAGACTGCATAATCTCCACAAATACGTACAGGTTGATACTCCCTTATTTCGAATTCCAAAATCCAAAATGAGGCTGTTTATGAAGACACAAGTCCCAAGCAGAACACCAGCCAACATTTCTCCATCTATTCAGATTCATGCGTCTTAAGATTGCCATTTTCTTCCCTTATATTTTTTCCTCCTATTGTTGAAATTCACATTGTGAAATCCAAAATTGTCCACACAGGTGGCTGAGAAAGTGACGCCTTTGCTTTCTAATGGTTCAATGTACATAAATATTTTTTCATGCATAAAAAAGTATTATAAATACAATATTATATATAAAACTACCTTTAGGCTATGTATATAAGATATATATGAAACATAAATTAATTTCATGTTTAAATTTGGATCCCGTCTCCAAGATATCTCATTATGTATGTATATACAAATAAAGGTATTCCAAAATAAAATTTGAAAAATTAAATAAATCTGAAATCCAAAACACACCTGGTCCCAAGCATTTTGGATAAGGGAGACTCAACCTGTAATGGCTTCTCTCCTTTTTCTAGTGGGCTGGGGGGATTGTTGTTGTTGTTTTGGGTGAGGATTAGTTTGTTTTGTTTTAGCAAGAGACTAAGGGTCTCTACAGATGGTGCTTTGCGCCGTCTTGGAGGCAGAGAAGGGGAGGGGAAGCCACACGCCAGGCGCCCCAACACCACGCCGAAGACGTCATCATGGCATCTTAATGCACTGCACCGGAAGAGGCGCAGAAGAGCCGCGTGGCGGCTCTTGGGGCAGACGATTTGCCACCTCTGAAAGGAGCGTCATTCTGGCACTCCTTTCCGAGGTGGCAAAAGGGAGGATTGGGGTGACGCATCCGGCATCCGGCATCCTCGGCCTCGATCCTCCATTTCCCGCGGTAGCCCAGGGCCGCCCATCTGCATCCCCCCCCTAAAGCAAGGCATCATTTGTTCTATCTGCAAAATCAGAGAAAAAAGGCAGGTAAGAAGGAACCCCTTCATTCCCACTCTCAGCTCTCTTTAAAGACTGCCAGAAATAATGCAGCTTGAGGCCACTAACTGTCTTGGTTCAGTGCTAAGGAATCATGAGAACTGTAGTTTATTGTGGCACCAAAGCTCTCTGACAGAGAAGACTCAACGTCCCAGAAAAAATACAATTCCCATTATTCTCTAGCATTGAGCCTGGACAGTTAAAGTGGCCTCAAGTTGCATTATTTCTGGCAGTCTGTAAAGGCCCTTTATTCCTTGGATTGCACATATATCTTGACTTTCTCCCAAAATGTATGCGCCATAGGACTAAAAAAAAAAAAAGGGGGGGAAATTAGTGGCAACCACAAATGATGACTTAGTACTGCGTCAATTCTATTCTCCCATAACATTCATTTGCTCTCTTCTTAACATAATGCTGTTGTTCCTCTGATCCTATCTTGACATGGTCAGAGTTATATGAAAAGGGATGTGCTGTGAACATATGGTGCAGAGTGCAGAATGAACTGAGCTTCTTCTGTAAGATGTCCACTTAAAAATTATTTTTAAAAATATGTTACACTTAAAGAATGTGGAGTATAAAACTGAAATACCTATTTGGCTTGTAAGAATCTAACAGAGGTGCTGCTGTGCCAGGCAGGGGTTTCGAGGCCAAGTGATAACAGAGAATACTTTTCCCCCTCATTCAAAAGAAACATTTCAAATGTACAGTACTAGTTATGACAATCTTCTATCATTCAGAGAGGCCCAGGAACCTAAAGTATGCAACTCATGGGTGGAATAAGAGCAACTATTACCAACAACAAATGCTTTCCAAAGAAATCTCAATACTGCTAAGTTATTTACAGATTCACAAGAGAAGGTGTGGGCTCTCATGTTCCCAGCAACCCTCAAAATATGTGAACTCTCTGGCCTCTTCAGAAAGAAACCCTTTGTAGCTATCCTGAATCTGCAGCTTCTAGAGAGAGGCAGAACAAATTCCAGTAAACAAAGTAACGCACACGCATGCACACAAACATACCACAGGGCTTCAGTTAAGGGAATAATCCAGGAAAGTTTTTTGCCATAAAGAAAAGTTCGTATCAGAAAAGGCAGAAATTATTATTAAAAATAAAGCGCGCTTGTTCACAAATGTTCGTGAAAGAACACTACTGCTCAGTAATTATCAGCACTGAAAGGGTCTTAATACAGACTGTGAGTCTGGCATTTCCCCAAGATTATGCTCAGGAAGATGTTCAAGAACTTCCCACGCTCCTTGACACACCACAGCTTCTCTGGGGTTAGCAGCTCAAAGAACTCTGCAAAGTCACAGGCACGCTAGAAACTAGATACTAGCTGTTTTATTTGCAAAGAATAGTGAACTGTATGTTGTAAGATCATGAGAGCCAGTGTGGCGTTGCGGTTTGTGTACTGGATTGCCACTCTGGAGACCAGGGTTCGATTCCCTGCTCAGCCATGAAACCCACTGGGTGACCTTAAGCAAGTCACATGCTCTCAGCCTCAGGGGAAGGCAATGACAAATCTCCTCTGAACAAATCCTGCCAAGAAAACCCCATGAAAACCTTAGGGTCTCCGTTAAGTCAGAAATGACTGGGAGGCACACAACAACAACATGCTGTGAGATGTCAACTCAATATTGATTAAGGCTGCTTATATAGCAAGGGTCTTTTTGTGCTAAAATATAACTGACTTTCTGCCCATACAATTTTTTTTAAAAAAAAATCCTGCTAGTCACACGAGTCACCAATCTCTATATCTAAAAAGTCAGGCTGTAATACTTGACAGCCTCGGCTAAAGGCGGGGTAAAAATAAATTATTATTATCATCATCATCATCATCATCATACTTAACAGTCTTGCCTGCTATATCAGAGGTGGGAATCATGTACCACTCCAGATGTTGAAGTGCAATGCCTAGCATGCTTCACTACTGGCTATCTTGCTTAGGGCAGCTGGGACTTGTAGTCCAGCCAGGAGGGCCACATGATTCTCATTGCTGTGCTAGTTCAATCAATTAAAACAACAGCTTTTGTCTAACAAGATGCCTGTTGTGACACATATGGATATCATTTTTAAAAACCCAAAGGAAGTATGCTTGCTGCTTCAGAAACTCTGTTTTCATTGATATGCAATTTTTTTAAATATTTTTTTTCTAAAAATCATATGATTAAAATATATTTAATCAGGTTGCAGCCCTGCTAAAAAGTGCTGGAAAGATGCATTAACAATAAAAGAGCACTGCCAGATGAGAATAAAAAGCTCTGCCTTTATTCCTCATCCAGATGGCTCCAGCAAGCCCATAAACACAGTATAAGATAAGGGCAATGGACCAAAAGCTGAGACTCCTTGTTATTTCCAATGGCAAAGCCATTGGGTTTAAAGAGGGGTCAAAAGCAGATGATATGCAGAGCTAGGGGGAAAATACATTTTGGACTTGAATTCCCAGAATCCACTGCCAACATGGCCATTAGGCTTATTGGCTGGTGAATTCTGGAACTTGTAGTCCAAAAAAGTAATTTCCCCAAGCTCTGATTACCAGGTAGTATTAGGGCCTTATTGCACCTGGTTCTTCTCCAGCTACAAAAGCATATTTCTAAAAATGCTATTCAAACAGGACTGCTCTTTTCCAGGATTACTTTGTCCATTTGCACTAAAATCTTATTGCACATAGCATTTGGGACTGCCCACTACCATGACATTTATACCTGCCCAGTTTTGCGCAAACACATACACAGATGCCTTCCAGAAATATATACATTCAAATGAACAAGTTTACATTTTTAAAGCCCCCCCCCCTTGTGTGTATGGGGAGAGTGCCTGGTTGGACTTCTAGTTAACATTAGACTTAATTAATTACTAATCACAGGCAGATGAAGCCAGAGGCTACTGGTTTATCTGTCTGATCTATCCATGATGCTCACTTTCATCTGTTAGTGATCTGGTAAGTCTGAAGTTAAGAAACAGCAAGAAAGGAAGGAAGGAAGGACTAATGAAATAAATGCTTATTTAAACTGCAAGAATCTTTACTTCTTACTTTTCCAGGTGTGTGTGTGTGTGT